>CM065421.1:21919213-22526631 GCA_033060865.1 Dorcus hopei | reverse complement strand
TCTTCGAAGCTTTGATTCGATTTGTCTCTTTGTATTTCATTATTTTTCTTTGTTTCTTTTTGTAATTAATAATAAATAAAACTTTCATTTGTTTGTTTTTGTAATCAAAAATCGATCATTTCCGCTTTTGAAAATAAATTTAAGCTTTCATTTGTTTCCTAGTAGGTATATCATAATTTTTTATTTATTTTTCTTTTTTGTACGGAGAAAAACGACGATTTCCGCTGGTAATGTTTTGAAAATCAAATTAAGCTTTCATTTGTTTCTTTGTATTTGATATTCCTTTTTTAACCCTTTCGCAACTGTTGCACGGTTGCTCGCTCCATGGGCAAATTATTAGCTAAAATTATATCAAACCACATATTTTATAATCATAAATATATTCTCAAAATTGCAAAAAAATTTAATAAATTTGTTCCAAAAAATTGTATTAACGTATTTACTACGTAAGAAGCCTGGCAAGAAAAATACACCCCAGAACACAATATACTCTGCTGTAAATCACTAATTATGGTAATAAATTTAATGTTTAGTGCTATAGAAAAATAATATCTACCTATTTGTTATAAATAAATAAAAAGTATGTAATTTTCACTTATAAATTCTTCGACTCGCAAGACCCTCAAAAGCAACACTGTTTCTGCTCACATTTACAGAAGTTTTTGATTTTATTTTGAACACAACATATTGTGTTCAAAATAAAATCAAAATAAAATCACCCACACGTTACTTTTTTAAAAATTGAAAATTTAGAAATTTGTGGGAGGTCGTTTTGATTGCAACGGATTCCTCGAGCATCCTCTGGACAGCTGTTTCAGCTCTATTTGAGGCCTCGTCAACAGAAGAAGCTCGAGAACTCACTGCAATCTCACCGATCAGTGCTGGATTTCGAGATAACTAGGACATGTTGGTCAGATTACAGTGGAGTTTTCGAGCTACTCTTCTTCCGATGAGGTCCCAAATAGAACCGAAACAGCTGTCCAGAGGATGCTCGAGGAATCCATTACAATGAAAATCGATCTGTAACAAATTTCTAGATAATAATATAAATAGAATATGTATAAGAATAACCTAAGTAAAAATATTTTCTGGTATGATAAATATACAGGCTGGTCCCGAAATGAGGTGCCAAAAAGAAATCAGTTATAGGAGATGATGAGTAAAACTCATATATAAAAAAATTTTCTAATAAAAGTCTTTTCATTTTTGAAATAAAAATAATTAATAATAAAAATAAAATAATAAAAATAATAACTTTAATTTGTTGAAAATTTGCTTTACGCTAATGTTAATCAGGATTGAAAAGGTAATACTGGTTGTATGGCAACAATATTTGCATTTTTTTTAGCAACGTACCTGTAGCATCTAAACTCATTAGCATACAGCAAATTTTCAATTATTTTTATCTCAAAAACGAAAAGACTTTTATTAGAAAATTTTTTTGTATATGAGTTTTATTCATCATCACTTCATTTCGGGACCACCCCGTATTTTATAACAATTTCCTATACACAGCCTAACTTTTGCAATCTGAGCACCAAGTTGTCACCTCTAAGCATTTGAACTGAAGTTATCTTTTTGCCTGTATTGGATAATTTCGATGTCTAAGACTGATCCATAACAAAAATTAGTACTATCTCAAATTATAAAACAAAATAATGATCTTTGTTTACATTGAAATCAAGATGTGCAAAAAACTAAATGTAATTTACTCTTCAAAATTCAAAAACCAAATGAATTGTGTGTATAGCTAAAGTTAATTTTTTATTTATATGCCGATCGTATAAATTGCCGTAGCGAAAGGGTTAAATTTCTTTTCCTACGAAGGAAACCTTTCGTAAATCAAATTAAGCTTTCATTCGTGATTGTGTCTCTGTATGTATGTATGTGTATGTACAGGATGACTACGCGAGAATTCTTACCTGCTTTAACTCTTTTATTTTGATTTTAGGAAAAAATGTTTAATACAGAACTTATAGGGACTAATTCAAAGTTTCTCTGTGCACTCACAGAAAAACAATTGGTGGCCGGTTAAACGAGATATAAACTAAACTTAGGTTTTTTTTAATGGAACACCCTGTATATTATTACGTTTTTCGATTCTCAATTAAATTCCAGTGGTACTACATATACAGCTTGATTGAAGCAAGTAGATTGGATGTATTCGAGACGGCTGGCCTTGTCTCGCATTGGGAAGCGAAACGATGAGCGCGTATTAATAATTTTATTTTAACTAAGATTTCAATAACTCATGTAAAATATTGTTGTAATTTCCGCAATACATTTGCATAACGCAATTATTATTGTTTGTAATATAATAATGTAGCTAAAAAACAGCTCTAAAAGCTGCATGCTCCGAACTAAAGGCGTGAGCTGATACACGCTAGAACTCCTTCTACTCCTACACGACTTCGTCCGAATTTACTTATATCCACCTAGTTGTAAAATTCGACCTGTATAATAAAACTAATAATGTAGTAGGTATCTATCAATATTTGTGTTAAAAATAGACATTTAGGCCCAGTTTACAGAAACTTTAATTGCAATCAAATTTTAATGACGTTGTTAATTTGACATTTCGCAATGTAATTCTTATGGCAACTTAATCGTAATTAGTTTAATTCGCAATTAAATATTTGATTTGCTTTCTGTAAACCCACCCTTAGTTTTTTCCGACTATACGATTTTAATTTCAAATTCTAATTTTTTGGGTATTCGTCGCTCAATTGTTTTTTGTGAATATCTGCAGCAGTATTGAAATAAATTCTACAACTTCTTTTATCTTTTTTTCTTTCTAAATTCACAAATAAAAAAATTAAATATGAATTATTTGATAGACACCTTCTACATTATTAGTTTTATTATATAAGCAGTCCCATTAGAATTTAATTTAGAATCGAAAAACGTAATAATATACAGGCTGTTCCATTAAAAAAAAAACCTAAGTTTAGTTTATACCTCGTTTATCCGGCCATCAATTCTCGCGTAGTTACCTAATATATACATATTTCATCATTTTCTTTGTTTCTTTTCGTGGACACTTTTTGACAGTACCAAGTGCGCAATAAGTAATGCTACAAAATGCGACAATAATGTTAATACGTTACGCGTTTTTGTTATATAACTTAAAAATACTGTTATGAAACGAATGACAAATTTGAAACAAAATTTAAAAAATTGTAATATAATTTGCAACAAATTGTAAATACTACTACTATATTCTTCACTTCGTGTCGCGGGAAACGCGGAAATAAATCTGAGCTTCGCGTTATAAATAATGAATAAGTTAAACGCATCAAAAAAAAATGTGATCTTCTTAGCTCTTTTAAATTTTGATTTTTAAACACCAGGTGGGATTATAAATTATTTGAATTTGAGAGCAACTTGTGCGCGGCGTTTTGATTGGAGTTATAAACGATTGCTAAAGCGTCGTCCTTTGTTCCAGCATGTTGCTAACATCATCCTGCTGTTAACGGCGAACGCTTTGGGGTTAACTTCGTACTTTGTGGAGGAGAAGCAGCAGAGGCATGCTTTCCTGGAGACGAGACAATCGCTGGAGGTTAAGCTGGTTATAGAAGAACAAAGCGCAGAGCAGGTAAAAAATTATTAAATTCAAAATTCTAGCAAATAATAAATCAATTTAACCTTATGCGACTCAAGCTTCGGACAACAATACCGTAACAATATTTTAAACTTGAAATTAGATTGTCGTGATTCACAAAAAAAAAGCGTAGAGCGAAATTCAAATTACGTTTGTGATCTGTGTGATGTGAACACAACATCGTCTCATCTTCCGCAGTCGAGCTGCAGCAAAATATATTAAAGATGAGAATTGAGAAAGCTGTGAAATACTGACGAAACGGGCGGGCGTTAAACGCGAGAATGCAATTTGCTCGGAACCGTGTGCATATTACTGCATTTATGAATAAAGCAGGAATTACTTTGGAAAGTAACGAGCGTCTAAATAAAAACCTGGTCAAGTGGGTTGTGATCGAGAATTTATCCATTGCATTTACATAGCAGAATTACTAAATGTAGCCTACTTGACCAGGTTTTTATTTAGACACGAGTTATTTTTAGCTACGTGCAGGAAAATGTTTTGCAATAATTTATTGAAAAACGTGCCAACCAGAACGCTTCGGAAATATAAACGTCATTCTACATCTTCAAATTTGGCGCTCAAAATTAGTTCGAAAAAGATAACACATGTGGCAGCATCAATAGTAAGTAATAATAAAAATTTCTCTGCTTCGAGAAACTAACTTAGACGACCAGGTATAAAAAGAGACATTTGCATCCTCAAATTTGGTGCTTAACGTTAGTTCATAGATGGCACCACTAAATATTTTTAAAAGTTTAAAATATTACGTTTAATGTTAGTTCCAGGAAAATAACTCAGGTGGCTGTTATTGTAGGTTTAAATAAATTACGTTCCTCCACCATAAGAAATCAAGTTAGCCAACCAGAGCGCTAAGAAACGACTTCAAATGTGGCGCTTAATAATAGCTCGATGAAAATTGCGTAGATGGCAGCAATAGGTATTATTAAAACTTTCAATAAATTGTATTTTTTCACCACAAGAAATCAAGTTAGCCGATCAGAACGCTGCAAAAATATAAATGACATTTTGCATTTTCAAATTTGGCGCTTAAGATTAGTTCGAAAAAAATAACATAGATGGCAGCAGCAGTAAGTATTAACAAAATTTCTCTGCTTCGAGAAACTAAGTTAGACAACTAGAACGCTGCGGCAATATAAAAAAGTCACTTGCGTCTTCGAATTTGGTGCTGAACGTTAGTTCTAAGAAACTATCATAGATGGCACTACTAAATTTTATTAAAAGTTTGAATAAATTAAGTTTTTCTGCCGCCAGGAATCAGATTAGCCAATCAGTTGGAACGCTAGAGAAACATAAACGACATTCTGTGTCTCAAAATTTCAGGTTTAATGTTAGTTCCAGCAAAATAACACAGATGGCAATGGTGCGTGCCATTGACAGTTTAAATAAATTACGTTCCTCCGCCATAAGAAATCAAGTTAGCCAACCAGAGCGCTAAGAAAATATAAGTTGACATTTCACCACTTCGAATTTGGCGCTTAAGATTAGTTCGAAAAAAAATAACATAGATGGCAGCAGCAGTAGGTAATAATAAAAATTTATCTGCTTCGAGAAACTAAGTTAGACAACCAGAATGATATGGAAATATAAAAAAAACATCTGCATCTTCAAATTTGGCGCTTAACGTTAGTTCGAAGAAACTATCATAGATGGCGCCACTAAATATCATTAAAAGTTTTAATAAATTAAGTTGTTCTGCCGCAAGGAACCAGATTAGCCAATCAGTTGGAACGCTACAGAAACATAAACGGCATTTTGTGTCTCAAATTTTGACGTCTAATGTTAGTTCCAGCTAAATAACACAGATGGCAATAGTGCGTGTCATTGATAGTTTAAATAAATTACGTTCCTCCGCCATACGAAAACAAGTTAGTCAACCAGAGCGCTAAGAAAATATAAGTTGGCATTTCACGACTTCGAATTTGGCGCTTAAGATTAGTTCGAAAAAAATAACATAGATGGCAGCAGCAGTAGGTAATAATAAAATTTTATCTGCTTCGAGAAACTAAGTTAGATAACCAGAATGATATGGAAATATAAAAAAGACATTCGCATCTCCAAATTTGGTGATTAACGTTAGTTCGAAGAAACTGTCATAGATGGCGCCACTAAATATCATTAAAAGTTTGAATAAATTAAGTTGTTCTGCCGCAAGGAACTAGATTAGCCAATTAGTTGGAACGCTACAGAAACATAAACGACATTCTGTGTCTCAAATTTTGACGTCTAATGTTAGTTCCAGCAAAATAACACAGATGGCAATGGTGCGTGCCATTGACAGTTTAAATCAATTACGTTCCTCCGAAATAAGAAATATTCTAATAACACCAGATTTTGTTAATTTTTAAGAAATTATTTTGCTTAGTGTAGGTATTTCGTTCCTTAAATTTGTACAAAAATATTTGTTAATAAATTTTATGGTTTTTTGAATATTTCGTAAAAGTTTTTTAATAATGTACAAACATTTTTTGGTAATATCTAACCAAATAATATTTGAAGGTTTCCTTTTAGTAGAAAGTTTGAGAATTATTCTTCATATTATATTTATTCCGATTTCATTTGCCGATATTTTCCGTCCTTAAGTGATGAACGGTCTCAAGCGTCGACGAGAGGTTTGAAATCACACAATTTTGTAACATTGCAATAAAACTTGCTCAAGAAATTGCTACAATTTCTGATCCACACCCCCTAAAATTTTGTTTTCAAAGATTCCTAATATTTACGAAAAACTTTCATTACTTACTTACTATTTCGTGTTTTCTTTTACACAAAATACTTTTACTTTAATAGCCCGTAATAAAATTCTTCAAAGATTTTTCCCCGGAATTATACGAATAAATTTAAAATATTTTTAAATTTAAAATATTTTTAAATTTATCATACATATTGTGGTTCTTTTTATTTTAATTGTTAATTATAAATAACATGTTAGACGAATAACTTTATAACAAATAGTCAAATTTTGCAAATAAATGAAGTAAATAAATGAGTACATTTTCTTTGCACCGCCTACTCTAATCTAATTTACTTGCTCACCGTTTATGAGCTGTACATATGTATTTAATTTTTTTTTTTTTTTGTAAAAATCAACCTTTTTCGGCACGAAAACTTGAATTAAAAACAGAACACTAATTTGGAGAAGATAAGAAGTAAACTTTTTTTTTGGTTTGCTGCAAACAATTGACGGTCAAAATTAAAAGCGTATTGCAAAAAGAAAAAGAAAACGAAATTTGAAGTCGACTTCTCACGTTAATTCACAAATGAAATCTGTTCTGTTTTCTTTGTTTCTTTTTTTTAGTTTGCTACACTATCATTTGACAGTGAAGCAAAACATAAATAAACATAGTCAATACAAATTAAATCCTACAAACAAATGACTTTTGCAACTTTGCAAATGCCTTGCAAGTTAGTTAGCCTATTAATTGAAGCAAGATATTTCAAGAAAATTTAAAGTATGTACGTTATTTTTTCGCATATTAAAGATTCTTCAGACTGATTTCACAGATGTGTGTACAGTCAGAAATAAAAGTAATGTCTCCCCAATAAAAAATTTAATTGCCGCCTACTCACTTCTGACTAGGGGTGCGCGATATCAAATTTTAAATATCGGTTATAACTTAAAACTACATATGTATTAAATAAATGGATATTACCGAAAGCAAAATGAAGAAAACATTTGAATCGTGTCCTCTCTTATGTTATTTATTAATATAATATAAAATACGTTAACACTTTTCAAAAACAACTTTGTACACTGAGAAAACAAGATGTGTTAATCCAACCAAAAAACTGTTGGTCCAATAAAAGATTTCGTTTCAATACGTTCAAACAATTTTTTTTTATAATTTAACATTTATATAAATGTCATTAATTTTATTTTATACTAATCAGATTACCATGTCAAAACAAATAAATCAAATAGCTTACTGTTATGTTACACAAATACTTTGTTTACAATAAACCAAATATTTAGTTGTAAATTTCTGTAATAATAAATTTTATTTAAAGTAACCACACAAAATTAAAATGATATTTTTGTTACAGTAACATGTGTATGTATACCTATTTAACAAAAATTTTAGTGTAATCAACATTTTTATTCACAACAAAAAGAAAACTGTTATATTTTGCATTTTGTTTTCTCAGTGTATGATTAGGTGCGAAGAACTATACCTACAGTCTGTTCAATTTGAACCGTTCACCATTGCGAACTTTTTTATTTTAAAAAATAGAAATTCGGCTAAATTAGCAAAGATTCTCTAATTTTCATGCTGATTCTGAATTTCTAATCAAGAAAACAATTACACTGCTAGTTGTCAAAATATTTGTGCAACCGTATTTTTTTAAATGGGAATGTAGCAATTTTTGTAATTCATTCGGTAGAGATTTTCTTTATCTTTACGGGGGGGATACCAAAATTTTGTTATCAAAAATAAATTGCAAATCAATCAGCATTTCAAAATTTAATTTCAAAGTGATTAACAGATCAATCATGATAACGTGATGCACGGATGAATGTTGAAAATTCTTAACAATGGGACCAAAATTTTTTTTTTAAATCGGAAGATACATTGCGTACACCCGCAAGCTTTTCTAACTCGTTAATACGTTACTTGTATTACGTCAAAGCTAAAACGTTTTTGCCGTGCTCTTGTCTTTTATCAGCGCTGAATTTCGCAACCGCAACTTCCTTGAAAGAGCGAGCTCGCAACAATAATTTCATTTTCATTTTAACTGAAATAACGCGGTCGATCTGAATACAAAAAGCTCATAATTAAACGCCTAGCGTTTCGTCACCTATCCGCGGCGTTTATCTAGGATCTAGGCCAAACAAATAAGGGGGAAAAAGCGTCACGATACGCACGCAATCGAACAACCGTTTCACTACCGTGGAAATGCGTGTAAAAAAACTGCCTCGTTTCCATACGCATGCTTGAAGTTGGTCGATGATGAATTTGATGAGTCAATGAACGCATACAAAGGTTATGTAATAAGTTTGCAATCACTGTAGAAATTTATACTCACGTAGATTTTTTTACTGACGTTTACCCATCCGGTTGTTATTCACAACACCTTCGCAAGTTTGCTCTGAATGTACCATTGTGTTACTGTACTGTAACGTCTAGCGTTACCTACGTTAGCCAAGCTAAGCGCGTTTCATGTTTATTGATCCAAGTTGCGGTGTACACTGAAATTCAGGAATTTGCTGACTGCTTCATTAATTTCGCACTTTCATTTTTATGCAAATATTTAGCTTAGTTTTATCGCAAGCTGCGTGCGATAAAGTAAATCGTCGTGTTCCTTTGATTGGCCAAAGGGGTACCTTACGGTTTTCAACAAATTACAAAATTGCTTTAAGTTTATGATAAATTTGCATCGAAAGCAAAATAAAATATAAATTAAAATCCATTCGTTTCAGAAAAGTTTTAAGATAGCTTCGTCCTGCATAAAGATAAAAATCTTATTTTTTTTAATCAGAAAATTCAAGATCAAGGACAAATTCCTACTAGAGAAATTTATGGAATTACAAATAAGAATATGTTAACAAATGTTTGGCAAAGTATTATCTCATAATTAATTTCAACTTGAATCGGCATTTTTTCTTAATTCTGCAACTAAAGCCTTTTATAGTAAATGACAAAACAAAAAATTGAAAATATCGAGAGCTTATAATTAAGTTACGTTCAAACCACAAACCATGAAATATGTAATAATACAGGGTGTTTCAGGATTTACCTTTAATATTTTAGTAATATGTATATTGCTACGGAGATACAGCTGTTTGTTAACAATAAAAACTTACAAAATGCATTAAGAAAAGGCAAATGTCATTGATTATTGCATTTATTGATTATCTAAAAGATGTATAACTAGTGGTGTAAAAATACCAAGGGGGGAACATATGGTATGGGTACATGCAATTACATTTGACGGAAGTTACCACTTTGCAGTAGGTCAATTTCTGCAATATGGCGGTTTATTGGTATCCGTTGTTGTAAAGTAATTGCCGGATTTTGTGTTTGTATCTTAATGTAGTACTAATCTATGTGTTTATTTAGCAACTGTGATTAGTAGTCTATGCAAACGATACATTGATATGTTATTATTTACTATAGACTTCAGTTAAGAAGTGAATTATTTTTAGGTTAGTTTCAGAATTTTTCGATGGTCAGTGGCGCATCAAGCTTCTTTCAAGTACTTTCAGTCATAGAACTCCAGTGTATAGAATACAATTGACATTTCTCGAATCTTATTTACAATTAATTAAATTGAATGTAGTAAGTGTGTTATAAACAGTGATGAACTGTTGGTTTGTGGACGTTCCAGAATTTTATAAAACGCTTGTGTACACCTATGACTTACCGCGGCCATATTTGGTTACCAGGTCAGGCAAGAAACTAATGTTAGTATGACTCTCTCTAGTACCTCCATGAAAAATACGATATTTTAAAATATTTTTTGTACAGCCCTACGGGTATTATACCATATTTTATCATAAAATACACGTAAGGCTATACTAAATATTTTAAAATTCCGTCTTTTTATAACATATAAACACACATATAATCAGCAAAGGTTTGAAATTCTGAAATTCCACCACAAATTTCAATGCACTTTTGAAATCTTTTGAACATACCTCGTATAGCTTCCGAGGTCGCTTTGGCATTCTTTTATGAGGGCAGTAGTACTCATAACACAAACAACCAATTCATTTCTTCTATTTAACTTTACATTCGTTTTTCATCCATCCCCATAGACAAGACTCTAAAGGGAGGTAAGGTCTGGTAACCTTGATGGTTAATTAACGTAACCATACCGGTCAATCCATCTTTCGAGGTTTGAAACCTTAATAGGAACACCCTCCAAACAGCGTCTTGTTACATATCACATTCATGGCGGATTTCACAAACGTTACTTAAATTTAATCATCCGTTATAAGTAAACGTTGCCATGGTTACATGTGTTGAAGGTATAGGAATGATTATTCTTAATCGACGATTAAAGTTAAGTGACGTTTGTGAAATCCAGCGTGTGTCATTCAGAGGGTTAAGTGTTTGTCAGTAGTTTTAGACGTGTGCGCGTTTTGAATATTTGCAAGCCAACTCCAAACAACTGGATCTTCATAATCATGAGAATTGGACATATTTTTACATGAACATTTTTTCTCAAAATTGTCTAAATTACCACCTCCTGAAATATTAAAGCTTTTTCCTGATACACCCTGTATATGTGAAGCGGAAAAAATCTTCTGTTAAAAGAGAAACTCAACGTTTTCTTTCTTTTCTTTCCCAGATACGAAAATTTAAAAAAATATATCATCTATTAATGTTGAAGGAAGACAAATTTTCCCTTTAAAAAAATGTTGAAAAGAATTTACTAAAGTAGGTATCTAAAAGTAAAAAACATATACATATATTATTTCGTTTTTAATTATTTACTTTTAGAATCACAGAATAAATTGTACAAGGCTTTTCTGGAATTGAACGTGCTTCTTTTCACATTAATTGTAAAAAACATTTACATTTTCAAATCAAAGAGTTCTGGGAATGTATTTCGCTGCGAACGATCTTAAATTATTTTTAGCAAAACCTGTTGAAGTTATTTTTTAATTTTGGTTTTGTTCCATTCCAAGTCATTTCTGATTTGATAGATGGGTTGCCTATTCTAAAACCTTCAGGTTAGTTACTCTCGAACTGGAGAGAAGTGGTCGTTCCCGAAAATGACGCAATTCCCGAAAAATTTGTGTAAACGAGAGTCCATGTCATTTTGACGTCATTTTCGGGAGCAATTACTTCTCTCCAGTTCGAGAATAATCACTCTGAAGGTTTTAGAATAGGTAACCCATCCGTCAAATCAGTATTTTCGTATTGTACTAAAAACACGGAAGTAGAATGTGTTGCCTATTTACTAACTTTAAGGGGCCACGATTTAAAATGGAAAGCCTGTATAAGCATTTATGAATACGACACATATTTGCCTTGAAAAGCAACCATATAAACAAAGACGCGAAAAAAATACCGAAGGTTTCAGAGACATTCACGGTAGAGTAAAGCCGCGTGTCCACCAGATCGGGCCGACCACAATCGGCTCGATTGGGATCGTTCGATAAAGATCGTGTAAATGTATTTCTATAGTAACCTGTCCACTGATACGATTTCAGTCGCGTCTAATTAGACTCGAATTAGAATTGTATTAGAATCGCAATTGTATTAGAATCGTAATTGTAGTAGACTCGTATTAGAATCGTATCAGTGGACAGGTTACAATAGAAATACATTTATCGCACGATCCCAATCGAGCCGATTGTGGTCGGCCCGATCCGGTGGACATGCGGCCTAAAGTTTACGAGTTACTTTAAGATTCATAAAAAATTCTAGTATGTATAAATAAATAATAATACAATAAATAATAAAATCGACAGAAGAGTAATTAAGTTAAATCGATTGTTCGGATTAAAGTGATTTCTTCTGAAATTTATAAAATTTTAATAAATGTAATTTTCACTTCTTTAGAAAAGAGATTTTTGGGCCTTATTACATATTATTATATTATTATGAGAGTACATACTTCTACATAATATATAATCAATGATATAACGGATTTATTGTGTAGGCAACTTAATTTACTCAGGCAAAAGTATTACCTAATCAATAACAAATTGTAACATATCAGTTCTTTTGTTTGTGGAATTATAATAAAGAGCAATAAAGAAAGTCAGATATTAAAAAGCAACGAGGAAAGAATATTTTAACCCCGCCACCAACGCAACTATTGCTTTTTATTATGTCTATTTTTTATTATTTACAAACTTCAAAAATATTTAATATTAGTATTTGACGTATAGCGGCTTTTTTTTAAATATTTTCTGTGATTCAAATTCATAAATGAAAAGACCTGGCCACACATTTACATGCTAACATTTTTCATTTGACAGATTATTTAAATTTTAGATTAAAAATAAGAAGTAACAAAATAAATTGCTTTATAAAGGAGCAAATAAGGCTTATTTTGCTTATGTTTCATTTTGAATCGGACGAATTCATGAGGAAAAGAGTATATGTACATCAGTAGATGATTCTATGGGCTTATCAATTTAGGCAACAAAATATTTGTCCGAAAAGAAAAATGTCCCTATTCTATTTTTTTTAAATAAATATTTGAAATAATGTGATTGAACGAGCAAACATTTCAAGTTTAATGGATTACTCGACTTACTTCAACGTTGTCGTCATCAGCATGGCAAACGAAACACAAAAGTGATACCTATAGATTTTGTAGAATTGATTAAGTAAAAGCTATGAATATTTGATGTAAAAATGTCCTAATAATTTCTTAAAAAGAACTAATTTGTTTGATGAATTTAAAACGAATCCACTGACTGAAACAAATTTATCAGTTTGTAATAAAGTAAGTATCGTTCGTGTTAAGGATTTAATATTATATTACGAAAATTCGGACCTGCTACTGATGTCATCGTCGCCGTAAGCCATATAGCTTATGGTGTTTATGATACGGCGTACGGGGGACTTGGGTGTCGGGTTGTTGGGAAAGAAGAGGCATTCAGAGCTTAGAATTGGAAGAGTACATTATCGATTCTTTTGTGTGTGAATAGTCAGGTTGAAGTTTTATGTTATTACAAGAAAATAAAGTTTAATTATCTAAAAATATTAACAATCGGGTCTTCAACAAAAAAAGCATCTCAAGTCAGCCTTAGAACTAAAAGTACGTATGTAGATTGAACTTTACTTACAAGTGCTAATATATTTATGATTATGGTAAGAACTGTCGAAATCCAAAATGGAGGTTTTGCGAAGAAACTGAAGTCGGCCAATTTATTTTAATGTATTCTTTTATGAACGAAAATATTTCTCTCAAAATACCTTTTGCATTGTCCACGTCCAACAACGAATATGGAATTCATTTTGGAGATATTTCAAATATTTGTCGGTGTGTATCTTAAAAACTTGCTTTTTATTTTTGTTAACTGCAACTTCAAACTTTCTTTTCTTAATAGCAATTATTTTTTCATAAAACGCAGTATATAAATATTCTTATTTCTTATTTACATATCATTTAATCATTATCGTTAAAATAAAATGCGACACCTAAAATTAACGATTAAAAGCTAGATTTTGTCCATATACAATTATTGCAAACAATACTTTCAGGTCATTGAAATGTTTATTTATTACTTTGTTGTTGAACACCCTATACACACTTATCACGTACGGTAAACATCAAGAAAAACTTGTTTAATCTTAGAACGTTTACACCATACCTTGAATTCATAACATATCCCGAACAATTGAATGGGATTTGTAATTCAAAAAGGAGCAAAAAAAATTAATTTTACCATAAAATGGTAAAATGACTTATTTACTAATATTAATTCACTCAGGTATTTTTACAATAAAAAGCTTCAGTTAATTCATCTACATACATAACTTACAAACTAAAACGAAAAACCTAATTTCGTCGTTGAAATAAATTGTTTTATACATTATACGTAACTACAGGTAAATCTGTAACTATCTATAGTTATGTTTATGTGTGTATCTGAGCATTTAAAGCTGCGTCCAGACTTGAACAGGACGAACAGAACAAACTGAGCGAACCATACGCGCAGAGCAGAACAGTCTGAACAAGTGCTCGTTGCGTTCGGCGTATTCGCCAAATTCTTTCTTTTTCTATTCCATTGAAATGTATACATATTTCCTCTTAATTGTTCGACGAGCAATAAACCCTTTAAACTGAGTCCAGACTTGAACAGAACGAACGTAACAAACAGAACGCGCAGAGCAAAATTCGCCAAGTGTGGACGTGAATGCGGACCGAACCAAACGCGCCAAATGTTTTCCGAAGCTTGTCGGTAAATCGGAATTGCTTCGGAAAACATTTGGCTCGTTTGTTTCGGTTCGCATTCACGTCCACACCTGGCGAATTCTGCTCTGCGCGTTCTGCTTGTTCTGTTCGTTCTATTCGAGTCTGGACGCAGTTTAAAGGATTTATTTTCGCCGAACAATTAAAAAGAGGACGGAAATATACATTTCAATGTAATAGAAAAAGAAAAAAATTGGCAAATACGCCGAACGCAACGAGCACTTGTTCAGACTATTCTGCTTTGCGCGTACAGTTCGTTCAGTTTGTTCTGTTCGTCCTGTTCAAATCTGGACGCAGCTTAAGAGACCTACAGAGATACATTTTTTAAATAAAAATGAAAATATTTATCTGTGCAAATGCATGAGTATTTTCAATCCTATTCAAGTCCATATAATGACCAAGCATTATTTGCAAATGAATCGCTCACATGAGCCCAAGAACTCGATTAATAAAAAAATACTTTAGACAAATACAAACGAAACACAATAGAATATCTCTTATTAACTGAAACGATTGAGTTCTTGAACGCATATGAGTACGAGCAGGAACAAACTCACATTAATAAGAAATATAAACACAATCAAAAACAAAAATAAACAAAACCCACAAATTAATACTGACTACTAACAAAATTAATAAAACAAAGTACAAAAACATTACCAAAAACGGGTGTCTAACACGAGAGACACGACAAGCACTAGAATTACAAGAATCACTACCTACATAATTTGCCTCCAACGTAAGAGGCAAGAATACGATATCACTACCTAAATTGGCGCCCAACGTGGGGCATATTGTTTTCAGTTTCAAAATGTCCTTTGTCTCTCTTATTTGCAAAAGTGTAATTACTGAAGCCTTCATTTTCCATGGAATTTTATATACCGAGTGAGCATTTTCAATCCGCGACATAGGAAGTTAGCATGACTCACTGTGAATTGAATACTAACGGTGACTGCATTGAAGTGAGATAGCGAACCGTTACGTCATCGCATGCCCGCTTCTCCCACATTAATTGTCAACCAATCATTAACTGTTACAGTTGTCAGTTAATCAAAGATTGATATTAGGTCTGTTCCAACAACGCTTTCTGACGGTTTCGAAACCGTCAAAAGCATGCACTCTTCAAAGTTTTATACTTGACAATGTTATCAAAATTGATCATCATTTCGGTGGGCATGATTATGACGGTTTCGAAACGGTCAGAAAGTGATGTTGGAACAGAGCTATTGTGTAAAAGGAGAAGCAGGTATGCGGTGACGTAACGGTTCGCTATCTCACTTGCGAGAATGCTGCCACCGTTAGTATTCAATTCACCGTGATCATGACTACTCTTAATAATGACATATTTGATTAAAATCATGTTAAAAATTATTGAATTTCAGTATTATAATTTTATTACAAACTAAAGATTAAAAACAAATTGAACGTTTTCTTATAAATTATAGTAAAAATTCAAATAACCCTCCATTTTGCGCCAAAGAGTACCCTAACCTATCATAAAATCCATTAATCACATTCGTTAGTATTTATTTTCAGCGTTGATGTCATTAAAAATGTCATTATTAAGGGTAGTCATGCTTATCTCCTATGTCCCGGATTGATAATGCTCACTCGGTATGTCCTGTCTCGGATGGCTAAAAACAGCTCGTATGTACCCAAAAAAATGTATCTGAAAGCTATCTGTATCTGCTTCCATTTACTTTTAAAAAATAAATATATGTAACTGAATCCAGTTACAAGTTAGGAGAAGTATCTGTACCTGATTCTCGATACTTTGAAAAATATATCTATTACAACACTGTTACATCTGTTACAACACAGCACGGTACTCGCCGGCCTGCATGTTTTATATACTTTTGATGATATCACACCTTATTAAATCAGCACTCAATTTGCAACACGAAATATTCTTCATGCTTCGAGAATGAAGAGAACTGTACACTTTTTTAATCGCATTGTGTTGATACTTGCGGAATAATAATTAAAAAAAAGATGATTCAAGCCAAATTTCTTGGTCATTTAAGAACTCGTTCAGTTCATATGTACAAAAAGTATACAAGGTAGCTACTTTTTAGGCACATACGTTCAATTCTACAGAATTTCAAGTTCTGAACCGTTCAAATCATGCGCAGTATGGCATTTATATGCAATTTTGTGCACTGCTCATGCTCAGTACTGGTTTTGAACGGTCCAGAAGTTGAAATCCTGACGAATGGAACAAACCTTTTGATTCATGAAACCTTCTGTTTTATATAAAAATTACAAAACCTTCTATTTCATACAAGAACGCTACTGTTTGAAACAAAATGCTTCTGCTTTATACAAGAAAGCTTCTATTTATACAAAAATATCTTCTATTCAACGCCTGAACGGTCCAGTGGTAAGAGGACCGGCCTTGCAATCGCATGGTCGTCGGTTCGAACCGCACTCGGAACTTTTGGGGGTGGTCGGTATCGACTTCAGGCACCCTTCAGTGTTGGCGATAAAATTCGACACTGCTTCCCCTTAAAACGGTGAGAAGGTTGGAAGTAACAAAGCCATGGAACACTTTACACACATTCAAATACACTCCCGCTCCTGTTGGGCAACCACCACAGATAAAAAAAAATCGTATATAAAATTATAAAAGCTTCTTCTAGTTCGTATAAAAAATTATAAAAGCGTCTATTTTATACAAAACTTTTATTTCATATAAGAAAGCTTCTATTCGTACAAAAGAGTTTCTATTTTATACAAGGAAGCCTACTGTCTGACAAGAAAGCTACTGTTTGATTCTATGTATTTCATACAACAAAGATTCTATTCGTATAGATAAGCTTTTATTTTATGCAAGGAAGCTAAAGTTTGATTCGAAAAGCTTGTGTTTTATCTATGAAATTATAAAAGCTTCTATTTCATTTAAGAAAGTTTCGGTTTATTTTACAGTTTGAATCAAAAAGCTTCTATTATATTTAAGAAAAAGTAGTTTCCCCTATTTTATTTAAGAAAGCTTTGGTTGATACATTTTGATATATTTTGTATAAGTAAGCTACTGTTTGATTCAAAGAACTACTATTTTATAGAAGGAAGCTACTGTTTCACACAAGAAGCTTGTGTTTCATATAAGAAAGCTCTGTTTATACAAGGAAGTTTCTGCTTGATTCAGAAAGCTCCTAAATTATACAAGAAGGCTTATATTATACAAAAAAGCTTCCATTTCGTGTAAAAAAGTTCATATCTTGAGTAAGATTTTATAAAACCTTCTGTTTTATTTCCGAAAACTTCGGTTCATATAAAAAGCATACAATGAAGCTACTCTGCGATTCAAGAAAGCTTCTATTTTATATATAGGAAATTACAAAAGCTTCTATTTTATACAAGAAAGTTGATTCTAAGAGGTTCCTTTTCTTACAAGGAAGCGACTGTTTCATATAAAAACCTTCTATTTTATTTAAGAAAGTCTCGGTTCATACAAGAAAGTTGCTGTTTTATACAAAGAATGCTATGCTATTTTATACAAAAAAGGTTCTATTATTCAAGGAAGCTGTACTGTTTGATTAAAAAAGCTTCTATTCGTACAAAAGAAGCTTCTATTTTATACGCAAGGAAGCTACTGTCTGATTCGAGAATGTTTCTATTTTATATAAGAAGTTATGAAAACTTTCATTTTATTCGAGGAAGCTACTGTTTGTTTGTGTTACAAGGAAGCTTCTATTTAATCGGCCAAAGTATGTATCCCGTTCAACACTTTAACAGGTACGTTATTACAAGGTCAGAGTTTTTTTTTATTATGCATTTAGATACAAAATAACGTTCGCTCTTTTAATAACGTGTATGTTATGGAGATTGAACGGGATACGTACTAGGGCTGAATGCAAGGAAGCTAAAGTTTGATTCAGAAAGCTTCTATTTTAATTAAGAAAGCTTCGGTTCTTACAGGAAGCATCTCTTTTATACAAGGAAGCTGCTCTTTGATTCAAAATAGCTTCTATTTTATATAAGAAATTAGAAAAGCTTCTGTTTTATACTAAAAAGCTAGTATTTGATAAAAAGAGCTTCTGTTTCATGTAAAAAAGTTTCTATTCATAAAAGAAAACTTCTACTTCATGCAGTTTGAATCAAAAAAGCTTCTATTTTATTTAAGAAAATCTCAGTTCATACAAGAAAGTTTCTGTTTTATACAAGGAAGCTTCTATTTAATTCAGAAAGCTCCTATTTGATACAAGAAAATATAGAATATATAATATTAAAAAAGCACATATTTTATTCAAGAAAACTGTATTATTTGATTACGCGTGTTGCGTGTAAGCAAATATGTTTTTATTTGTTTAGACATCGACAGTTGGCAACCAAAGGTTGAATAAAAATTTTTTACGACATTATTTACGATTCCTTTAACTCTTTCAATTAATTCAACATTTTTATTAAACGATTTTTACGAAACAGCACATACATAATTTTTATTTCAAGCACAACTTCAATTTAGAGTTTCGTCGTGGCATCTCCATTCACATAAGCTATCGAAACGGTCCCGTTTATTATATTGAAGTGTTTGTAATTATCAAGTAAATCTGAATTGCGCCGTTCTAAAAAAAAATATTAAATTCAATTTTAATTATTTAAAAATAAATGGCCTACCTTTTAGAATCATCGCCAGGGCATCATCTGTAAACGCAATAATGCATTTTCGACATGCTTTACTGAACTGTACGGATAAATCGGGGTTCAAATGTAAGAACGCAATAGTGTAGCCTTTCTTGTACAAATCTTCCGCCAAAGAACTCATACACTGGGTAATCAAAATTTAAAATTTTCTGATATTACGTAAGTAGGTACTTACTTTCATTGCAGTAAAATCTGTTTTGCTGATTTTCGAACAGTCCAGAATTACGACCTTGCTCTTCGGATGTACCACCGTTGATTTCATTATTTTCTCCCTGATGTACTCGACAGAGGGATAGTACATGGACGAAGCGGGAATTATTTTCGTGTACTCGTTACCTTCTATCTGAAATTCAACTGTACATGTGCTTGAAAGCAAATGGTGAAGTGCCAAAATTACCATCACTCTCTGCACGTCTATTTTCGGCCTTGCCGTGTAGTAGAGTAGCAAAATCACGTCCATGGCAATTCCAATGAGGATTCCGATTTCAATGCCCAAAAGCAAGCATGCTAGGAATGTGATGGATAGAGGAAAGAAGTCGATTTCTAATAGGACATAACAAATAAAATAATTAATCATCGAGAATTGTAGATGAAGTAAAGTGACAGCCAAAAGGAAACTTTGCAATTTTTAATGTAGAGTGACGTCTTAAGCTAGCCGTTCACTTATCCGCATCGGACGCATCGCACGCAGCGAACGGATCATAAAAACTCATTCTTTTCGTTGTTTCAAATGTATCTGCGTTCACTGCTTCGCATCGGACGGATCGCCTCCTACGATGTGAACGCATAGGCAGGATAAAATCCGATTCGTGCGATGCGTACGATGCGGACAAGTGAACGCATAGCTTTATAAAACTTTTGAAGTACCTAGTTTCTTTCTTATACACACGTAACGTAAGGAATGCAGGGCAATATTTATTGGAATCCAATAAAAGGATACTTAACTGTTCATTTTCCATATTGTTTTGGAAAGATTGACTTCCACCATAAAAATTACGGCGCATATTATCACCGATGCCAACGTGGCCTTTGGAATGTAGGAGAAGTATGGCGTAAGGAATGTTAACGATAACAAAACTAAAATGCCTGTAAAAATATCACGTTTTAAATATTTCGTTTTACCTTTACAAAAAAAAATATATTGAATTTCTCAAGGCTTGCAATTATGCCTTTCCTCAAAAAAGTTGACGATGTGGTCTAAAATCAAGACAAAACGAAAATACAATAGTCATTCAATTTACTGCGTAAAATATGCATAAATTTATCAAAACCGTGCGTACAGTAAATATTATGTAAATTCGATCAGTCAACATCAGTCAACGCGAAATCCATGACGCGATTCGAATTTAAAACAAATACCTATGTATAGAATTTTCCTGTTCTGCATATTTTATTCATGAGAAAACAAAATGTTTGATAATCATTAATATTTGAAAAAAAAAACTATTTCTAGAACTCATTAAGTTTGTGAAAAATAAATAATTGACATCTATTTACATTTCTTATGAAGGGACCTGACCAGTGACGTAGCGACGGTTCGTACTGCTAGGGGGCAAGATTTTTAGCGCGAGTATTTCTTTTATTTGTTTCGTAAACGCTGATTTAAAAATTAAACGTTTAATTACGATATACAATTAATTGTTCGTCATTCTTTGTTATAGGAATTTATTGGCAACATTATGAAATCAACAAAATTTGTTTGACGCGCTTTGAGATTTAATTCGTCATACCAAGTGATTTTTTATCAACTCTTGCCTTGAGATCTGGACGGCATGTCTTAGCTTAAGTGAAAAGTACGTCATTGTACTCCTTTATGCTGTTTTAGAGTAAAGCTACGATATGCCGTCCAAACTCCATGGCAAGAGTTGATAAAAAATTTAAAAAATCACGCAGTATAATCTATGGCATCCTGAAAGCGCCTTTTTGAGACATTTTACTGACTGTGATATGTACCTACACACTATGCACGGTTCGTCTGAATACAACTTTACTTTGAAAAAAATATCCATGTTTAATTTATGTTTTTAACAGTTTTCTTTATTAAAAAACGTTAAGTTTTAAATCTTCGTACGACGAGTTTTCTTTTAATTAAGAGTTATTTCGAAATGTCTAGCTCTTTTTGGTATTTCACAAATTGTATACCTATACAAAACAAAAGAAATTAAGAAGATAAATTTGTGTCCTGGATGTAATAATGTAATAGTAGTTATTGATCGGGTTAAGGACAATAATAATAACTATTTGTTCATTCAGCTGACGTTTCGGTATATTTTAAAACCTTCCTCTGAACCAATGAATTGTGAAGAGTTGCCTCGATCTAACTGACCTCATGATCGAGGCGACTCTTCACAATTCATTGGTTCAGAGGCTCTGAAGAAGGTCAGCTGAATGAACAAATAGTTATTATTATTGTCCTTAACCCGATCAATAACTACTATTACAAAAGAAATTAATAAGCAAACAACAATCTTTTTGTACTTGTATGCTAACTATACATTTCAGCTTGTATCTAACGGAGTTCAAAAATTTTGACGAAAAATCAGGATGAGCTTTTGGGACTTCGTACTTCTCCCACACATTCTTAAAATCTGCATGTGCTGCTTCAAAAGCTTGTTCACTGAATTGTTCTAAACTGACATGGTGTCTGTTACATGTTATACCTAATTCAATGAAATTCTGCCGGAATTGATCGATTGCTCTTTTAAAATCAGAGCCAAGTTGTTACCAAAACATAACAACCAGTTCCAAACTCGACGAACACTGACTTATCTTAAACATTTAATTACTGAAGAAATGGAACGTAAAACGTCAATTTTCGAAAGCAATTCGCGTCAGGAGTTGTCATTAAAAGAACCTCCGTTGTACGCTGATGATCATTAAAATCGTTACTTCTGTATGCCAACTCGCCCTTATTGTCCTGCAATAGAAACAACAGCTATCCTACGGCTATCGTCCATCCACTCATATTGACGCTAAGGCCCGGTTTTTCGATCACAGTTTAACTTTAAACTTCAGCTTATTTCCATTGCTGCTATAGGGATAAACCGAAGATTAAAGTTAAACTGCAATCGAAAAACCGGGCCTAAGGATTACGTGTAGGGATGTGGAAATTTCAGAAAACATTTTTTTTTAAGAAACGCGCAAATTTCATTATTTTTAATATGAAACTTTTCAACAGGACATGCAATAAAATTTCACACTAAAAAAAAAAGAATGAAATTTCAATGAAATGTCAAAAGAAAATCAAAATCTCAAGACGGTTTTATTTAGAATTTTTTTTAATACAAGTGTAAATAATGTACAATTGCGGAATTTAAAAAAGCATACAAGTCTTTAGGCTATGTTTTACAATATTCGAATAGTAAATCAATCTCTGTCTTTTGTTAATTAAATCATGTCACTTTCATTTTTAGGAGCCAAGAAGAAAACTGTATGGTGCCCAAATCTTTCAGTTAATTTTCTTACTGACCAAAAATAATTAATTGCGTATTTTCGATAAACTTAAATGCGGCATGTTAATGTCGATCAGTCACTTTGACAATTATTTTGACTTATAAAGCGAAAATAATTTCAAACAAAACCAAGTTCAGCGACACGTTCTGAGTGTATGTATGCTTTTTAAAATTCCCCAACTGTACAACTGCGAACAGAAAATTTCGGACATCACTATCATTGCACTGACATAAAAATATGTGTAGAACAATCCTTTACAGTCATTTTGATTGATATGTGACGCAGATTTTAGGAAAGTGTGGGAGAGATATGAAGTAACAAAAACATATCCTGATTACCTGATTTTTCTTCAAAATTTGTGAACTCCGTTAGATTCTACAACAGCATTCATTTGTAAGCTGAAATGTATAGTTAGCATACAACTACAAAATGATTGTTGTTTGCTTTTTGAATTTCTTTTGTTTTGTATTGTATACAATTTGTGAAATACCTACATAAAAAGTTAAGTATTTCTGAAATAACTCTTAATTTAAAAAAAATTCGTCGTACAAAGATTTAAAGGTTAAATTTTTTTATTTAATTGTTGAAGTATTTGCCTTATCACTAAATTAACAATAAAAGTTGGAAATAGATGACTAGTTTCGGATTACATCCATTATCAAATCTAAAAAGACTTAAATTAACGCTTAAAATGAAATAATAGAAAATTAACTAACCTAAACGTTAATACGCCAAGGCGAGGACAACCATCTTAACTAAATGTCATAGTGATAAGGTAAATACTTCAACGATTAAATACATTTTATATAATCACTAACATCATGGAGAACCTTTTACAATTTAAAGGTTAATTAAAGCTGGTTCTTGTCCGATGAAAATTGTATCAAAACTCTTTTAAACGGACACTAAATGGCGCACAAACACTTAACATTTCGCAGTCGTTCGACGAAGCTGTCGACGAAGCTGTCGAACGACGGCGAAACGTTAAGTGTTTGTGCGCCATTTAGTGTCCGTTTAAAAGAGTTTGTGATTAAAGGTTAATGTTTTTTTAATAAAGACAACTATTAAAAGTTGGTAAAAACATTAATTAAACATGGACATTTTTTTCAAAGTAAAGTTGCATTCAGACGAACCGTGTATGCCACTATGCCCTGGTACAGTTGCACCCCCTGCTCCCCCGTTTGTTACACATTGTCCCTGCCTCCTGGCCCATCGTCATCCTCATCATCATCATCTGCTTTAATGAACTGTTCAAAACAAAAAAAAACAAGAGACAATGGAGCCTTCGTCGAATGTTTAAAAAAAATCATAACGAAAATTGCCCACCTATCATTTGCATTTTGTCGTTGTTCATTAAAAGGAAAAAGAATTAAATTAAACAAAAGACGATTGCTGCTTTTATTCTCCAAGGCGCCAATTAATCAATTAATTAGGTGATGTACATAAAATTCTTAGGTTTGTAAAGTATTGTAACCTACGGTCATTTTAATTTCAAATTTATGCATTACTTTATATATTGTTAATATTGTTTGTTGGGCTATTGCCACCATTTCATGGATTGTTCTTCTTCGACGTTTCGATCACAACTTGTCGGTTAGAGTCTTCAGGGTTCTGGTTCATAAAATGTGTGTAAAGTTTCCGCCGTTCTCTGACACTGACAGTGAGTGTCAGATAACTGTCGGTGTCAGAGAACGGTGGAAACTTTACACACATTTTATGAACCAGAACCCTGAAGACGGTAACCGACAAGTTGTTACCGAAACGTCGGAGAAGAACAATAGCCCAACAAACAACATTAACAATATTGACATTCCACCATTAACAACCTTCCGTAAACGATTACTTATAATACATTTTTAATTTATAATTTTTATAATCAGTTGGTGGCGGTGCTGCCGTAATTTTTCACGATCATTTCCATTTTGTTGGCAATTTTGATGATCTTCTGTTTCTTTTATTTTTTGTTTCGTTTACTTTTGTTTGTAAAGTACCGCAAGCTAGAGCCATTTTGATTCCACGATCGAATTTTCGTCGAATGTTTAAACAAAAAATCATAACGAAAGTTGACCATCTGTCATTTGCATTTTCTCTTTGTTTCTTAACAGGAAAAAGAAAAGAAAGAAACAAAAGACGATCGAAGGTATTTTGCTGTTTTTATTTTCCAATTAAACAATGAATTAGATGATTCGCGATAGATGAAGAAAATTTATTTTATTAGTTATTCTTCAAAAGGTCAAAAGAAGTATTTTTTGTCTTCTGTTAATGAAGAAAAAAGCCGAAATATTTTGCAAAATTGATAGTCTTTTTTTTTAGTCGCGCTGATGAATGAACTTGTTTACAATTTTGCGAAAACGACAGTTTCGACATTTTTCAAAAAACGAGAACTTAAAATATATGTATTAAGGAAGGAAATATTTTATATGTTTTTTTTCTACATCTTTCGACGAAATATACAGGCTTTTTTTTAACTTCATATAAAAAATAAAACCAGTGAAAGTTGACATTAAAAGTGATAGAATGAAGCAGTTTTTGTATAACAATTGATTAATAAATATTAGAGATAATAAACGTTTTCGGCGAACGATGAAACAGTTTGATAGTCCCTGGCTTATTTTTATTACGTAATTACGTAATCGGAGAAGTATGCTGATGTGTCACCATCGGCTGTTACAGGGTGACCAGATTGGGCGATTAATCGCCATTTGGGCTATCTCAGTTGTAGTTTTGGCGACGCAAATTTATTGAAGGCGACTGGCGATTTTAAGGCGATTCAAGCTAATAAACTTGGCGATTTTGGCTATTTTGTAATTTTCGTTTTCTAGGGTTTTGTTATATGAATTTTTAGGTTGGTTAACTGGATATGAACAAACCAGAGTACACTGAACAAACAAACAATTATAATGCAAATGATTGTAATGAAGCATATTGTACAATTAAATAATTGTACATAATTCCTTAATCTTTGCTTGTACACTCTGCAACAACTGATTAACCTCATGTCAGTTTTTACACATTTTGAATTTGCATGTTAAGTTTTTAATTATAAAAATCAAGTGTCACCGAAAAATAGTACGAGGTTAATCAGTTGTCGCGAAGTGTAAAATGTATTTCAAGTTTATTGAAATTCATAAAACACTACTTTCTTGCTACTGGCGATTCCTGGCTACTGAAGCGCCATTTTCTGGCGACAGTATGATTAAACTATCTGGTCACCCTGGGCTGTTACAATGGGTCAGTTACTCAGTCGTCGCACGTCGTCGCAGATAACAGCGTTGAAAACATGGCCGAATTTTCCAATAGTGTTATTGTGGACATGATTTTAATTTACAGCGAATGTGGTCAAAATGTGTTGGCTGCAAGACGTTTGTATACACAGCGTTACCCAAATCGCCCTTTGCCAAATAGCAGATCCTTTGTGTCAGTTATACAGCGAGCAAGGGATACGCATAATTGTTTATAAGAGATGGTATGTTTAACTTTCACAACATGCATGTGTGGGCAGAAGAAAATCCTCATGGAATGCGGCGCCGTAATTTTCAACAACGCTTTTCGGTTAATCTGTAGAGGGGTATGTTAAATGGCACTTTAATCGGTATGTTTACGTCTCGCGCAGGAGAGAACTTCGAACACTTATTATGAGTGAAGGTCACTGTCCGTTGCGTCTAGCGGTTCTAAACATTTCACAAGGAATTGCCGGATGTCGGTATGAATTTTTTGATTTATTTTTTTTCGTTTTAATTTTGGTGTATTCGTGAGAATAATCTGTTACCAAATACGCCATTAATTTTTTTGTACGAACTTGAAGAACACCCTGTATATTATGAATATTTTTTGTTACATAATCGATCGCCTTTTGCTTTTTTTTTATTGTTTCCTTCTTTTAAAAGTTGCGCTTGCTATCTTTATTATTGCATTTTTGAATTGCTAAGTAAATTGTAGCCTGAACTAATGGGTCGCACCATGGGTCTTACCTTGATTGGTTTTCGAGCGGTACTATTAAAAATAAATGAAAAAACTCGGAACACGCTTGTGCTAGACGAGCAACACGAAAATCGACTCGAAAATTAACTGAAATAAAAATTTGAAAAGCGAGGGCGACCTGTAAATGAATATCATTTTCGGTGAGAAGTTAGAGGCGCCATCTATCGGCGGAATTTTAAATACAGATCGATCTACTTATCTACACAATCTGTGAATAAAGTGTGACATCGTCTCCTTGTCGATTCGCAACAATTTACGCAACTGAAATAAAAACTTGAAAGGCGAAAGCGACACGCACATGAATATCATTTTCGGTGAGAAGTTAGAGGCGCCATCTATCGGCGGAATTTTAAATACAGATCGATCTACTTATCTACACAGCTGTGAATAAAGTGTGACATCGTCTCCTTATCGATTCGCAACAATTTACGCAACTGAAATAAAAACTTGAAAGGCGAAAGCGACACGCACATGAATATCATTTTCGGTGAGAAGTTAGAGGCGCCATCTGTCGACGGAATTTTGAATACAGATCGATCTACTTATCTACGCAGTCTGTGAATAAAGTGTGACATCGTCTCCTTATCGATTCTCAACAATTTACGCAACTGAAATAAAAACTTGAAAGGCGAAATCGACACGCAAATGAATATCATTTTCGGTGAGAAGTTAAAGGCGCCATCTATCGACGGAATTTTGAATAGAGATCGTATCTACACAGCCCTGTGAATGATGTGTGACATCGTCTCCTTATCGATTCGCAGGAATGTACGCAACTGAATAAAAATTTGAAAAGCGAAAGCGACACGCAAATGAATATCACTTTCGGCGAGACGTTAGAAGCGGATTCTTTAATACAGATCGATCTAGTTATCTACATAATCTGCGAATGGTGTGTGACATCGTCTCCTTATCGATTCGCAGGAATTTACGCAACTGAAATAAAAATTTGAAAAGCGAAAGCGACACGCAAACGAATATCACTTTCGGTGAGAAGTTAAAGGCGCCATCTATTAGCGGAATTTTGAATGTAGGCCAAGACAGTTAGGATTGGAAAGAAAAAATTAAGGAAAAGAAGTTATGACAGGAAACGAAAATACATAGATAATGAAAAATTTTAATTAAAATCAAAAAATTAATTGGGAATTATTTGAAGTGTAATGGATTATCCATGATGTTAGTGACCAGTTGAAATAAGAAAAATTTGGGAAAACGTTTGCTTTAAGTTACTATGAACGCAGTCAATGTAAAAGCTATTTGTTTTATGTTTCGGTGAACCACCGAAACAAGTAATCTTTATAGCAAACATTGATGAGCGAAAAATAAATAGCTTTTACATTGATTGCGTTCATAGTGACTTAAGGCAAATACATTTTTTCAAATTTTTCTTAATTATTTGAAGATATGAATAGTTCTAGTAATTAATTTAACTCTGTGCAAGCAAATACCTGTGTAAACTCCACTGAGCGTTGTACGTACGCCACTGGCATTACTAACAGCAGCCCTCGAAAAAGATGCATTCACTGGAATCGAACTCACCAATGATCCCACTATGTTACAAAGTCCAACAGCAAACATCTCCTGAGATGCATCCAATACTTTACCATTGGCTTTAAAAAATACAAGCTCTTTTGAAATAACGAGACGTCATATTATTTGGAAATAAACTCAAAAAACGGTTTATAAATTAAACTATTTACGAAATTAAATTAAAGAATTCCGGTTTATAATTCCGCCAAGAAATCGGTATGCATTGCTTACTTACCAAATGCTTTGGCAACTGCCACGTTCGCCAAAATTGCAATAAACGGTACCACGATTATCCCCGTGCCCAATTCTTTAGCCATTTCTACGAGTGTATAAGTGTGATTGTTGGCGAACACCTCGAAAGGCGGAAATGAAACGTTCGGAAGTCCAGATGGTACATGAGCTGGAAATTGTGTCTAGTGAATTAAATAACTCGTGTCTAAATAAAAACCTGGTCAAGTAGGCTACATTTAGTAATTCTGCTATGTAAATGCAATGGATAAATTCTCGGTCACAACCCACTTGATCAGGTTTTTATTTATAATATAGCGTAAGCCTCTCTTAAAGTACCTACCTGTCAAAGTGAAAGGTTTGCTCTGGTAGAGTTCGAAAAGGTAAGCCAAAACGGTACACCCAACGACGACCAAGGCGTTACGTCCCACAAAGACGAACCAAATCGCCTTCTTGCAAATATCTGCTCTTCTATTTTTTGAATATTTTTCCTTAACTACTTCATCGCTCACAGGAGAGGTGCTGCACCTTTTCAATTGCTGAGTAAAAGTATATTATTGCATTAACTCACATTTAAAAAAAAAAATAAAATTTAGGCCCGTTCTTTTCATCAGTTAACTTTATCTGACGATCTATTCCCATAGTAACAATTGTGATCACAAACTTAACTATGGGAATTAATCGCCAGATGAAAAGACTGGGCCTAAAGATGATTATTTTGTCATGTTTTTTGACATCTCAAGTGAAAATTAAATTTCAATTTTCAAGTTCACTTACTCGTAGGCAAAGCAGTAGGATGCAACAAGAAGCGCTCAGAACGGCATCCCAGAGTTTCGTATCGCCGATGTACCTGAAGATGTTGATCCACATATCTATGAACTTTTCGGCCTGGAATTTGAGGCCGAGCAGGTTTTTTATTTGAGCTGTGGCCACTAAAATAGAGCCGGCAGAAGCTAGTCCAGCTGCAACTGGTGTTGATACGAAATCCACTAAGAAACCTAAAAAAAATTTGTAAATTATTGGGCTTGTAAAAAATTGAATACCCAAACATAAAGTATTTATTTATCATGAATTCGACTGAACCCAATAGTTATATGTAGAGTAATTTGTTAAATCAATTTCACATATAATATTTGATTTGCAAACGCCTGAAGTTAACAACAAAAATGAAACTAAATTTTTTTTCCTCCTGAATTTTTTGGGCTCCTCTGACTTCAACCAATTTTGATTATTCATTTTTTATACCAATTAAAATCAACAGATATATCGGGTCTTCATTTAATCTTGTATCCCACGTGACCTATGATGTACGTAACCAACTATCTAACAGTTGGCTAAAGAGAATCTTCGTTCTGGAAGTATAATATTTTTTTTCAAAGTAATGAATTGAGATTAAGATATAGAAGGAAACAAATAGTATTAACTGTATTAACGACAAACACTGCAATAGTTTTAAATTAAGAAAAAATAAATATCTAATGCTTTCACTTAGAAAAAAAAAATACATATATGGATGTACTACTTACCTAGATGTAAAAGTCCACAGCAAATTTCGATTATCCCCGAGAAGAAACAAAGCAGTACTGCCGCAGGGGTTGCTCCAAATGGGGCCGCGTAGCTGTAGGAGAAAACCAATAGTGACAGAAGGGCCGTAGGCGCTATATTTAGCTCCGGCACTGTACCGAATACTGCGTAAATGAGGCCACCACATAACGATGAATACAAACCGTACTGGAAAAAAAAATAATAATAAAAAGGTACAACTTTTCCTAAAGTAAATGAAGAAATAAAATTAAATTAAAATAATTTTTAAAATACATACCCATGTAATGTATAAACCGATTTGTGTAAAATAAATATGTAGAAGTTTGCATGATGGATGAGTCGTCCTCACAGCTGGTTGAATTTCCTCCTTTGTCTCGAACATGATCATGGTGAATTGAATACTAACGGTGGCACCATTCCCGCAAGTGAGATAGCGAACCGTTACGTCACCGCATACCCGCTTCTCGTTTTACACAATATTAACCAACATTAACTGTCAACCGTGACTGTTAATGGTTGATTGACAATTAATGCGTTAGAGGGAGAAGCGGGTATGCGATGACGTAACGGTTCGCTATCTCACTTGAATGCTGCTGCCACCGTTAGTATTCAATTTACCGTGGACCATGATGACACACAAATCGGTTTACACATTGTATACACTCTTAAATATAATTAATTAATTTAATGGTTTTTTTTACTTGTGGGTCTAGTCCTGCCAAGGCTGCGTAAGCTAACGACTGTGGAATGAGCATCAAACCGACCGTGACTCCAGCAATTGCATCAGCGATGGCAGTTTCCACCTTATATTGTCCTATCCACTGCAAAATTGGGAATCCCCTTTTGAAGATATCACAGGGTTTACTATGCATCTGAAAACTATACATATTAAAAAAGAACACGATCAGAAATAAGGCGACAGCTCTATGCTAATTAATATTAACGGATGATCTTAGGTTTTACCTAAGGTCAACCAAACCGTAACTATTGAATCAAACATTTGAATCTACATTTACTTAATATTTACTTATTCTCACTCATTCAACATCTTATTCAAGACTTCTAATAATAAAAACCTAAAAGTGGTCGCTGTCTCTTAATTAGATTTATCAAAAGAAAGATATTTTCTGAAATACGAGAAATTCGGTTTGGTTAATCTTCAAGAAAAATATGTAAAAGAAAATATGATGCGTATTTTAACAGGCTGCACATACAAATATAAATTTCTGAAGAGAATGCAATCGGAATAAAGAAAATATCGATAAACTTGCAAAAAATTTTAAAATTCTTCTGAACATGTAAGAAACATAGATTCTGTGAAAATGCGTGCGATTTGCTGTATTTTCAAAAATTCTTAATTCTCAGAAGGCAATGAATTAAGGTGAAGCAATAAGAAAACGGAAAAGCACATTTATCTATTTAATAAAAAATAAATAAAGAATTTGTAAATAAATAAGTGTGACTTTTAAAAAGTAACAAACGTCAAACATTTTTATTCAGGAGGATGAGGCTCATCCTCCTTTATTTATTTATTTTTTGCTTCGTTTATATTTTTCATGAATCTTTTTTAATTAAGCTTAAACTGTTCCTCTCTGATAAAATATTTTGCGCACTTTTTTTTGGAGATAACTAAAAAGTTGGTTACATGAAAAATTTTATTTTATTTTAACGTGGTAATAAAGGTACTTCCGAATTTGTTTTAAATTTTAATACAGCTACCGCTTTCGATATTATATATCTTCATCAGGCATAAAATTTAAGAAAAAATAGATTTTAAGTACATATACAGGTAACTAAGCGAAATTTTCCACAAAAATTAAAATCAATGGCCGCAAATCCATTTCAAATTTATTCATCCAGCATTGTCGGTGGATGTGTATTACAAATAACGACGCTGAAAAATTGAAGATATTTGAAAGGAAGATAGTGAGAAGAATCTATGGGCCAAAAAAGGTAAACGAAGAACAATATAGAAGACTAACAAATCTGGAAATAAAAGATATACTAGATGGAGAAAACACAGTAAAAGAAATTAAAGCAAGAAGAATACGATGGTATGGTCATGTAAACAGAAAACAAGAATCAATCATTAAAAAAATAATGAAATGGACGCCACAGGAAACGAGAGCAAAGGGAAGACCGAAAATAAAGTGGGAGGACCAAGTAATTAATGATATTGTAACGATTTTTAAAGGTTCATTAATTTTTATTTTAAAACAAAACACGAAATAGTTAATAACTAATTTATTTACAAGGAAACTAATTTAACACTAACATTTAACAATAATTTATTTACAACCTTAAACCTAATTTATTTATAACAGCCGAGCGAGTCTTATTACGCGGACTTTTGTGTCGAACTCTAACGCTGCATTCTAATCGAACTGTGTCACTCTCGGCCGCGTGCATTTTTATATATCGGGGTTGTTTTTCGGGAACATTCTAGACGGAGAGTCTCGCTTGTCTGCCGAACTTTCTCGTGAAGACGCGTCGGCGATGACGCACGCGATAGGCTGGCTCCGCAATCGCCACAATATAAAGGCTATGAGGATTAATAAGTGGACAGAGAAAATAAAGGACAGAAAAGAATGGAAAAAAATAGCAGATGAAGCAAAGAAGCACAAGGACCTGTAAAAGTATAAACAAGTAGAAAAGTGGAGAGGCGTGACGAACCACCCCCACTAACAAAATTAGAAGAGCTCAATGAGCGGTTACAATTCCTCAAGGAATGTATGGCCAGTTATACAGGCTGTCCCAAAACCCTCGTTTGAGGCTGACACAGTATATAGAAAGGCGCAGGAGAAACAACTTTTTTCAATACTTTTTTTCCAAAAGTCTATAATAAGTCCCTGAAAGAGGGATGAAACGTATTTTTCTTTTGGCAACATCTTTTGAATCCTTTAAGTTATAAAACTAATATTTGAAACTCATATATAAGGCACCTAACTGAACATTTGTCAGATCCTTCCTCCCTTTTAATGGGTAGTTTGAGGGGATTATTTTCAGTATTTTATTATAACAAAATGCAATGGACGTATGTTAACTTTTAAACCTCAAACTCGAAAACGGTTCGGTTTATCGAAATGCAACAAGAGAGCCTTCTTGTGCCAAATAATCTAGAGAATATTCTCTTCGTAAATTTTTGATGAAACATGTAAAAATAAAAAGTTAGTAATAAAATACAATATTTTCCAACCCTCTTTCAGTGCTTATAATTCCTTTATTATTGACTTTTGGAAAAAAAAGTATTGAAAAAAGTTGTTTCTTTTGCGCCTCTGTTTCAGTCTCAAACGAGGGTTTTGGGACACCCGGTATATTGTCGGTTTATTATTAAATTTTTAGTACTGGGTGACAAGGAGAAATTCTCCAAGGAAATTAAAATCTACGGCCGCAAATTACGTATTTTCAAAATTTTATTTTGTTATTTAGGATTTATCTTGTAGATCTAGCGAAACGGAAATATTTTAGAAATAAGAATGAAAAAATTTAAACGAAGCGATTTTTATATTTTTAATCAACCGTCGTTTGTTAATATTAAAGGAAAATTTTCTTTATTGGGAAAGAAATATTTTATGGAATGTCGCGCCGTGGTATAAAAGAAAACCCTTTGCAGAACAACCGTTGGTCCTTTCTAGAGATAAACAAAGCACAATTTAATTTTTATTTCATTTTTGTCTTGTGTTTTTATTTCTTGTTTAACTTTTGTTTTTATTTCATTTGCTATTTAAGCCAAGGCGACACTTTTCTTTCTATTTCTGTCATCGTTTGTTCACTTGCATTTTTCTATTTGAAGGTATGTAGTTGATAGTCTTTCTCATGTTCCAAATGTTCTGTTATGGTTCCAGAACAAAATTTAAAAAAATTAATGAAAACAAATTAAACAAAAGACGATCACAAGCAACTAAATCTCATTTTCTAAATAATTTTTTGAACCTGGAATACTTTTCGAATTTACTCCGATTTGTCGTGTTTTCTTTTTTTATTTTCCTTGCTATTTATTTTATGTTTTTGTTCGTTTGGTACATAGGTACTTAACGTTTCTATTAATTTAAAAAATAAGAGAGAGAGACAGAGCAGGCTGACGCCAAAAGTGATGTAATTCACAGGGTGCAGAACTAAATACATTTACAATTTTTTCTTGCATTTAAAAGTAAAATGCGATACTCGATTTTTTTTTTCATAAATTCCGTCTTTTGTTTTGGTTTGTTAAGAGTTTATTTTCTAAAATTTCTTATCTTATTATCATTTCACATGTAAGGACGCGAGAAATGCGTAAAGAAATTTCGAAATTATTTTCTTTTTTTTTAAGCTGTACCTGTTATTCCTGAAGGAAACCAGAGAACAGGAAACACATATCGCTTTATCAGACTAGAACGTGCTTTCAAACCACAGATGATATTAGGTTGCGATAATAAAATTTCTCTTTCTCACTGAATCGGCGTTCGGAGATGAAAAGGCCATTTTTGACCGCGCGACACGGTCAAAAATGGTGAAAGCTACAGTGACTTTGTAGAAAACAGTGTGGCCATTCAGGTCTCACTTTTGATTGGCTGCAAGAAATACGTCACCAAATCCGAAATTATACAAAAAAATAACCCTAAGTTTAAAGAAAAAACAGATTTCTGAGTTTATATTCCATATGCGCTTATACATCTTTGCAAACTAATGGCGGACAGTCTCCTATTGGCCACACTGTTCTCTATAAAGCCGCTGTAGTGAGTACGCCATCTCGTGAAAAGCGGCTCACCGCTGGAAGCTCGAATCAACCACGAGTTTTGCTGGAATATTGCTGACTTTGAAAAAAATCCCTCTCTAGGTTTTAGAGTGGAGGCGAAGGCTTAAATAGCCGCCGCGAAGGAAAAATACACAGTTCCGGTTTCCTTAAGCTTTGTCCACGTTAATTTCTCGTCGTATTTTGGCTTCATTAATTTTTGTTCTAAGTTCGGTTTTGTTTTAATTTAATAGTAGAAATTTTCCAAAGTTTGATATCGGTTTCATCCCCGGTAAACTCAATGTCATTGTTGCTTAAAAAGTTAGATAATTATTAACAAAAAGCATTTTTCTAAGTGTATAACACCAGTCTCCCTTCTTGTCGAAGTTTTTGTTTTGTTTTGCTATATTTTTCAAGTTATTTTGCATTGTCTATGTTTTATCTGTTTTATTATCAATTTTGTTATAAAGTTCTTTATAGTAAAGTCGGGTTCTATTTTGTTCAGAAGTCACAAAATTAAGACATCATTAATTCTGTAATTTTACTTGATACACTCGCACCTCTTTAACTCGAACCTCCACAACTCGAAATTTTCTGTAAGTCGAAATTTACTGATGTCCCGACACATTGTGTATAATTGAAATGTCTTTCTTTAACTCGAAATTTCTATAACTCAAAGTAACTTTCCGGTCCCTTGAGATTCGAGTTATAGAGGTTCGACTGTATTTAGTTTTGTAATTAGTTTCATGTGGTTTGTCGTAAAAATTGTTTTGGTTTATGATATTAAAATTTGTTAAATTTTTCTCATGTAAATTCTATGTTCTCGTTAATTGTCTTTAATATAAGTTTTAATTGTTAAACCTTCCGAATTTTATTTAATACTCAAAGTAGAGAATATAGAGAACCTTTTAATAATCGGCAAATCGAACAAGGAGATAATAAAGATTCAACAACCCCAAAATAGTAAGTCTGAGGGTAAGAAGGGCCAAAATTCATACCAAGTCAGAAGAGAGCGGGCGGAACGACTTCTGCCTATTTGTTTTAGCTAATTTCAGAAACGCTACTGACAAAGGAGTCACCTCCTGCGTCTCGATTCGGTTTGAAAAAATTTTGGGTAACAAGGGGTGATAAAAGTTTGAGAGGGATGTTCGTTTACAGAGTCTAGTGAAAGACATCCTAATTTTCGAACTTCCCATGTAAAATACATTTATCATGAAATTTGGTTATATGCGAGAAACCATTTTATAAAAATATAAACCACCCTTTCCCGTACTCGCGGTGCTTACACATAATGCATTTTCATATTTGTCTTTTGTTTTCTCAATTTTATCACCTGTTCGAAAAGAAAATTCTGTTACATGACGTGTTATGGTTTCAAAACAAAATTTACCAAAAAGATCAAAACTAATAAAAAATTGATAGAAACAAATAAAGCAAAAGACGAACAAAAGAAAGTCAGAATTTCATTTTTGAAATACATAATTTTTTAAAATTTGAAATACTTTTCGAATTTACGCGAATTTGTCGTCAAAAAATTGTTGAAACTAAAATCAGCCATCAGTGGAAAGAAGAAGCAGGACTATCAATGAAGAATGTCATTGATATTCCTCATTGGAAAGAAGAATGACGAATCTCAATGAAGAATATCATTGAATATCATTATTTCCAATGATGATTATTATTGTAAATGGAACACCCTATATTTTATAACAAATTTGAGCTTGTCAGGTTATTTTAGAGTAAATTTGATAAAGGTTCCCTGTACATTCAATTAAATTTTTTTAACGATAGCAGCCTGATGAAGATATAATATCGAAACCAGTAGCTACAAATATTAAAATTTAAAACAAGTTAGAAAGTACCTTTATTATCACGTTACAATTATATAAATTTTCCCCGTTTTGGCGCTAGTTACCCAAATAAGATGTTACGTTCAAATCTCCCGCCAAAGAAACGCGGAGGCAAAGTAATATATGAACCGCGTTTGGATACAGATGGCTACCCTGCATCCCTCCTCTTTACTACTTGAAGCTCATTCGTGTGGCACATCACGTGACAGCTTTCTGTTAACGCCGTTGGTTACCACCCGTATTTTAGCGGCCATCACCATCTTCGAGTCGTCTCTATTAGTGATGCGCAAAACTGTTATTTTTAAGGAACTGGAACAACCTGTTCCGGTTCCAAAAAAATACCTGTTTCAAAGAACAGGTGCAATCTGGAACAGTTTTGCAAAAATGACGAACTGGGCTGAACGAGCGAACGACTGTTCTTATTCTATACAGAATAACGCGGTTACGAACGTGGACCCGGACGTTACGGTTTTAGGCGACAGTCAGCTGGCGTCGGTGTATAATATCTCGAGCAAGAGTATAAAACTGTCTGTTTTAAAATATTTTAAATTTATGACGCTGATGTTATGACTTATGAGTACATAATCGAAATCACTAATACTTATTTGCTGAATACTAACAGTTCTAACAATTTCGATTAATTCCGAACGCGGAATCGTTCCCTCACAACGAATCACTCCAGACTTATACATCTCTAATCCGTATCTGTATGTTATTCTGTACCCGTTCCGACTTGCACCTGTTATTTTTTTAATTGAGTAACGACCTGTTCCAGTTTCAGAAAAAGAACAAGTTCGAAAGAACAGGTTTCAAAAGAACAACCCATCACTAGCCTCTATCGTCCTTTTGTGTTCAGACCTTGGTTGAGTGTTAACGTGTTTTACGTATGTTGTGAAATTATCGGAGTTTTTGCTCTTTGGGAGGAGTAACTCAATTGCGGCTGTGCCGGAAGATCTCGCCACACCATCGAAGACATTTGGGGCACTTTTAAGCTCCATACTAAGCCTGGAAATTTAGAAAATTCCAGGTAACGTAAAACGTGCAAGGGCGTGTACCTAACATGGCCGCTAGCAAAAATCATTTCTTCTATATAGGCTTTTCTGTTTGGGCGCAGGCCTTTAGTTCAGGCTTTTAGGCCTAGTTCTCCGGTGGCGCTCCTGTCCTGTGAATGTACCGTAACCCGATCGTGGAAACCTGATCAGCCATCTTGACGATCTGTGCGAATCCAGTTTGATCCAGATTGTCGACGCTCCCCGCGGTCGACAGAGGGCGTCGTAACTACCCACCGGCCATCGCGCTTTGGTTGGTAACGTTGACCCTGACACACGACTGGATGCGCTGTCAAAAGGTTAGATATTTCAACTTTAATTTTGCGGAACGATCGGTTTATATTTTAGTCATTTCTCGCGAATAGTCTAATCGCGAGGGAGGATTTCGAACTACGTGTTGCGCTGTGTTTACCTTAGATAATTAAGCAGCCAATTGTAAAAGTGTAAAGTGTTGTTTTGACTTGTGTAATAAATTGTGTTAACTATAACTTCGAGTTTAATTTCTGCGTTCACGCACACCAGTGAGTAAAGTCTCGCCTCTGTATTTATTGTTGATTTATTTTCTGCCCGATCTGGTCGATTGAAGACGTTGACTGATCGATTACGTTTTTAACTGAAGAATTGTCTTCTGGCACCCTTAATAATGTTACCACCTTAATCAACCCGCCCCATTCTTCACTGTTGCTAGCCTGGGGAACAGCTGATACGTTTCGTCAGCAGAAGCTTGTCATCTGTCAGTGGTAAGTGGGAGACAAGTAAATTAAATTTAAAATTTGGTGACAAAGAAACATCATAAATAACGAAAGAAAAACTCACTAGAGAACTATAATTGAGCAAAAAAAATACAACGGTGTTTGTTATGAACCGCAGGAACTTCACATTCATAGAAAATGGCGAAATCTAGCAGGTCGTGATATATTTATTTCAACATGTTTCCAACATAAACAAAACTAAATTAACGTTTTTATTTTGCGGCACCACAATATACAATATGTCCCAAATAATATAAAGTTTATGACTACCCTAATACTTAGGAAAAATTCATCCCATTTAACTGAATTCGTATCTCTTATAATAAGCAAGATTCTCATACTGGAAAAGTTATGTGGGACATATTGTATACATAAGTTAATCTGAACGATAATTATCGCACGGTTACTGTAAATATGTGAAATGTGTAACTAAATAAAACTGAGATCACCCTTCGATCCATTACATATCGGCTTCGGTAAAGAGTTTTCATTTATATACATACTATGTGTTTCATTTCAAGTTGCAAGTTGCGCGTTCTTGTCTTATATGAAACAACCGGTATGTATATAACAATGATTAATAATTTCAATAATATAATAAAAATAATAATAATAAGCACTTTTGATAAAGCAGCCAAATAAGCAACGAAACATCTCAAGTAATTTTTTTTGTCCAGCAACAATTACTTTGATCAAAATCTTACACAACGTAATTATTAATTTTCTAGTCAAGCGACTAACTTTACCAATCAAAATCAAATTGTGCGTTTTTTAAATATTTTACAATAACAGAATGCTTACGTTTCGTTAAATTTGTCCACGCGTAACACAAGCACACACAAACTAAAACGAAAAACCCAATTTCATCGTCGACTACTGTAAAACGGATAATACCATTATGTCATCGTCAACTAACTTAGATTAAAATAAAAACTGCAAACTGAAAACGAATTTCGTGGTCAATTAAGAACTCCGCGAGCACACAAAAAAGTATTATTTGTTTACACTTTGACGACAGACAACCATGGCCATGACTGTGATATTTTAAACTTCTTTAAAAGGATTTTCCCAAAACCTGCCGACAGACAATCGCCGTGCAAATCGTAATTATAATAGCCCGTTTGCGTGCTCGTTCGTTTCCTCTTGTATAGGTATATTTAAGTAGAAACACGTGGCGGAACGTTAACTATTTTTTTGCGATAAGATTGCCCAAGAAAGCGTATTTTAAAGCATTGAATATCCTTCGTACCAGTCACGGTAAAATATAAAAATTAAAAATACAAAATCAAGGTTCTTAAAAAAAATTAATTCTAAAAGAATTCAATTGTCAATGTTTCCAAGAAAACACTACTAATTGTTTGGGAAATTGTACACATACGAGGGTGATTATATAAGTAACGGTTTTTAGCTTCGAATTTTCTAAAGTTAATTTTGGAAAGTTACAAGGACAATCAAAGTCATTTTTTTCATTTAGTTTACTTCTACATAATATAAAATTACAACATCCAACAAAAAACTAAAACGTTTCGATATAACAAAATTAAATCAACATCAAACGTTTGTGGTCGCATTAGCCCCATTGTTTGATGTCGTTGAAATCGGTCCGCTTCCAACTTCGCCACCATTACTTTTGTTTAATTCCAATTCGCGTCGTCCTAGAAAAACAATAAGGAAATAAACGCATTCGTTTCTTGGAGCGTGCTTCACCTTTCAAAATTGTAGCGAGACCATCATCAGTGTAAGCCACGATGCAATTACTGCATACCCTTCCAAGTAACTTGGATAAATCCGTGTCTATACGCAGAAAAGCAATCGTGTGCCCCTTGTTATTTAAATCTTCCGCCAAGCTTCCAATGCACTAAAAGATACCAATCGTAATTCAGCAATACATACATTTGATAAAAAAAAACTTTACTTTCACTGCAGTAAAGTCTGTTTTTGTTATCCTGGAACAGTCCATTATCACGATCTTACTTTTCGGATTTTGAATAGCGGACTTCATGATTTTTTCTCTGAGATGTTCCGTGGATGGATAAAAGACGTAAGTCGTCGGGGTTATCTTCGAGTATTCACAGCCGTCGATCTTCAAAAAACAAATCGAATAAACTCGAGGTAAAATCGAAAAACTTTGTCGACTACCGTGACTTGTTCGATTTCGATTTTCGGCCTCGCCACGTAGTATAAGATCAGGATTATGTCGACGGCGATTCCTATTAAAATCCCGATTTCGAATTCCAGGAGCAGGCAGGATACGAACGTGACGATTAGAGGGATGAAGTCGATTTCTGTGAATCACGAAATAATGTCATTATTCAATAAAATCTACTATCACTTACTATTCATCTTCCAAATTAGCCTCGAGATGTTCACCTCCACCATAAATATTGCGGCGCAAATTATCACGGAAGACAGGGTTGCCTTGGGGATGTACGAGAAATATGGGGTGAGAAATGTTAGGGCTAATATTACCATAATACCTGAAACAAAAGAACATTTCTTTAGAATGAAAAAGTGTAAAACTAGTTCAAAATAAAGTCTCTCTGATAGATAAAGTACCGCAATTACCGCCATTTTGAGTCAAACTGAACGCACAAATTTTAAACTGAACGGAACAGGTAATGTGATTTCAAATTTGGCGCGGTTATTTTGACTCAGAATGGCGGTAATTGCGGTACTTCATCCATCTAGGGATTTTAGTTTTAAGAAAAATGAGCGCCATCTCTATTTCGACTAAGTAATTAATCAGAAATTTATTTAGTCAGTCGAGATCTTTCTGATTTGTTTCGTATTAAAAAATTTTCAAAGGCGTAGAACTTTATAACCAGTTAAAAAAATGAGCGCCATCTCTGTTTCAACTATTGTAAGTAATTAGTCAGTCAATCATTTAGTCAGTCGAGTCGTCACTATTGTCTGTTTCAAAATCAAAAAAAACCATCAACCTCGCAATTTACCTCGTAGATACACGGGGGGTTCGGATCGAATGGAGCTGCACGACATGGTATGGCAGAAAATGACGAGGAACGCAATGCCGCCGCGCGCGATCTAACCATCCGGAGCGTCGCTATAACACCGGACTCCCCCGGGGAGGGGTGGGGGTGAATCAAAGAAAAAGGGGGGTTCGTGCATGTGGTTAAACGGTGCCCGCCGACTTAGAGTTATAATAATGTTATAACTCCTGATAATTCACATTTCATATTCATAAATTCACTCAGAATCGTCCTAGGGCGCACCGTTTGGCCGCTACGGGGTGTCGAAGTTCCCGTGTATTCTTATGGGAGTTGGAATATTTTCGAACGTTTCTCGAAAACGTGATCTCCGAATTTCTTTGAACTTCTGACGCCGGTTAGGTTAGTCCTTCACGAGTCTTTCGAGACCCCGCCGGCTCGAAAGTGTTTAGAATTCGGCTCCGGTCAGGTGACGCTCCGGAAAAAAAATTATTTCCCCAGAACCGGAAGAGATATCGTCGAGGTGTTTCAACTGGAGGATAGCCCCTTCCTCCTCCTAGGCGACGCCACTGGTTTCGACTCGATCGCACCATAAATAACGGAACGGCGAATTTTTTTAATCGAAAATGAATTTCAGGGGCTTTCGATGGAAAATTAATTGGACGCAGCCGGTCAAAGTACAAGCGGTCCCGGTGAAGTTAAGCCGCACACACACTGGCTGTTTCGCGTCTTGTCTTCCCGCTGTGTTCGAGGACAAACTATTCGTGTCGCACATCAAATGAAAGGTCTCGACGAGAGGAACTCGACTGCCATACCGACGCCATCTTAGAATCAAACATGGCGACGCTGCGATCGAAAATCGCCGCGTAAGAGGGAAACACATCGGGTCGCATATCAAATGAAAGGTCTCGACGAGAGGAACTCGCCCGTCATACCGACGAATCAAAGATGACGGCGCTGCGATCGAAAATCGCCGCGTAAGAGATAAACCCATCGTGTCGCATATCAAATTAAACGTGCCCGCGAAGCGAACTCAACTATCGTAGTGACGGAATCTTGGAATCAAAGATGGCGACGCCACGATCGAAAATCGCCGCGTAAGAGATAAACCCATCGTGTCGCATATCAAATTAAACGTGCCCGCGAAGCGAACTCAACTATCGTAGTGACGGAATCTTGGAATCAAAGATGGCGACGCCACGATCGAAAATCGCCGCGTGAGAAATAAACTTGTCGTGTTGCATATCAAATTAAATTAGAATGTGATTGATGTTATACAGGCTGTCTTACGAAAAACGCCCCAAGCCGTAACTCCGTTATTTATAGATTAATTTTAACAAACAAAAAGGCAAATAAAATGAGACTAAAAGTACTATAAGGTGAGTCCAGTTTCAATTTTTTTAAAAATTACCTTCAAGGTCAAACGACTGTCAACTTTTATTTTTCAAATGGCTCGGTATATTTTTTATTATTATATCTGGTAGAGATTTTTTTTCTAAATCCAATAATGTGCAACACTATGATATTTAAAAAATATTTTTCGTAAAAGAAAAATGAACTAGTCTATTAGGCAAAACGTGCTTTTCATAAAAATGTTAAAGTTTGTCGTGAAAACAATGTCACTGAGCATTATTTTTCACAGTTGTTTCAAATTGTCGTTATTCTCTTTGTATGATTTATTGTTTCCTAAAAAAAGCCGATTATGGATAATACTTAGTTGATTGACTTACTCCAAGCATATTTTGAATGCAATAAAAACACAAGCAGTGCGTCTCTATAGACAGGGATTTTTTCCCAAAGCAACTTACACAGTTGTAGACTTAATTTTAATTATTTGATTAATGTTTTCTGTACTGCTTGATTGCTGTTTTTATTGCATTCAAAATATACTTGCAATAAGTCAGTCAGGTGATTGTTATCCATAATCGTAATTGTATCCATTAGGAAACAATAAGTAGTACAAGTAGAAGAACTTGATAGTTTAAAACATCTGTGAAAAATAACCTCAGTGACATTGTTTTCACGACAAACTTTAACATTTTTATGAAAAGCACGTTTTGCGTAATAGACTAGTTCATTTCTTTTTTTACGAAAAATGTTTTCTAAATATCAAAGTGTTGCACATTATTGGATTTAGAAAAAAATTCTCTACCAGATATAATAATAAAAAATATACAGAGCCATTTGAAAAATAAAAGTTGACAGTCGTTTGACCTTGAAGGTAATTAAAAGTTAAGATAAGTCCATAAATAAAAGAGTTATGGCTTGGGGCGTTTTTCGTAAGACAGCCTGTATAAACCAAGCAGAAAGGTCACAATCTAAACACGACTTAAATTTAAGGTCTCCTTAAAACGTTGGTAATATCGGCCGTTAATGAGACGAATTTGAATGTCATACCGACGCCATCTTGGAATCAAAGATCACCGCGTAAGAGATACACCCATCGTGTTGCATATCAAATGAAAAGTCTCAACGAGACAAGCTCGACTATCCTAGCGACGCCATCTCGGAATCAAAGATGGCGGCGCTGTGATCGAAAATCACCGCGTAAAAGATAAACCCATCGTGTCGCATATCAAATTAAACGTGCCGGCGAGGCGAACTCGACTGTCATAGCGGCGCCATCTTGCAATAAAAAATGGCCGACTTACACGATCGAGAAACTTTCCTTTAAGAGATAAATAGGTTGTGCGATCACTCAAATGAAAGTGCTCAACGAGCGCAACACGACGGAAGCAGTTCCCAGTTACCGCGAACTCCCGGACGGCGAGCAGCCCTTAACGCGCGAAGCGCTTTCTTCAATAAAATTCGTTTATCATCATTTTTTGTCACCACCCTCTCAAAAAAAAAAACAAGTCGAAACAAATGCCAGTGCGGAGCGCTGATTTAGGGGGAAGAAAATTTTAACTACGCAATTTAAAAGATTTCTGCGTTTTCGCGGCATCATAAGGCCTAGGGCATATTAGTGTTAATATGACATTTTAAATTTTTACGCTAAGTTAGTGACAAACATAAATTACAGCAACAATGTGAAGTACGAACCAAAATATATCTGGGAATTTTGATTTTTGGTAACACAATTCAACAGGTTGTGGTTTTTCAATTTTGAGACAAACAATAACTTTTTTTTTGTATCAAAAGATTCTCAATCAGCGTAAAATGTTTTAACTAGTTTTTCAAAAGAAAAAAATAAGCGCCATCTCTGTTTCAACTAAGTAATTACATATGTAGTTAGAAATTTATTTAATCAGTTGAGATCTTTCTGATTTGTTTTGTATTAGAAGGTTTTAGGCGACGTAGAACTTTATAGACAGGTTAAAGAATGAGCGCCATCTCTGTTTCAACTATTGTAAGTAGTCAGTCATTTAGTCAGTCGAGTCGTCACTAACTTTCTTTTGTATCAGACGATTCTGAATCAGCGTAAGATGTATTTAACTAGTTTCTTAAAAGAAAAAAAATAAGCGCCATCTTTGTTTCTACTGACTAATTAATGTCAGTCAGTCAGTCGAATCGTTACTGATTTTATTTTGTAACTAAAGATTTTCAATTGCATAAATTTTTTAACTAGTTTTCAAAAAAAAAAAATTAAGCGCCAACAACTAATAATTGTAGTTAGGTTTTCCGAAAGATGGAGCGCCATCTCTGTTTCAACTATATAATTAATCCTTCAAGCAGTTAGGTCATTATAATATTCCGAGTGCCATCTATGGTTTAAAAACACTTTTATTTTTCTCGCCTCAGGAAAAATTGAATCAAATTATTGACGTCTCGGTGTCGGTGATCTCTTTACTTTTATATATGCAATTAGAACGCCATCTAGTACTTAAAAACATAACGAACTTCAAAATACCCTGAGGAATCGTTTGAATTGGCTTCCGGTTGGAACCGCGTCACGTTGACTTCTTCTAATGCCGACGTTTCGTTCTCCATTGCAGAAGAACTTCCTCAGGGCTGCTGCTGCTTCTTGTTTGTCGTTGAGACTGACTGGGTATGTCTGTTGTCGTGGTATTTATAGTGAACGGTGGGGGTAGTGAGTCGGAACGGTGACCGGGGGTTAGTCTGTTGGGGCGTGATGGATCGTTAATGAGATGTTTCCAGGCATTGTGGAGGTAAAAGCCAGTATCACGGTTTAGGTTATTGGGATGTTTGAGAATTTCTATAGATTCACGGATTTTACGATTGAAAAAATGAGATGAGCGGGCTAGAAGTTTTGTGTCGGAGAATAGGATTTGGTGACCGGTTTCTAGTTTGTGTTCAGCTAGGGCCGAGCCAGTTGTTTGTAGTAGTCTAGTACAGCGTTCATGTTCAGAAACACGAGTGCTAACAGATCGTTTTGTTTCACCGATGTATACACGCCCACAGGAACAAGGAATTCGGTACACACCTTCGGATTGTAAGGGGATGTGATCTTTTGTGGAGGGTAGGCAGTCTGAAAGTTTCGTCATGGGTAAGTAAATTGATTTGATGTTTTGTTGTTTGAGTATTTTGCCGATTCGATCTGTTATGGTGTGAATATAAGGTAGGTAAGCTGTAGCGACTGGAGGTGTATCAGGTTCAGAAGGTGGAGGAATTGGGGTTTGATGACGAGAAATGGATCTTTGGATGTCGTGCTTTTTGTAGTTGTTATTGACTAGGACTTTTGTTACGTGGTTCAGTTCAGTTTGAAGTGAAGAGGGTTCTGATAGGGCAAAGGCACGGCTGACTAGTGAGTTAATGACTGACTGTTTTTGAGACGGATGATGGTGTGAATGTGCATTCAGACAACGATCAGTATGGGTTGGTTTCCGATACACAGAGTGTCCTAATCTACCGTTAGGGAGGCGACTTACTAAGATATCAAGGAAAGGTAAGTGGCCGTCAGTTTCATATTCCAAAGTGAAGCGGATGTCAGGATGTTGAGAATTTAGGTGTTCAAAGAAGTTGTCTAGGGATTCCTTACCGTGTGGCCAAATAGCAAAAACATCATCTACATATCTGAACCAACACTTGGGTTTAAGTGGGAAAGAAGTAAGGGCTTGTTGTTCGAATGCTTCCATAAAAATGTTGGCTAGTATTGGGGAGAGAGGAGAGCCCATGGCTGTACCTGAGACTTGTTCGTAATATTGATCACGGAACATGAAATAGGTTGAGGTTAAACAACATTCTATTAAGGGAATTAAGTCTTCGGGTTGGTTGTGGGCTGTGAACAGTTGTTGGATGATTGTGATGGTGTCGGGAATTGGGACTTTAGTGAAAAGAGATTCTACATCGAAGCTGACCAAAATGTCCTGAGGGTCTAAGGAAATCTCGTGAATTTTTTGGACGAAATGCTGAGAGTTGAGGATGAAGGTTTCACTTTTACCTGCAAATGGTTTGAGAGTCTGTGCTAGATATTTGGAAATTTTGTAAGTTGGTGAGTTAATTGCGCTAACTATGGGACGTAAAGGTGTATCGGGTTTGTGGATTTTAGGGAGACCATAAAGTCTGGGAATTCTGGAGTTACGGGGGATCAAGACTTTTTGTGTTTCTGATGGGATAGAAGAGGTTTTTATTAAGGTCGTTACGGTACGTTCAATGCGTAAGGTTGGATTCCGTCGCAAGGGCTGGTAGGCAGAGTCGTCTAATAGGGTGTTGATTTTCTGGTCGTATTCTGCGCGGTCCAAAACTAGAGTGGCATTCCCTTTGTCTGCGGAGAGTATGACAATGTCTGGGTTGTTTTTCAGGGTTTTGAGGGCTTGAAATTCAGATTTTGAACAATTTGGTTTAGGGGGTTTGGCTGCTTTTAAAAGCCTGTTTTCTTTTCTACTCTTCTTTTCAGTATTCTTATACCTCCTTTCACACACAGAGTGCTAAAAAATTGGCGGACCAATCCTGTATCTTAGAAAAATAATTTTCCTTAAATTTATTGGCCATCAAAAAGTTTTAATTTTATTACTTTGCACTCTTTACAACCTGACTTTAAGATAACTTTAGCAGAACTATTTGCTTAGTATTAAAATGTTTTAACTTCAAATTTAAAATTACTTTAAAATGTAAGACGTTTGTTTTCGTATTCTTAAAGTGACTTCAAATTAAATTCTCTTTTAGTCCCTTTATGAAAAATAATTATTTTGGATTTTGTAAATAAATCTGTGAAATTGACATTTTTAATTTTTCTCAAACTAAGTCCCTGAATATTGGAATATGTTCGTAAGTTCTCCAATTTTTCAAGCCCCTGTATATCAGTAGGTATTTATATATCTATGGGTATTTTTCTTCGCATTCTAACTTCGTACAATTTTTTTCCCTTTCCTATTTAAGTACTTCACCCTTCCGTTTGTTTTTTTTTATCCTTTTCTAGAACCATTCTGACTTTTCTTCTTCTTTCGTTATTTCATCTTCTTCTTCGATGTTTCCCTTGCTCCCTAATTGATTTTCGGTTTCCACACGCATTCACTCTTCATCGGCACTTTTTTATCTCTTCTTCTTTTAACAATTCTTAAAAGTCCCCCCTACATATTCAGTATTCCTTTTTCCTTTACCAATATTTATTTCTTTAAGTTTCAAATTGCAAGTAAGTATTTCTTAGTATTCTGTAAAGTAATTTTTTATTTTCTCTACATGCATTTGCATTTTTTTTCTTATTTTCCCTTTTCTATTTTCCTTTCGCCTTATTTCTTCTTTCTTTTCAACAGTGTTCTTTCGTAGTTATTTCTTTTATTTTATTTCCTTCTTCTAAGTTTACATTTCTATAGTCTATTTTCATCTATCTTAGTTTATAACTTCTTATTTGTATTTCAATTTTTGTACTTCATGTTTCACTGGATAATGGTCGCTTCTTAATTCACTTCCTCTGTCCGTCCTTTATTTTTTTTTTCATTTTCGTTTCTTCATTGAGAAAAAATAATCAATTTTGATTTTCCTCTCTCCCTCTCTCGTAACTTTCTTATGTTTTAATTTTGTAACTTTTATTATAAAATTATTTTCTAAACACAGATTCGAAAAGTCTGGAATAAAGTTAGTAGGTATTTCTGAATTTGTGCATTTTTAACAAATAACTTTTGCAAATGTGCATTTTTGAGAAAAACATCCTGAGACAAGTCGATTGTATTTTTTTCTTATTCGCATTTTGATATCAAAATTTTGTAGATGGCATTGAAGTAGCGGATGTGACGTCATCAATGACTTTTTTAAATAGCAACACTACTATCTTTTTAATGAAATCTTGAAGATCTGTAGATCTTAATTTAGCTTGAAGGCTTCCGCGGCCGTGGCCCATGTTTGAATTGGCTTCCGGTTGGAACCAATCCCCGGTCGCCGTTCCGACCCACTACCCCCACCTATGACTATAAATACCACGACAACAGACATACCCACTCAGTCTCAACGACTAACGAGAAGCAGCAGCAACACCACCAGCAGCAGCAGCCCTGAGCAAGTTCTTCTGCAATGAAGAACGAAACGTCGGCAGTAGAAGAAGTCAACGTGACGCGGTTCCAACCGGAAGCCAATTCTAACATCTGTAGATCTTATTTTAATAAATTGTAATTTATGCCTAAAATGTTGAGAATATTAGAATATATGTATAGTTATTTCTAATCTGTATTAACACGATATAGAGCAAAATACAAATACATATTTAAAACTTTGGTAAAAGTGAAAACTTCAAAGTAAGAAGATGAACAAAGCAGAAGATCGGAGTATTTCCAATGTTTTCATTAGTATGCTTCAAATATTTCTTTTTTAATTGTATTTACAATATGTATTAACGCTACTTAACGTGTACATTTAGTGGTTAGTTCAATAAATTGATCTAATTGACCAAACCGGATTTGTAATTTTTTTCTAAATGTGTCATCTTCATTTAGAGCTTTGCTTAGTGAAAGCACACCGTATACTTCATAATAAATAATCATAATATAAATTATTACTTTATTTGCGCAAACATTTGTTTAATATTTCTCATTTTTTGCAACTATTTGAACTTAATTACAAATGACCTGGAAATAATCTACAGGACGTGAAACGTATCACTCAATTATTTAGCGTTCATTATTAGTATTGGTTGCTAATGATACGCCATAACACAAACAGAATTTATTAAACAATAAATAGTTTAAAGATTACTTAATTATCGCACACATACTTTAGTGTTAACATCATCTCGCCTTCTATTGTAAGAACTTTGAATACCTATCGAAATTTACTGAAGGAAATAAATTTAGGTTAAGTGATCTCTCGAAAGTACAATAAATAAAATTTAAAAAAGTAAGTTACAGAATGTAATCTTTCGCTCATATCAACAGTCATTTTATTTAATTAACAACAAGATGATTTTGCATGACTAAGGGCCATTCTATCACTACGCCAACATATGGCTTTACAAATGAGCTGAACTATGGTTCAAATGTTTGAACAACTGGCCCATAATATTTTACCTGTGTAAATTCCACTGAACGTGGTACGAACGCCACTGGCATTACTAACAGCCGCCCTTGAAAACGACGCATTTACAGAAATAGAACTAAAAAAGGCTCCAACAATATTGCACAACCCAACGGCGAGCATTTCCTGCGTGGCATCCAAAGGCTTCCCCTGAGCTGAAATTATTTCCATTCTCAAACCCAAACCAAAAAATTGCAAAAGGTATTTACCGAAAGCCTTAGCAACAGCCACATTGGATAAAATCGCAATGAAAGGAATAACGACCATACCGGTGCTTAAACTCGGCGCCATCTCCAAGAAAGTGTAAGTGTGATTGCTGGTGACCACCTGGAAGGGCGGGAGCGAAACGTTCGGCAAGCCTGAGGGCACGCGATCTAAAACTCGAAACGTCGTGGTCGTGGTCGATTTACTGCTTCAACTACTTGCTTGTCAAGGAGAATACCTCGTGGTGGTTTCGATGCAGGAAGTAGGCTAAAACGGTGCAGCAAATCACGACGAGGGCGTTCCTACCCACAGATAAGAACCAACACGTTTTTTTCAGTACGTCCAATTTTTTGGGCGCTTCCTTTTCCGTTTTTGCGGAGATCGGCGGACTTCCGTAATTTTTTAGTTGCTGAAAGCAAATTGTACCATGTGTTCAAAAACTACCACGTTTGGAATTGTGGATTTGGCACTTACTTTACTTAACGTTTCAATATAAATTGCTATCTCAAGTCATGGCCAACTCCAAACGTGTATGATAATTAATATAATTAAACGTATAAGATAATTAAGCGAAGATATGTAAAATCACTTACTCGGAAGGCCAGGAGGAAAATGCAGCAGACGGCGCTGAGAACTGCATCCCAGAGTTTCGTCTCCTTTATGTGCTTGATTATGTTTATCCATATGTCTATGAATTTTTCTGCCTTGAAGTTCAAGCCAAGAAGGTTCTTGATTTGTGCTGTGGCACCGTAAAGGGCACCGGCGGATGTCATGCCAGCGACGACTGGCGCGGAAACAAAATCAACCAAAAAACCTACGAAATACAAAAAAATTCAACAAAAAAAAAACAGGATTAACACTAAAGTATACGAGTATGGATTAATGAAAAGCCAATCATGTGTCATCATCATCTCATTCTTTTACCTAAATGTAAAATGCCACAGCTTATTTCTATGATTCCCGAAAAGAAACAAAGGAAGATGGCGGCCGGAGCGACTCCAAAAGGCGACTCATAGGAGTAGGTGAAGGTCAATAGAGAGAGGAGGGTTGTGGGCGCAATATTGAGTTGAGGCACTGTCCCAAATATGGCGTAAACGACACCACCGCACAACGAAGAATACAAACCATACTGAAATCATAAGAATGAAACATTTTATTATTACTCTTTCCTACTATCAGTTTTCACCACGAAACATTTTTGTTTCATTTTTCAAAAATTACCAAAATGGCGAAGTATTTTCTCAATTACTGTATCTACTATTGGTATACTTATTAACCAGTTGCTAACGAATCTGGTTCATGACCTTACAAACAAAATAAATTAAATTTCACCTGTGGATCCAACCCGGCTAAAGCTGCGTATGCTATAGCTTGTGGTATAAGCGTCAGCCCAACAGTTATACCAGCGATGGCATCAGCGACTGCAGCCTGCGTGTCATAGAGAACGATCCACCGCAAAATTGGAAAAACTTTCCTCAAAATGTCGCTGGGTTTCTTCAACTTTATTTTCATCTAAAACAGAAAATAGATCATTTATAAACCTAGACCAATTGATTTTTTTCTTATCAGGTGTTTAACGGAAAAGTTCATCAAGTAGCCTTTGAATTTTTCGTAACATTGTGAAGCATGTCTTGAACTATAATAGAAAACTTTCGACTTTTTTAGTCGAAAGTTTTATATTCGACAGCGAAGGCCATCATGTTTAAGTGGAACTTATTCAAAGAATGAAGTCACACAACAACTGTTTGACAACTGTCATCCATCAAACTTCAATCGGTTTAGGAAGTCAGCCCTCTGCCTTCTTTCATCAAAAAATCAAAATCAACTTGATGAACTTTTCAATTGAACACACGTTATATCAACAAATAAAATTATACTACTATTATTATATGATCTTCCTTACCAAATTATTTATGTTTTATTTTTCTGTGAGATGTAGTGCACAGGTGGGTGCAAGGCCTTATTTATATAACAGCGATTAAATCAGGATGTCCTCTAAGAACTTTCGTAATTTAAGCTGTTTGATATTCGGTGAAGATAATGGACAGTAATTTCGTAACAAATGACGTAAACAAATCTAGGAACGTGATCTGATTAAAACATACAGGCTACAATATTAAAAAATAATGTGTTTTCAAAACTAAAAAAAATCCTTTGCTTGACAATGACAGACATTGATATATTCTTGATGTGTGCAAAAAAGGTCTCGCACTTTCTACGAAATACATGAACCATGCAAACGTGGACGCTGAAGAAGTTAGACAAAAAAAACAAGAAACTTTGAACTACAAGTAATACTTGAGACAGTAAAACTAGACAACGGCCAAATTAGGAGAAAAATTAATTTCAATTTTTATAAGAATGAAGACCCTAGGGCCTAGAACATGGAAGTGAAAAACTGGAAGGAAACATGGCAGTTGTCGAGGATAGTTTTTTTTTATTTTTCAAAAACGTGCCGGAAAAATATGTGACATTCAAATTACTTTAAATTAAGTTTGGAAACACAATAATACAGGATGTTTTATAACGAGTGCAATTATGCCAAAACTGTGCCAAACAATTCAGTCCTCTGTGAGTTAACTAAACCCATTCATTCTTTATTAATAATTTAAATATAATGGAAATGGTGCAACTTAAATTTGATGGCAGATAAAACGGTCACTTGAGTGTTGTATAGGAATAAATAAGTTAATAACACCCGTAACTATTGCTGAATATGATGATCTGATTAATTAATTTTCTGCACACTTTAAGCCAACACTTTGATGAAAGAAGAAAGAAAAAAGTATTTCCGTATTTTATTTTTCTACTCATTACAAATCCAAGAAATTTAACATAACATAAAAGGAAACATTGAAATATATTCTACTAATTAGTAATTACAATTACTCATCAAGGCTACACACGGAATTTGTGAATGAAAAAACATGTGGTAATTGAAAACGTAATCGGAAATTATTGAAAAATATTTACAAGGCACAGGAACGTGCGACGAATTTCACATCACTAACGCAGGTTAAAATGAAATCACAAGCGGATGCTAACGATAGAAAAATTAGGTAATTAGGTCACAATTTGAATAACATTTACGGTGGCGAGGTGCTAACTTTCAAAAAAGAAATTGCAAAAAAATACTCATTTAATTTTTTTTATTTATTTTAATTTAAGAACTGGTACATAATAAATGATAATTGTATCAACGTATTTATTTATTTTTTTTTACTGTAAAGTAAAAGTTAGAAAACCATTTTTAATTAGCTTAAATCAGTGGATTCATTTTGTATGACTAAAAAAAAATTAATTTTATCAAGAAAGAAAAAATGTGTGTAGCTAAAAAGAAACAAGTTTTGACACTCTGATTTGGGTTAATCATATTTTAATCTTATGGGTTATTTAGCTAACCTTTTTTATTCAAAAATCCTATTTAATTTTTTGAGCAATTAAAGCGTTATTAATAAAGTAGCGGCTCTCTTGCCAACCTAGGCACAACTTGCAAAAGAAGAAGACTATTTGACTAGCTTAAAAACAAAGTAGATAAAATTTAATTTATGGTTGGTAAGTAAGGATTTAAATGTGAATAGTTCATGATTCAGAAAAAAAAAACACAAAGTAGATAATATAAGAATTAAAGTAAAAAAAAATCATGTTGAAACTACTGATATCCAAAAACAATTTTGATAAACGATGATGAAGAAAAGTAGAAAAATAACTCAGCTCTGACAAATATGTAAATGCTTGGAAAGTAGAGGGGAAAATATACGTAGTTGAAAGAAGCAGAATAACCTCGGATAAGCTATTTCAAGAACGTCTGGCTCTCATCAGCGAAGCGCAATACCAATATTCAAAATCTTAAGCGATTGCGTGTCCCTAGTAAGACTGACTATAATGTACAAAAATGATTAAAAAACCTAATCTTTTTTGGAATTTTATGCGAATTATACAGGGTGAGTTTTTTTCGATGTTTAGCATGGAGATGTCGGAAACAAGCAGAGCTAGAAACACGATTAAATGGAGAAAGATTTGCAGTTTTAGGAGCCAAGTTTAATACAGCTTTATTTTTTATTGTTTTTTTTTTTTTTTTCTTAAAGTGCACGGCTGGCTAGATATTTCGAAAATACTGATTTTTTTATAATTTCGTTATATGTAAAAATGCTCTTTTTTAACCTCTCCAATGCTATATAACATTCGATATAGTTATTTTTGGTTTTGTATTTCAATATGTTAGGTACACACATATTGCGATGTTTATGAACAAAACGTAATATTTTTTTTATTTTTCATAAAGAAATAATTTCGTAAATAATAGAGTAAAATTCAGAGTAATGTATTGTTTGTGTTTTACAGGATTTATTTGTATACTTATTAAATCCAAGTGGGTTTTTCAAATAGATTAAATTTATGTAAATATTTTTAGAAAGGCGATAGGCGATTTAAGATTACATGTTTATTATAAATAAAATATTTAGAATTTTTGAAATGTAAATACGTAAGATTCAAGCTTAGAATTGTAATAGGTTTGTTCGTATAGGAGCTTCTAACGTTCTGACTAGTCCGAAACTATCAGAAGCATCCGCCGATCTAAGTTTCACATTTAAAGGCTGTTTTAGATTATACTTTTTTCGGCTAGAAACTTTGACAAGTTCAATACTAGAACTAACTTGAATAATGTAAATCAGAAAAAAGTCATCCAAGCTTTCATACTAGAAACGTCTAGAAACTCATTTCCAAACTAGTTCTCAACCTATTTTTCGTCAAAGTTTACAAACTAGACTTGCGCATAAGTGCACGTCGCAGTATTACCAACATCATAAAAGATAAACATAACTGTGATTGAAAATATAACCTCGAAGCACCTCCGCAATAACCAGTCCTGACTCCAAATTCTAGATTTCTTATTTTGTTTTTGCAAATCATAAATTTGCAGAATTTTTGAAATTTTCTGAAATCTGGTTTGATTTCTTTTATAAAAATTCATTTTCAGCATTTAACTTCTCTTTAATTTTGTATGTTGGCAGTTTTGTTCCACGTTTAAACTTTCCACACTACGACGCGACGCCAGCGATCAGTTTATGAAATAATAATTAAAACAACCTTCAATTTAGATACTAGATTCTAGTATTCAAACTTGTTCAAGTGTCTAGACGAAAATAGTATAATCTAAAACAGCCTTAATGCAGTTCTTGAAAGCGGTGATTAATTCGACGGGCGAATATATGTGACAGTTTCAAACTAGTCAGGAATGCTGTACGAACAGACCTAATATTTAGAAAAATTGATTTAATGATGTTATGATAATATGGATGTTAGAAGAAAGCTGTAAGTGATAGTGAGGAGTTCGGAAATTGAATCAGTGAGGGCGCCGCGTTTAGCTATTGTAAACTAAGGCTACATTTACATTAAATTTCGTGCCAGTATGAATTCGTAACACGAAAGTTTGACGTGTGCTTAAATGTGTGTAAATGATATCATAAGAAAGCACAGGTCAAACTTTCGAGTTACGAATTCGTGCTGGCACGAGATTGAATGTAAATGTAGCCTAAAGTCCCCCGGTGCGCCTGTAAAACAGCAAAGTGTCCGCGTTAAAGTAAGTCACGGAAGCTGACGGAAGCGATGCGGAATTTAATGTAAGTAATATTTTGACGGTTTCGCGAGAAACCGACCAAGTAAATAAACTTCGACTTTGTAAACCTCCGAACTTTTCTATGAGCTGTATTTATTTGTGCGATTCTTCCGAAATTAAACTAATAAACTGTTGTTTTTCTGTCACATTCTACAAGCATTCTTCCTTATTTATTCACGTACACTAACGCAGATAATTTTGAATGTGAAGGCTCGCGAGTGCCATCTACAGGGTGGGGCCTAGAAACTTCCTTTTTTTGAAGGTAAATAAAATAAAAATTATAGTTGATATACATGTTTTTTTTGTTTTACATTGAAAGAACATAATTTCAAATTTTACATAATGCAGTTTTAAACAAAACATCTCTAAGGTGATGTCCACCGTTTTCTATACACTGACGCAACCGATTTCTGAAGCTCCTCTCTACGCGTTCCAATATCTCCACCGGAATTCGGGCTATTTCCTGCCGAATTAGATTCTTCAATTGAAGCAGGGTTGTAGGGCGGTGTTTGTAAACCTCTGCCTTGAGGTAACCCCATTAAAAAATCACACGGCGATAGATCGGGCGAGCGCAGTTACCGTCAATTCCCAGCGGTATGTGGATATGATCCAAAACTTTTTCGAGCCAGCTCTTGAAGAAATGCGCCTACAAAACGTGTGGTTCCAACAGAATGGTGCCGCGGCCCACACGGCCAGAGTTTCGATGATGGACAGTTGTTAAGGCCAGGTCTTTTAACTTCCTTTTAAGTTACTTGTAAATTTATCTGTCTTGTAACTGAAAAATCTATCATTTAGCTGCCTATAAAGCATTATGCATCTCTTTCGGATTAACTAGACGAGTGCATTTATCTCAATCACATGAACACGCGTTGCTATAGCAACTAATTTAATGTTCATTTTAGTAAAAAGGGAGTTTACAAGGAAGTTAAAAGACCGGCCCTTAGGCAATGTTCCCCGGACGGCTCATCTCGAATCGAGGTGACATTCCGTGGGCGCCGCGCTCGTCCGATCTATCGCCGTGTCATTTTTTTTATGGGGTTACCTCAAGGCTGAGGTTTACAAACACCGCCCTACAACCCTGCTTCAATTGAAAAATCTTATTCGGTAGGAAATAGCCCGAATTCCGGTGGAGATGTTGGAACGTAGAGAGGAGCTTCAGAAATCGGTTGCGTCAGTGTATAGAAAACGGTGGACATCACCTTACAGATGTTTTCTTTAAATATATTTGATATAAAATTTGAAATTATGTTCTTTCAATGTAAAACAAAAAAAACATACATATCAGCTACAATTTTTATTTTATTCACCTTCAAAAAAAAGGAAGTTTCTAGGCCCCACCCTGTACATCCAAAATTTATCACACGACAAGTACACTACGAGCAAGAATTAACCGACGAGATACACTGCAAAATACATCATCGGAGCAGGAGCCGTCGCAACAACAACGAAAAGTAAGAAAGCAATAAGAATAATATTAAACAAATAAGATAAAAATAAAATAAAGACTTAGAAAAAATATTGACAAATTACCCTGAGAAACACAACATTGCAATAAAATTGGCTTCACCACCGTGCAGGCCTTAACATAGCAATATGTTAAATACATAATCAGTATCTCGTGCTGTTGATTAAAATGAACCTTGTCGAACAGAAAGTGGTCATAAAATGTGAGTTTACAAAAAAACGGTTGACATTAAATCAGATTTTAAAAAGTTCGCAAAATTGAAAAAGCATGAACACTGAGCAATGACAGTGAAGTTAAGTAGTTACCTCAGCCATAAATTAATGACATGCAGAGGTTCCAGAATCTTTTTTTATGAGGCTATTGAAATGTTGAAGTATCTTGGCATCAGAATTAAAGGACATTACATATGTCAAAAAATACATTTTCCTTTTAAATATTCTATTCCTGAGAAGGAATCAAGGGTGGAGCAAAGGAATCAGCTCTCGTAATCTACGTTGGTACACAGACAGATTTTTAAATTAATTTCTCAAACATTATTATCATTTAAAATTATAATTAGAAACAGTAACTTCTTTTTCTTAATAATGGGAACAAAGTGGTAACAAAGCAAACTATGTTTATGATTTTTAAATACCTATAGTAAACAAAACGTCAAAATGTTTTATGATTTGCATTTGTCAATAAACATTTGTTTCCACGGCTAACCATATTAACATTTTCGAAAAAGGAAAATGCCGTATCTCCATCGTTCCTTAAAATAACTATGTCGAATGTTATATTATTGGAAAGGTCAAGAAAAGAGCATTTTTTGCTGTCATGGCCGCCAACTATGGTTTCTATTTTAAAAATTTGATGTTCATGTAACTCAAATATAGAAGTTTACGTGAAAAATTTAATAGGACTGTTTAATTAAGAACATAATTCACTACAACATTTATCTTACACGTTTTCTCTAAACTCAAAAATAACCGAGTTATTTATATGCATTTAACGAACTTATAAAAAATCAGTTTTTTCGAAATATCTGGCCAGCCATGCACTTTAGGAGAAAAAACAAAAGCTGCATTAAATTTGGCTCCTAAGACTGCAAATCTTTCCCCATTTAACCATTTTTCTAGCTCTGCTAGTTTCTGAGATCCCTATGCTAAACATTGGAAGAAACTCACCCTGTATATAGATAAATCTGTCACACATTTGCTGTGCTACCCAATACTGTAATCATAATCAGTGTCGGGCACTATTAAATTATTTTGGCAATTAACAATAAATTAATTATGATTACAATTACAATTAATTAAACGTTAGTTGTGAGTTTCTGAAAGAAACAGAATAATCTCGAACAAGCTATTTCAAAATTTTCTGGCTATCATCAGCCAAGCGTAATGCCAATATTTTTCAACAAAATCGTGAGCGATTGCGTGTCCACAATGTTAACTAAAATAATGACTAAAAACCTAATCGATTTTGAGATTTTATGGAAATTGTAAATAAAACTGTCACACGTTTTGCTGTGTATTCAATATTGTAATCAGTTAAATTATTTTGCCAATTAACAATTAATGAATTATAAATGTTGGGTCTTTACTATTACAATTAACTAATTGTTTTTACTATTATTATTATTTTTCGGAATAGGTTTAATTAACAATTAATTCTTAAATATGTACATATAGTTTCTGTTTGATTATTATTGAATCATTTTTTCAATGTAATTTCTGTTTGATTACATACTACAAATTATCTAAGTAAGTTAAAATAATAAAAATAAAACAGGTTCTGACATTCTTCATCAATTAGGATCTAATAAAGATCAATTCAATGATGACGTTATTAGATTCTTTTAAATAACTGTCATTATCAAAAATTAATCGCAGTTAACAATTATATTTAATTGTGATCTGTAACTAAACTATTTAATAATAATAATAATAATATTTATTGTCGGGAACCCTTACAGGTATAGACAACGTCAGGTATAATTACAACTAGTCAATTAATCGATTATATTTACAATACACAATACGATAAAATTGTATTTAGTCAACAATGAACAGAGAGAAGCAGACAATATGAGAATAAAAGAAGGAGGGAGGAAGATGCTCGACAAAATAAGATTAAATAGGGCACAAATATATGCCATCAATGTTATTTGTTCAAACGTTCAAGATCTACGAATTCTTCAAACGTATAGAAACAATTTTTTAAGAGCATAGTTTTTAAAGAATTTTTAAAAGATTTGAAATTACTAGCATTTTTTATGTAGTCAGGTAAAGAATTGTAAGTTCTTCTTCTTCTTCCTTCAATTAATTGGCTTTTGGCAAATACCATTCCAGCCAGACACACATCACTGTAAACGTATTACAAATCCGCGAGATCGCGCCACAATATTATCATGAGATGTTTTTTGCACTTAACTGAACTGATTTGAACTCTCTAATTATTCGTAATGGAAACTATTCGCTTGCTGTCTTACTGCTTAAAAAAAAAAAACCCTGGGATAGGATCGGATAATAATAATAATAAAGTTTAATAAAGGAAAGACTCTTCTTGCTGTAGGGTCCTTTACAGCTCCACAGAAATGGACCACGGAAGGATAACACAATGCTGAAAAAGAGAAGAGAAGTGTGGTTGAGGAGTGTCAATGTTTAAATCTAAATCCTAGCCATTTCTATACTACCTACTTCATGCAGTTTACGTATCTACAATTTGATGTTTGATGCTGTCAAAAACTGTCCCAAGACTTCAATAATTTTTTTTTCAGGGTTAGCAACTACGGAAGCAACATTTAAGGGGGAATGCAGGCCTAATCCTCTAAGTTTTGAGTGCAGAATATTGCAGTTGATTCTGTTATTTCTGCAGTTAAAAAATAGGTGGTTGACATCGCCGAGTTCTCCGCATGTGCAATTGGGAGAGTCTATTCTGCCCATTCTGAATAGATGTGGAAATGTTAAACAGTGCCCAAATCTGATTCTAATCATCGTCGTAATCAATTTTCTAGGAACACTTATGTTCGCAAACCATGTCACACCGGGAATCTTTGGGCATATTTTGGAATAGAGTTTTGCCTTATTTTCAGAATACTGAGTCCATTTATATTGCCATTCTTCCTTTATGCTACTCTTGAGTTTTGACAGAAAATCATTAGGAGTAGTGGTGTTATATGTACACTCAGAGTCCATAAGACACGCCTCTCTAGCCAGTTGGTCCGCCTTCTCGTTGCCCAGAATGCCTCTATGTGCGGGGATCCACAAGAACATAATTTTAACTCCAGAATCGCTCAGTTTGAAAAAACAATCCTTCAGTTTTAACCTCAAAGGGTCTGATTTTGCCGAGAAGTCATTGGATTTGAGTGAAGTTAAAACACTTTGTGAATCAGAGCAGATCAAAGCAGATTTAATCCTACATGCTTCAATAAGATAAAGTGCTTCTAGTAAAGCATATGTTTCAGCCCTGCAAATGTTTGTTTCAGGTAGTAATTTCTTCTTAATTGTAACATTATTAGGACTTATGTGTACAGCAATTCCAACTTTTTGCAGGCCAGTGTTGACCGATGCATCTGTAAATACCTTTGTGTGTGTCGGCCATTTAGCACGTGTTACAGCTTGAAAAACAGTTTCGGTAAATTCAGGAGATATTGTATGCAGGTTATGTTTGAAACCAAAAGTTGCATCCACTGGGATGGTTCTGTACTGGCATTCCAAAGCAAAATAATAGCACGCCAGTTTAGGTGTAGAGTGTATTTTGGTTTTCAATTCGGATAACTCATTGTATGCTTGGATCATCGTAGGGGCAGGAAATTTCCTCCAAAGTGTGGAATTTCTCGCCATTGTACTAAGGTTGCTGAGTTTGCGTAATAAAGGATTTTCGGACACTTTCATATTATTAAGTAGGTATTTACCCGCCAACCATTTACTTCGGAGTTCAATAGGAGGGTCTGCCGCTTCAATCAGTAGAGCCTCGGTAGGGGTTGATAACATGGCTCCTAGGCAAACTCTTAGGGCCCTATATTGAACTCTGTTAAGTTTCTGTGCAGTTGTTTTACGAAGGGGGAATATCAAAACACTGGAATAGTCTATATGTGACCTTATCAAGGCTTTATATAGGGTAAGAAGGGTACTGGGATGAGCACCCCACCATGTTCTTCTTAAGGATTGTATAATTCGCATATTGGAACAGCACTTCCTGACTACATTGTCCACCTCTAATCTAAAGGTGAGTCTCCTATCCAGGATCATTCCTAGAAACTTTACATCAAAGGTAAGAGGAATTTCTTGATTATTCAAGACTATGGGCAGATGGTGGTGCGGGATCCGTTTTCTGGTGAAAATTGTTATTTGTGTTTTAGAGGCTGACAGTTCCATCATACTGGATTCAATCCACTCATTCAATGCGTCCAAAGTTGAATTCAGTTGTCGAATAACATTATCCAGATTACTCCCCGAGCTGTATATGACGATATCGTCTGCGTATTGTATAATGTTAGAGTGGTTGGGGATCACATTTTCCAATGTATGTGTGTATATGTTGAACAACAGGGGACTAAGTGCGGATCCTTGTGGAAGTCCCTTGGAGGTTATTCTTGGGCCAAACATCTTCTGGTTGTACTTCACCAAAAGTGGCCGCCTGGTGATAATATCCATAATTAAATAAGATACATTTTTTGGGATCCCTACGGAACAAAGCCGTTCTGATAATATTTTCCAACTTACATTATCATAGGCAGATTTTACGTCTAAAAATGCTGCCACCATAAACTTATTCTCACCAAAGGTCTTGTAAATATCCAACATTAAATGAAGAATTCCATCTCTACAGGAGTGACCTTTCCTGAATCCTATTTGGCTATTGGGTAATATGTCATTGTTTTCTATCCACCATTCGAGCCGGTTTTTAACCACCATTTCTAATGTTTTAAGAAGACATGATGCCAGGCATATAGGCCTATAGGATGCCGGTGTACCAGCTGGTTTGTCCGGTTTTAAAATGGGAACAATTCTAGACTCCTTCCACTTTATAGGTATTTTATGTCCATCTAAAAAGTTATTGTAAATAACAGATAAAATGCCTTTAGCATTCAAGGGGAGATTAAAAATCATTTTGAAATGTACATCATCAGGACCTGGAGCTGTAGATTTGGAGATTTCAGTAACACTTAATATTTCTTCGATGGTGAAGGGTTTCGAAAGAAAGTTGTTTTTTCTGTAGTCCAGGTCTTCTTGTGTCGGTGGAGGTTCCGTTGAATCTGGGGTTTGAGTGGCAAGAAATAACTCGACCCAATCATCTGACAACAGTTTAATGTTTTTATTCTGCGAGAATATACCGCGAAACTGTCTAACCTTCTTCCATATGTCATTAATCGAAGTGTCTGGGTTTAAGGAATTACAAAATTCTTTGAAACAGTCTCTTTTTTTCCTTTTTAACAATTTCTTGACTTCAGCACTTTTTTTCTTTACTAGTAAGTAATTTTCAGTGTTCATGTTTGATTTATATTTATTAATGAACAATTTTCTTTCCCGCACAGCAGCATAGCATTCATCATCCCACCATACCGGGGATCTTCTACTGTAGTTAGATCTACATTCTTTAACCAGCCATCTATCTGCCGCAGAGGAAATTACTTCCGAAATTGTGAGATCCAAGTTGTTATTATTAGGGAGCGACCCTAGGGTTTTTTTGATATCTTCCTTGTACATATTCCATTTATCTGATTTCATGTTATATCTTGGTTGACTCGTTATTTCCACAGAGTTGTGGCGAGAGACAAAATCTATAAATATTGGAAAGTGGTCACTGCCATGATTATCCTCTCCTATCTTCCAAAAACAGAAAGGGTGGATGTCTGGAGAACAAATGGTCAAGTCGATCACATTGGCACTCCGGCCAGGAAACTCCATTCGAGTAGGGGAATCGGTGTTAAGAATATTAAGCGAAAAATTTTCTATTAACGAAGCCAGAGTATTACCTCTTGCATTGGTGGTAACACAACCCCAATTAGTATGAAGACCATTAAAGTCCCCACATAGTAAAAAGGGACCTTGGAAACATTTCAATATATTTGACATTTCCCTGTACGACATTGTGGAATTTGGTGACATATATATTGACCCTACACTTACATTCTTTAGCTTTACTAATGTAATCTGGAGGAGATCATTCGGGTTAGGGTACTCTATGACGTCGAAGGGAATCCCTCGGCGAATAAGAATAGCGCATCCTCCTTTGCCGTCAGCTCTGTCACTCCTGATGATATTGTATCCCTTTATATGGCAAAATTGGTCTGGTTTCAGCCATGTTTCATGTAAACATGCAACATGTATGGAGTGTTCCGCCAATATGAAAAGAAGGTCTTCCTTGTTACTATGTAAGGAGCGAAGGTTCCACTGTAAGATATTAAGGTCCATTTTGAAAGTTGACAGTTCCTGGTTGTGATTGGCTAGCTGTGTGTAAAAGATCTAAGGCGGATTGTAGTAGATTAAGAATAGGTTCAGCGAAAGGATTTTCTTTGAGAGTAAATTTTAATTTATGTTTTAGTTCTTCAAGCTGTGTCAAAACGTTTATGTCATTATTTAATCTAGTTGAAGAGATGGAGGGCGTCGTAGTGTTTATTTTTGTCTTGTATACTGGTTGGGAGGGGCCAGCAATAGGATTCCCATTGCGATAGGCCAATTGACTGTTATGCTCTTCTATGTTATATGAGTTAGAAAGGGTTTTTTTCCTTTTAACTGGAGAAATAACGTGTGCATATGTGTTGCGAGATCCTCTTTGGGGTGGTATAGGCAAGTCATCTTGTTTACTTAGGCTGGGAAAATCTTGAGGATTTGGTACAAAATGTTCTGGTTTGTCTTTTACCAGGCTGGCAGCATCAAAAAAGGGAATGTTTTGAAATGCCATAATTTCCTTGATTTTCTTTTGTCGAATGAATTTGGGGCAAGATTGGTCAGTAGCTTTATGATCTCCCTTACAGTTTGCGCATACTATTTTCATATTAGTGCAACCTGCTGAATTGTGAAACTCTGCACAATTACGACACTTTTCTTTGGCCTTACACTGTTTGCCAGTATGTCCAAAGTTAAGGCATCGAAAACATTGCGTAACTGGATATTGGTAAACATTAACTTCCACCGAAGTGTAGTAGAGATGTACTCTCCTGGGGAGGACTGTACCTTCAAATGTGACAGCCAGTGTCTGTGTGTCAACGTATTCTGCAGAGCTGGAACCCTCTCCAAGCGGTTCATCTTGGTTTCTGTCCTTAATGACCTTGCGTTTAAGCCTTCTCACCTTTAGAACCTTAACAGGGGAATGTAGGTTGTTTAGGATTGTCTCTTCGGACAGGGACGTATGAATATTTCTAACGATTCCCTGGCATGATACTAAGTAATTAGGAATAAATGCATGTAAGCCATGTTTTCGTAATATTTTATTCTCTAGGAAATTATTCGCACTTTTCCCACAACTAAATGTTACGCCTAAACGGTTTCTCCCTTTGTTTACAATATTTTTAATGCCCGAAACCTGTCCCTCTGAAAAAATTTTTCCTATTGTCATTGGGTGGATAGATCCAATATCCCGTTCCTGATCGACATACTTGTATTGCACGTAGACCATAAAAGGTCCAAGCGATTTGTTATTATATAAATTCAACTTCTCTGGCCTGTTCTCCGGTACTAATTCAACAACATTAACGTCCATATTGTTGTCTTGAGAGGCAATATTAATGGCTTTTTGGATTTTGGCATGTGTTACTGGCGAAATTACAATCGGTGTAACGTAGGAAATATCGTCAGACTCGCCGGGGGACATTTCCCCCGGCGATATATCACTCATTGTGGGCTAGTTAGCCCAAGCTAAGTAAAGCGGGGTGCACGTGCAGTAGATAGGTTAAAAGCTAATGTACTAGGGAAGCAAGCAGCAAGCTCAAAAATAAATAAGTACTTACAGTTGAATACGTTTCTCTCACAATATATGATTTAAAACGTTCGATCACTGTTAGTAAAGAAGAGTTTAAGATTAAAGTTTTCCACGACAAGAACGATACCGGTCGGTTCGAAGCTCGGTCGTTGAATCGAATTGTAAGTTATTATTGCTTTACATTCAGGTCCCTTTTCATACAAAGAAAGTTTATGAACAGGTATTCTTAGATTATTGCTTCCTCTCGTTTTCATTGTGTACTGTAGATATCATTATTTTTTACGAAAAGATGAAGATTCATTTTAGCAAATATAGCCAAGCAATAAATATATAAACACGGTAGAGGTAAAATTTTTAATTTTTGAAACAAAGGTTTACAAGAAGTCCCTACCTTTTCATGCAATAAACATCTAATTATACGCTTTTGGACAATGAAAACTTCTTTAGAACAGACGGAAGAGCCCCAGAGTGTTAAACCGTATTGTAATCTGGACTGAACATGACTGTAATAGTATGAGATCAGAGTACTTAATGCTCATATAATCTCTTATAAGATATATACAATAATATGCACTATTCAATTTGTTTTTGACACTTCGACAATGAGCGCGCCAGTCAAGTGTAGTACCGAGAGTCACTCCTAGGAATTTTACCGTTGATGTTTGCATAATTGTACGACCATGAACACATAAACTTCTATCTTGAACTTTAAATTATTTGAACTAAACACAACCATTGACGTTTTAGTACAATCTATGTTCAGTGTCTGCGTTTCACTCCACTGTAGCATGGCTTCTGCAGTTCTGTTACAAGAACTAACGAGTTGCAAGTATTCAGGTTCCTTTAAAATGCATGTGGTATCATCAGCATATTGATATAAAGCACAGTCACAAAGATAATAATTTAGATCATTCACATATAGAAGGAACAAGGTAGGGCCAAGTATGGAGGCCTGTGGAACTCCACAACTTAATGTCAAAGGATCTGATAGAAAATATTCGATAATATTACCACAAAATGCTTTCACTGCTACTCTTTGTGTACGATTAGAAATATATGACATAAGAAGTTCAAGCGCTACACCTCTTATTCCATAAGACTCAAGTTTCATAAGTAGAATATTGTGAACTATAGTATCAAAGGCTTTACTTACGTCAAAAAATAACCCCGCTATTATTTGTTTATTGTCGAGTTGTTTCAACAGTTCTTGTACGGCACTATAAATAGCTACCTCTATAGAAAGATTTGCTCTAAAACCAAACTGACTGGCACACAATATCTTATTGCTTTCTATATGTTTCATTAATCGGAGATGAATAACTTTCTCAAATATTTTAGAGAGTCCTGCAAGGACAGAGATAGGTCTCTAGTTGCTTACAAGATCTTTGCTACCTGTTTTATATATAGGCACAACTTTAGCGCTTTTCATATAATCAGGAAACACACCACATCGTAACATATCATTAATAATATGTGTCAGAAGTTTAACTATCAATGATGCAGAATGCTTAATTATATATGGTGGAATGTCATTTAAACCGGGGGATTTCTTTTTGCAAACTGACTTGATGATGTTGCTTACTTCTGATTCATCAGTTGGAAAGAGAAATATGTTTCTAATATTTTCGATTGAATTATTTACTGAACAATTATAAGTTTTATCAATTGCAACTTGTACAAAACCTTTGTTGAACGAATTTACAACATCATCAGGTTTGTGAATGCGGACACCTTCCTCACTAATAAGGGAAATAACATTTGGATGACTATTGACTTCACAATTTGATAATTTCTTTAAAATTCCCCACATTGCTTTAGATTTATTATCAGAATTGGCAATAATCTTGTCATAGTAAGTCTTTTTAGCTCCCTTAAGGTATTTTCGATAAGCAGTTCTTTGCATTTTGTAGAAATCAGTTAATTGTAATCAAGTAATTGCGTACTAAGCCGGTAAATTTTTCTTATACTCAGAAATTATTTTAACTTCATTTGTTACCCAGGATGGCTTTATACTCTTTATTTTACATTTTCTAGTTGGGAAGGCTTGATTGAAGCAGTTGTTATATATGTCGGTGAAGCAATTAACTTTATCATTAATATTGCTTAAATTATAAACTCTATGCCATGAAACGCCTTTTAGAAGACTTAAAAAATACTCTATATTTTGAGATGAAAAGATTCGCTTGAATTCGTAAGTAGGTAAATTTTTAAGAATCGTATTCACTATAAATATCTGACTGTAATGATCCGATAATCCTGTATCAACCACTGTACATTCTACATTATGTCTAAAATTACTAAATATATTATCGATAGTTGTTGCAGAGTGCTTACTAACGCGAGTTTTCTCATACACATGAGGAAACATACCATATGATGAAAATGTACCGATCAGTGTATTACTCATGTAGTCATCACTTCCAAAATTTACATTAAAGTCACCGCAAATGATTAAATACTTATTCAAGGCACAGATTTTGTCGAACAACTCTTCCATCTTTATCAAAAATTCGCCGAAACTACCATCCGGTGAGCGGTATATACACAATATCAGACATTCTCGTCCTTTGAGCGTGCACTCAATAGCCGTCATTTCAAAAAATTTTTAATGATTTCAACTGCAAAATTATGAGCTCTGCAATCATTTACATATGTATTTATTTAAAACAAAAATAGAGACACTCCACCTTTATAATTACTTCTACTAAAAGAATTAACTAATGTATAATTGTTAATGGTAACATTTAAAATTTCTTCAGGTGTCAGCCAATGCTCATTCAGACATAAAAATGTAGGTAACGATTCATGTAGGACCGTTTCCAATTCACATATTTATGTAATTGCAATTCAACTGAATTATTGTAAAATGCAATTGATGTTCAATTTAATTGTAATCAATTAATTGTTAATCAATGAATTAATTAATTTGATTAAATAATACCAGCAATTAATAATTGCAAAGGCCAATTTTTATTATAAAAATCTTTATAAACTTCTTATGCTCGGTTGCATCAACTTTTTAAACAGAGTTTAAATTTAAGTTATGCTTAGAATGTGACATTAATGACCAATTGCACCGCATTTTTAAGCAGAGATTAAATTTAAGTCGTGTTTAGATTGTGAGATTTACGTAGATCCAGCATAATGTTAGGCGCATTCTAACTGACACTTAAGTGTCAATTAGATGGTGATTGACATTATGCTGTCATGTATTCACGATTGTCACATTCTAAACACGTCTTAAATTTAATCAATGATAAAAAATGCGGTGCAATCAGGCATTACACGTATCGTCAGTATGATGTCAACTATATTCTGATTGATATTTAAACTTCAACTTAATTATCAATTAGAACGTGACTAACATTTTGTTAAATCTATAAATAACGTCTTAGTCTAAACACCACTTAAATTTAAGCTCTACTTAAAAAATGCAACTGCAACTGGGCATTAGTGTTTATGTAAGACATGTATGGTGGATTTCACAAACGTTACTTAAATTTAATCAAGTAAACTTCAATTAAGTTAAAAGTAAACGTTGCTATGGTTACATGTGCTGAAGGTATAGGAATGATTATTCTTAATCAATGATTAAATTTGATTGACTTTTATGAAACCCAGGATTACTCTACAATACTTATGTACAACTTAGCTCAAAAATTTCCAAGCAAAACTCTCCCTTTATACCAAAAATAAACTGATTGTTGACGTTTTAACAATTATCAATTAAATTAATTATGGAAAAAAAAATTAATACATAATCAAGTCTAACACTGCATGTATGTACGCATGTTAATGAATTTACAAGGTTTTATTACAAATCGCACCAACCTTCAAACCAAGCCATTTAAACAGGTGCTTCCAGTAATAATAATAAACGTCGATAAACCCAAAATTCAAATCAAAACCATAAGTTAACGAACATATACATATACATATAGGATGAAACAAAGTGATTAATTAATTTATTTTTATTTTAGTAAGTCCTTGACATTTACTGCCTGTATTTGGCATTGTTATTGTTGTAATTTATAAGTGATTCTAAGAAATTATTAAAACAACAACAGAGTCTGGACTTTATTTATACAAAAAGGTTCCTACTTACATTTTATGTATGTGTGTGGATAAGTCCTCGCTTGTATGTAACTGGAAAGTCAAAAATTTAGCACTAATATAACTCACTCACATCACTGCGAAATTATTGTTATTATAAACAATAACAAAAATCAAAGGACACGCACAAATCATCAAGCAACATTTATTGCGTTATAAAACAAACTGCATCGACTGTTTCTCTTTTGCGTGCACTACTCACAATCAGATTTACAAAAAAATAATAAAATCATAGTTACAATGAGATGGGAAGGAATTAAAAAAACGGTTTAATTTATTGCAAACCAGCTCCGGCGTTGCCGAATAAAAATAGTTTACATCATCATTGCGAGTGATTTCACCAAAACCTGTTGTTGTAGGTGCGTGGCAAACGCGAAATCAAATAAACGGTCATTTGCGTGCGCTATTTCTTCTTTAATTGGGCGGCATTGTTGATGGATACGGTGCTGTATGTATGACGGCTGAACTTCGGAATGAATGCATTTCGAATTTTTATGGCGTGATTAAACTCGTTTTTATTAGCAAAGATTTGCATAGAAACTGTACCAGTAGTTTTCCATTTGCGGAATTTCTTTATAAACTGTGAATGCTGCAGAAATTCAAAATATCCTACATTTAAGAAAAGAAATTTTAAAATTACTTGGTAACTAAACATTCTTGAAATTTTGTTCTCAAAATATTTATACAGTAGAATCCGTTTAATCGTTACCAATTAGTACGATTTTTTCTTTCAAGGGGTTATAGTTATACAGATTCGGTAAATGTTCAACTTGACATCATGTTATAATGCGTGCGACAGGGAACGCACTAGAATAACAAACAGAGAAATTTAACTAATCACGCCCACTCGTTTTTGATGCCAACTACCACCCGCCCTGCCGGGCCGTTGGTAATTACTTCTCCGCAAACCGAGTCGAAGCAAACTTGCTATGTCCAACACCCAACTTTCCGATTCTGTATAAAAAGTGATGAGAAGGCCATGTTGCGTTAAAAATTCAAAAGAAGCTCAATAAAAGAGGTGGGAAATAGAAGAAGAAGAAAATAGGTTAATTGGATACCAGAATGGACAGGAGTTCTAAACAAATTGTGTTTCATTTTTATTTATTTAATGTTATTGTTATATATTTTTAAATTTTGTTCATTTGACTTATCTTTGTTTTGCCACCTTTCTTCCCCAAGACTTTTATTTTTCTAATTTATTAATCTACTGTATTTTGTTAATGTTAAAACTAGAGCTGGCAACGGTTAACTGATTTTGGATATTTTGGATATTCGCGGTGTACAGCATGTCACTCATGCAAATAGAGTTGCATGAAAGAAATTTTTTCACTTAAATTCACATTCAAGTTATGCAACTCTATTTGCATGAGTTAACTTGAATGTAAATTTAAGTGAAAAAATTTTGTTCATGCAACTCTATTTGCATGAGTGACATGCTGTACACCGCGAAATTCGGCGCGAATATCCAAAATAACCAAAATCGGTTAATCGTTGCCAGCTCTAATTTTTTGTATTCAATTTAAGAATAAAAGGTTTGAATCAACAAGTGTACAGAAAAAGACATGTCTAACGATTCTTACACAGTCAATATTAGGTCTGTTCCATTTGACAGAATTTCAAGTTCTGAAACGTTCAAATCATGCGCACTATGAAATTTATATCCAATTTTGTGCACTGCTCATGCTCAGTACGATTTTGAAAGGTTCAGAACTCGAAATCCTGACGAATTAAATAAAACTGATCTGTTAAATTATTACATAAATACTATGGATTGGGATATTTTATGCATGTCCGAACATTGGCTAACTAACGAAAAAATAAAAAACTTAAATTTTAAAGAATTTCTTGTTGTAACTTCATACTGTAGAACAATTCACTCCCACGGAGGGGTATTAATACTATGTAAGAATAATATAAGCCCCCAAGATATAGCGGATATTAAAGAGTTTTCGACCGAAATGAACTATGAAGTAGGTAGCAGGGATTTACATCAAAAAGAAAAACTTGATAATTATTACAGTATACAGATCACCCTCTGGCAATTACACAGTGTTCACTGAAAATATGAGACACACCCTCACAAAAATATTCTTAAAATATAATTCTTCACGTATTGTTTTTGTGGGTGATTATAATATTAATTTCCTAGGATGTTCGAAAGAAAAAAGGAAATATATAATATCTTTAATTCATTTGGACTACATTAGTGCTTCTGGGAAGCTTACTAGTACTTCAGCGATTTGCATAGATAACGTGTTTACAACAGTATTACCAGAGTTCTATGAGGCCGAAACAGTAGATTTACATTTCTCTGACCACAGTGCCCATTAATTACGGTTGTTTCTTGACATTTCTTGTCCTGAGAAAGAAAAAGTAGAGAGAATTAGGTATGTAAATGACGGGAGTACTTACAACATTGCAAGGGCTCTAAAGTCTCAAAATTGGGGAGAGTTGATAAATGCAGATGGCCTTCAGTCGTACTCCAGATTCCACAATAGGCTCCACGAATTTTTTGATAAAATAGTACCTGAAACAAATAAGAGGATTAACAAAACTAAGGCAAGTAAATTTATAAACTGAAAAACCAATGAAGAGTTAAAGAATATGAAAAATGCCCTAGAAGCCTTTTCGGTGGTAGATAAGTGTATGAAAACAGAGGAAGCGCTTGTATCTCTAACTATAAGTCATTGAAAAACGAATTTAGAAACAAAATAATAGAAATCAAACGAACATCTTATTCCCAATATATAGCAAAGTCGGACAACAAGAGTAGAGCAGTTTGGTCAGTGATAAAGAATGAAGTATACGGAGACAACAAATAAAACCTCAAGAAAAGGATGAGATTACAGCCGCTATGTTTAATGAGCGTTTCACTACCGTAGGTGACATCGTAGTGAAAACCATAAAAGGTCCAACATAGAATGCACACAATCTTTTGAATAAATGCACTTACTGACATTCCAAATTCCATATTCGTAAAGCCAATAGAACCTAATGAAATCTTAAATATTGTGAATAAATTAAAAAACAAATCCACGACAGACATTTATGGGCTATCAGTGTCGCTATTAAAAAAATTGCGGTAGAGTGAAATCAATTAGTTTTCACGTCAGCAACTGCTGATGAGACAAACTTTATAATAAACAATGAAACTACATAATGATTACAATTCGCGTGCAGCAAGAAACACCAAAACACCTCTTTCTTATCGCAAAGACTTGTACGAACGTATTACGTGTGAAGGTCTTCTCTATTTAATTTATCTCTACATAAGAGCTGTGAGGTACTCGAGCACAAGTACTCATTTACTGTACTCTGAGTACTTGTACTGTACTCGGTACTCAGTCCCGAATACATGATTTTAAATGTACTCGTACTTGTACGTGATGAATTTAAAAATGCAATAATATACCCGAGTACTTATCATTGTACTCAAGCACATTTTCGTGTACTCGAGTACATATGTTAATGTACTCGAGTAAATTACCTTATCCAACGAGTACATTTTTATGCGAGTCTCGACATGCGTGGAACGGTATTACTGTACATGTATGTACTCGGTACTTTGTACTTGTACTCGGTACTCAAGTACTTATCATATGCACTTTTACTCGGTACTTGAATACATTTTGGACAGAGTACTTGTACTCAGTACTCGAGTACTTTTTACTTGTACTTGGAACAGCTCTGGGTACATATTGTCAATCCACTAAGTGTGATCCCTAAACAGCTCTCATGTCGGGAAAATTTCCAAGTGAAATGAAGATACACAAAGGAGGATGTCATCTCAAGATGGAGAATTTTAGACCTATGTCCAACATTTTAGTCAGTGGTAAAAAAGAGGCTGGTGGAGTACTTTAAAGACCATAACTTATTCAGTCATTTACAGCACGGATATCGAATGGGGAAATCAACGAAAACCACTATAACAGATGTATTAGAAGTCATAACTACATCCTTTGACAAAGGAAATGAGATAGAATTGTCATGTTGTGACTTAAGTAAGGCTTTTGATTGCGTTGACCATGACATACTCGTACTTTTCCTCAAACTCAACCATTATGGCATCCGAGGACAATGCTTCGAATTACTAAAGAATTATTTACAAGAAAGGAAGCAGTATGTTTATTGGGTTTATGGGAAGTATTCTGATCAGCGTAGCAACAGGCGAGGAGTCCTTCAAGGCTCAATTCTGGGACCGCTATAATTCCTAATTTACATAAATGATCTACCTCAGCGTTGCTCTCAAGAGCTTGAGAAGCGTCATCCCCTCCCTTGATAGGTTGCGCGATTTCATTTAAATGCTCGATAGACAGGCGCGGTGATATCATAAAGTCGAGGTGAGTGATTGTCTTATCAAATTAAGAAAGAATAGAGCGCCGAGAGATATAAGTCTGCGATATAAGTCTGCGATATAAATCTGCGATTAAAATAAAATGGAAATGCAAACATTTTTTAAACAATCCTGGGAGCGTCAGTAGTCATCCGTTTCTCATCAATGTAATATTTATAATTAATCGCACTTCAGCCATCTAGATTTCTTTATGTCGTTGTTGTTTTCACTGACTGGACTTGTATCGTTGCGTCACCGCGATGAGTTTCGTCTTCCCCTTACTAAATGGAAGGGGATAAATTTCAAACTGTAACGGCTCGTAAGCATCGCTGATCTACCTAATTATGTACAAACGTGCAATATCTGCCTATTTGCAGATGATACGTGCTTCTTGGTCCCGGAGATAAACAAACGGAAACAAAAACAGAAGAAGTGATGCTAGAGGCGAATGTAGAGTTCAGTTTGACATCTGACATTTGTATCTTAAATCTTAAAATATTTTATATACATTATGAATATATAAATATAAATATACGAATTTCTGCTTTTTGTGCATTGGTAACACTGATTTTAAAGAAGGCCATGAGACTTACTAAAAGCAGTCTGGAAGATCAAAAGGAAGACAGAAAACAATCGAACCTAGGATATCTTAGATAAAGTAAAAAAAAACTAATTAAATACGCAAAAATAAAAGCAAATTTTTACAACTAGAGTAACACTGATGACTCTCGCACAGTAGTATAAGTAAATACTCAGTAGGGACACTTAAACATCAGGGTCAAAAAAAACGCCATTCTGTTTGATACCCTTATGCAAATGTAATGTAATTTGCAAATCAGTAGGTATCAAGCAAAATAACAAATGTGACAGTTATATTCAAGTGTCCCTACTGTGTAGATTCTTATACTGTGACTCTCGTTCGCAATGACGTTTCTTACCACTTCCAGAAACTTTTCCCGTTTTGATTAACCAAAAGCACAGCCCAAAAGGTTCGCTTTGCTGCTTTTAGGCTTTGCATCAAAAGTTTGTTTATTAATGATATTGGAAATTGTACTTTTTACCTACCAATTGTTTTACTACAACGAAAAAAAACGATAATGATTTTTCTGAAATCGATTTCTTTTTAAGAAAATATGAGATATTCAGCCATTTGTTCATAACTTACGCCAATTTCTAGTTGAACATTCAAATGTTGTTTTTTTTTTTTTTTTTCTAGAAACCTGTATACACATTAGCGGATTTTTTAATTCGAAAATGATTTCATACCAGAAATATGTTGTTATTATGCAACTATGTAGTATGTAAAGTAGGTCTTTTTATTTGAGTGCGAGAATTTTCATACTCGTGGGCGAGTGCGCAAATAGTAGCACGAGATGAAAAAAAATATACGTTTACACACAACACGTTGTATACAATATTCTTTCTTGTACAATCGAACAGATCTCACATTTTTTATCAACTGCTTTGTTTATGTTATAAATAAATTGCTTCAGTTTTTTATTTTCACACTCAGATAACTCCGAAACTAAACAATTTTTTTTATTCTTTCATTTTAAATTATTGAGATTCTGGACATGAGATTTAATTTTTTATTTTTTTTTCACCCGTTATGAAACATGCTGTATATTCGGGTTTATTTTCTTGGAAACTTACTGATCACTCAGAAACTTATCAGGCGGCGGGGGTGTATTTTTTAAAACGATTGAAGATAAAAATTTACCAGTTGACTGCGGTATTTTTTTTTCTTTATTGAACACCGACACTTTAACTAAAGTTCATTTTTTTAATTAAATGTAGATCGTATAGATCTGAGTTAAGAAAATATAAGATGAAATGACATGACATGACAAAAACCGCAAAGCTGTTTCACGAAAGTTAGAGGCTGATAGCTATACATATAAAAATTCTTTGATTATCGATCGATCGACATACCGGGTGTCCCAAAACCCTCGTTTGAGACTGAAACAGTATATAGAGAGGCACAAAAGAAACAACTTTTTTCAATACTTTTTTTTCTAAAAGTCAATAATAAAGGAATTATAAGCTCTGAAAGAGGGTTGGAAAATATTGTTCTTTTGGCAATATCTTCTGGATCCTTAAAGTTATGAAACTAACATTTTAAATTCAGGTATAAGGCACTTAACTACGCATTTAGAACGTATTTGTTAGATCCTCCCTCCTTTTTAAAGGGTAGTTTTAGGGGGTGACTTTTCAGTATTTTATTGACTTTTGGAAAAAAAAGTATTGAAAAAAGTTGTTTCTTTTACGCCTCTCTATATACTGTTTCAGTCTCAAACGAGGGTTTTGGGACACCCGGTATAATAAGAAAATGAACTGTAAATAATTTTAATTTATTTTTTTATTACTAAAATATCGCAGTTATTTATGGCACGTTTTATTTGCAAAAAAGAATTGAGCTTCTGATTATTAATTATTACCATCTAATAATTTTTATTTTTATGAGACGCCATTAAAGAAACAATTGAACGCCGATAAAACTAATTTTATTTCTTTTTGTGATTGAAATGTTCCAGTTATTTCCAGTTATTACTCGATCCAAAATTATTTAGATAAGGGGAGACAGTTGGAAAAAATCCAAAATTTTTTAATTGAATATGTAAGGGTTTGTTAAAACCCTTTAATATGATAATCAGTAGCTGCGTTTTATTGTGCACTACCGGTGGCAAAAGTATACGCCAGTAGATGCGTTACAATAAAACGGTAATAGTACGCTTTAACCTTCAGCTGTCAAAGTGGTACTATTTCGTCTTGATTTAACGGAATAATGGAAAACGGTGAAATACCGTTTCCGATAATAGCTCGATTTTTACAACAGCAAAGAGTCATTGAAGACGAATTGATGGATTCAAATTGAAATGACATATCCCCACCCTCTCTACCATGTTCTACCGTCTTGAACGACGGTAGAGAAAGTTGCCACCAGTGGACACCAGCAGCACAATAAAACGACGTTTTACTTCTACCGGCTGACGCGAACGTTGCAATAAAACGCACCTAGTGCTATTCTGTAGCGTAGTAGTTTACATTGGCACTGACGTCAGTAGCCAATGTAAACCACCACGCTACAGAATAGCACTGAATGACCAATTTCAAGTGCCACAGGATTGCTTGCTAACCAATGACTACAGTGTTGAAGTGGAGAGTGTTTAAATAACCAACAAATTTGACAGGAGACAGAAAGCAAATGTCAGACTAACAGCTGGTATTATCAACGTTTTAAGGAAGCCTTCAATTTAAGTCGTGTTTAGATTGTGACATTTATGCATGGGTCTTTAATATCAATCACATTCTGATTGCCACCTAAACTTCAATTTTAAATGTCAGTTGATAGTTTTAAATGTCAATGTGACTGACTTTTGTTGAACATAAAATGTGACATAAAATGTCACGTTCTAAACACGGCTAAAATTTAAGGTTTCCTTAAAATGTTGGTAATACCGGCCGTAAACGTTCTGAATAATGCTAAGATTTTGATTTTATTTTCCATAGCCTCCCCTTATCTAAATAATTTTGGATCGCACAGTAGTAAGTTCTTATCGCCGATTAATACAGAAAAAAAAAACAGTTAAATATTTAGTCATTCAGATTTCAATTAATGTCCAATTTTTGTGGAACTCCTGCATATCATGACATTATTGGCAACTCTGGCAGAAATCCTAATACGAATTCGACTTACTTACCGAGTTAATTGGAAAACAATAAAAAACAAATAAATTATAAGCTACGCTACGACATCAAACGAGACACCATTCGAACTGATTTAAATACATTTATCAACTATTTACTTTCGATACTTAACTAAAGACGATTACATTTAAGGAAGGACATTTAAAATTAAACGAAAGAAGGAGAAGGCCTTTTTAAATAAAATATATACCAGGGTGTTTCACACTACCCGTCCGAGCCCTTTTCCTCGAAAATGTGAAATGGTAGGAAATTGCGATAAAAATTCGAATAGATTTGATCGTGAAACAAAAGAAGTCAAATCAGATGATTGTCATTCAACAAAAGCAAACGACTTGCACTTAACGCCCTACTAATTTTATTGCAAAAAAAATTTCGTTTGAATAATTATGTATTTTCAAACAAATTTGATCTTTAAACAAATGAAGTACAATCCAAGGATTTTCATTCGACCAAAACGGAACGTAGGGAAATTCTCACGTTGACACCCTGTATAATTGTGGACACTTAAAAACCACGCTATTTTTTTTTTTAATTTAAATTTTATTTATTGCATTGATGCTGGCAAACCGATTTTTTTCTTAACAGCTCTGGTACTGTTGAAATTCTCTTTCTCCCTTATTATTTTTCAGAAAGTCTTTCAGAATTATTAAGAAAAAAGCGGAACTCCAAATTTTAAAAATTCTGAAATAGAAACTGTACATTTTGAAAATCAATCTACAATTTGAAATAAATCAGGACGATTTCATTATATATCAATTATTAATTATTACATTACGTTTGAAACTTGGCCAAAATTTTTGCTTCCCTTTCGGGAATCGAACCGGCGGCCTTTGAATTAGAAGTCCAACCACACAGATAATAGATCTCTTCAGATAGCCAACGAGATAGGAACAAATGGGCGCTTTGTTAGATACTCAATAGATGTCACCGGTATACACAAATTCGAAAACTGAACATATGTCACAAACCATTTGCTAATTCTGAAGCTCAATTGGCTCATTTAACGCCAGATGTCGGTTTTAAGTAACAGAGAAATAAATTTAAAGTGGAGCCAGGACACGATAATGTGACGTACGGTTATAATATGCTGTTAATTCTCCTTTTAAACTTTGCATCACGCCTCATAGCTATAGAATTTATTTAAATGTTACTTATATTTACAAGTTTCGGTTTTTCACTCTGCTATTGTAACAGTAGCGCCACCACGTATTTAGTGAGCTGTCTCCAAACTAAACCGAGTTTGGCTCCAAATTGGGGCGTCAAATTTAGAACATTTGATGACGCATCTGTCTAGTTCTATTATCTGTGGTCCAATGCGCTATCCTCTGCGCCAAAGGGACGGAATTATTTTCGCTGATGGCATTACCTGAATATCTTAGTTGCTAGACAACAATAGCGTTTTAATCAATTACCAGGTTCATACGGAAAAAGACGGATGAAATCATCGAGCCATTCCAGAAAACCAAATATTTAAGTAGCCCCCATTCACATTTAGACCACTTCTTAGACAATTTCATCAAAAGCATAACATCCCTTGCGGGGATCGAACCCGCGACCTTTGGATTAGAAGTCCAACGCGCTATCCTCTGCGCCAAAGGGACTTGATAAACCACCCCCCGAGTGACCTATTAATAGGACACACCCTCTTCGCGTAGCTCCTTGGATATTATTATACCTAGGATTGTTACCAAGCAACAGTCGCGTTTTAAACAAAACGTCACGAATTGCCAGAATGACACCAAAGGGATGACCGAAACGACAGAACAAGATCTCGTCAACGGTAAGTGCTAACAAAATGGTTCCAATAAAACGCATCGCGCGGTGTACATTAGAAAGTGAAATTCTTTTTAGCGGTGAGGGAGTCGTTAAGACAAGATGGTCGCTTGGGAAGATTCAAAGCGGAACTGCGTTCGGCCGTCATGTCCATTCTCAATAAGAACCCTGCAGACAAAAACCCCGTCCACATACCGGAAGAGACGAAACTCATCAACGAATTAATTAGGGAGTACCTGACGTGGAATGGTTATTTGTATTCGGAGCAAGTTCTAGCGGCTGAATCGGGGCAACACGGGGAGCGTTTACCAAGGGAGAATTTGGGGGCTAAACTCAACGTCGTGGATGATGAGCGCACCTCGAAAATACCGCTGCTGTACTACGTAGTGGCCGCGTTTCAAAATCAAGACAATGATAACGATAACACCTGAGGACGCAGGCGCGTTCTGTTGGACTTGCGCGAGATTTTCGTGTAGTATGTAATAAAAGTATACATTTAATTAATCATTAGTTACATCACTAAAATTTATATACTTCTTTTTCTATGTACCTGTACCCTATTTTTTTGTATGTACACAGTTTCAAAATCAAAAAATTTACACATTATATTTTTACACCTTTTTATTTTTAGCGAATTCTGATGCCAATGTAAGTGTTTTCCTGCACGTTTACTATTTAGTAGACTTGGGCCCCAGTTTCATAAAACGTAGTTAACCACTCGATCAAGTTAATCGTGTGATCAAGCAATATCATTGGAGGAAATTTAAACTTTCCTCCAATGATATTGCTTAATCACACGGTTACCTTGAACGAGCGGTTAACTACGTTTTATGAAACTGGGCCAAAGCTAGTATGTAAAATATAAACTTTTGAATTTAAAATATAGAATACCACGTGAATCGCCTTAAAAAATTAAATAGAAATATCTTCGCCGTTTAAAAACACATGGTACACAAAATGTACCTATCAAAAAAAACTATTTGAATACATATTTTTTTGCCAAGTAAGTACTACTATTAAATAAGAAAAGCCATGCGAAGGCTTTAAGAAAAATGAATACTCCGAATTTAAACTTGCTTACCTTGACTTTATAATGTGATGCTAATGCGCCTTTAAAATCAGTTTTCCCAGAAACGGAACACGTAAATTAATTATGTACAGGGTTTTTTCTTTTTCATATTTTGCACCTTAGCTAGAGGCTCTATTTTAGGACCTGGAGAAAAGTTTTAAATACAAAAGTTGTACGATTTTATAGGTACTCTCTTTTAAAGTTATCATAAAAAACAAAAATGCATCGCAGGGTGCAGAGAAAAGGTAGGGTTTGCGTTTTTTTTTAAGTGGAACATCCTAAATACCGTTCGCTAAATTTCAAAAATATATCGGGTGTTCTATTTGAAACGTTCACCATTGCTAACTTTTTTATTTTTGAAGATAGAAATTCGGTTAAATAGGTAAAGGATTCTCCAATTTTCATGCTGACTATGAATTTCTGGTCAAAAAAAACAATTGCACTGGTAGTTGTCAAAATATTTGTAGGACCGTACTTTTTTAAAAAGCAATGTCGCAATTTTTGTAATCCATTCGGTAGAGCTTTTCTTTCTCTTTACAGCGACATCAAAATTTCTTAAATCTGCTTACAAAATAACGTAATAATTCGAAAAAATCATTTTCGAATGAGTAGGCCATGTGTATGTATAAAATCAAGTTGCCTAGGTAACTGACAAATGATGTCTATCAAATGTGCATGTAAACAACAAATAAATAAAAGAAGGCGTAACGGTTAGCAATTTCCTTTGAATTTATATTAATTACATACAATGAACAATATTCCATCTCAGGGCTTATGTAGTGATGGCGGACCCATGACCGGAGTGGCCCGTTAGAATATTTAGAGTGACCCTTGTATACAGGGTAATTCATATCAAGTGTAACAAACTTTGGCATTTTGTTGGAGAGGTCATTTTAAGTGAATAATGTTATATGAATGTAGGTCATATTTCACTTTGTTGCTTGCAGAATTACAACAGATCAAAGTTTTATTGGCGTAGTAACAAAACATTATATGTATTACCAACTTATAATTATCATTTATTTATTCATTTTTTTATTCATAATTATTATTTATCATGCCATAGTTGTGTTTACAATTTTATAAGTTGATAATACTGGGTGTCTCATAACGTACGGAGAAGATAGAAAGGGCAGCTATAGGAATTCAAAATAAAGCTCTTTTCTTAATTCACTTTTGACGAAAACCTAATAATAAGAAAGTTACAGCAGTTTAAGTGTCTTAATTTCTTCTTTAATTTACACCTATATCTTCTTAATTAATAAAACTTTTTTTACAAACTGCAACTTTGTTATTAAATAAACCCTAAATTTATCAAAACTACCACTCACAAAATTTCTACTTTTGTTTTAATCTAGCCAGCGCTGCTCAACAACACGAACAGCAGTTTTTGGGTATTAAAAGAAAAAATGAAATAGCCGTTACATTTACGTGACTAATTTTTTTAAAATAGTTGTTTCATGTAAAGCAGTATTCAATTAACTCTTAAATACCACAAATTTGAATTTAAAACGTAAAATATTACTACAGGTAGTAACTTTTGCTTATAATTTATTTTCATTTTAAGCTCTTGTAACTTTTTAGTAATTGGTTTTTTACCAAAAGTTTTTAACGAAAAAAGCTTTAATGTGATCTCCTCTAGATACCCTTTTAATCTCCTCCGTACGTTATGAGACACTATAATGTTTTGTTACTACACCAATAAAACTTTGATCTGTTGTAATTCTGCAACGAAGTGAAATATGACCTATGTTCATATAACATTGTTCACTTAAAATGACCTCTCCAACAAAATGCCAAAGTTTGTTACACTTGATATTAATCACCCTGTATACTTATTCATAGTGTATAAAAATTTCTATTTTGTAGAAATTATTTTCATCGTGGATTTTTTTTTCAAAACAAAAAAATTATTAATGTTCTTGTTATTTATTTCAATTTTTTATTTTTTTATCAAATGTATTAAATTTTTAATGTTACGTTAGCGTTTTCTTTTTTAAATTCCTTTTGTTAGTCTCGTGATTTCCAATTACTTCATCTTTTGTTTTTTCATTATTACATTTTTCTCATTTGTAGTTTATTTCATTTCCCATATGTTCCTTTTTAAGAAATACTTTCTATTTCGTTGACTTTTTTGCAGGTGTCTTTCTACTAGGCTTTGAGTTCAAATTTTTTTTTTCATTCTTTATTTCACGAAACCTTTGATGTGAAGATCAACAAATTATTTTCCTGATACACGAAAATTATCAACGGAAAAGTAACAACAAATTTCGCAACTCTAGTGAAAAATTCAAATGAACTGACATCATCTGTATCTAATACATAAAATAAATAAATAAAATTAAGGTACTTTAATTAGAGTAAAAAAATTCTCAGTGATGAATTGCAGGTAAAATGAAGCGTTTTACACTTTTAAGAAAATCGATGTGTTTAAGCGATTCCTTGTAAATGTAACCGTCGCGTCCTGTGTATAAGTATAATACGTCAGAATCAGAGAAGAAAAATGGTGTACTTTTTTAATGACTTAAAATGCCTGACCCACGGTCCATTACTACAAAATTTTTAATTTAAAAAAGGTTCGCCATCCCTCCTCAAGATAGGGTGCAAAATATTTAAAAAAAAAAAACCTGTATAAGAATCGCCATCGGAATTTAAAATTCAGCTCTTCACGTTCATGATGATTGTCACAAAATTGGTAATTATAATCGATCTGGACAGGCTGCAAAAGTAAAAAAATAAATAAATTATAAAGAAATTGTTATACAAGTTTTCGGCAAGATAAGAGAGTATGTAGTGCCACCACTCCGTGCAGTTCGAATAAATATTTGCGCTTTTTATTGTTGAAATTGAACTTAAAAGTACCAGCATGAATCTAAAGTCATAAATATTAAAGATTGCTCGCGCATTAACAATAGAAATAAAGAAATACGAGATGCTGTTACAAACAATTATAAATACGTTTGTTAAATAGATCTTTTACGCACGTCACTAGTAAAAACAATTTGTATGTGTAGCTATCTACATCAATCGTTCGGATTGAAAAAGGAACGCCTTTGTGCGAATGTCTTTAAAGTAAGACATATGGTTTACAAGTGGCAGATAAGGAAAGATTATAAAATACTGCGGTAATCAAGTTCTGTCAAATGTAAATCTGACATTTGCTTAATTTCAAATTTAATTTTGCCTTACAAACTCATTTAGTTTTAATATATCTCTATTTAAAAACATTTAGAATACAATAATTAGAAAATTTTGTTTGATAAACTGCCAGGAAAACGTTTAAATTCGCAAACGCATAACGGTTTCATAACCTTTTTCACAGTTACTATTTAAACAGTACTTGATTTGACTAAAAAGTATTGATTTGTTTCATACGGATAAATTTCAATGACGTGCGTAAAAAGATCCATTTAACAAACTGTATTTTAATGGGCATCCTGTTTAATACTAATACGCTCTACAAAATGGTTTACATAAAAGCTGATTAACTTTAACCGATGATTAACTTCCTGGATACTTGTGTTAAAAGCATAGCAACAATTATTTTTAACGATTGATTAAATTTAACGAAGCTTTATGAAATCGACCAAAAGTTTATCAAAGTGTTCATTAAAATAACCCTTGCATATGTTTTAACAGTATATTATGCAACAAGTTTTACAAACGGCATTTTAGTCACGAGTTTTAACTAGGCACGAGCGAAGCGTAGCGGAGCGAGTGTTTAATAAACGAGTGTCTAGAGAAGATTATAAATCGAATTGCAAACTATACTTTCTTTACGACCAACACAAAAATACTAAAATTCGGAAATTGTGCCGTGAGGCCGTGACTAAAACGCACATAGTCACAGCTTGTCAATGTGCATTTAAAAAATCACTTAGCAACGTGGAATCATATACGATAATTTGTGTGATAATTTAAAGAAGGGAGTAGAAAAAACTTATTTATGCCAGTTTCGTAAAACGTAGTTAACCACTCGATCAAGTTAATCGTGTGATCAAGTAATATCATTGGAAGATATTTAAACTTTCCTCGTTGCTTAATCACACGATTAACTTGATCGAGTGGTTAACTACGTTTTATGAAACTGGGCCCTAATCCATTATGGTAAGTGGTAAGACATTCAACAGCGCCATCTGTTGAAACTTGCCTATGGTCTTACTTTCATTTGTGTCTACGAGGGTAACTCACTAGTTATTGACGTTTATATTGAGCCATCCATTGAGCGTTGTCAAATGACAGTCATTTCTGAACGATAACAAAAAACTGACTTAAGTTGTTGTAAAACATTCAACAACGCCTCTGTTGAAACATGTCGAATTTTTTTTTTTTCGTTTATTTTCACGGGGATAGTTCACTAACTATTCCCCGCGATGCAGTAGATCAATAAGAAAATGTCACTTGTCAATAAAAGAAAAAATTAATAGTATTTGTGTGAGATATTGAACCGCGCCATCTATCGCAGTTTTTTTAATAATCTGTCGACTATGTGGAAGGCAAATAATTCTTCGTTTTATCACTGTTTGTTTCAAATGGTTTCTTTCTTTTTTCGTTTTAGTATTCTGTTGAATTGTGCTTTAAAATCGATAATCTTTTGTTTTATTTATTTTTTAAAATACGTATTATTATGTTATGCTTTTTTTTTATTCTATTCATTTGTTTTCTTTATTTTGTCATTTTTCCTACCGAACAGTTTTTTAAAAATTTTATTAATCTGCTGAATTGTGCTCTAAAATCGATCGTCTTTTGTTTTTTATTATTGTTGTTTTGTTTTTTAGTTTTATTCAATTGTTTTCTTTGTCTTCTCACCTTTCCTACTGAACAGTTTTTTTTTTATTTTATTAATCTACTGGATTGTGCGATCGATTGTTTTTTGTTTTATTATTTTTTAAAATTTTATTACATATTTACAATTATTTTCATTTTTTAAAAATGTATCGTTAAGCTACTAAATGCGCTGTAAAATCGTTCTTTCAAATTTTGACTGCAAGTCGGCTGGATTGCAATGGTGCCCCGAGCATCCTCTGTATAGCTACTTCGGCCCTAATTGGAGCCTCATCAGTGGAAGAGTACCTCGAGAACTCAGGTAACAACTACCAACATCAGAAACATTAGACAAGTGTATATAGAATATCCTATTAACTACACAGGCCGGTATGTATCTGGGGTTTGAATTTTTATTGCTGTTTTAAAAAAGGGGTCTCATACCATTAACAAATCTGTATGTGGTTGTTTCCATCACGTATAGTTTTTGAAAAAAGAATTTTTTCAAAATTTGAATAAAATCAAAGAAAATCTAAATTTTCTTTTATCTCTTGAATTGTGTTTGATGAAACATTAAGGGCGTGTACCGAATACCAAATTGTAACCAGGTTGGTTGTGGTTGCTAAATATTGCGTTCCGTAAATAACAGATTCCATTTAAGAAACGCAATATTTAGCTACCACAACCAACCCTGGTTACAATTTGGTAATTGCGGTACACGCCCTAATATTTACAGTGTTCTGATTAAATAACAGTCGCAACAAGCTAAAATAATAGATGGCGCTGGAAGTAGACTCTATTTTAGCCACACTTTTTATACCGAGTGACTTTTAAATTTTTGATTACCTTTTCCCACGAAATTTGAACGGCATGTCTTATAGTGTTTTCTGGTTGCACTCAGTGTATTTTCATCTTCTTTTAACCTCATGTAATAAAACGAGATGAAGATACTCTGAGTGCGCACTAGTGCGGTCAATCGAAAACGCTGCATGTTTGACTGTAAAATAACCTCAAGGAGTGCAATGACTTATTTTTCAATTAAACTTAAACATGGAGTCCAAATTTCATGGCAAGAGTTATAAAAAATTTAAAAAATCACTCGATATTTCAGTCAAATCAAACAAATATTAGCAACGGTTATTATTAACGCTACAGTTCTTGTTCTGTTCAAAACTGTTAAAAAGTGATAAAATGGCTTCAATTTCGTCTCGTGCATACTGTATCAATATTCCTGGCAGTTTTTGTTAAATACGTAATCTTTATGTAATTAAAAAGCAACGATGAACTATCACTGAATTTGTAAAAAAGTATATATCATTTATATTTTGGTTTCTCCATATTTATGTCCAAGATAAATATTAGGTTTCAAGTTTGCCATACATATGCACCGAGCAATTGAGGAAATGGTTCCATGGGCAAATAAAACCTCTAAATTTTGGAAAACCTGCGATATGGTTTGAGCCTGTGAGTCACGCAGAATGTTACTGTTAGGTCTGTTCCATTTAACATAATTTCAAGTTCTGAACCGTTGAAATCATGCGCAGTATGAAATTTATATCCAATTTTATGCACTGCTCATGCTCAGTAAGATTTTGAACGGTTCAGAACTCGAAATCCTGACGAATGGAACGGACCTTTTGTCTTGCCAATGTGACACAATTGGACTATTTCCCAATTCCCAAAAAGTCTTGGTGTAGTGAGTGAGGAACAAGACGAAAGATTCCATCAAGATACAGAAGCATGCAAAAACAATATCAAGGTCGTTGGAATGAGAATATAATGCAAATACTCATGCAAATAGAGTTGCATAACTTGAATGTGAATTTAAGTAAAAAAATTTTTTCTTGCAACTCTATTTGCACGAGTGACATGCTGTACAGTGTACACCGCGAATATCCAAAATTAGAGCTGGCAACGGTTAACCGATTTTGGATATTTTGGATATTCGCGGTGTACAGCACGTCAATCTTGCAAATAGAGTTGCATGAAAAAAAATTTTTCACTTAAATTCACATTCAAGTTATGCAACTCTATTTGCATGAGTGACATGCTGTACACCGCGAATATCCAAAAATATTCAAAATCGGTTCACCGTTGCCAGCTCTACTAAAAATTACTCATGAACAAAATACCTGCAGATATTAAGAACGATATAATATGTTAAACGAATAAAATAATGCTGAAATCCTTTAAATATTGCCCACATTAAGTATTTCATAATTTGTCCTGTAGTTTCAAATCCTTATGTGATAGACATTTCTTGATGGTATCCTAGGAATGTGTAAACATATACTGACCAAATTTACACAAAATAATTCAAACCCCAGACAAAAACTATAATTTTGCCGGCCTGTGTTATAGATATTACTTCATTTTGATTTTGTTATTTTGAAACATTTTAAACAAATCACATTCTCTTTTCTTTTCTCTACTAAATAAAAGAACTTTTACTACTCCCACTACTCCCTATCCACACAAAAATTTGAACAAATTTTTTATTAAAATTTGATAATTTTGGCAACGCTGCACAATAATTTTATGTCATACTCAGGCGCGATTTTACAATCGTCGTATAAACTGAGTATACCACTATTCTGGCAATAACGTGACGTAGATATGAAAGAACTGTAGATATGAAAAGGATATTCGGCGAATATTCCATGATTGTAAAACTGGGCCTTAGTGTTGTTTGGTACTTTGGTACCAAATTTGATACTATAGTAATTGCCTTGGTACCTTGGTACTCCGTTGTTAAAACTGGTGGTATTTATCCACGTATTACAATATTATTTCTTTTTATAATTTTTATTAATAATTAATAACTTCGTAAAAATATGTAGGTAGATTAATTTACTAAGTTGGTGATTCTGATCAGACGCGTTTGCGCTGTGCTATTATTCTTTTTTTTTACTTTTTCTGTTTTTGTGGTTCGTGTTATGTGGTTATTTTGTTTTTATTGTATTTTGACCGGGAGTTATTTAATTAAAAGTTGCTCAGTTTTTTTTGTACTAAATACACAGTATAAGTAATTACTCAGTAGCTTCACTTAAACGTCAGTGTCAAAAATAGCGGCCATTCTATTTGATACCCTTATGGAAATGCAAAGTAATTTACAGCTGGGTAGGTATCAAACAAAAGAACAAATGTGACAGTTATACAGATACTCGAGTGACGTTACTGTGTGATTTTTATACTGTGCTAAATATTTAAATCTGGTACCCTTGGAGCCGCCAACCCGGTACACAGAAAGTTCCTGCTCGCAACAATCAACAATCCTGGTCATACTGCCAACTTTAATCAAGTCAAGCAGGAAAGTTGTATTGTTTATAGCATATTGTAAGTGAGTGATAATAGCAACGAAAAAATGGAGACTATTCCAAAAGATTTACGTGGTTTAAGAGCATGCCTCGTTTGTTCTTTAATTAAAGTAAGTAGCTTTAACACAATAAAATTAAAAAACCATTCGAAAGTGAGGTTATGTTTACTTCTTGTATTTTACATTTACAGACGTTCGATCAATTTGAATACGATGGGTGTGACAACTGCGATGAGTTCCTGCGTATGAAGTCAAACAAGGACAACGTGTACGACTGTACAAGTTCAAATTTTGACGGGTGAGTCTCCAGTGTGCTATACAAAATCGTAGAGTACCTTGCAATATATGAGTGAACTTGTTTTAGAATGATAGCTGTTATGAGCCCCGAAGATAGCTGGGTGTGTAAATGGCAAAGAATAAGTATGCTGTATTCTTTAATTTTAAATCGCATGTTCATCACACATTTGATTTCAGATCAGTTCTGTAAAGGTGTGTATGCCATATCTGTTTCGGGACGATTACCTGCAGGGATTATAAGAGAGATGAAGAGCAGAGGAATTGTATACAGACCTCGAGATACTAGTCAACGATAAAAACTTTTTATAGTTTTTCATTTTTTTTAAATTTTACTTTCATTAAACTAATATCTCATTAGTATTAAGCTATATGTATAGTATTGTAAGAATTGGAAGAAGCTATTATAAGTATTAAATTGGAATGAATAGATAAACGTTGGCTTAAAATAACATTCTAGCTTTATAATTTGTAATTATGAAATGTAATTGTTTTCAGAATATAAATAACTACACACAGAAAGCGTTTATTTTTTTGAACGAAAGCTTATTTTACGTTGTTTCAAGTATTTTTCTGTTGATTAAAACATTTTCTACTTGAATACAAAAAAATGCATCGAATGTTATCCAACCAAAATTTAGGTTGTTTTAACGTTTTTCTTCTCTCTATGTAACATAGAATAAACTCATTGACTGTATCCATACAAAACCTTTTCTGTGTGATGTTATTAAAAGTTGCAAAACATCGATTTAAAATGCCAATAAAAACAAATTTAAAAAAAATTATTTAAGTTGGTCACACTGTTTGTCAAACTGATCGTTATTTGCAAAAGTAAATAACGATAATTTCGAAGGCAAAGGTTAATAAACGCAGCCAAGACGAACAGAACACCGAAAATGTTAAAGCCCAAAGCGCTGACTCAAGTTCTAAGTCAGGCGAACACGGGAGGCATAGAAAATACTCTGTAAGTATTATTAGGTTATGTTGGTCTGTGAAAACTATAGTCTGCGAAATTTTAGCCTGTTGAACCCCGAAGGGGCTCTGTTGGCTTACAGTGGTTACGGTGACAAAGATGCAAGAGTAACTGCGGCCATTGCAAGTAATATTTGGTGTGCCTATGATAAAAATTGTCAGAACGTGTTTCGCGATGATCACCCCCAAATGATTCTGATGGAGTGCATGGAAGGAAGGATTGCAATTACACAAGTTGGAAGCGTCTTACTTTGTTTGTATGCCAGAAACAATGTCGGATTTGGAATGTTGAAACAGAAAGCCAATGCCCTTGCTTTGTATTTAGAAGGCCCACTTAAACAAGTGGCTACTTCATAAGTGAATTAAATTTTTTTTTTCTTTAATAAGTTAATTACATTTAAGTTTTTTTTTTATAATTAAATGCATATTAATAATACTGTGATGTAGCCTTCTATCTTATCTATTTTTTTTTTTATTTGATTGGTAAGGAAATAAATAACGTATTTATTGGAAACTATAAAAGTAATTGCACATCTTTATTTGTTTATTTATATGCAACGAAAGCGTAATTTACAGTACATACATATTTTCTAAGACAGTCCATTGAAAATTGTTAAAAAAATTATAATAATATTACACAAAAATGAGGAGCGAATGCACTGAATTTACTCACAATGGTTTTTTATTACAATAAATACTACAGAAGTTTTGGAAACTTGCTGAAATAATATCACTGTAAATATGAACACAAGAGTTGTTTGATACAGACTTGTAAATCTAAGATGAGTTAAAGAAGGATGTCGGTAACACAAAATACTGCAAAATTATGATAAATTTAAAGAGCTGTAAGCCTGATAATAAATATTACACACACGACTAATAATAAATAAATTTTTTACCTAACCAAAATATGTTTTTATTATATTATAATTTTGCAGTCTTATGCGAACACAACCTATTTATTGCGTATTAACGTGAACGAGTCCAAGCAAGTTTTTATCGTCCTCGTTTTACCGTCGGTCCTTCATCTGGTATATTTGCAGACTTCAAGTTCACTTGAAACTTGCACAGCAACATCCTGCAATATTAGAAGTAAGACTTTAAGGGCAAATCACTTTATTAAAAAAAAAAACTTAAAGACACTTGTTTTCATATTTTTTTTCTTTGTTGAGCTGCAAGTTTCCAAAAATAATATCGCTTAAGTAATGCCATCACACAATAAGTTTGCAAGTCGTTTTGCAACTACATTCAACAAATAAAATCGAAATTAAAACATCACGACAAGCAGAAATATTTAAATTCTTTTTAAATATGTACAGGTTTATATCTAATGTAATAATATATTGCTCCAAATGATTACCGAATGTAAATTTTTGTTTTTAACTAAATTACAAGTAGAAAATTAAAAGTAAATTTAAAAAATTTGTCGTATCATCAGGAAGAACTAAAATAAATTAACTCACTATGAATACATTCTTTTAGCTAAGTTACCCTTCTAGTATAAAATTTATAAATATATTTGTGCGTTTCGTTTATGCATGTATACATTTGTTTTTTTACAATGAACCCTTCATTTGAAACAACACAATGTTAAAACAGAGAACGAAAAGCAGTTTTAAATACAAAGACATCAATTGAAAAGAATAAGAGTTATTCTGAGGGCAATGTAATTAAAAAAAATTGGAAGGGAAAACGAATATTTTTTTTTAAATACACATACAAAAAGACTGATAAAACCAGTAATATAAATCATGTGGAAATTGATTTCAAATCCTATAGAAAAAATCGCTGTTAGTTTGGTTCTAACAGTAGCTCCGTCCTTCTTGATTTACTCTGGAATAGTCTTTATTCAAAGTTTTGGTTAGCAATTTTTAGAATCTTCAATACATTCCAATTTTACTTTCTTCAGTAATCAAATTCGAATAACAAAGATAAATAAACTCCAATAAAATAATTAGTCAATGAACCTTGATTGATTATACCGGGGAATAAAAAAATGTTTTTTGTCGCCAAGGATTTAATTATCCGCTTTGGAGTATTCGAGCGACCTAATTTAGACGGAATCCTACAATTAGTTATAGAGAAATTGGCTCTGTTTTTTTTTTTTAAATAACTAGATAAAATTTAACTTTTTTTTAACTCAAATTACTCCATAAGCCTTAACTTAAGTTTTCTGGTCAACCACCCTGCTTAAGACAATTGCAAGAATTAATTTAATTTGTAATAACATAAATAGTAGTCCGTTCGAGTAACTCAAATAGGATGTATTGAACAGAACAGAATTTTCTTCGCGAAGACGATGGTATTAAAAACCTTGATGTTGTTATTATATTTATGGTAAGTACGATGGTCAAAAAGAAAAGAAAAATATAATTAACATTAAAGCAAGTAAATCATGCATATTTCAGGATTCAAGTTGGCCAACAAAATAAGGAATAAGCTTCTCATAGCCGTTTTCAAACTTGTTCAGAATCACTTCGCATTTGGGAGAAAGACGACCGGAATACCAATGGCATTGAAAAAGTCTACAAATATAGAGATGTTTCACTGTATGAAGTACACAATGAGCAGAAACGAGTTTTCGTCTAAGGTTAGAGTACAGTGTCTAGCAGCTACGCGAAGTCCAGCAAACGTCTCATACTTCACTAAGGGCCGGTTTCTGAAAGACATTTTAATCGAACAATAAAACTAACTGATCATTAAACCGAGCCCATTAAACCGAATCGGGTTTCTGGAGGGCCGGCGCGAGGCGGGTTCAACGCGTTCCCCAGAACCCGGCCCCGCGCTTAAACTTTGTGCTGTCGTTGCAGTTATAAATCCACTTTTATAAACTGGATCTGTAATTTAATTAATCCTATGTTATATAATATGTATAATAATCTGTTTATAATAAAAATAATTTATTTAGAACTGTTTTTTTTTGGCCCCGCGCAATTTTTGGACCCAGCCCCGCAAAAGTTTGCGCCGGCCCTGGGTTTCTGGAAGCAGTCGCCAATTATTATAAACGTGGCGTCGAATAGCAAGGTGTGGCAAGGGTCTGGTTCGTCTGGTTTGCTTTGATCCTGAACTGACAGTTAATCTAATGTCAAACTGATGGGCCACAATTGTTTCAGTAATTTTTATATTTTTAAGCCTCATTTATTTTCCACAAGGAAAAGTTGGAATATTAAAAATAGAAGAAAAACACGTAAGGGGTGAACATAATATTAATAATAATGATAGTTAACGTTTACATTAATTTTAATATGTTCTAATAAAACTTTTGACCTATAATATTATGTGGCCGTTATGTAACGTGTGCCCAGCAATTATTGTAGTTCTGTTACGTGTTAATTTTACCAAAATAATCAATTGAATGCTCTGATGAAGCAAATACATTTTTACAAGAGCTTAGCACTGGTTTTCAGTTTGCTTCCTGAACGAAGAACCTAATAAAACACAATACTTATTATTTATAATTTACATTATGACAAAAATGTTACTTTTTTTTAAATGTAAACAACGAAGGAGCGGTGGACAAAAATTATTTCATAAAAATAATTTACATACAATAATTATTGTAAATGTAAAAAAAAAAAGTTAAGGATGGCATAAGAATTGAACCAGAGACCAACGAATTGCAAGACACTCATAAAACACCTCGGCCACGCTACCAGTTAGAATTTGCAATAAGTATTTCGTATATAACTTGTTAAGTAAATACGTAAATTATGCCTCCCGCAACAGAATATTGTTCGATAATAATATCGCCGGCAATAACTTCGTTCAAAATTAAAATATAAATATGTAACTTTTTTAAGTGACCTACTTATTTGAAACATATTCTTGCTTATTTTGGCAGTGAAGCCAAGTAAAATATTACAGTATTACCTGCTACTATTATCCATTTTACAAGAAAACCCCTACACCACTCCACCACTGTTCATGAGATGTTCGTAGCCCGATGGTCAGATATCGATGAGTCACCACGTACTTCTAAGACTGAATGCACTCTACCTACTTTTAATATAAACTATTAATGTAAAGGGAGGGTGCCGACTATCCCAACCAGACAACAACAATTTTGCTGGTATTTACCTCTCTATCTTAGCTCCAATGTGACAATTATCGCGTCCTTTTAAGACAATCTCACCTCACTTTCGTTCTTTCCTCTTCCTTGAAGCGAGGTAAGCAGAAATGAGGAGAAAGTTGCCTTCCCCCTTACAACCACAAGCCCTTTATCAGTGATGAGAAATGGGAAAACAAAATTCACTTACGTGCAAAGAAATTGTCCCACTTCACATTTTTGACTTGATTGTCTTTTTTTTATCCGCTTCAGAAGACGAAAGAAATCTTGATAAATATGGGTTCATGTTAAAGGTTACTAAAACATAGGTTTTCTTAAATCTAATATCTTGTTTCAATTTAAAAAAACAATCAAAGTCAATGAAGTGGCTCAATTTCTATGCACGCAAATTTACTTGTACTTGTATCTTGAAGTAATCGCTGAAAGTTATTTCATTTGATTAGAAGAAACGTTTTACGGTTCCTTGAATTACTTATAATGTACTATTATTTATTTATGTATTAAGTTTTAATTAAATAATTGTTTCGTCACTGTTTGTTTCAAATTGTTTATTTTTTTCAGTTTTGAATCTACTGAATTGTGCTCTAAAATTGATTGTCTTTTGTTTTATTTAATTTTTTTAATATTATTGTTTTTTTTTACTTTGTTCATTTGTTTTCTTTGTTTCATTACCTTTCCTACCATACGGGTTTTTTTTTATTTTATTAATCTGCTGAATTGTGTTATAAAATCTAAAATTTAAGTGAAGTACAAAAATTTAAGTGAAGCATAAAAGTTCCCTAAAACGATTCCTAAATCCTTGGCGATAAATTTACTGTTCCCCAATGTTAAAGGATATTCAAACAACTCCAAAGAAGGAATAAAGAAGAATTTTCCAAAGGAAATCAAGAAATTGTGCGGTCATTACATTAACAAAAAAAATAACAAACAAATCAAATGTATTTAAAGAACATAAATGAATAAAATTTCGGTGGATTAAAAAGTTTTGACACCCAAGTTTGAATGTGAATTAAGAAAATTATCTAAAATTATAAGCAATCCAACAGAGTATGGTGTCCTCTATTAAGTAATAATTACAAAAATCCTAATGTTAATGTTAAATTTTAAATGATTTAGGGCCAGTTTCATAATCGAATTTAAAGGAGACTTTAAATTTAAAATCACTTTCAGGTGTAAAAACAATTGCGAAAATACATTTGTTTACACATCTGAATGTGACTTTAATTTTAAAGTCTCCTTTAAATTCGATTATGAAACTGGCCCTTAAAATAATTCAAAATAAATTATCAATAACAAGGACAAGTTATACGAATCATCCAGCGTTGCCATCAGACCAATTTTATTGTACATTTTGGAAGATAGTCGTGAAAAATTTCGCTAGATGTCTCTGAATTTCAGTAAAACATTAAAACGGTTTAAAAAAGCATGTGCATGTGCAAAACAATATTTATTCATAAAATAAACAAAAAAAAACAAAGTTAGTGTTTAAAATAAAAAGAAGACACATTGTTATTAAACAAAAATTCAATGGCATAAAAATTGACTGAATTTATCAAAAGATAGTTTAAACAAAAAACACATGTTCAAAACATAACATCTGAAATAGAAAATGTAATTAGTACGTACAAGGTGAATGACAATTGTTCTGACAAAAAAAAATCGCATAATGTTTAACGGTAAGGCTCAGACTGACCTCAGTCGTTCGCATAAATATTTATTAGATGACTTTAATTTTTTCAAAAAAGTTTTGTGCAAATCGGTCAGGTCAAAAAGCGATCAAAAGATGTCGCTACTTGAAATGTTCTTTAATTTTTTCGTTTTAAACTTATAAAATACACTTTGCAATAACTTAACTAAATACTTAATTTAAGTTTAGTAGTAAAAGGTTAAGTGGAAGAGCAGAGAGCTGATTCTTCAGCTACTCTGAACTTCGCCTTTCTCTCAGGTATCTCTAATTATTTACTAGTTATATCTTCTAATTATATTGTTACTGATATTGTATATCTGAGAATAAAGTCTATTATTATTATCTTGTACTATAAAGACATCTACCCCAAGCATTTGGACGATTGTAACCGATCGTAGACGGTTGCTTAGTCTGACGCTATCGAAATGTTTCGATTGTTATCTGCTCGTGATCGGTTGAAACCGGCCGTGGACGACTGAGGACGGTCGCTAGCGGATGATCAGTCTGACTTCCAGCTAAGAGAATCGATGTCACAAATCACAGGAAAAATGTTCAAAAAATTCTTTTGAACAGCTTATATATAATTAATTAAAAAATTACCCCAAAATCAAGCTGCGGCACTGCGTGCAAAACACGACGCCACGTTCTATAAATGGGGCAGTAACATGTGTTTTTTTTAAAATGCCATAAAGGTTGGCCATGAAAATTAAAACTCATATCGTAGCTTGGCATCTAACACATGCAAAATCTGAAAATTTAGAGTAAATGAATGGAGCTAAGACATGAATTTTCTTTTCCACAGCCACCCCTTATGGCATTTTTAAAAAAAACACATGTTATAATAGGACTATAAAGTTTTCTGTCGACTACTCGTTTGATACACATCTCAATTCGTTTTATTACACGTTTAACAGGTAGTAACGTAAGTCTGAGTTGTTTCTTTTATGCGACGTAATTATTAATAATTTATAAAATAACTAGAATTCCGTATGAAATAAGGTAACAAATTTGCAAATAATTGTGTAAATAACTGTTCCTTAATTCTTGCTGATTACTTACTAGAGCGGAATGTACTAGTGCTTGCAAAAACCGGAAAAAACTGAAACCGGTTAATCGATTTCTTTAAAAACCGGTTTCGGATATAACCTGTTATCCAAATAATGGTAAAAACCGACTATTCGAATATCCAAAAACCGATTATCCGGATAACCGGTTTTCGATTTTCTCCAATACCGCGAATATCCAAAACCGGTTAACCGATTATCCAAAAAACCGGTTTCGGTTGCCAGCACTAGAATGTACCAGCTGCTTCATCCACAAAAAAAAAATCGCAAGGATCTGGTGATCGCGGGGGTCAATGCAATGTAATGTCCGCACATCGTGCGCTATGTATTATTTGTTCTCTGTTTATGAGTGTTAATCAAAGCTAACGCTCAGCGAGTATGTCCAGCTCCCTCCAATTTCATTTGCATTACCTGTCGCCGTCGAAGACAATATTTTAAACGTTACAATTTTTTATCAAATCGCGTACGTGAATACGTGTTACAGATTACGAGAAAATGTAAGTTGCTAGGGTTGCTTGGAAAATATGAAACGAATGAAATTCATCGCCGTCAATTTTTTTTTTATTAGGATATAAAAACTTTATTGCATACAGCTGTTTTAAACGTCGTTGATGACATGCGTACAGTTTTTAATCAAATCGCGTACGTGAATGAATGTAACAGATTACGGAAGCATATTTATAAAATTCTATGGAACAGTTTATAATTAATTAAGAATTTAATTCAAAGTGAAAAGGATGCGTACGGTGGAACGAGGAACGATTTACAACCAATGCACCAAAAACACAGGATATGGAGTTGCAAACGCGTCTTGAATTTGTTAAACTTTTAATAGATTTGTGTTAATAATAATAATTCGTCACACACAAAACGAAGTTATAATAATTAACAGATTACGAAGGTATTTACTGATTAAAATGTTTTAAATTCTGTTTGTCAAAAAATGTTTATGAAGTACACGTTTCTTGTGGAAATAAACTTTATTTACAATACAATTTAAATTAAAATGAAAGAAAAATACTAGGAATTCTTAACACGGAGATTTAAATTGTTTTTCGTTTTAGTGATTTTTTGTTTACCTGTCAAAGCATATGTTAAAAGTTGTGATCCTTTGCATGGAATAATCTGCTTCAGATGATTTGCATGCATTTGTCAAGTAAATATTTTGTAGTTCGTATTTCATGACGCGGCATCGGGTGTTGACTTATGGCCAGTTGCACCAAACACTTAAACTGAACTTAAATTAAACCAGCGTTTATAATGTGACATTTGAGGTTACACAACATTGTGAAAGTCATAATCTAAGTGACGCTTAAAGTTAGGCGGAGCTTAAGAGTTTGGTGCAACTAGCCCTTAAAAGCGGAGTTGACGTGAAATTCCATTTAAAAGTCAAGTTCACAATCGATGCTATGCCGCCTTGCCTGCCATAAAACTTTTATGAGGGCATTTATTTCGTTTATCTGCTCCTCGACTTTTTAACCAGGGGCGCATGGTCGTTTTGGGACTAATACTTGATTAATTATTTCTCGAAAAGTAAAGTAGAAAGAATTTTTTTAACATTTTTCCCATACTCTCGGACATCGCTTCTTATCGTGGTCTTTTTTTTCGCGGAACAATTGTCAATCACCCTGTATTTAAACATTATTCGCATAAACTTGAAAAACTGACGACTTTTTGTCTATTTCAAGCTTGGGCAGACAGTGCCCATTTTTAAATACTAATTTCTCTTTCTATAAATTTCAGAACAATTAATTTGAATTTGGTAGACTAGTAGTTTGAGTTAAAAATACCGAAAAATCTATAGAGTTGGCAGCATTGGAGATCTCCTTTTGTAAACAGATCTCTATTATTAATAAAACTTATTGTTTGGTTTCTTGTAGTAGTAAAGACTTTTTAATCCACCAGAAGTAAATAAAATCTAACCTGCTTCATTACATTCTCGATCCTTTCTGCTGCAGTACTTTAGCTCTGTCACTGTGTTCTACTTCTGAGACTTCGGGGGCTCCGTATTCCCGGCTGACCACACACAAAAATTCAGCGTGCTCATCTGCACCATAATTATACTGCGAGCCAATATTTACGAGTTGCTCAAATTTCCAACCATCCGACATGGTCGAGACCATCTAAAAACAGAAAACTTGCATTCACAAGTGATAACCAAATGTGATTCCTTCAGTAACAAACCTGTGTTAATTCATCTTCATGACACTGCAGCACCCTGTAGACGTGTTTTTTGCTGTCTTTGGAGGGCCTTGTGTCTCTTTCGAATATGCGTTCCTTAACTAATTTGATGAGCTCTGCGACGTTATAAAACTCTGCTTCTTCTAAGACCCCTTCTTCAGCGAGTCCTTTGTTTATGACAAGTTTCCCGTGTCGCAAATAGTTGAGTACCGGTGAGAAATAACTCGGATCTCTATCGATGAGGTACGCACCTGTATGATCCTGCAAAGATCTCTGTTAGAGTGTCTCACTAGAAGAAAGGAGTTTTCCGGTCGTTACCTTGTCTGATATAAGGTCGCTGTCTTCCTGCACTAACCTAAAGAGAAACGAATTGGGATCCCTCGCTAGCGTCGTCTTTGTTGTGAGAAAATACGTTCCGCCAACGTTTAACTTCACCCATTGCTTGTTGCCATGTTTTAGGAAGGATTTTTTATTGTCGTCCAAATTTACGGCATGACCCGCCATGATCATCAAGGTGAAAAGAAAACAAAACTGACGACACTAACTTCACGCCGCACTAGTAAATATTAAAATTATTTGTTCACTTTGGAAAAGCGATATTTAAATAAAAACATTATGAATTTTTGTAAAAATAATATTTCAAGAAATTAACCGCCCAAATTTTTTCTTCATCAAACAAACAATCACAGATCACAGAATAAAGATCAAGATAGGGGTCACAGATACAGATTCGTTCAAGCACTCACACATTTGGAGTTCGCGTTGGTTCGGTGCTCTGTAGCTCTAGTCATAGCACTCATAACCAGCTGAAAGCTGAACTCACCCTTGACGTTTTAAGGTTAACATGCACTGTTGTAGTAGAACTAATTCTCTGTCTTGTGCAACTGTATAAGTTCTTAGTTCGCTTATTAAAAACTGCTATTTTTAGGTAAAAATCGTTGCTTTCTGCTTGACTCTCTTTAGAATAGAAGTTTTCATACTGAAAGTTACTTTCGCAACAGAGCAAAAGCTAATGGAGCTTGGAACTATTCAGTAGAGAAATGTATTGAAGAACTCCACGTACGCTACATTCAATAACGGTTAAGATGCGGTGATTTGTGAATTAATGTTATGAAAACATTTCTTGAAGTTAACTCATTGCATGATAATAACCAACTGTAGATAATAATAATAATATCGCTCTTATGACAATTTACGATTGTAGTACCTACATAATATTTAACCTTCGCTTCTGGTATTGAAATTCATTACAACATTCAAGTTCAAATCTTTGACTATATACACATATTTTTGATACCTTAGACGGATGATTTCGAGTCAGGTGTTTAGTTAAAACTTCAAATTACTCATTTTGAGACACTTCATGTCTTAAATACCTATGTGTAATGCTTGCGTACGAGTGGCTAAAAAACTGATCCTTATAAAGTGACCTTTATTGCCTTATGCCTTAAAGTTCAATTTATTTTATACCAAATTGGGAATGACTCGGATTCAAATTTCGTGCCTCCTCTGACGTCACACTAATGCGGTCCATTGAATGAGTTGGATGAGATTTTATAGGTTGACAAATACATAACGACACTGTCAAACCTAATGGAAGTGTCGATTTCACTTCGCTGTAGCCGATTTTTTTTTATCACGATGGTACACTGATCATTTGAAACAGCTCGTGTTTTCGATTGGCTACATTGTTTTTAATCAATTGTTTAGGTCGCGATACATTGTGGCCTATTTTTTACCTAAAACTGTGTGAATTCAATCAAAACCGATTTCCAACAAATTGCTCTTTATTTTATTTAGATACTCCAAGCTGTTTGTCGGTAGCAGTACAGTAGCGGACAATAAAATCCGGGCACATCATTTGTACAGAACGTATCTTTAATATTTTTGACGTTTAATACATACACCTCATGGCCTTCTAAATGAAAAGCGAGTTCTATCTGGCCTGCGCAAAAGTGTAGTTCAGGCGTGCTCCGCCAAGCACTGCTTACAGGGCGCTTTCTTAACCTAAAATCTTGACAGTTCTGTCACATGTGACTGGTGGATGAATTCGTGTAAGAACAATTAACGTTATTGTTGTAAAAACTTGAGCATACTGGATATTATTTACGTTGGAATAAGGTAGAGTATTTATGTCCAATTTCGACAACTTAATTTAGCATTAAACTACACTGAAGAGCATAACTATAGCACCACATGCAATTCTGAAACATTTTATTCTTAACAGAACCCTTTGAGTTAGAATTGTTAACGGTAAATTAAACACGTCTAAAAAAGTATATTAATTGAAAAATGAAGGTTTTTCTTGAAAATTTAAGTAATTGGTAACGAAAATCTAAATTTTTCTTGGAGCACGACTATAGCACCACTTCAAAAAATTAATTATTTTTAGAATTTGCGTAATAAAAATTAAAAAATAAGACTTAAAACTAAATTTAATAATGTGTATGTCCTCCAACATTACGGATGGTCTCGAAAATTCCGTTGTTCATGCTTGCAATAAGCTTATTCATTACCTCTTGCTCAAGGTTATTGCATGTTGCATTTATGGCGTTTTTTAATTCTTCAGTTGAGTTGAACTGACGGTTATTTTCGTAAATTCTTCGAACCATGATACCCCAAAGATTTTCCATTGGATTTAAATCCGGCGAGCAAGCTGGCCATTCCAATAAATTTATTGCATTCTCTGTAAACCACCGCTTTGTGTGTCGACTGATATGAACTTTTGCGTTGTCCTATTGGAACAACCATTCTTCTCTTTCATTTTCATCAAAAAATGGTAGCAAATTGTTTTCTAGCAAGGTGGTGCATTCACCACTGTTCATTTTCTTTGACGGAAATGCCAATCTCAAACTACCCTCCGTCGAAAATGCTCCCCAAACCATTACGTTACCACCGCCAAAGTTTCTTTTGGAAAAAAAACTGAGGGTTTCTCCTTAAAACCCTCCAATATGAATTGAAACCTTCCGGGCCGTCCAAGTTAAACTTCTTCTCGTCCGAAAAAATTACCTTGAATATTTAAAAAATGAAAATAAATCGCAAACGATTATTTAACAAATGGTTACCAGTCTTGATGCATATTATTCTGAGCAAATTGCAAGCGAGCAATTTTATGCAAAAGTCTTTGGACAGTTTTTAGTTTTTGTCTCTTAATGTGGGGACTTTTTTCAGAACTCTCCTTACAGTCCAGCGGGAAACATTAAGACCACATTCCACAGCAAGTTGTCTACAACTTTTCGTGCTGTTACTTGCTAAATTAATTAATCGTCGTTCAGATCTAGGCGAAATTTTTTTTCTTGGACCGCCTTTTTTGTTTTTTCCATAATTATTTGGACTATTCAAGAAATTTAAAATAACCTTGTGAGATCGAGTTACTTTTCGAGCAATTTCTCGAATCCCAAGCCCCTGTTCACGCAAAGCCAAAATTTTCCCCTTTTCAATGTCTGTTAGGTAAGTTCCGCGAAGCATTTTTCAACAGCACTTCAAAATTCACTGACAGTAAAACGTCAATAACGTATACTAACATTTTGTTTTTACTTTTCATAGCACACTTTATTTTTTTTAAATTTCTTTATAATGGTACTATAGTTATGCTCCAGGCGAAAATCAGATTTTTATAACCACCTATTCACTTTTTCAATAAACTACACGTTTTTCGGGCTAATATACTTTCAATGAGATGATTAATTACGTCATTCAATTCTAGATCGAAAAGTTTCATTATAAATTAAATACTTTAGAATTGCGATATGGTGCTATAGTTATGCTCTTGAGTGTATTACGGTTTTAGATTAAAATCTCACCTGCATATACTCAGAATTTCTGTGGTAAGTTACAACATGTATAATAAAGCTTCTTTTCTCATTGTGCGTAATTATCAACGCCCTTTTTAACACGTTTTACATTATCAAAAGTCGAAACTCTTTTATGTAACTTGTAATTATTCATAACACGAAGATGCCAGTCTTTCTTTATTGCGCAAGCGTACTTCACTCCGACGAGATCAAATGATTTGTGCATGAATCTATAAAGTTTATACCACATAAATTATGTTGTATTACGGTAACTACAATATTAATTAATTTTGCGTGAACTCACTTTGATTGACAGTAATGACAGTGCACTTCACTTATTGCCGTCAGTGCCCCATAACCAGCGCCAAAGTGTCGGTTTTTGGCGTTTTCTCGAGCACAAAAATTCAATGTAAATTTTTCAAGACGCCCAGGCCAGTTAGAACTCGCTTTTGATTTAGAAGGCCATGATACACCTATACAAAATGTCACCAGTAATTCTGACGTTTAATACAAATTTTGACAGAAATATAACCTCAATAAAAGCCTGATTTACCAAATTTGTCTAAATACGAACGACATGCCAAATTCTTGCCCGGATTTTATTGTCCGCTACTGTATATATGTACTTTCAATAATTATGAGAAGCCTTTTACTAGAAATGTTATTTATTTATATTTTTTAGACCGATTTCGGCTAATGGCACCATCATGTAAAACATTTTTTAATTAAACCTTCAAGTAAAAATTGATAATACATTAGAATACAGTATCATCTAAATTCTTAGATGTTAGTACCGAACTACCGAATGACTATAAATACATAATTGAAATATATTTTATTAGATTGGCAACACTTTTCAAAGTTTATATTGATATACTGGATTTTCAAATTCAAAATTTACGTTGGATTGTAGAATTCACATAAATTCCATCTATTATAAAATCAAATTAAAGTTGTAATGATCAAGGTTTATTTTACAATGTCGATTAGTTCTGTAACAACTGCCAACTCTACCCTAAAACATTAACTAATGGCGTTTTCGATTGACTGCTCCGAGCAGCTCCAGATCAAATGGCACATGCGCATATAGAGGGAGCGGCGTATTCGGATGGCTGTTGCTCTTTTATAGGGATCAAGAATTGGCGGATTCGATTGACCTGGATTGCAGGTAAAGTATTTGTGAAGCGGATCTATCACCGTTCATCGGAGCACATTTAATCCGATCAAGTGCAATTCTGTCATGAACTAATCTGGATGGATGTTGCACTAGAGCGGATTAGAACTGATCTCAACCGAAAACGCCATATGTAATCGAGCGAAAATAACAAACAAAAAAATATTGAGGAGCACTGCCATTTCCTCACATATCCCAACCTACTAAATTTGCTTAAATCACTCATTGTCACGTTGTATAATTATACTTGAAGGTTTAATTCAGAAATGTTCTACATGATGATGCTGTAAGACGAAATCGATCTAGAAAAAGAAATAACATTTACATATCGTATAATTATTGAATTTTCTGTTTATATTTGTTCATATATTAATAATAAGTATAACATGTAATTTTGGCATCTCAAGTCACGGCCAACTCTAAACGTGGGAGTTTTTGGGCGTACTTTATTATAGCTGAAACGAAATTGTCGGCACCTTTGATGTTAGGGGATCTAATCTTTTGCCATTTTGTAAAAGATGTTGCTAATTTCTCCAGACTGAAGCAGCAGTTGCATATTAGAATTTATTGTACGATGTTACGGTTTCACAACACTTTCAAAATACTTCGCAGTTCACATGCTCACATGCTCATTTTATAAGCTGCTTTTCCGGCTTTGGAGATTTGGAGAATTGGCGATTAACGAGGGGGTACGAAGTACATATGTATGTTTGACGTAAATTGACTTTAAAAACAACAACACGAACAGAAACAACTCATTGAGCTATTGAGAAACGCGCGCATGTATCTTCAAATTGTCCAAAGAAAAGTTGAAAATACTTGAACATACTTTTTGGGAATTTGCTGATGCCTCCCACGCCAGTAGGGGAAGTGATCACGTGTTCGACGAAAACCAATGACAGTAATCCCCAAATACCCAATTCTCCAAACCTCCAAAAGGTAAACCAGCTTATATGGTAATTTCGCGCCGATATATGTATTTCGAAAAAATATGTGTTGTGAATATTTATTTAATGTCAAATTGATAACACTTTGTACGAAATTAGAACTTGTTTGAAAATCGAATCAAACAATTTTGTATTTGCTATAATATTAATCTCTAGTATCTGTAGGTTTAATACGTCACGACGTGATGCATCTGCTCCTTGAAGCCAGAAAAGGAAAATACAAACATGACGACGGTACTGTACCGGATACTGGTTATTCAATTGTACAGGAATCAAAGATCCACATCAATCGAAAGAACTTCAACGAAGAAATCACAAATTTGGATATTGTGGCGAATCTACTGGTTTTCTTCTTGGCTGGGTTTCAAACTGTTTCAGTTTTGCTAAGTTTCTTGGGTTACGAATTGGCTGTTAATCCGGACATACAAGCAAGACTCCACAAGGAAGTCGACGAGACTTTAAAGGCCGAAGGCAAAACTTCAACTTACGACGCGCTAGTAAAAATGAAGTATGTAGGTACTTGGATATGGTGATATCAGGAGTACTGCGAAAGTGGCCGCCGGCTGTCGCAGCGGACAGGGAGTGCTCGAAGCCTTACACCTTAGAGCCAAGCAAATCCGGAGAAAAACCCATTCACTTTGAAGTAGGTGATAAAATTTGGTTGCCCATGGACAGTTTGCATTGGGATCCCAAATATTTTCCAAAACCGGAGATTTTCGACCCGGAAAGGTTCAGCGGAGAGAACAGGAAACGTATCAATCAGTACGCATATCTTCCTTTTGGTGTTGGGCCGAGGAATTGCATCGGTTTTAGATTTGTAGTCTTAGGGGGGTCACTCTAATTGTGGTTGCAAGTTACGACTTGGTATGATACTGCTTCCGAGCGTTAACGAGACTGCACAACGTTGTATCCTGTTACCACCGGACATTGCCGAGATTGTAACTTCTTAGCAGTTGCTAAGGAGGTACCATCGTTGTTAGGTTGCAAATTCGATTAGAATGAACCCCTTAGAAGCCAAAACTATCTATTTTTACTTGCTATCGAGTTTTGATTTGGTGGTCGTGGACGAAACACAGATACCTCTCAAACTCAAGAAAGTTTCGCGTGTAATGGTAACCGAGAAAGGAATTTGGGTAGGATTGAGACCCAGGGCCAATAAAATATAATATTATATAGGTACCCATTCTGTTGGATGTTGTGTTAGAAGCAGAGGCAAAAAAAGAAGAAAATCAACCAGCCTATTTGGTATCTGTTTACTGGTTTTATGGGCAGTCCACTTCTAATTAAAACGAATGGTGTATGGCGTATAAAAAAATAGTTGCAAAGTTAACAAATAAATTATTATTTAAAACGAAGGCTTTTTTACAAAGTAGTTTCGTTATGTCCGCATTTTGTTTTCATGGTTTTGATCGCGTTGATGTTCATACCAACTGCTTCGTTTTCCTTCGTTTGGAAGGTAAAATGTTAAAGCAGAAAAAATATCTAGTACGTTGGTCGCAGCCACAGTGTTCAATACATGAACGAATCAAAGCATACTTTTTCCTTTGGACAGTTAAAGTCAAAGTGAAAAAGTGCTTAAGGATATTATAGCGTTTTCCACTGGCTGCACTAGTGTACATTGAGTGTATTTTAATCTCGGTTCAGCTTTATGTAATAAAACGAGTTAGAGATATCCTGAGTGTACACCGGTGCAGCCAGTGGAAAACGCTCTTAGTTAGCAGGAAAGCGTGTTTTATGGCCGTTTTACACTATTAATCTAATGCCTGTTTTACACAGTCAAAGAAATCGGTGGATTTTGTGACCTTGAATTTATTCATGCGTGCAAACATAAAATCGACGACAATAAATCTATGAATAAATTGCCAAATTAGAACCATGAAAATGAAATATGAAACCATGAAACGAAAATTTCAAATAATTCCATGAAAAATTAGGGCTGGTTCTAATTTGGCAATTTATTCATAGATTTATTGTCATCGATTTTATGTTTGCACGCATGAATAAATTCAAGGTCGCAAAATCCATCGATTTCTTTGACTGTGTAAAACAGGCATAAAATTTAATACAAAGTGAGTGAGAAGTACCAATTCAACCAATCAGAATTCATTGTGGCAACTTATCTCTCTCACAGCCTTTAAGGTTCTTGAAATTTATTTTGTACTTTGAAGATTTGATGGAATTACTGATTGATTAAAAACTATCCGTATATAAACCTAAATTGAACAAATAAGCGCAATTTTATCTTGATTAACTGATAAAGTAAAAACATAATAGTCACATCATCCCGTACACAATTTAATACCACATTTGCGCAATTACGTATCAGGCCAAACAAATTTAGTCAAGGCCTACGAAATTAAGAGTTCCGTTCAAACCAAGTTGTTAAGTGTGTTACTAACAATAAGAGGTATGTAAAAATCTATCCTCGCCTAAATCTGAAACCGTTCGATCTTTCTGCGTTATCGTGCTTTGTTTTGAAGTTATGCAAACAAAACAGCGACTTAAAATATGCCAAAAATAAATGCTTAACGTTGTATACACATAACTGAGTAAATTAAATCAAATCAAATTACAGTCAAAACTAGTGGTATCATATACAAAGTACATAATTAAAATATTTAAGCTTGTCGCACACTTAGACGAAGCGCAGCGGAAGCGAAACGACAAATATATTTTTGCCATAGTCTTTAGCTCCAGCGCTTCCATTTTTTTGAATTCTGTTATTAGCCCAGTTCTGGATGTGCTCATCTCTTGCTTCCTTTCTAGCAAGTTAGCAAATCTACTCTAATTGTTGTTTCAGAAATTTGCCAACAGAATGTTACTCATTGTGCTAGCCTTTGTGGCCTGCACGGCATTTTACTTTTACGTACGTAAAAAACAATCGTACTGGACTGAAGTGGGCGTAAAACAAATGGAACAGGTGTTTTTGGTGGGAGACAGCAACGGTCTAATATTTAGGAAACAATCCATTTATGAAGCAATGAGAAGGATATATATGTCTTTTCCAGAAGAAAGGTAAGCAGACCAATAGCTCCTCCTCCCCAAATCATTCCTTCAATTTATTTGTTTGGTATACAAGTGTTTTTTTTAATACGAATCCAATTGGTTTTCTTCGAGCATTTGGGTTTTAGGTACTTGGGATCTTACGAATTTCTCACGCCGAATTTCATCTTGAGAGATCCTGATTTAATAAAACAAATGTTGGTCAAAGACTTTGATCATTTTGTTGATCACAGAGATTTCGTAGCTGACGGCGCCGACCCTTTGTGGAGCAATAATCTGTTAAATCTGAGAGGTAAATCTTACAACAAATCAATCCACTTGGTGATAATTAGCTATTGGTAACTTCAGGTAATAGGTGGCGCGATATGAGGGCGACCTTGAGTCCCTCTTTCACCAGTAGTAAGATGAAAATGCTCTTCACCTTGATTTCCGAATGCGCCGAAAATTTCTCCCGTTACTTCTTGGATAAGCGAGAGTCTATCATCACCGTCGAATTAAAGGACGTTTGCACTAGGTTCACCAATGATGTTATAGCTTCAGTCGTATTCGGGGTTCAATGCGATTCCCTGAGAGAATCCAAAAACGAGTTTTATTTGATGGGAAAGCAAGCTACGAGCGTCTTTTCCGGCTTTTGGAATGGCATAAAATTAATTGTGCTTATGGCTTTGCCAAACTTATGCAAGGTAGTACATTGTAATCAGTAACACTTACATAATAATAATAATAAGCATTTCCTTTGTAGATGCTTGGAATGACCATCTTCTCAAAAAGAATGCGCGAATTTTTCATGACGATCGTCAAAGAGAACATAAAGATGCGAGAAAACAACGGCTTGATACGACAGGACATGTTGCACTTGCTGCTCGAAGCAAAGAAAGGACGAATCAAAACTGAGGAAAACCAAAATGAAATATTAGATACAGGTTTCGCTACAGTCCAAGAATCCAGCACGCATGTTACAAGGAAAATCGTAAAAGAAGAAATAACCGACCTCGATATTACAGCGCAGGCTTTGATCTTCTTTTTCGCTGGTTTCGACACCGTCTCGTCTTTGATGTGTTTTATGGGGCACGAGTTGGCTATTAACCCAGATGTACAAGTGAAACTCCAGGAAGAAATTGGCGAAACTATAAAAACCGGAAGCGGAAGGTTAACTTACGAAGCGCTCGTAAACATGAAGTACATGGACATGGTAGTTTCAGAGACTTTACGGAAATGGTCGCCCACTATAGGAACCGATAGAGTGTGTGTAAGGCCCTACACGGTGGAACCGGTGAGACCCGGGGAAAAACCAGTGCATTTAAAAGTTGGCGATATGGTTTGGGTACCGACGAGCGGCATACATTGGGATCCTAAATATTACCCGAGGCCGGAAGTCTTCGACCCGGAAAGATTCAGCGAAGAAAACAGGGACGACATCAAACCGTACACGTATCTTCCTTTTGGGGTAGGACCCAGAAGTTGTATCGGGTCGAGGTTCGCTCTTTTAGAAATCAAAACTCTTTTCTTCTACTTGCTTGCGAAGTTCGATTTGGTGGTCGTCGAGAAAACCCAAGTACCCCTCAAGTTAAGTAAGACTTCGCTTACTGTGGAATCCGAAAATGGATTTTGGGTGGGATTAAAAGCCAGAGAAATTAATGCAAACGTCAAATCACCCCCAAATGAATAAATGTTAAATACTATGCGATCCAAAATTAGTTAGATGAGGGGAGGCTATGAAAAATAAAATCAGTGTCAGCTTAGTTGATATAATTAACCTGTTAATCATCTGTCAAAACTGAAACATCAAGATACATTCGGCGACGGTAGAAGATATCTCCTAAATCTTCTGCTAATTAATATGATAACGACCAATTTCAAATGCCGCGGGATTTCTTGGTAACCAGTGATAATTGGGAAGAACAATGGAATGTAGGTGGCGCTCAAAATGGCCGTTCTATAAGGTTACTGTATTTAGAAGGTACCGCCATTCATTTCCGCGGCTATCGTCCCCCAAATTAAAAAGGACGCGATGAAGACGCCATGAAACGCTAAGAAGAAAAAGGATAGATACATAACAAGTTACTGTTGCTAGGGAGTTTATGAATGAATTTGATTAACCCCAAATTAAAAGAGATAGAAAGTTGGCACTACCTTCTCAATACAGTAACCCACCAGTAACCTTACCGTTCTATGTGAGATAACCGTAACCTCAAAACGGTACACCTTCTGTTTTTGATCAGTTTATGCTTAGAAAACGTAGGGAAAGATACATTTTCGGTATAATAACAATAATAACTATGACACTAAGGCACACAACAGTAAATATTTGAACGTTCCACTAACAGTTTATCATTATATCACATACGAAAGTTCACGTATAAACACCAAGGCGGCGACTCTTTCGTTTGTTTTTCCCAATAGTGTTCCAGTGTTCGAGAGCGTTTAAACAACTAAAGGCGTTTACGAAAATTCACCGGGTTCATAACCGGGTTAGAAATGTGAGAGAGAACATTTAGAGACTTAGTGCATGTAAGAGTGAGAAAAATAGAGTACGGAGTATCCACCGGGTTAATTTTCGTAAATGCCTTAATACTGTGATACTACTATACATTCACTAATTTTAACGAGGAAAGAATAACAGGAGGGAAGATACGGCAGTGATTGGTATTGTATTTAAAGTTTTGTCGATCCAATTATCGTTTGTCACAATTTAGTTGCCAAGTGCAAAAGGCAATTTTCAAAAATAATCCGGAAATCCATTACGAAACATGCATTCAATAAAATGTTAGAAAAGCATGGAAAAGGTAGCCAAAGATCCAAAATAACAGCACGAAATTGAAACTAACATAACCTAAAAATAAAGTCCCATTTATAAGATACGGGAACTAAAAGAAGTCAGGTTTCAACGGTAAAAGTTACAAAATTGTGTAACTTTAGTTATTCATTAGTCTCATTACACAAGTGAATGTACTTCAGCTATTTGTTGATATCCGTAGTGGAAAAATAATTGCCTGATTTTATGTTTGTGTCAGAGTGTAGTTTATTTAGCAACTGTGATTAGTAGTATATGCAAGCGATACAATGTTATGTTATTATAGACTTCAGTTAAAAAGTTATTGACTTTTAGGTTAGTTTTGGAATTTTTCAGTGTTCAGTGACGCAGTAAGCGCAATGTAAGGTGGTGTAAGTATGTAAGTTCCTTTCAAGTACTTTTAGTCATAGAACTCCAGTGTATAGAATACAATTGACATTTCTCGAAACATATTTCCTTAAATATAATGTAGTAAGTGTGTTATAAACAATGATGAACTGTGTGGTTCCAGAATTTTATAAAACGCTTGTGTGCGCCAATGACATACAGCGGCCATATTTAGCAACCAGTTTGGACAAGACATTATTGTTAGTATGACTTCTTCCTGTTATTTTTAACTATGACTTCTTCCTGTTATTTTTAACTCATTGGATAATTTAATATCAAATTGGCAACTTTTACAAAATACACACTCTCTAGCGAGTGTTTTTTAAAACGAGATGCAAAATAGAAGCCGTGTTGCCAATTTGGTAATAAATCTGGTGACTTGAAATGTGAAGATTCAGCGATTTTGTAATTAGACAATTCTTGTGATTTTATCCGCCTAATTTTACAAGGAGATAAAATAATTAGCCAACCATTAAAATTCACTTCTTTATCAACAACATCGGTAGTTTGTGGGTGTGCGTAAAAGGAATGGTAAAAATGTTTAAATAGAGGGTGCGATCAAACTGTACAAAATTGTCAGATAAACGGTTAGACTATACCATCTGACCAATCAGCGACTGAGAAAATTGACCATGTAGTTTCGTCTAACCGGTTTGAACATTCCCTCATCGCAGCCAGAAATAATTAAGTTGAGTTGACATTAATTTTCAGGTTAGATACTTTAATCATGTTACGAAAGTACTGTGCTAAATTTTGTGTGAGCTGAGTTGTGTATATCTGATATGTATCAAATGGAAAGCTACTATTGTGCTATTATTGTAAAATAAATAAACGTCATATTTTAAATTGATTTTGTCAAAAATGTTTTAGATGTAACAAGCTAAGACATGCTTTCATGTTTCCACACCCGCCCAAGATTAATTTTTTTTTATCTCCCGTTACAATTTAAATATTATGTTTTTAATTATCGTAAATGTGTAAATTGTTTATTGTAAGACATCAGTAAATACACACATTGAGCATTTTGACAACAGCAAGAATATGTCGTTTATTTAATCGAAATCATGAGTATTCCCGTTACCATTTTCTTTTTCGCAAATTTTGGTTCGTATTAAACAAGATTTGATTAAACTATCCAAGTATAATCTTCCATTTCCTCTTCTGTGTACGTATCTAGTGGAATATCACTGGTATCCAACACTTCTGGCGAAGTTTGGCCTACGAACGGTTCGGGAATTTCGTAGTCGAAGTCAAGAGGTCCCCAAGGACCTGGCGAAAGGGGTCTAGGAGGTGCATGTTGCGGACCGTACCTTACGATATGACCGGCGGTTCTTTCTATTATGGGGGAACCTTCGTCTTCCGGCCCATAAATTATTTCTTGGGTTTTAGTTACTGTAGATGGGCTTTCGCGTATGCCTATATCGCGTCTTGACGAAGGCGGACGACGTCCTGGTGATTCGAACATTTGTACAGAACGTTGCAGGTGCGGAGTACTTGGAATAGGTGTTTGTCGACTGGGAGATCGTGGGGGCGGAGAAAGAAATTCTGCGGGAATGGGAGATGTCCTTGGCTCAGGAAGAAAAGATGCAAATTGTTGGCGTCTAGGCGATGGAGTGCGTTGCTTGGGACGATAAATTGGTGAAGGTTCAGTTTCAGTAATTTCTTCTTGAACTTCTTCTACAACTTCAAGTTCTGGAGCAACAGTTTTTCTTTGTATCCTAAATAATCTGTTGCCGCTTCGAACGTGACCAATACCTTGTGCAGGAACTAATGTGTGTTCTTGTATTGATCTTGACCAGGTAGGTGAATCTATAGGACTTGGAGGTGATGGGTATCTGCTTGGGGGTGAAGGACTGGCTGGCATATAAACGGGTGACGTTTCCATTATATCAGTATCCTCAAAACTTAAGTCTTTGAAATGCTCCGCAAATTCACTGTACTCTCTTGAGGGTGTTAGTGGTGAAGGAGGACTGTCTGGCATATAAACGGGTGACGTTTCCAATACATCTGCACCCTCAAAAGTTACATCTTTGAAATATTCTTCAAATTCGCGCGGAGGACTTCTGTATGCTTCTGGTGGACTGGTGAAATCGACTAGCGGTAGAGGTCCATATTCAAATTCAGGAACGTAACGTTTCGGTATAGGCGGTATTTTAGGTCTCGGAGGTGATACAAAATCTAATTGCCGATCGGTTAAAGCAGATGGCAACATTTCAGCTTGTTGCCAACCTATAGGCCTGTCCATAATATGCATTTCATAGTCTTCAGGCTGAATTTCTTTGAAAACCTCAATCTTTTCAATGTATTCCTCCTGCGGTTCTGGTGAAAGCAACGCTGCATATTGAGCCGCAGCTTTATCTTGGACATCTTTTACAGATTCTAAAATACGTCTTTCTTCCATTTCGTAAGGGCTAACTGGCACTAAGGTTTCTTCTCTAACTTGCGGTGGAGTACGTGGCGGAGGAGACGGTAGCGGCTCTTGAGCTTCAAAAACAAGAGGAAGTCTCGGTCTTCTAGCTTTTAGTTTTGACATTGGCACTCTTTTACTTTTAATTTGCATATACTTCGTCATGTATGCTTTTCTTTCGTCTCCTCGGTGCTCAGTATATTCATGTTCTCTCACCCGCCTCTGAAAGTCTTCAACCGGTGAAACTGGAGTGGTTGGACTTTCGTAAGAAGGACCTGAAGGGGGAGTTTTATAGATCGGAGAAGGAGGTGGTGATTCGTACATGTATTCTCTTGGAGGTGTTAAAGCACCAATATCAGGACCGTACTCTTCGACATCTAAAATTTCCAGGCCAGGTGATGGGATCCTAGGAGGTGTCCTAGGAGGCGTCCTAGGTGACATGTATCCTGCTATATCTTCAGGAATTTCTTCGCCTATAAGAGGCGATCCTACTCGTTCTGCGACATACTTAAAGGGAGGTGAATAAGGCAATTCCTCATATTCTATAGGTTCTCCGGGAAGCAACGGAGGCATTGCAACATCATACACGGGAATATCTGCGACAAGCTGCTCGATTCGTTCCAATTCACCTTCACTGATCGTAGTTTGTACGGTACGTCTCTTCCGTCTTTTAGCCGGCTTTGGTGTTTTGACGGGACTCAAGTCAGTTGGAAGTTGGAATCCTGCAGGTAATTCAAAATCTTCCATTTGTAATGCATATCTTTCAGGCAAACCGAAAGGATCTGTTGGTTTCACAGGACTTACTGCTTTCGGAGGAGATATCACTCTCGGAGGAGATATCGCTCTTGGCGGCGATATCGCTCTCGGAGGAGGCATCGCTCTTGGAGAAACGGGTCTTGGACGTGTTACAGGCGGTGGCTGATATACCCCCGGCCAATATTCATAAGCGTCCGGTGGTTCGACCATTTCTTCTTGTACAGTTTGTAAACCGGGTCGTCGTTGTCCTATTGGTTTAGGTCTTTTTACTCCGTGACCGTACATAAATGCCTGTTTACTTGGAGGTTCTTCATATTTGTGCGTTTTTAAAGTTTGCTGCATATCTTCTAAGGCACTTCGATAACTGACCGGGCTTGGAGGTGATCCCGGTGGCATAAAATCCTCTGGGACTCGTTCTAATACCAGGAAATCAAAGTCCTGTCGTCTAAAAACGTCTTTAGGAGGGGTTTTTGGTCCGGTGTCAACTTTTCTAATCCTTCTTTTGGCAGTCGGCTCTCGAGGCAATCTTTGTGTAATAGTGGTGGTAGAAGTTTTCACCACTTTCCTTGGGGGACTCGGTAGTTTAGGAGCTGCAGTCGGAGAATCAAACAATTGAGCATATTGTTCTTGTGCAAGAGCAAAAACTCTCGAGGTTGCTTCATCCGGCTGTTTCTCTGGAGAAGGTTCTCGATACAAAGCTTCGTATTCTGCCGCAGACATTGCATAAGGATCTATACCACGTGCTCTTCTTGAAACGGGCCGTGCTGGCGGAGTGCGAACTCTTCTCCGTTCTTGCGGACCGAACTCTCTAGTAGGACTCGCTTCGAATTCGTACGGTGTTACTACAGGTGAGAAGAATCCTCCCATTTCTGTACCCAGTGGCTCGTAGGAAGAGAAATCAAGTGCTGCAGGAGAACCAAATTCTTCGGGCGGTACTTCTTGATATAAAATATCCCTCAGGGAGGGTTTTAATCTAAACTGGAATGGTGAAGGAGTCTTCTCCTTAGTGATCAAATGTGGTGGTGTTTTCCAGCCGGGAATTTGTGGAGGAGGTTGGAGAGGTTGCGGCAGACGACGCGGCGGAGTGAAATCCATTTCAGTATACGGAAATTCAGTGTCTACGGGACCCTCAAAACCCATTAATTCTTCTGGCAATGGAGGTCGAGGAAGTGGCGGTAAATCAGCATACCTTCTTTCTAATTCTCTAACTCGTCGAGTAAGACCTGAGATGAATTCTTCGTCGGCAGGCGGTGTTAATGGTCGAGTTTTTGGTGGTTCCGGCGATGGTGGAGTTGCATCAAAGTCTAGTTTTCTAGCTGTAGTCTTGCGTTTGATTTTACGCGTTTTTCGTGGTGTTGGAGTTGGTGCTGCATATTCAGGTGGTGTTCTTCGCGGTGAAATACGCTTTGGAGTTGTCACGTCCACTAATGAGGGTCCTTCATAAGTAATACGTGGTTCGATAAATGATGGAGGTGTACCCACTGGGCTTCTAGCAGACACAGGTGATGGCGGGTACTCAATTGGGTACTCATCAATTTCAGCCATGGTGTGCAATTTAGGCTTACGTGAACGTGTTGATTTCATCCATTGCCGTTTTAGACCAGTTGGCCCCAAACGCGATGCTGTTCTTACTTTACTAAGAAACTCCGGGTGTTCCTCATCAAAATCCGTTTCAGGGACTTCGTGTATAACATCCATTTCTTGACCATGCATTAAAGCCGCAGGTATGTCTCGTATAAAAAGGGGAGGCTCGTGGTACTTCACGGGGATTAAACCGGAAATACCCTGCCTTATAAACATTTGTTTCCTTTTAGGAAGAGTAAAAGGCATAGCTTTGAGCCTCTCGACTACTTCAGGAAGCTCATCTGGTGGTGATTCTATCTCGAATGGTGGAGAAGTATCTAATAAACCTGGAGGTGTACGTGGGGAAGCACCCATGGGTGACGTAAATAGACGAGGACCCGGTGCTTTTCTAGGAGAAACTCTAGGTGAAACAAATTCTTCATATGGTTGTTGAAAATCAAATTCTGGTATTCCATAAGTTTCTTCAGGAGTTCTTGGCGGACTAGTATATGCTAACCGCGACGTAAGAGGCGAAACGAATTCCTCATAGGGTTGTTGGAAATCAAATTCTGGTATTTCATAAGTTTCTTCAGGACGAGTTCTTGGCGGAGTAGTATACACAGGAGGTGAAAATTGAAAATCTGCTGGAGAAGTAGCTTCCAAGTAATCCTCTTCCGTAGAATAGGTAAGTTTTGGCGGGGTAGTATACGCAGGAGGTGAAGGTGCAAACTCTAATGGGGCAGTACCTTCCAAGAAATCTTCTTCTGTAGCATAGGGAGGACTTGGAGGTAGTTCTGCTTGAATTTGAGTTCGTAAATCACTAGCCGTTACCAATGGTTCTCCAACATCTGCAACTATTCGTATCACTCGGCGAAGCATTTCCTGTTGCTTAGGATCTTCAAATTCACTTAAATAATATTGTTCTTCTTGTGTCGGCGGACCGTAATACTGCAGTGTTGGCAAGCGTTCCGGCGATCGAGCCATTTTACTGACGTCAGCAGTGGGAAACTGATAAGGTTCCGGAGAAGGAAATTCATGTTCTGGACTTTCGTATATATCTTTCAAAGCTGGCGGTGCGGAATACCTCGCAATTCTTTTCCTTGTGCCAGTGCCAACTTGGATAGACTTCGTCATGAATGGTCTATCCGGATCGAAAAAGCCTTCGGTAAACTCATGAGCAGCCAAGATGTCTGTCATTGGTGGAGATAGAGCTTGCATTTCATCGGAGTAACTCCTTTCAAAGACATCTTGATATTCTGTTGGAGGCGATAATAATTCCATATCTACCGGCGGACTGTATCGTGGAGATTCATATTCAAATTGTGAGGGTGGTGAAGGTGGTGTATCAGGATAGAAGTCATAAATATCTTCCGGCGGAAATTCGAAATCTATGACATCTTCGAATTTTACTGGACCTAGTGGAACGGGTGATTCTGGCTTTGCGGCAGAGGGAGGAGGCCTTCTAGGAGGAGAGAGTTTTGGAGACCAAGGCGGAGGAGAAGGAAGCTTTTCGACAGGCGGTATTCCAAATGCTTCAGCTTCCTCTCGTGTTGGCGTTCTTTTCGTGGGAGAAACTGGTGGAGATTCCCAGGTAGGACCTCCTGGCTCCTCGACAAACGAAGCGTACAATTCTTCATACTGTTGGTCTGCTTTAGCCATTAGCTCTTCTAAAGTAAGCACTTTTGCTGGTTCCTCTGGTTTCTTGATCACTTCTGGAACAGGTGCCTCTTCTCTTGGGGCAGTTACCTCTGGTTTTGGAGGAGAAACAGGTTTTTTAGGGGTCTTTTTAGCTAACGGCAGTATGGGAGAAGTCAATGTTTGAACTAGGGGCAATCCGAATTCATCTACAGTCGAACGTTTGGCTTGTTCTTCTAATCGCATTTGCCGTAAGAATTCTGGTGTTCGTATTTTCTCTGGTGATGGCTCAGCTCGAGCTTCAGGTGACTGCAACATTCTATATTGTCTCTGTGTTTCTAGAGCCATTCTTGATGTTGGGGACAATTTTGGACTTTCAAATTCAGGCATTTCTTCGTAAAATATAGGATAATCGTTGTCGATCTCCGGACTTCTAACCGGACTAGGGGTTCTGCGAGGAGTAGTAACAGGAATACCACCGACAGCTGGGACTTCGCCTGCTACCCGACTAATCTCACCCATAACTTCCTGCAGTCTTTTTTGTAACTTCCTGGGAGACTGCACTAATAAATCTTCTTCAAAGATTACAGAACCTTCTTCTCCTTCTATATCAAAAAATTTTTCTTCTGCTATTTTCCTATCGACCGTAGGAAATAGTTCACTAAATGGTTTTGGTCTATGCATTTCTCTTAGGTCTACTCTTGGCGATAACGCTGAAATTGATAAAAAATAGTTATTTTTAATTAATTTTATTTAATATTTTTTGATTTTTACGTGGAGCATGTTCCAAATATTCAGGGGCGCCTTTCCATTCTACATCTCTAGGTATTTCAAATTCTTCGGGCTTGTAGGTAATGCGTTTACCTGCTTCACGAATTTGAGGGTATTTGCTCAAAATTGGAGGTGTTCTTGGCATATCCTTTCTTCTTCCAGGATATTCTTTAAAAAAATAATAGTATGATTTGCACACTTTTACGAAATATACCTACTTTGTTCAAGTTCTGCGTATAATTCTTCTAACCCTGGAGCCACCTGTGAGGCATTTAATTCATCCATGACTTCATCTATAATTTCTTGAGCCTCCGGTGATGCGGGAGCAATACCACTGTCAATAATATTAATTATTTCTGCAGCAGGACTTTCAGAAACTTTTCTTGGTGTTTTTCTTGGTGGGGTTGGAGTTTTTCGTGGTGGAGTTGGGGGTTTTCTTGGTAATGCAGGAACTTCTCTTTCAGGGGTATCAAGCAGCTGTTGATACTGCGCCTCGGCAATAGAGAAAGGGTCTTTTTGCTCTGGAGTTCCTCTGAGCTGTGGACTGGGAGGAAGACTTGGGAAACTTGGATAATCTCCGGATGATTCGAATGTGGTATCGATAGTGCTAGAAATGTCTGATGTGAATTCTGGTGATGTATCAAATAGGTCTTGGTATTGAGCTTGTGCAATGGCGAAAGGATCTAATGGTTTACGAGCAGGTCTTGGAGGTGTTCTGTAGGGTATACTGGGAGCAGACATATCCCAATCTGGTGTGGCATATGGTAAACTGGGGGCAGACATATCCCATGGGGGAGTTCTGTAGGGTAAACTAGGCGCTTCCTCTTCTTCGCCAAAAAAACTGGGCGGTTCATAAACAGATGCAATACCAGGATCGATTCTAAGAGGAAATCCTCTAGGTGACGGAGTTGATATAGCAGATATTTGAGAATCATCAAAGAACTCTGGCGGACTTTCTAGGAAAAATGGAGATGCGACACCTTCAGGAAATCGTTCTGGGGTAGGCGTTTCATAAGGCAAACTCGGCGCAGACATATCCCACGGTGGAGTTCTATACGGTAGACTAGGGGCACTCATATCCCAAGGGGGAGTTTGGTAAGGCAAGCTCGGCGCTTCGGATGGTGGTTTTTCTCTGCCTAGGGGAGAACTGGTGAAAGGGTATCCTATGGGACTCGGTGGTGCACCGGCAGGCGAAGTAGCAGACAATTCTTCTTGTTGGAACAAATGCTCGGGTATTGGCGGATCGCCGACGCTTATTAGATTCGATCCCCATGTAGGCGGCAGCCTTTCTTCTTTTGGCTTTTTCGAACCCAAAGGCGACTCTGGGTGTACTTTATGAGTACCCTCAATTTCTTTCTCCCTGAGTGTTACAATGAATTTACCAAAATATATAAAGTATATCATAATTATTATACTTACCCAAATTCTTCATGGCGACCAACTTTTTAGAAAAAAACAAACTTACACATTAGTATTTTAAATTACTATGGATGTAAAATCATAATTCACCTGATTCGCTTCGTCTAGATCGTGATCTAGATCTTGATCTTGAACGAGTTCTAGAACGATCACTTTGTTCGGTGTCAGATGGAGCAGTGGCAGTAGTGGTTGCTGATACTGCTTTCTGGACTGAACCTAAAGCTCCTGGAGATAAAGTTAATAGATGATTGATAATTAATGAAAATTAGAAACAGTAATTAGTGAGATCCTTCTATAGTTGGATTTTGTCCAAATTGCGGGGGTTTGCGTAATGTTTGAATAATTACCTTTTGGAAAAACTCCAATTTCAACGTTATCCCAACGAGGTATTGGCTCATTGGATATTGCATAGTAAACATGTACGCCGAAATTGGGAATGTCTTGGGCTGCGACGTATTCTAAGAGATCACCAGAGCAATCTGTCGTAAAAGGTGGAAAATCGCCACTTCCTATACCCAGAAGAATACGCTTTCGTTTTTGAACCTCTTCCGCTTCCAACCAACATTTAGCGATTTCATGAAGCTATAAACATATGTCCATGAAGCAAAAACTACTAGAAAAAGTTGGATTGTTTACTTTTGTTGTAACGGGAAATTCGTCGAGCGTTTCATATTGATTGGGGTTGTTAACGAATGGTCCTAAAAGCCTACCCTTCTGCAGCACAAACAGAAGTAGTTTCAAGTAATCTATTCTAAGTTTCTCGGCTCCGCAAGACTCCGACCTCAGCTTTTGAACCCAGGCTGCTGCGAGGACTCTATCTATTCGAAGAGAAAAAATTATTACCCCGACTGCCAAAAAAAGGGCTCACCTTTCGCTTCCGGAAGGTTGAGGACTAGGGGTTTCGCAAACCTCAAGTAGAAGTCAAACCCTACGTTAACGTTCGTCTCACTCATAATTGACTAGTTCGTGGGAAAACTATGGACATGTGGGTTTCAACAATTTTATATCACCGAAATTTTGAATCATCCCTTAACATTGGTTCTAAAATGTTAGTTGTCAAATTATTTTTGAAATTGTTTTGTAGGTTTGACTGACAGTTCTTATTTTTTTAATATTTTACGTCAAGTGGGCCGGCCGACTGTTGATATTTTATTGAAACGATGTTTTGATTTAAACGGAATTAAAAATTTGGATAACATCGTTTTTTGTATTATGGACGTGGACGAGCAATCTTTTTGCTTTGTTAATATACAATTTTCTTTTGTCGTTAATCTTTTGTTAATCTTCAATAAATTTTCTCGCTTATCTGTGATAAAGACTTCATGATAACTTGAAACAATTGAAATACAATCCAACTTAAAATTTAACTTATTAACCATAAACAAGGACACGCAATGCAAACAAAACAAAACACAAGATACAAAGCTGTGATTTCTTTTTTTTATTGTTACTTCTTCTTGGCTTTCTTCGTCTTGGACTGGTTAACCGTGGAAGCTTTCGAAGGCGGACGCGAAGCCGAGATCGCTCCAGCTAGTCTTTGCTGACCACCTTCCGGTTTGGTCTTTTTTTCTTTCACGTGATCAACTCCAGCGTAAGGTTTGCTTTGTTTCCTGTACTTCTGAAAAAAGGGTACATAGAGCGCACGAACGTTTGTTCTTTCGATTATTACCTGAAAAAAGGTAGAAGGTGACAAGTCTCTTGGTTTCATTAGTGGCTTGAAGATGTCTATGTCAGGCAATGTTTTGTTGCTTTCCCTATTTTGAAGAAGCTTGCTCAGATCCACTTCTTTCTCATCGGGGACTATTAATTTCTGTTCGGTCTGAGTGCTGACTGTAGAAGTGGTGACAGCTAATGAATCGATGGTCTGCGTTGATTTGGTGTCTAAAATCGATTGAGAAGTAGCTATGATGGTACAAAGCTCGTTCACTCCCGTCACTTTCTTGGACGGAATCTTTTTCAACGTGCTGCTCTCGGAGGAGGTTTTAGCGGCAATCACCGTCATGGAAAGGGTTTTTACAAAATTGGCAAGAGCAGAATCTGTTCGTTCCTTACTGATCGTGTTGGCAATAGACGTCGATAGCGTCGAACTGTTAACACTTTGAGTGTAACTGCTTTCCGTGGAAGACAATTTAGTTTTGACCTCATCCAACTTGTCAGGGCCGATTGTTTTTAAATTACTGGAAGACTTAATACTCGGTTGACTTTCCAGCTTGGCTGGTGGTTCGACAATGATGTCCGTCTGTTTCGAGAGGCTTTCCTTACATGGGGGCGTGTTAAAACTCGGACCACTCTTTTTAGTTGAGACCGTATCATCACTCACAATGGAGTCAGATCTTTTGCGTATTGATTCCAAGGAAATTTGTTTCTCTTGCATGTAATTACGCAGTATATCCTCACAAGTCAACCTCTTTCCTGTGGCTGGCTTTAACTCACAACCTTGATCAGTTGAAGGCCAAGCTTCTGGAAACTTATCTCGCGTGGTCCTATCAACTTCACATTTTTGCATGAGCGTGTAATTAGTTTTTGGCTTAAAATTGCCGTGGCTTGCGATCAAATTATCAACCTGATGATTCTCGTAGTAAAAAGGATCTGTTTCATAGAAAGAATCATGAAATGTTTGCATACCAGGAAAGTCATTTAACTTCGCCGAATGACTTGGTTGCTCAAAATTTGGGTTTCGAGAAATCTGGTTACGATACACATCCCCGCCATAATTGACTGAACCACTTTGTAACAATAAAGGCGGTGTTTTACTTATAACTGTGCTAGCGCGAGGTAAAGGAATGTTGTTGTAATTATTGGGTTTGTATTGGTATTTTTGGGGCGGTTCTAAAAATTGCATCGACTTATTAGGTGTTGAACAAAGATATACTTGGTTGTTTTGGAAGCACTTATATGTTGGGGGAGAGGCGAAATATTGAACGGGTTGCGCATCGTAAACTATCACTTCCTCTTCTTCTTCTTCTCTAACGCTTGCGCCAATTAGGCTAGGTTCACCTTCATAATTTACATCTTCGACTTCTTCCTCTTCCTCTTCCTCTTCTGTTGCTTCTCCTTCTTCTTCTTCTTCATTGTAATCACCGTCGTCTAAATTACTTTTACTGACCAAACTTGGGCGGGCATAATAGTCGGCAAAAATTTCGTAGGGATCTCTTTGGTAGTCAACGGCGGTCTGAGGATCTATGGTGCACGTAACAAATGGAATATCATAATCCTCAGCCATAATTAGCCTCTGTTGTTTAGTTTGACGCACATAGCTGCCAAACGGCGGCTTGTTTTTGCTCTGGAACGAATTGGAAGGCAAAATTTCTTCGTTCGACAACACCTTTTGGGGTACATACAACACAGGTACGACGTAATAAGGAAGAGCAGGTTGCTCATACTTCGGTACCAAGTCTAAAGAGCTTCTTTCGCTGCTTTTAGGTTTAGTCGTCCAATTAGCTTGATTTTGAGGAGCTTTAGTGTGGTGGTGTTGGGAATTTCTGCTTCTGACATAACGGGGAATTTGGTCCAAATCATCGCATTGGTCTTGCGGATAGTTCCTCATTGTTTTCATCACATTATTGGGGAACTATTTGAGACTGTAATTTAATTGCGCCCTAATTAGTAAAACATAATTAGAATTTGTAATTACGTCACACTGACGTGCGTCATCTTTTGTTCGGAGCGGAATTGGGAACATTTTGGCCGAAAATAAAAACAGTCCTGCCACAATTTCAGGAGAACGTCACAATTGCAAAGATTTTGTTTAAAGTTTAAACCCAAACGATGTCATATTATGACTACGAACCAAATTCAAGCTATTATTACGACGAATATCAGTATCCTGAGAATGATATGGCTTATGATGACCCGATTTACGTAGACTTTCAAGTATCGCAACACAAAAGATTCGCCCATTCTAATAGCTCTTTCGCGTCGAGTAAGAGCTTCATATCGTCAACTAGAAATGCACTCCACAACTATTATATTGTATCCCAAGAGAATCTGCCCGAAGAAAATCAATATAACATGCCCCGTTACGTCGTTCCCGTTGTGTATGCCCCATCCAAAGTAGTTGGTTTGGCTCCACACAATCTCAAACCCGCCAAAAATCGAAGCCTATCGCACGAAAGTATCGACAGGTATTTTAGTGATGATAAGAACATCCAAAGAGAGGCTTCAGTTTACAAGAAAGTCATCCGAAGGAGAGTACCTCGTGATGTTATACGAGAAGAACCAGAGTCGTTAACTTCGTGTTCAGAATCGGCCCAATTCAGTGAGAAAGAAAGGAGTGACACAGAAATTTCAGAAAGAGCAGAGATTCCTTGTAAGCAACGGAAATCCCAAGTGAAAGAGAAAAAACCGGAGAAGGTGTGCCCCCAGAAAAGTGACCTTAAACCTAAGGTTAACAAAAATTCAAGAGTTAAGGATCAAGAACCAAATATGCCAAAAGTTACTAAGTTCAGTTCTGTTGTTGAAGAAATAGAAGACCATGGCAAGGAAGAGGACACCAAGAAACAACAAAGTGGTAATTAGCTTTGCCTTAACAAATGTCCTAGGTCTTTAAATTCTAAAATTTATTTTTCACGATTGTTTAGAGATACCTCGCGAACAAAGTTTGGCACCTCAACCCATTCCTAATAAAAGCAAAGAGAAAACATGCCACCCCCTTCAACGTAGTCGCTCAACGTTGCACAAAAAAGTGTTTTTGAGTCACATATCTCACATGCCCATATCATGCATACCCAGCACGAGCAATGCCGAAAAAATCCCAATAAGGAGCGAAGCCAAGCGCAGTAAAAGTGATACTAAATTACATCGCAAGTCCACGAGACACTTTGACTTACAAATACCAGAAAACGCAAAAGTTGAACGCAATTCCAACAAATCCAAAGACGCAAAGATCGATTACTGCAGCATATCAGATATCTCGAAATGCATGAACTCTAACGACAAGACGAAGCTGATAGGTTGGCGAAATAAGTCCATCAGTGAAGAATCGACCACTAATAACACTTCCGATGTATCAAAACTGTCGAACGTTGCGTCAAAGAACAGTGAAAATACCGACTCGATTAACATCAACACTGAGGAGTATGAGGAGTTTCTCGCCAGTATCGTCGAGAAACCCCTGAAAACAGACGACAGCTCGGACACGCATTTTATGTCGAAGCTATTCAACAAAACCTTCAAATTTGACAAGTCGGATCAATCGTTGGACTTTAAATACGAAATAGATAATGCACCAGTATCGATTTCGGTGACACCAAACACTATTTCAACCACAATGACGCCCGTCACCAACCTCGAACTCCCAGAAAGAGAAAGCCAAACGGAAATCGAAGTCAAAACTACCGTGTCTGTGAGCAAAAATTTGGCCGAACTCAAACCAAGGCCCCTGCAAGTTCCAAAATTGGAAATGGCCAAGGACAACTTGGAATACAGAAGGCCGAAAACTTTCAAAACCAATCCGCTGATTGATCTAGATGTATCTAGCAAGAACTTATTTAGACATGATGTCAGCGGGGATTCACGCGAAGAACATTTTATTTCAGGACGAGAGGGCAACTGTGCAGATAAATCGTCGAATAAGAAAGCGTTTTTCATGAAGATGATCAGGTATCTGGGCAATTTTATCACCTCCGTGCGAAATATTTCGTACAAATATGTTTTTAGGTATATTTTGTTTATTTAAACGTGTCCGTCTAAAGTAAATAAAATTAATTGTGTGTCTTCAACTTTCTTTGTTTAATTAAGGCAAGCAGAGGAAACCTTAATTTTTTTTTATTACAAGTTTCAGTAATTAATTTTTAAAAACATGTAAGTAAATCCTTTCTGGGTGTACTAAGTATAATCGCGAACAGCAAAAAGCTTCTCTTTTTGCTGTTCGCTAATACAGCACAATAGAGAATTTTTGCACAGCCACTTTATACTTTATTTGGTACTTTGCATAATAACGGAACACTATTTGCATAGTGTCTAACGTTAAGTTGATCATGATAGCGAACGTTTAAGGGTGGCGGTATCCATGGTAACTGGTAGCACACAATTCCAATTGAGTATATGTATACAAATTGGTATCTCTAAAAATTCCTGTAGCTGTAGCGTGCCTTCGTCCAGGATAAGTATTGTAACGATTTTAAGGGTTCGATTAATTTTTATTTTAAGAACAAAACACGATATAGTTAATAAAGTAATTTATTTAAAAGCAACTGATTTATTTATAAACTTACACTGTTACACTATAACACTAACATTTATTTACAAGCTTATATGTAATTTATTTTAACAGCCGAGCGAAAATCTAACGCGAACTTTAATGCGAAACTGTCTAATGCCGAATTGTTGCCAAACTGTCGTCCACTCCCGCATTTATAAGCCGAAGCTGTTGTTCTCGTACTTTCTGGAGCGCGACAGACTGTCTGGTCTAATTTATTCTGCCGCCGGCATTCTCCAGGCTGGTCGGCCGAAGCCTCTAGTCTAAGGCGCGTCAGCTGTGACGCAAGAGACAGACTGACGCCGGCTGCTGTCGACGAATCATTACAGCATCATGAAAACTAACAATCATTCCATCAGGGTACAAAGCTATTTATGCAATGATGTGTTTGTGTCCGGAATTAACAATTTGACATGTGGCAATTTAATACAGTTTTGAGTGTGTAAGGTTTAAAAGTGCAAAAAGTATTTTGGGTGTTCATACCTTATTTCATAAATAGCATAATTTCGAACGTTTAAGGTTATACGGTATGAAATGCCCAAAAACTCCCTAATAATATTTGGTAGAGTCCGCCAATGTAAATGAAAATGGTCTACTTCGGTAATTTTTTTTCGGAGAAATTACTAACGGAATATGTTTGCTTACAAATTCTATGCGTCATTGGCACGCAGATGTGATGTAAAACGATAATAAAACTGATTTGCTCAACATAACTGCACGTATTGGTGGAGTCTTTGGACTCCGAACGTTATGTCATTAGTCATTACTTACCGCGATGTTTACAGCAAGTGTTCGAAATGCCCTCCATTGGAGTCCATACGACGACGAAAGTTTGCTGCTGCCAGTTCTTGTTGTTGAAGTCTCGTTTTTTTTCTTATATTTCAATCATACCTTTTACAATCTAATGCTTAATTTACTGCTTAACTATCAAAATATACTTATGACAACCAGTAGTTCGTTCATACTAACAAATGTAATTGATTAAATTTATTATAACATTTGAAAGGCTATATTTCGAAAATCACTTGAGTCTCAAACTTGAAATTATACACGAAGCTAGCTATAGTCGAGTACTTTAATACGTGTAAATTTAAAGTTTTTAAATAACTGCCCACCAGAGGATATTGCACTCTGAATTTCATTTTTTTTTACTAAAACTACATTTTTAGCACTCTGTAGAAAAAAAGAATGCAACTCTCAAACTTCTAATAATTTTTATTATAGACTATTGATATATGTGTATTTTCTAAAAAAAATTTCAAACCTTAAATTAAATAGCCTTCCCCTTTAAAAATGGTTTCAAAAATGGCCTTTTTTCCCAATTTCCATACCAAACTTTGACATAAAATACCACGTTGAAGAAATATTTAAAAAATCCCAATAATTGACAGAATAGTACCTTATAATGTACTTAACTAAATGGTTTTGAAAATTTGTCCTAGGACTTACCAGAGTCGAGGTACTAAAGTTACCGCTAACTCTAACAAATAGTGAAAATGGCATGCGTCGAGATATAAAAATGGACGCCATTTTGAAATAAACGCAAGTAAAAATAAAATAATAGTGGTTTTGAACTGTCAACGTGTGAAGTTAACTCTCGACGAAAAATATATTTTTTTTTATGGTTAAGCACATGCATTGTACCACTTGGTATGGATTGACCTACGTGATAGGGATATAATAAATTTTCTCTCAGAATACAGTACGTGGCACGCCAATTTCACGTGGATTATTATTATTATTATACATTAGAAACATATCCACATATTCTACAGCCGTAAACATGCTACGATACGTGCTTCTACATCAACACAATGTCACAAATGTCACTGATTAACCTTTGCGATTCACTGAAAGCTTTCGCCTTGCGGCACAATAGGAGTCGGGTTGCATAGGTTAGGGAAGGCAGGTCGGACATAGTATTGTTACGAATTTAGGGTTCGATTAATTTTAATTTTAAAACGAATCACGATATACTTAATAAACTCATTTATTTTAAAGCATTATAATAAAACACTAATTTATTTACAAAGTTACATTATAACACTAATTTATTTCAATAGCCGAGCGATCAGTTTTAAACTTTAAAGCGTATGTATCTTCATTCCCCGGTCGCTTGCTTTTATAAGCCGAGCTGTTTTACGTGGAGTTTCTGGGGGGTGCCAGAACGTCTGGTGTTTATTCCACCGTCGGAACTATCTCGAAGCGACGGCTGTTTCTCCAGAAGCTTTCAGACTATGGCGCGCCAGGGTGTGACGCATGTAGCTTGCGTCAAGTGGTGTTGAATCATCACATTATTCTATTTTAGCATATCTAGAGGAAACAAAGTTTTTATACTGGGTGTCCCAGCCAAGACTTTCAGTCCTTATACCTTCGTTGTTTATGGATAGAAAAGAAAACAAATTTGGTAGGAGTATGTATTGATTACTGAGTGTGAAATCTCTTGTGAACGCAAAATCTTATTTTTAAACAACTTCCTGTTGTTACAGAGTTGATGCTGTTATGGTAAATACATACACAATTATAAAAGAATCGGACTTGTGAAAGGAAATTGGTAGTAAATAATTTATTTTCTGTAGAATTAAAAGTGTTCAAAATCTAAACATTTGATTCACACCTTTCTTGCAATTCATAAAGAAAACGGCCAAATTGTTGGTTGCAGGTCGGCAGGATAGCAACGGGGCCCCCGAGCATATTCTGTATAGCTATTTCGGTCCTATTTGGGGCGTCGCGTCATCAGCAGAACATAGCCCGAGAACTCCATTGCAACCCTGTAGACCAACAAGATATTATACGCACGGTTAGCGCGTAAATGCAAACGTGTCAATTAACCGCGCTGCAGCACGGGTAATTTCTGACCTATAATTCGTGTCTTGAATAGCAAATAGCAACTATACTGCTACCCCATGAACTATCATGCACGATAGAGCGGACAAAGTTTTCAGTTTGCGTTGACACGCTTTGTCCGCTCTGGACGCCATCTCGTGCGTGATAGCTCATGGAGCAGCAGTATAGTTGCTATTTGCTATTCACTACACGAATTATAGGTCAGAAATTACTCGTGCTGCGGCGCGGTTGATTGACAAGAAAACGGCCGTTTAAGAATAATAAACTAATGAAGTTTGATGATGCTGAAGGAATATTTAGTTTTTAGTGAAGGTACCTACTTGTCAAAATTCAAGATAAGTAACAAAGATATTAGGAATGAAAGTCTTGGCTGGGACACGTTGTATATGGTGACCTATCCACTGATGCCGTATGGCCCCTAATTTATGGGACGACCTGTGCAGCAGAGATCCTTTCCTTCTAGAATTTTCTAGCGAACGCCCGGGGCCATCTACCATTCGACTCGGAACTGACTGGAATAATAAAATGGTGTGACCAGGCTAAAATTGAATTGACGTTAACAACAGAATAGTCTTAGAAATTTGTTGCGAGCTTGCGAGTTGATTTTGATTGCAATGGGTTCCTAGAATATCCTATAAACCAGTGCTGGGCAGAGTTCTGGTGAGCACATCCCCTTCACAAGCAACAACTACCGAGTGATTTTTTAAATTTTTTATCAACGCTTGCCATGAGATCTGCATGGCATGTCTTAGCTTAAGTGAAAAGTCCGTCAATGCACTCCTTTTTGCTGCTTTACAGTAGAGCTACGACATGCCGTCCAAATTCCATGGCAAGAGTTGATAAAAAATTTAAAAAATCAAGCGTTACAATCTACGACATCCGAAAATATCCACTTTTCGTTGAGACATTATAACTCGAAAATTAACGACAAATAATAACGATAAGCGAATAACTTGACCATCTCGTAAATTAGATTGGTAATGGAGATTTATTTTTATGTGTACAAAATAATATGTTATCATAAAGTCCCGTCACCCCAGTAGGCCTTGGATGTGTAAGGGCACGTCTTTTCTTAGAAAATTGAATGACGTTTATAATTTGTATGTGTCACATTAGAATTAGAATTCGACAATATGAAGCGACGTGTAAATCTTTGCCGTCAGCAAAATGGGCACCATTTTCAACAACTTTTATGAATGTGCTTTAACATTGGAATTTTTCGTTAATATACACGTTTTTTTAGCCTGTAGCGTTTTGATATGTGTCGACTGATTAAGTAGAAATGTCATTCTGATTAATCAATTACTTTAAGAAAAGACAAACGATCACACTTCGAAAGCCTACTGGGGTGACGGGACTTTATGACAACATGTTATTACGTCGTTGGTTGCAGGCGTGCCGATTTCAATTTGAACCGGAATAAGCGCGAAACACTTGCGGACAAGTATAAGGGGTGGTTGCACTGTTCCCCTACCGTGCTCAGCCCTGTTCTAGACAGCTAGTTGGGCCCTATTTGGGGCCTTTTCAGCAGAAGAGTAGCTCGACTGGTTGTCATAAATCATAAAATTATAAAACACTTTTATGACTGTATCTATTTCGTTCATCTGTTTCTCCTTCTTAACCAGGACGTGTCGTCATAGTTTTTCATTAATTATTTCTGGAAAATTAAAATACATAAACATTTTCTAACATTTTTGCCATGTTCCGTGATGTCTATTCCTTCAACATTTTTTCTTTGTTGGTCTGCTCAAAAATCACCCTGTACATATGTAGAGATCCATTCCTTTCTTGCTGCGCCACTGGTAGAAACCTATTTGAAAGTAACCCCCGAGGGTAAATGCACCCTTTGTCTCATAAATAACTCCGTTCCTAAATCATCACTTTTATTTTTAATATTTTTTTCTACAGTTCTTCCGCTCGATCTTTGCAGTTACGTCACACTTTCCCAATTCGAGAAACGAAATCAACATATTCTTTTATCCTTATCTAATACGCTTGTTAAAACAACGATAGAATTTATAAATTTGTCATTTTGAGTCGATAATTTTCTGACGTAACTGCAAAGATCGAGCGGAAGAACTGTAATTTAAAAAATAAAGGTTAAAGGGGAGATAAAGATGTTTTAAGATTCTTAATAAAGAGAAATACTTTTACTACATCTGAGTTTTATGCATCGCATCGGGCCAAATTTAAAATTCCTGGTGGGTGAATACATATTTTATTAATTTTTTTCTAAATGTACATGAAGCAATTGAAAGTTTATAATTCACATCGGAAAACCTCGAAGCAGAAGGTAAGTAAACACGGACAATAAGAAACGACGGGATAATAAAACAAATGAGAGGCGCTTTCGTTTAAATATTAGATTCATAAACATACATAGGGTTCGACGAGTCAGTTTAAAACAAACCGAAATTACGTAAGCTCAAATTGACATAACAAAAGAAAGTGCTGGAATGCGTTTGTTTCGTGCGGCAGTAAAATTAGCTGTTAGCGTCCGCGTGGGGAGGAGAGTCATCCCTCGAGCACAAGAGAAAGAAATTCAAAGGGGCTCGAAACGGTTTTATATTGCCATGATTGGCCAACTCGTTTTAGTCGTTCGCCAGTTGGCCGGCAGGTAGCGTTGCGATAGTGCAGTCTCTCATGGCGACTGAAGCATAAAACTAACCGAGTGCCTATTTTATAATTTTTTAAGTTGTTGTTAAATACTGTTGTTGTTTTGTTGTTGAGTGCAGATTTTAAGCGTTCCGTGTCCGCCGTCGAACCCGTCAAATTAATTTCGCACGATGTTTTAGTGTTAAAATGCTTAGTGTTTATGTTTATTGTACGAAAATAGTTTTTGGATTTTTACTCTTCGACTTGACGCTTTACATTAAGGTAATTATTATTTTATTCGTTTCACGGCCAGGTCCGTATCCCGCTGTTTTTGTGTTCGATTGCAGCGCCCGACCAAATCGACGGCGACCCCTCGTCACATAAAGTTTCACCAAGTTTTAATGTTGTTTAGTAATGTTAGGTTATAGCACGATTCGAGCGGTCCCAAAAATGTCCGCTCGCTCGCTCGACCAACAAATTCTGTAATTGCATGTCGTTGAGGGTGAGAACGAGAAACACGCCGACATGTAAAATAGTTCCGTGCTAACGGTGGCGAGATATGCAGATTTTATGCTAATTTCACGTTTTATTCCGATCTTTAGCTTGCACTTGCGAAACGTAAAAAAAGACATTACCGCCTTGTGGTACGTTGGCACCTTGACGACAAATTGTTTGATTAAAGTGCGATTCATGTTTCAATCTTTGAAAGAAAAGAAAAGAAAACACACAGGATCGGCTTAACCATATAAAAAAAATTGCTTCGATTTATACCTGCAACAAAATTAATTAATTTTAGGTTTGTTCGTAGAGCAGTTTGTAACTAGTTTGGAACCGTCAGAACCAGTCGCCCATCAAGGTAATGATCAATTTCGACAACTGCGGTAGATGCAAAACGTATATTGGTGCATATTTCCAACGGTTCCAAACTAGTCAGAACTGCTCTACGAACAGACTTTTTAAGGAGAAAGAAAAATCCGAAATGATTAATTTTCAAAGGAAACGCTGATATTTACGTGTTAATTACGCTTACATTCAACTCAACAACCCCAATTATAGTCGTCCCACTTTTGTATCGGTTTTATTGTCTTGCTATATAAAAAGCTGTCAAGAGACTGGCACTGCGGTCTCTTTGTCGCAGCTCTGTCGCTTTTTTATACCAAGACTATAAAACCGATACAAAACTGGAACGACTGTACCTGTTTCGATAGCAAAACTAACATAATCAGCGCGGCTAGTCGATTTGTTCTATTAGGAGGTTCTGACTACGTAACTTCTGTTGCCCAACAAAGTAATAGCCGGTTTCAACAGCGCCATCAAGTGCACAGCTTTGATCAATGCTTGCTTTTGAGGGTTCCGAACTTTTCAGGACGTCCTAATGGAACAAACCTAAACTTGCTATGCAGATCCATGGCCAGCTACATTAACATTCACTGACGTGTATGTATGGCCGTTTCAATTCGACTTTTAAACATTTTGACGGGTACTCCTCTCAGCGCCTCTTGTGAGTTTTTAAGTAATTGCAGTTGCCATTAAGTTACTGCATGGCCAGCTACATTAACATTCACTGACGTGTATGTATGCCCGTTTCAATTCGACTTTTAAAAGTTTTGACAGTACTCCCCTCAGCGCCTCTAGTGAGTTTTTAAGTAATTGCAGTTGTCATTAAGTTACCGTTAGTAGTTTTGTAGTATCTTTAATAGGGAGCGCTGAGAGGAGTACTCCATGGCATGCTTTCTTGGAACCGAATTTTAGGCGAATTGAACGGCCATACATACACGTCAGTGAATGTTAATGAAGCTGGCCATGGCAGATCTGAAGATGTTCAATTGTTCATCAAGCTGCTTTTGGTTTTTTAATGAAAGAATAAAACCGAAAAAGGAATGACGTTTGGTGTCATTTGTCAAACGTCAATCGATTTAGGAAATCATCCCTTTTTAGGGCCAGTTGTATACAACGAGTTAACCACTCGATCAAGTTAATTTTGTGGTTAAGCGATATAATTGGAGGAAAGTTTGAGTTTGCACCAATGATATCGCTTAAATACACAATTAACTTGATCGAGTGGTTAACTCGTTTTATACAACTGACCCTTATGCCCGATTTCTTCATCGCCTTATCTTGAGGTTAAATTCTATCAGTTAGAATGTGACACACTGGCCCGGTATTTCAGCCACAGTTTAACTTTAATTTTCAGTTTATTCCCACAGTAACTATTATCTAAATCTAAATAATCGTTTCTATGGGAATAAACTGAAGGTTAAAGTTAAACTGTTAACTGAAATATCGGGTCATAGTATGTGTACGGCCAACTGTACGTCACATTCAAACTGTTAGATAAATTAACCTTAGGTTAAACATGGTGAAGAAATCGGCCCTTAGGGCCGGTATTTGCGTCCCCGATTAACTTTAACCTTTAGTTTATTCCCATGCCTACAATTGTAAAGACAATTGTTTCTATAGGAATAAATCAAAGATTAAAGTTAATCAGCGATGAAAGTACCGGTCCTAAAGTCAAACAGTTTTACCTAACGTAACATAACCTATTGTCCATTTACTTGACATCTGCGCTGTCAAACTGATAGTATGTTGGCATCACTGCACACTTGTGACATTTCCTGTTTCATTTAACAAATATTTTTAAATTTATTCATAATAATTAATACATTTTAGAAAGACGTTGTTAATTTTGAGAGCAAACAAATATTTTCTAATGTTAATTATACGCCATAATCTGGCTTTTATCCACTGACATGTTAGTAACTGAAAGTACAGTTGCAGACGGAAAATTTCGGATGTCACTGTCATTCTACTGACCTAAAACTTGAAAAATTCCTTTATGTATACGTCAGATGAGTGGCAGTGACATCCGACATTTTCTGTCCACAACTGTACAAGTACACTCAAATTTTGATATTGACACTCAGTTTGACAGGCAAGGAATGTGATATTCCGCATTGTGCTAATTCAGGACCTGCTTCACGATTTTATAAGAAATTCAAAAGCTATTTGCTGAACTTTACAGTTAAACAGATCTTCAGACAACTACTGAATTAGGAAAAATCAGTTTTAATAGATGGCACGATTTTTCTTTTAACAGTTTAAAACTGACATAATCAGAGCTACTAAATTTACTGCGCAGATCTAGTGATGTTCAACGGTTCATCAAGTTGGTTTTGGTTTTTTTTTTTTTATGAAAGAAGAAGACCGAAAAATGAAAGAGTTCTTAAACTGGTTGACATTTGACGGATGACACCAAACGTCAATCGGTTTACGGATCATCCATTTTTAGCCAAACACTTGTACCGGATGATTTTTAAAATTTTTTATCAACTTTTGCTATGGAATTTGGACGGCATGTCTTAGCTTTACTGTAAAATGGCATCAAGGAGTGCAATGACGTACTTTTCATTTAAACTAAGACATGCCGTCCAGATCTCATGGCAAGGGTCGATAAAAAGTTTTAAAAATCATTCCGTATAAAGTTTTACTTAACGTGACATAACCTAGGTATGTGACATTTCACATTCAAGACCTGCTTCACGATGTTATGAGAAATTCAAAGGCTACTTATTTGTTGAACTTTACAGTTGAACATATCTTTAGACAACTAATAAATTAGGAAAAATCAGATTTAATAGATGGCGTGATTTTTCGTGATAGTAAGTAGAATATTTGCCGCCACTAGATGTCAGCCGTTCCGTTAGAAATCGTTATATTCACTTTTTATTTGTCGACTTATCGCTACAAGGTCTTTTTTATGTAGTGTTACGTAATATAGAAGAATTATGTAATGATAGAACAAATGCATGCGAATATAACGATTGTCAGTGAAGTAACTGACGTCTAGTGTTGACAGGTTAATGTACTACCTACCAAGCCAAAACAAAACAAAAAAACGCCATTCTATTAAATAAAAAAATCTAGAATATCATGGTTCATACATTTCAATCAAGAAATTTATTTTTTTTTATGTGTAGAATTTTTTTGCTAATTAGAAAAGTAAATGAAGAGGAAAATCTATATTGAAAATTATTAATAATATTTCCAGTTTGTATCTACTAAATGTTCGTTTATTTTTTTTTTATAATTTTTTTTTCAATTTAAAACATGTTCACTTACGTCCTTACGCTGTTATTGTATGTTATTTATTTATTATTTACTTATTATGTATTTAATGAGTTATTACTAAAGCAAGGATTTGGGTGCATTAGTAGGATATGAGTCATCACTTCACGACGCGTACACCCGACCAAAAAGTTTACTCTTGACCTAAAAATGCACCCAAATCCTTGCTTTAGTTATTAGCAGACTTTGGACATTTCGGAGCGTTGCCATGGCTACTCAACGAATGGGCTCTTTTCGTTGGTCCTCGTATTGCGTAACCATGGCAACGCTCCGAAATGTCCGAAGTCTGGTTACTAGTGTTACATCTTAAATAAAATAGGTTCGCCGGAATGATTTTTTTTTATTAACGTAACCATGAGTACTTTTTTACATATAATTTCCTGTTAAAAATTTTGTATTTTAAAACAAAAGTGTTAAAAATAATAAAATATAATTATATTTATACATTGAGGGTGACTATTTTTTCTTGTTTTTTTTTTTGTTTAATTTGGTTTTATTCATTTTGTCTAGCAAACATGTAGGAATTTGTGTAAGTTTCCTTGACCTACTTTAATTAATTAAATACATAGTTGCGTAGTCGAGTCAATCGATTGAAAACGAATTTGACATTTGATTGAACAACTATAAAAGTGTTTTAATGAATGACTATTTCAGCTTTTGATAGTGTAAAGTGTAATGAGTTTTTGTGACGTGTTCAACTGTTTTTACTTAAATTTATAATCGCAAGTTATTTACAAATAATTCACGAATTATTTTATTATTGATACATAGTGGGGCATAGATATTTCTGTCATATCTATACGTACTAATTTTAAAAATACTGTCTTGACTATCAATACTATGCGATCGAATAAAATGTGATCATTTGTCACAGTTGGCAGCACTGATATAAGAATGTCATTATCATTAGTAAAATAACAGTAATTAGATTATGTTTACAATTTTTGGTTTACATTCAAGCTCAAACGTCCAAGGATTGCATTTTGAATAATTTTCACTTTTAATTTATTTTTATTATTTTGTAAACTTTCACTTTGACATAACTTAACTTTTTTCTGCTACCACGTTTTGTTGTTGGTATTCGATCGCGATTTAGGCTCAGTTTTACAATCGTGGAATAAGCTCTGTTCGTCGAATAATAACTATTCGCTAACTAACTATCCTTTAACATTTTCCCATATCTACGTTACATTATTCCAAGAATAGTGTTATACTCAGTTTATACGATGATTGTAAAATCGGACCTAAATGTAACATTGAATTAATATAAAAAATAATTTTATTTAGTTTAGAAGATAATAATTATTTATGTACCAAGGTGGCAAAGTGGCACTTTGTCGAACGAGTTTGTAAGTTGCGAGCCAAGGCGAAGCCGCGGCGGCAAGCAAACGAGTTCGACAAAGACACTTTGCTGCCGTGGTACATAATTACAACATTTTTTCGACTACCATACTTACTCAACCATTTATTTTTGAAGTGTTCAAAACTGTGCAGAATTATATCTATTTGTAACCTCGTAAATTTTTGAAAAATATATTTGATTTACCTTATAATACGTTATAAACAACGCTAGCTTTTCGATGACATCAAAAGATGCGACGCGAGCGCAAAAATGTTGTTACTTTTTGAGTTGATTTGAATGACAAATTAATTTGACATTTAATTGGATTCGACGGTAATGGAGGCCATGATGCAGGCAATGCTTTTTATAAATTACCTAAAGGGAATTAAAAATCATACTAATTGATTCAAAATAAAAAGATTTCAACAGCATTATTGAAAAATAATCAAATGTAAAACAATTAATTGGTCATCATTTATAGATAAACAATAATATTAATTAGAATGGATTAATGTCACTTCAGAATAGGTCGAAGTAGGCTTCGTCACAGTCAGGTAAAATATTTTACCTGCCTTTCTCTACTTGAATAGGTACGGTAAAATTGTACTTTCGAATGTGGGAGTCCAAAAAATATTTTTTCGTTATCAATTATTGTCTTTCTTGAAATTTTATTGCAGATTATAAACTTATTTTATGAATTATTAACACAATTACATACACGAGCGGATTATTTCATGCAATCATCAAATTCACCTCATAATAGAGATTTCTATCAACCGTCACATACTATCTGCCGCACTTTCAAGTCGAGGATATATTCCTTTTTATACTTTTCACGCGACGTCCGATATCCGAGAAGACAAATCTCAAGGAAGACAACAACAGATTATCGCCAGATAAGATCTTGCGTTTAATCTGCGCTTATCTGCCGGACGAATTGAGAGTTGTAGTAACAACTATACGTGCAATAAAAAAAATGAATGGAGACGCAACGTCAGCGCCAACATTTTGAGGGGCGCTGGAACGATGTAACTCGGGGGCGGTCCGGGCCACAATAAAATTGGAATTGTGAGTTTTTCTAGGAAAACGATCCCTTGGTAGTTTCGGGGCCCGCACAAATCCACGCAGCTGCCGAACGAAGAGGTAGAAGAATCTACCTCGCAGCGAGCAATTATCTCTTCACAAACATTTCGGATTGAAAAGAAAATTGATGATGTAATAATGGTTCATTGTTATTGTCTTAACGACCGAGAACGAGAAAAAGATATAAAATAATTTTGGATCACTTGATTGATTGAATCACTCTATTGTAAAATAACCTCAGCAATGACTTATTTTTCAATTAAGCAAAGATATGACGTTCAAATTTTATGGCAAGACTTGAAAAAATAAAATAAAAATCACCCAGTATATGTAACTATTTGTAGATTATCAGAAATTTTAAAAATAATATAAATTTCTTACGTTTATAGTGTAATAAAAAACAAGTTTCATAAGACATGATTTTAGCGCACGCGTCCAGGTTACCATAAATGTATTTTATACTGTTTTTCTATTTTCGTTCTTAGATGTAAAAAAAGTTAAAAAAAAATTGCGTCGTTTTGTAATTAAAAAAAATGTTTTGTTAGGTGGTAGTTGGTGACATTGGTTGGCGCTTAAAATAATTTGAAATGTCAATTTGGAGGTTAGGTATGTTTATAGTATGAGATCCCAACAAATGCAGCTAATGTCAAGCAAATGTCAATTTGGAGGTTATTTTTTGAAATTTTAAGTGTCTACATAGGTTTTTGCCAACGTAATAAAATGAAATTTCGGATGCTTTAACCAGCTACTTCATAAAACCCAAATAAGTTTAATTTAATTTAAGTTTCATAACTTTAACGGTTAACGTTTGATTTTCTTTCTTCTTTTAGTAAACAATCACAAATAAACGATGACTGTTAATATCCATTCACTCTTTTTCCTCGTCTCAGTAGGCCGTGTTCTCGTTTCGTTAAGTTGCTGGCCTGAATTTTGATAGATGCCAGAATCTGACATTAAAAATATTAATGACAATTCCACACCACTAATCTGACTATGTTGCCAAATATTATACGAAGGAGCACCGACTATGGCACCGTGAAATATGCACTACAGTCGAGCTGGCAACAACGTCTCCGTCAGTGGACTCAAATTATAACCATGAAATTAAAAATAAACATATCCGTTTCATCTGACGTCTATGTTTCATTGTGATACCAACAAAAATGTCACCCTAACTCGCCTACTGGGACGAGGAAAAAGAGTGAATGGATAATAAACGATTTGGGAAAAAGTTTTGAGAGTAATAAGTTGGTTACTTCCCATAACGATGACTTGACATTAAACCCTTTCCACTTTCCATGGCTCATAAAGTGAGATTGTGCTCCCTCCATTTATTCATTTCGTATTTTCTACATCTCTAAAAAGCTATTTATAAGATTTTCATGTTTTCAGAAACACCCCATATATTCACGTCAAATAAAATTCACACAACTGAATATAAAAATAATTTTAAATATTACCCCTCCGCGTACAATTTCGTGTAATGTATATTTTACGAAAACTAATTAAAATTTTTAATTGATATCTTCGAATATTTTAAGTTTGTATACAGGGTGGCCCGGGAGAAAAGGTCAATACTTCGTGGGGGTCTAGAGTGGGTTATTATAAGTCAAAAAAAAGTTTATATAAACAGGTAGTCTTTTATTAATGGATACTGAGATAAACATTGATTGAGTATTGAACAATTTTACCGCTAGGCCGTTCCGGAATAATTTAAATTTGGCACTTCATGTTGATTTTATTCTTCACCGTAATGTAGCGCCGTTTTTGACAAATTTAATGTTAATACTTTAAAATGAAAGTTATTTAGCAACTTCATATCTTTAATTTCAAATAGCTCAATCTCAGAAACCATTAATAAAAGATTACCTGCAAGTTTGCGCTGACACGCTATTGTCCGCTCTGGCCGCCATCTCATGCGTGATAGCTCATGGGACAGCGGTAGTCGTTGCTATTTGCTATCCACGGCATAATTTACAGGTCAGAAAATACTCGTGCTGCGGCGCGATTATATTACAAAAGATTACCTATTTATATAAACTTTTTGACTTATAATAAACCTCTCTAGACCCCCACGAAGTACTGATCTTTGCCCCCGGGACAGCCGGCATGTACTTATAAACGATACAAATAGAGATTAGAAAGAGAAAATAAAAAAAGTTAATATTTTTATGTTTATTTTTTTTTAAGTGAACTTTTCACTCCACTCGTAGGTACTACCAGGGAATATCTCTAAATAATATTAAAAAAAACTATTTATTTTAATAGATTTTACTTATAACAGAACATAAGTAAATAAGCAAGCCTCACAGTGTTTATTTTGGATCATTTATTCAATAATATTTGAACATGGGATTCTGCACACGGATTCTGAATTATTTCGAAGGAAATAAAATTTGCGGTTTAATTTTAAATTGAAAACAAAACTCAAATTTGCACGTAAATCACATTTTGTGTTACTACTATACGTGTAATGTAATACCTATACCGGGTATCCCAGCCGATCTGAGCTACATGGAATTACCATGGGATTTCACATATTGTTGGTTTTTTCTTCCCGAGACAAAGTACGGCAAAAATTCTTATTACGTTTGCTAGTGCTCGAAACTTAATGTTTGAAATTATAAAGAATTATGTCAAAATTATTTAAATGTTTGAAAAACTAGGTTCATTTTAATACCACATTTTTAACGAGCAATAGTCTCTTGGCTTTCGCTCGGATCCTTAGGGTTCGAATCCCATCAATTGTTGATCTATTACTTACAGAAATGACGAATATTAAAATGTAGATTATTAGAAATTGTGATAATAAAAAAGTGATGGGATTCTAATCGGAGGTATCCGAGTGAAAGCTATGCAATTTGGCTGACTTGCTTGCTCGAATCGAACGTTAAAAATAGGGTATATATTTATTAAAATAAAATTAGCTTTTAGAAAATATTCTTCTTTCATTATTTAAATTGTGACGTAAATTTCAAACAGTAAGAGATGTTCGTTCGAAAACTAACGTACAGTTCTTGTAAACTTCCAGCCAACTTTCGTTATTAATGACGTTAAACCACTACCAACTGAACTCAAGATGTACGATGTACTCGTTGAAATTTAGTAACATTTTGTTACGGCAAGTTTTTGAAAATGACAATGTTGCCACCGCTTCAATTATCACTAACGTCAGATGCGTTTACTGTAGTTGCGTTCGAAAATTATACGTCGGATGCATCTGGAGCATATGATCTCATCTTTCTCAATCACGTTTTTTAACCTATTTTGTATCTCGCTCATCCATTTAAGAAAATCTTGTGTTTATAATATTTCCATGACAACAGGCGATCTTTCACATCCCACATTTAAGTAGGGTGTGAAAAGATCGCCTGTTGTCATGGAAATTATATAAACACAAGATTTTTTTAAACGGATGAGCGAGATACAAAATAGTTTAAATATTGTGAGTGAGAAAGATGAGATCATACGCACCAGATACATCCAACGTATAATTTTCGAACGCAGCATGTGAATATACAACACGTACATAACCTATACACTGTCAACCACCGATCATATGCAAATACTTCAATACTTGGCAACATTGTTATAGCATCACGTCATAAATATGAATGACGAAGGTTGGCTGGAAGTTTACAAGAACTGTAGTGAATTTTTGCTGTACATATTTTGTTCCAGGAAGATTTTATGTGAAATCTCATATTAATTGCCTATAGCTCAGATCGATTGCAATCAAAGACATAAGTAGACTACTAGACTGGGTGTAGTTGGAGTTTGTTTACAGCCAAAATAACAACTGTAAAGCAAAACTTGACCTTGGAAGGATTCCGCAGAATCCGGGATTTCCATTGGTATTACCCGTTAATATACCGTGACTTTTTGTTTTATCTCGAGACTCGTGGCCATTGTTAATGGTGTTCACAGTTTTCCTTGTACGAAGTTCACCAGTTGGTATTAATTTCATTTAAAAAAATCTAAAAAAATGGTGGTGTGTTCATGAAAGTGAGAAAAACCTTTTTAATGAATATGTATATTATTTGAGAACCATGAAACTGTTAAATAAAGGCTTTTATCCACGACCACTCAATAATCTGTCAATTATTCATGTGTTTGGTCAAGGATAATGCTATCCATAATTCATAATCGATAATCCAGCAGTGAATAATCATTATTCACGGTGTCATGGTAACCATCACTGTTTATGGTGTAAAATGAAATAAATAGGCAGCTTATGAACCGTGATTTATAGAAGAAATGCAGTTTTATAACGTTTTATGTACGGAACAACCAACATTTTTCTAAATAAATCTCAAATCTAAAAATTAATACAATTATTTATTTACATTAGCGTTAATATATATAGATTTGAACAATTAGATAAGATATTTGTAGTCGTGGATAAAGTATAGTATCCGACTCGCTATAATTATCTCGGATAATTGCAAAAACTCGCGTTGCAAATTATCCTCGGTAATAAAATAGCTTCGTGTATAATTTGTCTACGCTGTATACATAATATTTTAAGTGTTTATGATTCATTTTAATTAAAATTGCTCCCTAGTGACATTCCGCCATTGTTTTTTTGAAAACAGTATACCCTTTACTCTAGTACCTTTGATGTTGGCAGGACTTTGATCTCTGCATCTGAGTGAGATACTAGTGTAGTAGTATATGATCCAAGGTTGGGATATCCGATATGTAATTTAAAAGAAATTTAGGTAATACAAAAATGTTACCATTCATCTCTAACAAAATGGCCGAATAGTTCCTGAAGGAACTGGGCCAACCTTCAAGGAAGGAGGAAAACAAGAAGAAGAAGAAGTACAAAGAGTTTAGAGAACAAATGTAAAATAATTGAATATGTACTGAATGAATACTTTGAAGAATAAAGTTTTTCGATAGTTGTCACAATAAGTGAAAACGTGGTGTGTACTATGTAGACGTCCTTAATTCACAAAATCCCCATGATTGTGTTCACTAATTCTCTGCTGTACAAATATTCGATCGATTGTAACACAAAAAACTGCAGTTTCTGCCAAAAAATCAACGACTCATCCTTGTCGAACTTCCGCTTCGACGACGATAAGTTGGTCGAAAATAATACGCCCATTGTCTGTCCGTCAGGTCGAGGCATTGTTAACGAAATTGATTTTCTTTGTCGTGTCCGAGGGATAGCCGGTCGGATTTCTGGAGAAAATAAGCTGAAAATAAAATGTAACTTTCACCCGCCTGGTGCAGACAGACGAGCATGCTCGTGAAGATGAATGTTTGCTGAAGTCTTTCAATGTATCTCTACGAACATGAATGGGTGTGTACGTAAGCCTTTTCAGAAACATCCGGCCGGCATTTTAACGGTCGTAAAATTACGGAGTGGTACTTTGCTCCTCGGATTGATTCTGTCACTTTTATTTATAATTTGGGTAAGCGGTGTTTAAGTAACATTAAAACAGTATTAATAGAGCGCGTTTATTATAAACAAATAAAGAATGAGGATGCTGGGCGATGCGAAAAACGAAGGCCCGAGCAATCTTCTCCTTAAAAAAAAAGTTGAGAACTGTAAAGATTCTCATCTGTGGGAATAACATCAAGAAGAAATCGAATTTTGAGTTACTAGCAGGAGAATCTAGAATTGTCACAATATACAGTATGTGTTATTCAAAGACCATCAGTAAGTACAGTTATTATCCAATTTGTTTTAAATAGTACATACATATCTTCATGTACCTAAGTATATGGTACGTATTCTATTTGATGTTATTATTATATTGTGGGAAACCTGGAACTCTTATGTGCTGAAGCACGAAAGAAATGTATAGTGGTGAATATAAAAAGATTGAAATTCTTACACGAAGTTAAATATTTCAATATAGCAATATCAGCCAGCATATTTGGGATTTGTCAGTGCATTTGACCGTGCAATTGAAAATTTAATATCTCTCGCGTTTGAGAAGGAATTCCGACACGACGTAACACTCGATAAATCACACACACATACACATGTGGTTATTTGCCATCCGAGCTCATGAATGAACGCGATGATATTAAAAGTTGACCAAAAGAAAAAAAAGCCGCTGCAAGAAATAAAAATACGCGTAGGTATTATACAAGAATGGTGTAAGTGTATAATAAGAAGAGTGCGACGGCGAAGACGTCGTCGGCGAAGTATCCGTTTGAGATTCCTCGCCTGCCGCAAAGCAATCACTTGTTTAAAAAAGAGAGAGAGAGAAAAAAAAAATTACAAAGCAGTCCAAGTACAAATGTCGCGAGTCATCAAAGCGGTTTATAATTTTTATGTCCACGGCAATCTCAAAGGAGCCGCGCTCCTCGCAGCTGTTTATCAAAGGGCCGACGTGAAGTGGAGTGCCGCTCTGTGTAAATAACGCTTCGGACGGGTTATTGCTAATGCAATATAAACGTTGCCTGCAAGGCGAAACGTTTTTCTTTTTGTGCGTGTTCGATACGCTCCTGACGTTCGTTCCACGTACGTGTCGGTAATCGATTGAAAAACGCTCGTCTGTAAAATTGCAATTTCGTTTGCGTTAAAAACGCGAACTCGGCCGCCTTAAGTATGCCCGAGTAAATTAAAAACGAAATTATTTGAGCCAAAAAGACGTCGACGTGAAACAATCGATTTCGACAAACAAAAAAGGAGTCCGAATGGTCACCTGCAGAAGTTCAACGTATTCCCAATCTTTTCAAATATAAACTTCTTCTTCTTCTGATACCTACGTAGTCAGTATTGACCAAAAATGGAGATAAGTACGTGCAAATAAATGAGGGTAGATCCTATCAACAACCTTATGATAAAGGCATCCCAATCTGGAGAAGACAAATCCTGTTTTGTACACGAAAAATTGTCTTACTTTACTTTATTTGTTTGTTAAGGATGCGAGCACACCATCTTGGGTTTACCTGAATAAATTGAAGCCATGAAAATACTAACAATCAAGCAATCAATTTCGACTTCAAGAAGTCACCTATACATAGAAAAAGTTTTCATCTGAAATTTCCAATTAAAATAATATAAATGGACTACATCTCTATTAATTGTAGAGTTTTTGTCATCGTTTTGAAAAATGAGCCAAGTTTTGTTGAAGATGAAGAACTTGGGCGGAAGAGGTTTCTCCCAGTTGCGTTATACTTAAGAATGTTTGAATGAAAAGATTAAGTAGTTTCAAGATGGCTTGCGCAAAAACCAAGAAATTCGTATATTAAGGAAGCAAAGTTGCAGTAGGTGACAGTGCTATAGAAGTGAAAGAAAGAAAAACAGTTGCAGAAAAATACAAAAACAAAAAAGTTCCTTGACTTTTGGCCGTCGACAGAGATAAATATCTACTGTCTCGGTAAAACAAACGCAAAAATCAACTGAAGAAGTGATCGAAAGTTAAATGATACTCTTACTCTTTGAATTTGACAAAATATCTTCAAATCTTCAAAGGGATACTTAAGGAAAATTTAAATTTCTACAGGGGGATTATGTTTGGCGAGTAAAAGGACAACACTATTCAAATTTGTAAATGGAAGGACCTACTGTAGGTAGATAGTTAAAGAGGAATATTTTATTCGTTGCTTCAGGAACCATTGGCCGTTTGCCTTCTTCATCAAGATCATCAAAATCTAACTCATCTACGAAGATAAGAGAAAAATGATTTCCACTTTTCAAATTTCACTGTTTTCACTTGTAACTTACACAGAGTAATTACAAAATTGAAGGTCTTTCTTGGCTGCTTGGTAAAGTGTTAACTTTGTGCTAGTGAATTTCTACTAGATAAATCCAATGAGGTCCTAGGGAATTTTTGGATATTGGCGATAAACAGAAATACCAATAATTAACAAATAAAGATGAGAACAATTCAAGCTGAATTATGAATTTAAGGCACTCATAGGTCTTGGAATTCTGAGGAATAACTATTTTGCACTTCAGCATTCTACTAGTACTGAAGTCCTTATAATCTTTATAGGCCTTACAGTCATATACTGTCAGCAAGCTTCCATTATAGTTCTTAGAAGTGTTGATTGCAGCTGCATAAAGCATTATCCCACCGATCGTCTAAAATTCGATGAAGTCTAACCTCTTTCATTTTTGAAGAACTGTCAATAGTTTACTTAAAATTAAAGACTGAGGAAGCATGCGGAACAACCGTCGTTAAAAATAATAGCAGGAAACAGTCGAAATAGAGGAGTCAAGAAATTAAAAAAGCAAGTATCCACAAGTATTTAAAAACTTAGCATAGTGAGATAAAATAGATGAAAGGAAAATATGACAAATAACAAATAATGAAGAAGTAACGACCGGATGACCTGAACATATTCAAGAGCTATTACATGATAAGGATCTGGAAACAAATGTTAGATAAAAAAGTGTGAAGGTGTTACTTCTAGAACAGGAGGAAAATGATATAAATATAGAAGAAACTCTAGACATACAACAATTAAAAAAGGAAAATCAGCTGGTCATGATGGTCAACTATGGAAGGAAGGCGCGGTACCGGATGAGTGGAGGATAGGAATTATAATCCCACTGTACAAGAATAAAGGAGGTAGTAGACTATGTGCAAATAATCGAGGTATTGCACTTATGAAATGTATGAACACACATTAGACAATAGGTTAAGAAAGGTGATTGAGAAACAATTAGATGAAGCTCAGAATGGTTTTAGGAAAGGACATAGTACACAAGACCAAGTTTTTACGTTTTTACCATGAAACAGCTAAATGAGAGAGCACACAAAACAACTGTCTATTCAGCATTTTTAAGACCTGGAAAAGACGTTCAATAGGATATCAGTAATTAGTCTGGGAAAGTTTAGTGAAAAGAGGCGTTAATGTGCGCAATTAGAAGTGTGTTTGAAAATAATCGAAATCATGTAAGGAAAGAAAACATACACTCTAAATAATTCAAAATCAATGATGGCCAAGGAGGTGTTTTGAGTACAACACTATTTACAGTAATAAAGAATAGCATCATTAGGAAAGTAAGAAAGAAGATAAAGAGGATGCATATTGGACATCGTAAGTTAAAAACACTAAAACGACTTATGGTCGATTTCTTCACCTAAGGTTAATTTATCTGTCAGTTAGAATGTGTCATACAGTTGACTGAACACATTATGGCCCGGTATTTCAGTCATGGTTTAACTTTAACCTTTAGTTTATTCCCATAGTAACAATTGTAAAAATAATTGTTCCTATGGAAATAAACTAAAGGTTAAAGTTAAACCATGATTGAAACACCGTGGGCCGTTTTCATAATAGTGCTAAAGGAGACTTTAATTTAAAGTCACTTTAAGCATAGGAAAACTAATGTGTTTTTATAGGTTAAAGTCACTTTAAATTTAAAGTTCTATTATGAAAACGGTCCTTAGTGTCACATTCTAACTGACAGATAAATTTAACTTTAGGATAAGACGATGAAGAAATTGGACATTGATGATTCGTGCCTCCTGAGGAAACGAACTCGAGAGAAATTTAAAGATATGAGAAGAAAGAAGAGTATGAAAATAAACACCACCTAAACGAAAATTATGGTAATTGGAGACGTACACTCGCGTGCAATAAAATCGCGTACACCTTCAAAATCAAGTAACACAGTTTTTACCTATTTTTGGCTTTGTAAATCGGTATTTTGTGAATTTTGACATACAATCAACAATGTAGGTTATAAACTGAGAATTTAAGATTCTTGTTACGATTTATTTAAGTGTGAAGTTGTTATTAAAGTATCAGGAAACAAACGTAACAGAGGTGTATTTATTTTTATAAAATAGAATTTATGAATAAAGGAAATATAAAGTTCAATATTTTATCATTTCTCCATCAGCTTCTGATACTCGATTCAATCTTTCAGGCATAATATGATATAAGATTTCACCAATAATTTTCATCCTGGCTTAATTCTACCTTATCATGATTCAAGTAAAATAGAAAGCGTGACAGCTTCTGTTCTTCCATCAATACTATTTTTTGGCACTTGTCGAATTCTTTGAATCAGAATTTATAATCCTTCGACTTGCAGTTGACCATAATGCCGGAAGGTTTGTCACAAATAACAAGATCTCCTATTATTTGAAATGGATTTTACTCCAAATGCTTAAAGAGGGCTTCATCTTGCTCATGAGTTGAATTTTTTTAACGTCCCAAAGCTGCTTTTCTAATTACAGTTTCTTTCTCTATCTACATCTTCTCTGTTCGTGTAAGAGTGCATTTATTTAGACCATAATTATCCGCCACTGCTCTTATTCGTCATGCATTTTCTAAGAGAGTATTAAAATTGATTCTGTTTGTGTCAGTTCGGCATTTTTATTGTTTGACACTGACAGATTATAAATAAGACCGACTTAATGCAACAAAAATTGGGTGTACGCGATTTTTTTGCACGCCACCGTAGGAAGAAAAGTGAACATATTGCTGTGATATCCACCTGAAAAGAAGAAGAAAAGGTTTGAGAGAAAAACAAATTAGCAATGAAAAAACGAGTAAGTTACCTATATCGAGATCAGTAAAGCTGATTCAGCAGTTACACCAAGACCAGAGGATTCAAAGCGGGCTGAGCTGAAACTGGAAATGATTTTCAATCTGAGGATGAAGATAGTGTGTGTTCGGTAAAGTGCTCGGACGATGACGGTACAGATAAAAACTGTAACGAAGTATAAAGACAAATAATTAGTCAACGAACAAACAAAAAAATATACATCTAAGTACATTAATTAAATACTTATATTTTTTATTTTCTTCTTATCTAAGGCGAGGACAAGCAATAGAAATCCGTCTGGAAGATCTAACCGGAAGGTGGAAAGACCGGCCCTAAGAAGGGTAAAAGAAGTCACGCCTAAAGACGGAATAAGAAATGTTATGATAAGAAAAGAGGTAGAAGTAGAATCAACAACTGAAAGAATTGCGAATCAAAAACTGAAATGGTTAGGTCATCTTGTAAGAATGAAGGAAGACAGACGAACAAGAGAAATCTGGCAAGCAAAAGTGAAGATAGGAAGACCGAGGAAGACATACATATTTTATAACGTTAATCTAACGAGCACACCAAAGAAGAGAAATATAGAAGGCCATGAGGATGGCGAGAAACAAAGAAGGGTGGGCACAGATGGTACATGCTTCAGAAAATTAGTTGGAAACAAAGTCTTCTTTACTTTCGGGTAGAAAGGGAAATGATGTTATAACAGATAATAGATCTCTCCAGATAGCCAACGAGACAGGAACGAATGGATGCTCTAAAAATAGTTCGTTAAATACTCAATGAATGTCACTTGTATGTACAAATTCGTAAGGTACTAAATCAACACTACGTAAGGTAACGCAATCCCATTCCTCTCGTGAGAGCATTGAGAAACAAAGATAACAAATACAATTGTCGCAAGTGCAATAAGGAAGACAACAGTTTTAGGGAATTCTGTTTACCGCAATGTCACTTGTTTCAATTTAAAATTGTATTAGGTTATGTCTAGTTAAGTCTGTTAAGTTATTTACCCATCAAAAAGTTGTTATTTTAAGAAGTGCAGAATTTTTCTTTCACGAGAAAGGCGGAATCATTAAATGTCATGCGATAAAAGTTTGGGATGCGATATTTAAACTCAATTTTCATAACCACTGACATTAACTTTGACAAGCGTCACTTCAAATAATACTTCCAACTGTTTTTTTTATCCCTAGATGAGAATAATTTGCGACAAGGATAGATATAAAAAAATCACTAAATGCGTCACCTATACGAAGTATGTTAGGTAAGGCACTCGATCTCTGTCTAGGGACACAGGTACTGCCATCATATGTTTTTGACAGTGACGGTGGCTATTTGACCTTGAAGAAATTAGTTGTCAAAAATGACAAATTGGAATACTTTATGTAAATCAAGGCGCAAATTACTTTAAATTTCCATTTTATTGATACAAAATGTAAGTTTACGATAAATCTAAGCGTTTATAGGAAAATATGACATAATAAATAGAAAACTGTAAGTAATAACCAAAAGAACATAAATACCTAAGATATTCCAAACTAAAAGTTAACTTATTAATATGCTAGGCTTTCACTGATGTTTATTAGCTTTACTGGAGACAAATTAACTGGTTGATGTACAAGTTTTCTTGCATAAAATTCTCATTTACAGAAAAAAATTCGTATAAATACCAACCTATACATACTTTGGATCAAATTTAAAAACAATTTCTGATGTGTTTTGACAAATTCAGTTAAAATATGCAACATACTTTGTCTTAAGTCAAGACATACATTAAATTGTATGAAATGTACAAATATACATTTGTGGGCTTATGATATTTTAAAAAGAAAAGTTGTATGCACCTCTAGGAATGTTGAACAGTTTAAATTTATAGCATTTGATTTGTAATGGGCAACACAACATATTTCAGGCATTATCTATGCTGTTTTTAAATTTATTACGCCAAGAAGCGAAAATTGAACGGAACAACTGTCACAATGACAACCCATTTGTTCAAGGTCAAATAGCCACTGTCAGTGTCAAAAACATATGATGGCAGTACCTGTGTCCACAGACAGAGATCGAGTGCCTTATCCTGTATTAAGGCACTCGATCTCTGTCTAGGGACACAGGTACTGCCATCATATGTTTTTGACACTGACTATTTGACCTTGAAGAAATTAGTTGTCAAAAATGACAAACTGGAATACTTTATGTAAATTAAGGCGCAAATTACTTTAAATCTCCATTTTATTGACACAAAGTGTAAGTTTACAGTAAATTTAAGCGTTTATAGGAAAATATAACATAATAAATAAATAAATAAATTAGAAAACTGTAAGTAATAACCAAAAGAACATACCTGAGACATTCTAAACTAAAAGTTAACTTATTAATGTGCTAGGCTTTTACTAATGTTTATTAGCTTTACTAGCGACAAATTAACTGGTTTACGTTCAAATTTTCTTGCATAAAGTTCTCATTTACAAAAAAAATTGCGTATACCTACCTATACATATTTTAGATCAAATTTAAAAACAATTTCTGATATATTTTAACAAATTTAGTTAAAATAAGCAACAAATGTGTCTTAAGTCAAAAAATACATTAAATTATATGAAATGTACAAATGTATCTATTGTGAGCTTATGACATTTTAAAAAGAAAAGCTTTATGCACCTTTAGGAATGTTAAACACTTTAAATTTGTAGTATCTAATTTGCAATGGGCAACACAACATATTTTAGGCATTATCTAGGCTGTTTTTAAATTTATTACGCCAAGAAGCGAACATTGAATGGAACAACTGTCACAATGACAACCAATTTGTTCAAGGTCAAATAGCCACTGTCAGTGTCAAAAACATATGATGGCAGTACCTGTGTCCACAGACAGAGATCGAGTGCCTTAGGGTTAGGACACGATAATGTGACGTACGGTTATAATAATGCTGTTAATTCTCCTTTTAAACTTTACATCACACCTCTTAAGTTATAGAATTTGTTTAAATGTTACTTATATTTACAGGATTCAGTTTTCTACTCTGTTATTGTAACAGTAGTGCCACCACATATTTGGTGAACTGTCTCCAAACTAAACCGAGTTTGTCTCCAAACAAAACCGAGTTTGTCTTCAAATTGGGGCGTCAAATTTAGAACGTTTGATGAGCCTCTTGTCTAGTTCTATTATCTGTGGTTATACGTACGTTCAGGTAGTAAAGAGATATCTCCCCCATAGATATGTAAATTTAGTTTAGAACACTTTATCGAGTAAGCGGACATCGGAATGGAAAAGTGGGCTGGCTGCTGAGCACGTGCCTATGCCTATGCTCCTTCCATTCGATTGTCTGCCTGCTTGCTCGGCATAGTGGTTAGCAGTTACTATCACACTTTATGGAGGAGACGTCTCTTTATTACCTGACTGTACATGTGTATAAAATAAAAATTGCATTTTTGGCTTTAGTAATATTTATACTTAGACGGAAGTTGTTATTACGTGACAAGTAATGATTATTTGATTAATGAGCTTAAAAAAGATAAGTCCAAGAACATGTTGATATTATGCAAAGTCTCTTTTGCAAATAACTAGGACGGGTTCACATCCACAGCAATAGTCTAGTAAACCTAAGAGAATATTGTTAATAGAGTTTAAAATTTTTGAACGTAAAGTTTTAAAATGAAAGTAAATCGACAAAAGATTCTGAGCGGTCGGAACAGACGCGTCCGCTAATAAAAATAAATTTCGCAAAAACACGCGCTCGCTAATGGCAACGTAAATATTTACTTTTAATTGCACCGGTATTGACAATATCGTCGTAAAATGCAGCGTGATATTTTTAATCCACTCGGACGTCGTGTAAACATTAGCTTAAGTTGCTTTTAGACGGCGGTCACTTCAAAGGACCGCCGCGGAAACTGATAGCGTATAACTTATGAACGATTATCTGCTAATATTACGTGCCTATCCCACTATTCTACGTATAATAATAATAATAGCTCCAACTCGCTCTCGTTTTCTCTCTCCCTCTCTCTATTTTCGCGACTAGATTTAATCCGCGGACGCCAGTTCGATGGTTTATCTTTGGCGGTGTTATAAACATTAAACGCTTATCTTCCAGGCAAATAAAAACTTGATCGGAGATTTTTCGGAACATTTTTTCTTTCACGGTATTGGATTTGAAAGGTACACAAACGAGTCGTGCGATAGTTTATTTTCTGGAAAACACTCATCTCATCGATTCTCTAGTCCCTGAACTCTAAGAACTAAGATAACGACTTGATAAGACTTAGTTTGCAGATTTCGTAGATATTTTAGAATCCTTCCTTTGGGATCATCAGAATTTACGTTTATCATCCGCCTTAGAATCGAGGATGCAATTGCAACGTAATACATTCCATCTCTACCTTATCTTCATCTTTTTGTTTATAGTTACTAGATTTACGAGGAAGAATCCCAAGTGTACCCTCCCAATTTTGATGAAACCTTGCAGACTTTATCTTGGGTAAAATTACTTTCCGCTTCTGTCCAAATTCACTTTGAAGGGGTATGTCTGATGGCCACCCCAAAATTGGTTTTAAAATAACTCCGTAATTATAATAGAATTTGGGCAGTGATGGAGAGAGGTTTTAAATATAATTACCTAAGGTCTACAAACGGTCATCAAAATCAAGAGGGACACTTGAGATACCTTCCTTGATCCTTGTTAGTTTAAGGATTTTGTTGTTTTGAAGTTTAAATTCAAAATTAATTCTATTCGATGATAACTCCTTTTTAGAGTAAATTTGTCACCTGGTGGTAGTTGCAAGGTGGTACCAGCACTTCGCCGATGGGGTAAATTAAGCGTCGAGGAGCAGCAAGCGGGTGAGAATAAAAACGAACCGATTCAGTACGAGACGTGAGATGGGGAGGGCGGATAAGAATTGAGTTCGTAAAGTTGGTTTCCATGTTTCATGAATATTTAAGCAAGCAGAAGCGTGCATGAGCGACGCTCGCGTTAATAATTGATTTTGAGTAACGTACTCTCAGGCAACGTGACGATGAAAACGCTGGAAAATCAACGTGAGCCCATGTAATTTTTTTTTATTCCACTTGAGAAATAAGTAGAATTTTTCTAATGAAAAAGAAGAAGTAGAAAGATCTCTTGTCACCACTTTACTACACAATTCAAAATGTGCTGCATAATCAAAATTTAACGGATGGTAAACATTAAGGCCTAGTTTTACAACACCAGCCAACAATTGCTGAAATAATTGTTGTTATAGGTTTAAGCTTCTGCTTAAATTTAAACCGACATTAATCAAACGAACAAAAAGCTTTCAGGTTCAAATAAAATGATGAGATGATATCTAAATCTAAATAAAATTAGATTTATCTCATTTACAAGTAGCTATCATCCCCTTCAGTATAATCCCTTTGTGAATCTCTGCGAGCTCATTGCTTTAGTCAAGCTTCAAAGGTTACTTAATCTTTTTCCCCCACAGTATCTCAAACCCTCTGCGATTAGTCTTTACATTACGAAGTTAAAGCGTTTTTTTTTAAATAGTTTTATTGTAATTTTTAAGAACGTAGAAAAGGGATTGAAAATACCCAATACAGAGGATGCGACATGTAATGGATAATGGAAAGGAAAATTATTTGTAGGTTTAAGAGTGGCATTTGACAAACTCATACGGAGAAGCCTAGAATAATTAGAAACATATTATTGGGGTAATAAATAAAAAGTATATCTACATAATTATATGAAACAGCTAAAGAAAAAGTACAAATCGCTAGAAGAAGACCAACAGAGTTTAGAAGGGATAGAGGAATTAAGCAAGGAGATGGTTTGAGTCTCTTATTTTTTATAATGATAATAGGCAGTATTATAATAAATTAAGGCAAAATTATAATAAAAAAGAAGGGGTTAGAAGCAATTATTGGCTACAGTACAATTTGGAACCATTGGAAATAAGTAATTTATTGAATGCAGACGATATTGTCATAATATATGATCCACAAAATAAAACGCAGAGATTAAAGAAGACAAAAAGAAGAACGATTAAGAAACAAATTTAAAATAATTTATTATAATTTTTTTTTAATTCGTCGTCGTTTTGACTTTTTCCTGGTCCAGGAAAGTCTTCAACCAAGGATACGCGAACGTCAAATCCATGATCCTTTGACTGTGCTCCTTCATATTTTCTATTTGTTCAATGAAAATCTGAAAAACAAAATTCTTTAATGAAAAAAGAAAATTGATATAAGAAGAATCAGGAAAAGGTAGGGAGTAAAAAATAACCGATGGTCACCAGTTGCAGTGATTTAGTGTATTTGTCGGAGTTTGAGAATGAAAGAATTGTGGCAGAACTGTGAAGAGATGCAGAAGAAGGCCCACAAGAAAATGGAATGATGAGACAATCTTAGCTGAAGGTCTGCGAAAGAAGCCCTAAAAGATTGGAAGCAATAGAAAAAGATCCAAGAAGAGATTCCTGTCAAAACTTCGACATCCATGAAGCTATGTATAAAAGGAATGTGTATTGAATGAAGGTCCGCGAAGGAAGCACTCATGATACTGGAAACGATAGAAGAAGATCCATAAGGAAATTCCTGTCGAAAGAGGTATAAAAGGTGAAGAATAAATCTACATTTGATGGAGGAACGCACTCAAAAGATTGGAAACGATAGAAAAAGATCTGCAAAGAGACCCCTCGACATCCATGGAAGTAAAAAGTGAAGAATACATCTATATTTGACGAAGGTCAAAGAGACTGGAAACGTAGAAGACAATTCATAAGGAGATTGCTGTCAATTATTGGCTACAATACAATTTGTAACCATTGGAAATAAGTAATTTATTGTATGCAGACGAAATTGTCATAACATGTGATCCACAAAATAAAACGCGGAGATTAAAGAAAACAAAAAGAAGTACATATGTACATAGAAAAAATGAAAATGGAATAAATTCAAACAAAACTGAAATAATGCGTTCAAGAACTTTCACGTTTTGAGTTGGCGTTGGTTCGGTAAACGTATGTTGGTGGTCTAGTCATAACCAGTTGTAGCTGATCTCACTACTTTGGACGTTTTAATATTAAATTCATTCTCTTGTCATGCAACTAATTCTCTCTCCTGTGTAAGTTATTAGTTTATTTTCTAAAAACTGCTGTTTTTCGATAAAAATCCTTTTTCTCTCCTTGACATTAAAATAGACTTCTTTTTCTTTCATGAGAGTGGTACTGTTATAATGGAAGGTGATAGACAACCAAAGAAGTGTCCAAGTGAGGCCTTTGTAAAATACATCCCTATCGTTTGACAACAGTTAATATCAATTTACTTTGCTGTTTATTTTTGTTCCTATGTAAGTAATTTGATAAATAATAAGTAAAGACATGTTTCTTGCTAACACAAGTCATGGTCAACTCCAAACGTGAAAGTTTTTGAACGCACTTCATAATGGTAGTAAGTGAAAGGGGGAGAACAAAGCCAAATGAAAGATACTTGGTGCAAAGAAATTAAAGTAGAAAAAGTAAGTGTATTACAGCCGATGGAAGGATTGGAGAGAAATTAACAAATAGGACGAGGAAGTAAGATAGGATATATAATATGCTAAATAGAGAAATACTAAGGAAATTAAAATTATAGACAAAAGTATAAATATGACATATGCCATGAAAACTGGGTTCTTCACAAAAGACATGAAAATACCTAGAATAGAAACCGTAGAAATGGGAAGGAAAACACCAAATAAGACTGATTGTAAGTAGAATAGAGTATCAAATGAAAATATAAAAGAAATCGATATTAAGAAAGAGACAATCAAATTGGTATGGACATGCCAGGAAAGAGCTTACAAAAGAGTAATGGTATCAAGAAGATTAAGAAAGAGAAGCTATGGATGGAACAAATGAATAGAATTAGGAAAGATAAGAATAAAATCGCCGCATGAAATGAATGAAAACGTTAACTTAAGATAGGAAGGAATGGAAGCAATGGATAATTAAAGACACGGAGTCCCACATCCGAGGTCAGAAGGACAAAAGCTATGGGAAGAAGAAGTTAAACATAGAGAAGTCATAAGGGGTTAAAACCACCGAATACAAAGGGTGGGGAATGATCCCAACAGTCTCAGAATGTCTGAAGTCAAAATTGACTTTGGTTTGGGAAAGATATTTTTTTATAAAATTTCTTTTGGGACAAACACTTTCTGTGTTTGCTCTTTTTTTCTAAGATGAAATAGTTAGCCCGTCGCTAGATTACCAGTTTAATTTATTGATCCCACATTTATTTAGAAGACATAATTAACTTAACGAGTCACTTTTAAGTAGAAATATTTATTTTGATCTATGACTTTGTTTCACATCGGTATGTTGGTCGAAATGGATTCTACGTCGTCCGCCAAGCATTCGATTCACCTGAGCTTTCCGTAATCCGTTCGGGCAAGTAAGAAGCAAGAAGGCGATTTCCATGCAAGCAGAACACGGTAATCGCAACCGTGCTTGGACTTGACGTACCCTGATGGATCGTGCGGCGTCTCTCTCGCCGTTGGGGGTATCTCTCTTCTTCCAACTATGGTAATTACCTACCAGATGTCAGGCTGTGACTGATCGCCCATTGCCCTGTCTCGCTGAATTTCTTATTATCCTTTCTTTGTGTGCGATGCACTCACGAAAACCCGTCGTTTGCCTTCCTTTTGAGCTGTCTGTCGGTTGTGCAAACGGACGCGGTCGATTTTTTTCTCGACGACGCAAAAATCCGCCGCGACGTAAATTGGCAGGAATTCGCCGGCGGCGAGGTGTGTTTATTTTGCTTAGGTGCTTTGAAGTTCGAACTCGTTGATCCGATAGAAAAACAATTAATTGAATTTGGTTATACGTATACGAGGGCGGTGCGAGATGTTCTAGCATAAATACACAGTCGAATGAGAAAAATCGACTTTGCCGCGGTATTTTAAGAAACGTGCAAATTTTTTGGAAACTTGCGCGTTTAAAACTTTTTTCTTTAAGACTTACGCAACGATAATTATTTTGGTCTAATTACGATAAAACAAAAAAAAATGAGGAATTAGGTAACACTCTTAAAAATTATTTGTCAATTCCGATACAAGCTGCTGCAAATCATGGGGAAAATGAAAGTCATTTCATAGGTCCTGGAGAACAATTATTTTTCAAGATTGCCTACTTTTATTTATCATGAAAATAAAAAGAACTAAAGGATGATTGATCATAGAAATATTAAAAAAAAAAACTATACCTTGTAATTATTTACATAATTACAGTTGGTTCTTGTCCGATGAAATTTGTATCACAAAATCTTTTAAGCGGACACTAAATCGCGTACTATAACACTTTACGTTTCACCGTCGTCAGACGAAGCTATCGAACGACGGTGAAACGTAAAGTGTTATAGTGCGCGATTTAGTGTGCGCTTAAAAGATTTTGTGATACATATTTACATAATGTATTCCACAGAAAATAAGGTCTGGAAAATTGAGGAAGAAGAAAAAAAATGAAAAGATACATAACAAAACTCACTTTTTTGAAATTGAAAAACAAAAGGCAGTTTAAATAAAACAAAAAGTTAGAATGACAATTAATGATCAGTTTTTAATTTGATAAAAACTAGGCCATTGGGTACGAGGATTAAGAAACAAATGAAACAACGTAACGATAATTTTAAATTATTTATTATAATTTTATTTTAATTCGACGACGTCTTGACTTTTTCCTGGTCCAGGAAAGTCTTCAACCAAGGATACGCGAACGTCAGATCCATGGTCCTTTGACTGTGCTCCTTCATGTCTTCTATTTGTTCAATGAAAATCTGAAAAACAAAAGATTTTAATGAAAAAAATTGAAATAAGAAGAATCAGGAAAAGGTAGGGAGTAAAAAATAAACGAGGGTTACCAGTTGCAGTGATTTGGTTTATTTGACGAGATTTGAGAATTAAAGAATTGTGGAAAACTGTAGAGAGATGCAGAAGAAGGCCCACAAGAAAATGGAATGAAGCTGAAGGTCTGCGAAAGAAGCCCTAAGAGATTGGAAGCGATAGAAAAAGATCCACGAAGAGATTCCTGTCAAAATCTCGACATCCATGAAGGTACGTATGAAAAGAATCTGTATTGGATGAAGGTCCCCGAAGGAAGCACTCATGATACTGGAAACGATAGAAGAAGATCCACAAGGAGATTCCTGACAAAAGAGGTATAAAAGGTGAAGAATAAATCTACATTTGATGGAAGGAGGCACTCAAGAGATTGTAAACGTTAGAAAAGATCCACAAAGAGATTCCTGCCAACACCTTGACATCCACGGAAGTAAAAGGTGAAGAATACATCTATAGTTGGTGAAGGTCTGCACTTAAGAGACTGTAAATGTTAGAAGAGAATCCGTAAGGAGATTGTTTTCAAAAACTCGACGTCCATGAAGGTAACAGGTGATCAATATCAATATCAATATTGCATTCCTATACAAAACGATAGTAATGCAATAAAAATAATTCAAATGGCATTTAAAATAATGAGCCAAACAAATACATAATTTTCTAATCAAGTGACCTATGGAGGTCACTTGATTAGAAAAGATATTGGTCACGCGTTATAAAAGGTGAAGAATAAATCTATATTTGTTGAAGATCCGTGAATGAAGCACTCAAGAGGCTGGATACGATAGGAGAAGATTCATAAGGAAATTCCTGTCAAAACCTCAACGTCCATGAAAGTACAAAAGATGAAGAATAAATTTATATTTGATGAAGATCCGCGAAGGAAGCACTTAAGAGACCGGAAACGATAGAAGAAGATCCGTCAAAACCTCGACATCCACGAAGCTATAAAAGGTGAAGAATAAATATACATTTGATAGAAGGAGGCACTCAAGAGACTGGAAGTGATGAAAAAATATCCATAAGGAGATTCCTGTATAAAAGGTGAAGAATAAATCTATATTGAATGAAGATTCGCGAAGAAAGCACTTAAGAGACCGAAAAAGATAGGAGAAGGAGATTCCTAACAAAACCTCGTCATCTATAAAGGTATAAAAGGTGAAGAATAAATCTACATCACGATGGAAGGAGGCACTCGAGAGACTAGAAGAATAAAAGAAGATCCATGAGACTAGAAGGATAGAAGAAGATCCATAAGGATCAAAACCTTGATACTCATGAGCAGGCTTACGATTTCGGCCCACTTCGAACATATTGGATTTTAAATTCCCCGGCTTCGCACAACATGGCAGGTAGTGGGGGAGCATCTGATTAGAAAAATATTGCCTTACATACTTTTTTGATTTATGTTAAACTTTATTTAATTATTTACTGCGATCGCGTGACCCATAGCAAATTTTCAATAAGTTTAAATGCGACGTGGGCCGAAATCGTAAGCCTGCTCATGAGGATATAAAGGAGAAGAATATATCAATATTTGTACATAATAATAAATTGATTGCTTCATAAATGAGAATTGCGTATATTAGTTTTGAAAAAAAAATTGAATGGGCTAGATAGGAATAGGTTGCAAAAGAAAAAACGGAACAAAGAAACGAAAGCATATCGTCAGAACGACACAACGTGCAAAAGTATTAAGCAATCGAGATCTAAATATAAAAAATTTATTAATTAGCGCTGTGACTAATCATTAAAAAAAAATAAAAGTTCTTAAAACCCAATTTATTGTATCTTCTATTCATAGCAAACAAAACCAAACGAATGTAAAGCACACCGTCAGAAAAGCGACATCGAGGTCTAAACAGATAACGTAATCAAAAGAATGAGGAAGAGTTTGTCAATCAAAATATTTAAAAAAATATATTTCGTAATCATAAAAAAACGAAGAAAATTCCTTACCTCTACTTCATCCTGTGTGTTTCCTTTTTCCCAAAAATTTGGGTGTGTTTCTTCTAAGGGCCGCACAAACGAATTTTCAAAATTTAAATTTCGAGGCATCGCTGAGACTAAAGCAAAAACCGTGGACGATATAAAAATAAACGGAAAAATCATTGCAGCACAAATAAAAAAACACACTTGGAATCAATTTCACCGATCAACTCCCGTTCAGTAGTCACGTTGTATTGTACCTTCGAGCCAAACTCTCCCGATTTTGTTTGCTTTTATATACGAGGCCTATTTAAATAAAGGGAATTTTTGGTTTCGTTTCAATTGTTCTGTTTATTTTGGGTTCGTCATTATCGTTTACCTGCCACTCGCGTACGATAAAGCGTTTAGTCATAAAATTGCTACCTGAATTCCGATTAAAACGCAAAAATATCATGTAACATCCGATTTATAAAAGATTATAAATAAATAGGTTTCCGCCCATTTTTTTTTTTCTGGAACCAGTTGATTACTCTAAATTTTTCGAACCCGTATCTCATGTAATTTTGATTTACATGAGATAAGGGTTCGAATAATTTCCTTTGAAAGCTAAATTTGTTTCGAGTTTGCATCAATACATTCAATTCATTATTGTACAACAATTTGATAACTTATTGGTAATTGGACAACTCAGAATTCTTGAAAGTAATCGTTTTTTTTTTTTTTTGAAAAAAACATTGTGTAACAGTGTTTGTAAAAGTATAATTAAGTTTACTTTTGCTATCATGTGAAGGTCTTCGATGATTTTTTTTTTCTAATTGGTACTGAAAGGTGTGTTTTTTAAAACATTCCTAAATACCATTAGACATCCATGTATCAAGGTAATTTTTATGAACTTCTTGAAGTCCGTTAACGGGATCTACCGTCCACCACCATTAATACTTTAAGCAAAGGATTAAAAATCGCTTAATCCGGTCCCGTACCCGATGGGCGGCTTTTGCGCGCGGCGTAGGGACGAAGCAACACAAGAACAAGAAGAAGAAGAAGACGTGAGACAGCGTTCGGCTTCTTCTTTGAAGCCCAACGGCGGTCAGTGGTACCGCGGTCTCTGACCCGAACAACCCATCGCCGCGACCAGCGGTCCTCAAGGCGGGTGTCTTTAAAGTTTGCCCGCGTGCAATAAACACGCTCGCCCGTGCTCGTAATATATCATTTCAGTTGTTTTTTCCCCGCCTCGTCTTATGTAAATTAAATTTTCCGTTCCGGTATCGTTTGTTTTGTACGACGACCAACCAACCGCCAACGGTGCGGTACCTGTACGTTAATGAGCCGAAATATTATCTTTTTTTTTCCATATTTATTGACACGTAAAAGTCACCTACCTAAATAAAGAAAACAAAAAGAGGTCCAAAAGCTCTGCAAGGAATTAATTTGCGCAAATAAAATATTTGTTATTAATAGTTCATTAAACGTTTTTAATTATTTAAATTAATTTCTTAATTCTTTTGCGATCATCATGAGAACCAATTTCAAAAATCCCTGTTTCGTCAAGGTAAACAAATTTTGATGGACTATCTTTTGATAGTCCGCATTAGTGGATAGTTCACATTATGTTGCAGTTCCAAAGGTAAGTCCTCGTCGAGGGTCATCCAGCTTCCAACGGAAGCCAAAATATCTTTTAATACTTTGCCGAAGGAATTAATATTGCCTCTTTCGGCTAAAACACTTAAAAGATACTGTCGTGTAAAACATGTTGTTCTGAACACAAAAATGCAAATGGACTTACTATTTCGGTACATTTCATATACAAATGACATTCCGAGCAGGTTTCTTTCATGGTCGCTTTCGTTTTGAACTGTGCAATAGCTCATTTGACTTAACAGTTTGTAATATGGAACTGACCGCTAATATACTAATGTTTAACGCATTAGCCACTCTCTACAACAATATTACAGTTAATGTTACAATTAAATAACCCTCATATGACTTTACCTTTCTAACTGCAGTAATCGGTAACAATTATCCCCCATGAAATCCATAGACTTTAAAACTGCCTATAGACTTCATAAAATGCATGGACTTTAAATTTATAGACTTCTTGAAACCCAGGGTCTTCAAAACTATAGACTTGATAAAATTTAAAAAAATTCATCTTCTTTAGGCCCGGTCTTTTCATCTCCAGTTAACCATAGGAACAATTGTGATCGATCACAATTGTTACTATGGGAATTAATCGTCAGATAAAGTCAATTGGAGATGAGAAGGCCGGGCCTTAGAATCATAATAAATAATCCATCCCCTTTAAAATCATATGTCTTTAAAATCGTAATACTACATAAAACACCAAGAACTTTAAGACGAGTGCTACACGCTCAGTCTGGCATCAGTTCAGTCCATGACTGTGGTCAGAATGACGTCAAACTAATTACATAATGTGTAGACTGACGGACTGATAAACCGGAATAACAAATAATTTTTAAATATTTTGATAATTTTCGTCAGTCCTGGTAAGACTGACAACAGATTGAAGTTGATCGAACTGACGCCAGACTGAGCGTGTAACACCCGTCTTAAAGATATTACACCTCATAAAACCCATGGACTTTAATAATGTAGACTTTATGAAATCTATGGACTTTAAAACTACTTATGGACTTATAAAATGCGTGGACTTTAAAATTGTAGATTTCTTAAAACCCAAGCACTTTAAATCTATATTTATAGTTGGTTCTTGTCCGATGAAATTTGTATCACAAAATCTTCTAAGCGGACACTAAATCGCGCAACTATACGTAAAACTTTCAATATTATTAATAAGTTAGAAAAATCTGTTGAAATTAGTAATAATATTGCTAAATCTCTTAAAGTACAGCATCCCATATTTCCTAAATTATACTGCATTCCAAAAATTCACAAACCTAACACACCTCTTCGGCCAATAGTTTCTACTATAGGTTCTTCTCTATATTTCTTATCAAAATTTGTTTCAAAAATTCTTACTCAAGTTACTAGTAAATCAGAATACTTTATAAAAAATTCTTATGAACTTGTAGATAAATTGAAAAACATAGATATATCAAATAACTGTATTATAATTTCTTTAGATGTTGTTTCTTTGTTTACTAACATTCCAAAAGAGTTAGCTTTAAAAAGCATTAATGATAGGTGGATAGAAATTAAAGATTTTACAGACATTTCCAAAGAAAATTTTTTAGAAATTGTTACTTTATGTTTTGAAACATCTTATTTCGCTTTTAATGATAAATTTTATAAACAGATTTTCGGTACAGCAATGGGGTCTCCTTTATCGCCTGCTTTAGCTGAAATTGTCATGCAGGAACTAGAAAAAGTGTCATTAACTCATTACCTTTCAATTTAACTTTATATTTTCGTTACGTCGATGATATTTTATTGATTTTGCCTTCAGATAAAGTAGACTTTGTTTTAAGTAGATTTAACTCTTTTCATAATAGATTACAATTTACAGTAGAAAAAGAAATTAACAATTCACTAAGTTTTCTAGATGTAAATATCATCAGACGTAATAACAAATTAATAACAAATTGGTTTCATAAACCTACGTGGTCGGGTAGATATATTAATTTTCATTCGTATACTTCTAAAAACTATAAAATTGCAACAATTATTTCTTTAACAGATCGAGCTGTTTTACTTTCAGATAAACTTTTCATTTATGATAATTTAAATTTAATAAAAAAGACTCTTGTTCAAAATTCTTATCCAATAAATCTTATAGAATCAGTAATAAAAAATCGTGTTAAATATTTACAAAATTCAAAAATCCACAATAACAATAAACAAACTTCAAACAAAAAATACATATCATTACCCTACATTGAACTACTACACGGAGAGAATTACGTTGTAAAAGTAAATATAAATATAGTAATTTTTACAAAAATTTATATTACTATATGTGACAGCAAAATCATTTTATTAACTTAAAAACATATTTATATTAACTGTTATATATTTAAATTTATAAAAAGATATTCTAAAATGGCTAAAATATAAAATATAATATCGTTTAATATATTTATATTTTAACACAGATAAGAAGCTACGGGATTCACATGATCACCAACCTTTGCAGCTGCACCAAAAAAAATAAGTACTTGATTTAAGAAAAAACGTATATTAAATTACAAATTTTATAAAAAAAAAAATTGTGCAAATCGGTTTTGATTACAGCGGATTCCTCGAGCATGCTCTGTACAGCTGTTTAAGGCCTCATTGGGCCTTCATCAACAGAACCGTAGCTCCAGAACTCCACCATAGAAAACATAAATATATTATGTTATGTTGTGTTGTCTATGAACTCCACTGCAAACCAAATCGATCTCTCCTATAGGTTATATGCCATTGCGATGTGAAAGTAATGAACAATTTAAGTAGTGACATCTTTCGATCGCTTTTTGACCTCAAGTTTTATGTTGTAAACATCATATCTGCAGGCCGAACTCATAAATATTACAAAATCATATGCTTAATGTAATATAATCGCATTGTCATTTCTCTTAAGAGAAAAATTTACTTGCTTTACTTAAACAATTTTGCTACTTTTAAAACAATTTATTTTATTATTAATGATACTTTTTTTACAACACGGTTTTTAATATACATTTTTCTCAGTGTATATGACACATTTAAACACATATTCAAAAAACACAATTTAATTTTAGCCAGCAAATCTGTAAATAATTTAAATAGTATTTTCTCAAATTTAAAAACCAAAACACCAAAATTAAAACAGCCAAACGTAGTTTATGAAATTAAATGTTTCAATTGTAATTCATGTTATATTGGAGAAACAAGCCAAAATTTAAAAAAACGTCTAGACCAACATAAATATCATATCCAAAAAAATAATCAAAATCATTCACTGCTTGTAGAACATTCATTAGAATATGACTATAATTTTGATTTTGTAAATACTAACATTTTATATTACTAGTCTAATATTTTCAAAAGACGTTTTATTGAAATGTGTAAAATAAAAATGTCGTCGAATTCTATTAATAAACGTACTGATTTTGCAAATTTAAACGATACATTTTGTAGTTTTCTCGATTCCTTAAATAGAACATAGATCTGTCAATTTTTTAACATTTGTAATGTTCAAATTATTTTTAGATTAAAAAATAAATATAATATACATAAAAAAAAAATCAAGTTACTTTTTCAGTTTCCGTTGACAACCTTGTTTATTTTAACAACATAATTTTCACTTCTGACGAAGCAGTCGAACGACTGCGAAACGTAAAGTGTATAGTTGCGCGATTTAGTGTCCGCTTAGAAGATTTTGTGATTTAAATCTATAGTCCAATGACTTTATAATTACAGCAACGGAGGAGTGGACGATGAAATATCAATTGCTCAAGCACTTTAAATCTATAGTCCAATGACTTTATAATTACAGCAACGGAGGAGTGGACGATGAAAAATCAATTGCTTCAAAAGTGAACTAAATCGCAATTTAAAATCATATGAAAAATTCAACGTCTTTAAAGTCATAATACTACTGTGCGATCCAATATTTTTTAGATAAGGGGAGGCTATGAAAAATAAAATCGGAGTCTTAGCTTAATTGATATTGACCATAATCTGTCAAAACTGATACGTCAAGATACATCTAAATCTTCTAATTGAATACATGAGGATTTGTTAAAACTCTTTAATATGATAACGACGAATTTCAAATGCCGCGGGAGTGTTTGAGAGCGTTTAAGCAACTAACAGATTTGACAGAAGTCAGAAAGCAAATGTCAGGTTAAAAGTTTTGAATCAAGCTAAGACTCAAATTTTTCATAGCCTCCCCTTATCTAAAAAAATATTGGATCGCACAGTACATCAAAGGCCAAGAACTTTAAAAGATCTTAGACTTCATAAAACCCGTGGACTTTAAAAATGTAGACTTTATGAAATCCATGGACTTTAAAACTACTTACGGACTTCATAAAATGCATGGACTTTAAAATCGTAGATTTCTTAAAACCCGAGGACTTTAAAACTATAGACTACATAAAATCCATCTATACCAAAGCCAATGACTATAATTACAATTACAATTACTTGAAAAGTGAACTAAATAGCTTCGTGATGATCCCTGAAACAAAAGAAGATCACAGATCTTTCAGAGTAGAAGAGAGAAGTCCTCGTCAGATAAAGCTGTTTTCTCGTGTCTTCAACCCGGAAGTTGTCAATTCTTTTAACGTGCCGTGTCATTTTACACTTTCTTCTCAACCTAAAGACTCTTTTGTGTTTTTTATTAAGCGGAAAGAGAAGGAATATCTCTACGTCATCGCCGGAAACAGTCAACAATTTAAATCTGACTTGTTTTCCTAACCTGAAAGCTCGGTTGTCTTTTATTAATTTTTTTTTTTGATTAAGAAGAAAATAAAAAAATAATCAACACTTCATCATCATCTCTGGAAATTGACAACCCTTTTATTCTATTTCATTTGGCTTTTGTTGTATTTCTTATCAATAATTGTGACTTTGTAAATGCCGATTCTCGCGAATCCTACAGAAACTTAGTCTTGTCATTGGTAAGAATATTTTGTGTATTTGTTGTGTTTTGTAAAGAACTCTTATCAATGATAGGACTGAGTTTCGAATCGACATTAACAAAGTCACAGTTATGGATACGAGTTATTTACAAAACCGTAAACTTGAGAACAACACATTTTACGTATATTAGAAATAGAATTTGTACCTACTAATAGTCAACCCTGTATATGTATTTATTTTTCGTAAATGGCATTCATCTTTTTTTATACAAAATTTGTTAATTTGTTTGAAGCAGCGGTTCTGGTGCATTCAACCTTAAAAGCTTAAAATTTGATGTATTTACATAAATTATTATGTATGTATTTCATTTTTGCATTTTCTTTGATTTTTAAAAAATGTTTTTCTTATATTTTCATACTTCTTACAATTAATCACTATTTAATTTTGCTTGTTATGGTATGTGTTCGTTAGTTTTTAAATAAAATCTATTTCACTACTTCTTCGTATTCTAAATTTTTCGTCATCACTATTTTTTTCTTTGATTGTTAATAATTATTTTTTGTTTGTCATTTTATTTTATTAATATGAAATATGTCTGCGTTAAATTTTTAATTTTTCATTCACTTTAACCTTATCATTCGTAATAAACGAACACGTAATTAATAACACAATGTAATTACAATATTTTCATTCTGTTGCCAGCCAAGCCAATCACTATCGCGAAACCGACCACACGTGTGTCCCCCGTTAATTAATTAACTAATCCGTTTATCGAGCAATCTCCGCCATATTTGTAGATTCTTTCTTTTCCATTAGCGATCCACCACAAATTAACGTCGCCCACGAACTTTATGAAACAACATTGCCGACTGCGTTTGGAATTTATTCCAAAGGAATGCAGAAATCATTTTAATAACAGTAAAGTAAGTAGCCCAAACAATTAATGTTTAACAATTTCCAATCGTTACTTTGCAAATACCAAATAATTAACCATATGAAAGGAGGCGGCAGCGGGGTGGGGAGGGGGTCAAAGGGGTTACCACTTACCACAAATCGTTTGTGTGATATTAAATCGCACCTAACCTACAGGGGTTTGCGAAAGTTAATCGTGTCAGTTGGATTAAAAAAGAATTAAAAATTTATGAGATTCTATAAGAATTCCTGGATGGAATTTCTGAGTCAATGTAAACGATGTGCAGAATTTAAATTGCAAAATTGATCAGTATTAGTTAATTTGAAGTGCAATCACGTGATTGAGTTGTTGAAGCTGTTAATTGTTAAAGACTATACAGGCTGTTTAATAAATATATTCGAATATTTCACCCAGTTTACAGATCACATCAATACAAACACAAAAGTCTTAATAAACATAGGTCCGCAAATTAAACGTTTCCGAGATTTTTTGAATTTTTGAAATTAAACTTATTTAGGCGCAGGAGAAATGGAAGCAGAACATCTAATGTGATTAACTTTAATCAAGATGTTTTTAATAACACCACTATTAATTTAAATTGAAAACTTACTGAGAGGTTAACAAGTAAAATATATTTTTCACATAATTGACTGTATCTCGGAAACGGTTGATTTTCGGACTTATGTTTATTAAGACTTTTGTGTTTGTATTGACGAGATCTATAATATGCGAATATTTTTAAACACCCTGTATAAAAATTCTTCAGGCCCGATTTTGCAAACGTCGGATAAACTGAGTACCTATAGGCTATAACAGTATTCTTGGAATAACGGTGGGAGAAGGTTAAAAGATATTCGGCGAATAGTTATTCTTTCTTTATTCTATGTTTGTATGTCTGGGCCTTAATGTAGCAACATGAATTATAGGGTATGCAAAATATTTGAAAATCGGTGCGCCCAGTTAGTAGGTAATTAACCTATTATTAAACGGATGCACAAAAAGCGCTAAATTTAAGAAAGAATGTACAGTCGTAATTGAAAGTAATGTCTCCCCAATAAAATTTTAAGTCGCGATCTAAAAGGTAAACAAACACGTTTTGAATTTTATTTCGTGCTTTTAGTTTGTGTTTATCTATCCCTTTTACTCGTTTGCTTTATTACAGTGGCTAAATTGATTAGATTGCAATTTAACATTTATAGGGCAGACATTACTTTCGATTATCGATGTACGTATGTACGAGAAACCATTTTTTTTATTTTGCAAATTTAAAACTGCTGTTATGCGATCAGTAATGTATAAAAATTAAGCAAGCTTTATATGCTATTTGTTTTTACACTTGTTGCTCGTTTCTGTTTTTTACGTGCTCTGTATGTACTAGTTACTGACAGTTTTTTGCTTAACAAAAATAAGGAAAAAATATTCTTTAGATTATTTGGCACAAAACAACTCTCTTGTTGCGTTTCGATAAACCGAACCGTTTTCGAGTAATTGAGGTTTAAATGTTAGCATACACCCCTCCTTTAGGGGATTCCAACTCCCTTATTATTCACTTTTGGAAAAAATAATTATATAAAAAAGTGACCTGATTTTTTGATGTTCTATTCGTCCTGAAAGTATCAGGAAACAATTTTGAATCACGCTGTATGTGATGCGAAGCAGTGAACACAGATACATTTAAAATAACGAAAAGAATGAGTTTTTAAGATCCGATCGCTGCGTCCGATGCGGATAAGTGAACGGCTAGCTTTAGTCTAGGCGTTCACTTGTCCGCATCGTACGCATCGCACGAATCGGATTTTATCGGACGGATGGCACTTGCTCTCTCGAGAATGCCGAGGGGCGATCCGTCCGATGCGAAACAGTGAACGCAGATACATTTAAAATAATGAAAAGAATAAGTTTTTATGATCCGTTCGCTGCGTGCGATGCGTACGATGCGGACAAATGAACGCCTAGCTTAAGGTCGAATGCTGCTAAGGTGCAAGACGTTCAAGTGGATTACGGACATCTATTGCAGCAACACCTAAAAACATAAAACTAATTAGTGATGTGAGGTGGAAGACAAGTGAAAGAAAGGCCTGTTTAGTTTTAAAAAGTGCGGTGCGCCAAAAGAATTAATTTTTAGTTGAATTTAGAAAAATGTTTTTGAAATTTTTAGGTTAGGAATTTTTGTTATGTTAATTTTAAGTTTTACAGCGAAGAATACTTACGTTAGAGAATGTCGTTCGGAGTACGAAAATAATTAAGTAAAATTAAGATACTTACCGGTAAAGTTTGTATGAAAAATAGTTAAGATTTTTCCAAATTTTCATATCGCATAATTGTAAACATGATAGGCAGTCAGGCCAACGAAAGTATTTCAACAGCCCTAAACAAGGGTCGGTAACCAAAGATTTTGTTACCAGAATTTTTAAACGCGACGCACGCGTATTTGATTACAAACGTGTCTGAACTCGATTGAAACAAAGTAAGGGGGGAATGTTTTATTCGCGCGAGGGAATGGTCACTTATTGCCGGAACTTGAAGGCAAGCGGGCGTAAACGTTCTGAGAACAAAATTTAATTTAATTTATTGAAAATTTTCTTTAAAACTACTCAAATGTTTCTCCCAATTATAAAACAAATCATTTTACAACAATAGAAAATTATTTTAATTTAAAAACTCTTTATTATTTAACAAAAACATTATAAAAATAAACAAACAAGTTAAACCGACAAAATAATTTACTTTGGCTTGAATGCAATTTCGCCAATAGTTAAATTATTTAAACAAAGCCAGCAAAAGGATATTTAAAAAAAAACATTTTTAAACAAACTGAAAGCAAAAGAGTGCAAACAAGATTGACTTGCCACTAAACGAGAGCATTGGTTTGTTTCAACCAAAGGAGAAATTGTTTTCTAGTTGCGCAAGCACAGGAAGGCAATTTGAAGTTTGGAAACAGATCAAAGGCGATCACATAAAAATTTAATTAGCAAAATAAGATCAAAAAATTTTGAAAATAAGAAAAGGGTTAAAACAAAAACAAAAAATTCATTAACTATTGCTTTTTCAAATACACGAACCCAAGCCTTGTTAAGAAGAGAAAAACCAGATAGAATTGAGCTAGCACAGGTAAAGTTAATCGTTGGATTGCTCGTAAAAAAAAAACTAAGAAACAACCCGGACTCAACTCAAATACACAGCAATATCTAACTTTTTTCTTTTTTTTTTTCAGGTACAAATTTGTCACCGAGCATAAAGAGTGAGTTAAAAATTTTTATATATTTTTTTTCTATCCGAGTAGTAAATTTTGAAATGATAGTTGTTTTTCTGGAGCAATCAGACACATAAATTAATTAAAGTGAGAAAGAAGTAATGGACGATAAAAAAAGAGAATTTCTTAAAAATAGAATTACATATGATTGCATAAAGCATAAAACTGAATTTTATAATCACCAAAGGTGCAAAAACGGAATTTGCTCATTCAACCAATGCCATTTAGTGAGAAAAAACTTTTATTATTTAATACGTAAGCGTTTTGTACAAATGGCATATGTTTTATGTACGTAAAAGTGTTGGTCGATAAAAATGAAGCTTTGGTAAAAATAGAATTAGGTACAGTAGTACCATACCTGCGACTTCGTCACAATCGCATGTGTGGTGCGCCCCTTAATGAGCAAAAATAATAAAAAACATTATAATAAATCTTTTTCACCTTTAATTCAGAAAAGTGATAAAAAAATCAAGCAAAAGACATGGAAACTTTTTTTAACCTTTTACACATTACTTTTGAGTGTAATGTTACCTATAAGTATGTTTATTTTGAGGACGATTCATTTTTTTTGTGTTTCTTTTTCTATAATCCAATTTCATTCATTTTTTTTAATTTAGAGTGGGAACAAAACATGTTTTTCTTTTTAAATTTAAAGATAGGGAATTTCTCGTTAAAAATGGCACGTTTTGAGCTCCTAAAAGAGAATTCGAAATCTAATGAATTGGCAGCACTGGTTTTGCTATAAACCAATCCAAAGTGATGACGACCCGACACGTGGAATTTATCCGGAAAAAAACAGCGACACTAATTGAATTAATTGCCAATTTTTTTAAATACTTTTTATTGCTTTTTAAATACCTAGCAAGGTCATCAATTCAATTATTCCTTTTTTTTTCTACATTTTTATCCGCTAAGTGCGAGCGGTGTTTTCAACGCTGTCATTATCGTTAATTACAATTAGTTCATATAATTAGGTGATAAACGATATCGTTTTTCGATAGCTAAAAAAATGAGAAATAACTATTTTTAAATACAAGATGAGCTCTGTGTTAATTTGGCTCGTGATTAGAAAATCGTTATGAAATTTTGCTGTTCGGTTTTATATTTACCTTCCACTTTTTTAAAATTGTTAATTGTTCTGTAAAATATCCGTTTATTGTTACACTAATATTTAAAAAGTTTCAATCAAACATACAGGGTTTTCTAGATTGAATGGAATATGCGAATATAGGGTTGTACAATACTGAGATGTTAATAATTTTCAGAACTTATCTTCAAATTTCATTTTTGCAAATATTAAAAAAATGTAATTGGTATATGATTTTTTTTATTTATATCTTTTAGCCCAATAAAAGTTGGAGATACGACAATCTGTAAATAATTATATCAGAAAAAAAATATAAAGCTGAAAAATGAATTAGAAAATATAATATAGTTTTCTTTTTCCAAAACTTTTAATAGGCTATTCAACTTGGGATACCCTGTATATAGGATATTAAATATGAATTCTGAATATTAAATATGAATTAATATTAAATATGAATCTTATCTTATCTTGAAAGAATTGAATATCGGAAAATTGTGAAGTATTATCTAGAGTGAAAGTTGTATAACAAGGGTCGTTTAGTTTTTCCCTCATCTTTAAAATCGAAATTTTTACTTCGGAACCCTGTCTTAAAATCACTCAAAATAAAACAAAATTAAGTTGTTAGAAGGTACAACCAGAAAATTACCACCACAGAACCCACCTCTCGAGACAAAAGGCAAAAAACCAATAATAACAGAGCACGCATCTAGACACCTCGTAATTATATAGTTCACGGTGTACGTTGCACCACCGTAACTAATTTCGGGTTACTTAAACTTTGTCTGTCTCTCTCGGCACCGCGGCGACCGCGTAATTCTCCCGCCATCTCGGGGGTTAAACTATTAATTTACGTGTTAGACCATAAACCAATTCGACGCGTAAAACAACTTTTAATTTTAGACATTTGTTATGTAATAAAATTTAATTATGTCCTGCGTGTACCTAATTTCAGATGCAGCTTCATTGTCGTGCAACGTATTTATTATAGTTTTTTTTTTTTTTTTTTAGTTATTTTAATTTTATTTTTTTAATCTTCATTCTATTTAATCTGTTCTGTTTTAAAACAAAAAAAAACACCTACAATAAAAATATGCTGTTTTTAGATCGTTATCTTCTTCACTTTCTAATTTACTAAATTCGCTTGTTTTGCAACGGTGTTTTTACAATTAAATTGTGTTTGATGAAGCCACTGGATTTTTTTTTAAATTTTTATTATTAAATTGTTGCGAATTAGAATCTACTACCATCTAGCGTTAGATTCGAAAATTCTCGAATCATTGAGAAGGTACAATTCTAAAATTAGAATTGTCGTCGGCACAATTTTTTGAAACACTTGAGAAATAATTAAGTTCTCAGTTTTAAGATATAAAAATTTACTGCATGTTTGTAGAACACTAATTAGTCGATACCTCAACTGAGGACTTAAAATGTATTCTTTACTTTCTTTTTACTAAACATACTTTTATGTAAACTTTGTTTTCTCAAATGGAACGTCTTGTATATTTTACGATATTCATAATATACCCTTTACTGTGATATACCGCCTATTTCAAATTGTTTTTAAATTTTTTTTTTTTGAAACTTGGCATATTAACTATGAGTTGCTTAAAACTGTCCGCAATACTCCGACCGATTTATAATAAATAAAATCAATAAAACGCATTGAATTGCCTTAAAGATATATCGTTTCTTCTTTATATTAATCATGACTTTAGTTAAACACGACCTTAATCATAAGGTGAGAATACGGGCCACTAACATTAAAATTGTTAAAATTAAAAATTAATTAACAAATAAGACAATGAAAATTCCTATTTCCAATAATCAGAATTATACAGTAGATTCTACATATCTTGTAATGCACAGATTCTGTACTTGTAGACAAACACAGTAGTCTTAGGATAAAGAAAAACACAGTGCATGGTGTCACATGTTCTCAATCAAAATAAAAAAGAACTATTTAATATTTTCATTTGTTTTCTGATTTATTAATTCACTGTTCTCCAAACTACCGGATGTGTCATATACAAGGTTAGCAACCTGCGAGTACAGTAGCAGACAATAAAATCCGGGCACGTCATTTGTACAATGTAAATCTGACTTTAATATTTTTGACACTTAATACCAATTTAATACCTAGACAAAATGTCACTAGTAATTCTGACGTTTCACACAAGTTTTATTTATTTATTTTGACAGAAATATAACCTCAATAAAAGCCTGATTTACCAAATTTGTTGAAATACGCACGACTTGTCAAATTCTTGCCCGGATTTTAATGTCCACCACTGTACATAATTACACGAAAATAGAGTATTTTAGATTAAAGAAGATAAAAGCGCTGCTAATCAGGTTTTGTGGATAAAAGTGGATATATCTGTATTCTCGCGTGCAAATTAGTTTATCAGCTTTTCAGCGTAAAAGCGTTATATAGGGTACAGCATTAGTTCAGATATCTGATAGTTGACAATCTTTGGTTGAATCAAAATCAAACGTAAGTATTAACACACACGGTGATTCTTGAATAGACCGACAAAGAAAAAATGGCGAAAGAATTGCCGTCACATGACGCTATTCTAAATTTTTCGTCAGTATTTTTTGTCGGTCTTTTCAAGAATCAGCCTGTATGTGTAACAGTATTGTTAGACCACAAATTCAAAATTAACACTCGACATTTACATTGAATTTTAATGCGAGGATAAAAATCTTTAAAAGCGAATATTTTGAACGAATTTGGCGCGAAAACCATTGTTTTGATTTAGCAACTTTGATCATACAGCTCAAAGGTGGCTATGGAAGAGAAAGGCAGACATATTAATATACTGTACAAATTGAATCAGAAAAGTAATACAACTGTCACTTTCCCAAACCGTTTTCTAATGAGGCTCTTTAATTAAATTTCATATTTAAGCCATAGTTTTGAATGACCATACCATAGAAATATATTAGGAATCAAAACACTCTCACAAGGGCCATTTGCTAATTAGAAGACTCGTGGAAAATTATATTGAGAGATTTTTCATTTGATGCGTCACATGATAGATTTCACTTTCATCGTAAACAGTTTCGGTTATAAGACGATCATCCTCAATTTCAAGACGGTTACATCTCTCTCCGTGATGTTCAAGTTTAAGTTATTTTATTTGATATGCGGACGTAGGTTTATGTTCATCGTTATTTTCCCCGCGTTGTAATACTAAAAACGGTGATATAATAGTAAGAAAAAAAGTAAAAAATAAATAAATAAATGGTTTTCCAACCTACCAACTTTGCTCGAAATTTCACGGTAATCCCGATAAAGTATTTTTTTTCCTTATTTTTTAATACCGCCTTCCTCAAAAATAAGAAAAGGAAAAAAGCTAATTCCAATTAAAATAATTTTTTTAAAATCTTTGTTAATTTCAGCTGTACTTGCGCAAAATTGTGTTAGAAAAATTGCATAAATGTCAGAGATTAATATGTGCCTGCTAATTTTTTTTTAAAATAATCTAATACATACACATAAGAAAAGAAAATTTAAAATTTTATTTATTTAATCAAATTTGCGCCAAGACGCCCAATTGATGGCGTACTCGTGTGTGACGTAGATAATTTGTAAACAGTGAGGTATCCACATTCACAGTATTCTTCATGAGGTTATATAATAGCGTTTTCGATTGACTGCACTAGTATGTACTCAGAATATCTTCATCTCGTTTTATTACATGAGGTTAAAGCAAGATGCAAATACTCTGAGTGCAACCAGTGCAGGTGAATCGAAAACGATATAAGAATAATAGCGTTTTCGACTGACTGCTCCAAAGCACTCTGAGAGTATCTTCATCCCCTGTTATTACATGAGATTAAAACAAGATGGAGATACTCTGAGAGTGTTCTAAAGTCTAGAGTAGTCAGTCGAAAACGCTGTAAGTGTGACAACCAAGGGTTGGGAAAACTACGTCGTGTAAAAAATATTTTCTACATTACATTGCGTCTCAATGTAATTCTTATGTAATTTTTACTCGATGTAGTTTATGTTTTAATTCTTGTATACAACAATTTTGCCAATTTTACATCAAAATAGATATTAGATTGTGTAAAGATGAATAATTATAATCTGAAAATGAAGAAGTAGAAAACGACGTAATTTGTAAAGTAGTTAATTCATTTTTCACGACATAGACACAAAATCTACGCGTAATTGGGTATTTGTACGTCTCATTATCTACGTCCCAACCCTGGTGACAACTAATGTCTTCTTCTTCTATTTTTGCTTTGCGCAGCAATGTTGCTTGTCTTACGGCCATTTGTCATTCCAGAAAATTACGATATATCTTTGTACCTTAGACAGCACAAACAACCATGGCGCTGGTAGGATTCGAACCTACGCCGCTGAGCGACACGACTTCCAAAGTCGGCTAGGCTATCCGCTGAGCCACTCGGCGACCCGACAACTAATGTCAATGATGACAATTTTTAATTAATTCAGAAGTATTCTTTCTGTAAGTAATTACCTAATATGTAATACAAAAAATTATATTAAAGTATAGTTAATTTTTTTTAGATAATGTCGAAAGCGTCACAGCTTGTTAAATGGATCTTTTTACGTCATTGTCATTGACAAACGGCACTATTAAAATCAATTTTTTTTATATAACTATTGTACAGTCGTGTTCAAAAAAGTGTTGTACAGAATTTGTACTGTGTAAGCTTGTATGTGCATTCATGAAGTCAAAAAATTGTTGTACAAGTTGTTTTGTTACTTATACGATTTTTGGCAATAATAATATCATTGAACACAAAAATACAAAAGCCAATTGCCGCTCAAAAGCAAGGATATTTAAAACGTAGCTGTACAACACCTTTTTGAACACAACTGTACCTATATGTTGTTCATAAATTAAAAAACCACCACCTGCTGCATTATGTTGGTATAAAACATAAGTCCCCTATAAAACATTATCAAAATAGCAAAGTTGGCAAGGTATTTGAAGTTTCATCTGAAAGTATTTTAAATGCCAAAATGTTACCAAATTTCTAACTGGGACACTGTTGCCGGTTGTACTTTTCACAAGGCAACATCGCCAGTGGTCTTTTAATTTGTGAATAGAGTTTAGGTACATCACTCGTTAGGATTGAAAAAGGAACGTCTCTATACGAATGTTTGTAAAGTAAAACTTACGATTTATTACTTGGCTTGAGAGTATTGATGTGTTTCTTACGGAAAAAATCAATGACGTGCGTAAAAAGGTCCATTTAACAAACTGTACATACTTCACCGTGACGTCAGAGATGGTAAAAGCATTTGCTGAAATCGATGAAAATAAGAACCCTGCTTTTTGTTTTTGATGGTTTTGATGACTTTACGAACGGTTTAATGAACTGTCAACCGATAAATTTACGAATTCACTGATACAACATATTGCATGTTTACAAATTATCTACGTCATATAGACGGCCGACCAAGACATCGCGTTTCTAGTTATGTGATTATATTTAAATATTTGCGAATTTTTAATAATTCTAATCTTGTTCAAATTACATTTTTGAGAAATTTCCAAAATTATAAAACGTGCAAGTCCATTAACCAATGCAAGGGCCTGCAAGCACCCTATTGCATAAAGAATATTTTCGTAATTCAGAATAAATCATGAATTCCATAACCTTATTGCAATTTCAACTTTGAAATTTTAGATTTGTTGCTAAATATACGAGGCAAAAATTAATAAATCCAAGTTGGAATTGTGCGATTTTTTTATAGTATGTAAGGAAATTATGCAAACAAAGTACGTATTTATCTTGTTAATCGTCGTCTACAACTTATGAGGAACAAAACGATGATATCATCGAAATTGAAAACAAAGCATTGTTTAAAAATTTCACGTGAAATGACGCAAAAAGTTTGAGAACTACTGTTGTTGGTAACGCGACGCCGTTATTGCAGAGCGCTGCCATAATAGTGTAACTGTCAGAGTGACATACAGATGACAGCAGCGACTTGACAACATGCATTTACTTAAAAATCAAACCGAAAACACAATTTTACCCGCTTTTCCGTTGCAGTTTCAAAGTTTCGTTATAATTCCCAGAAAATTTTATAAAAACAGCAAGAAATATAAAGGAGAGTTTTAATCAAATTTGTTTTGGTTATTCGCTTCAGGAAGAAAATTAGTGGTAAAATTGGGCAAAAATCTTTAAGTACTCTTTGGGAAATTGTTAAGGATTTTGTTTTATTCAGTGTTGAAAATAAACCGGAAACCCAAAAAAATTCTTGTAAGTATAATTTCTTTCCAGCTCCAATTATTATAAAGAATAGAATTCAACGAATGAAGTAAGCGAATGAGTGAGTCATATTATTGATCGGGGGGTGATCGGAGTAAGCCGGAACCCCCTTGCGCAGTCACTTTCAACTTATACGCTCTCCATTTCGCTGTCCGTCATAATAGAGCACGTCTCGTTTGATTTCGAAGCATCGCTGCATTACCTGATATTAATAATACGAGGCCTTTTTTGTGCACGCTCTTCTTTAGAAGAATTTTTTCCTGATTGTGAGTGCGAACATCTGCCCCGAGCTTCATTAAATGGGGGTACGTTTAATATTTTTTTATTGTCGTTATTACACTTTGATTTCCTTTTCTGTGATCGGATCAAGTTCATGCCCTTGTTGCTCTTTATTATTACTATTTTTTTTCCCGAGTTAATAATGGGATTGGCCTGGATGGATCCCATTGTTAAAAATCTGACGTGTTTTGACAAGTATGTTATTTCATAATTTGAGAACCTATTGATCGAATTATTTACTTACCTGCCTGGATGGGCCATCAATAGAATTTATTTCCTGTTGTTTGTGAAGTTCATTTTTCTGTTACTGTGAGAATGTATTAACATTATAAAATTTTTAAGCTCGTTTGTTAATAAAATATATTATTGGGGGCTTGTGCACGGGTGCTTTGTACATTTGGATGTTTTTTTTTTTTTTTTACCTAGGTTTCAGAAATTTAGTAAGCGATCGATATCAAATATGTTGTGGTCTTTTGTGTCGTATTAATACGATCTGGCATTTTAAGTTCATGTGCGCTGTTGTATTTCGAGTTGCTCGAGGTCCCGGGGATTCGATGCTCTTTTGTCTGTTTGCTTCGATATTGATCGGGGGCCACACCCTAGTCATTTCATATCATTAAAATGTGAAATGTTTATTTTTATTTTTAAACTTGCTTTCAAAACTTTCAAATTTTTAATAAACATAAATTTCATTTATTGAATAATAAAATGTTTATTATGTATATAAGAAAACTACATATAGCAATTTTGAATATTTTTATATAAAAAATAAAACTATTAATCCAATTGTAAGTGAATTTAGAGGTTTCCAGGAATATAATTTACAAAATCTGTTATTGATATACATATTTTAATAAATAAAATTATTTGATTCTTGTTGAATGTGAACATTAAAAACATACTTGAAATTTGTTTTGTGAAGGTAAAAAAGATAATAGTCCTTTATGTTTCAAAACAATATAAAATCCTATTTTGTATCATTTTTACCACATTATTTATAATGCAACGTGTCTTCAACAAAAAAGTACCTCAAATCAATCTTGGAAACAAAAGTACGTAATGTTGGTACATATTGTGATTAATCGCAAGAACTGTAATGTTGGTACATATTGTGATTAATCGCAAGAACTGTCAAAATTGGAAATTTAGGTTATGCGAGTGAACTGAGGTCAGAAAATTTATTTTAACATATTCTTTTAAGAACGAAGATATTATTTTCAAAATATCTTATGGCGTCTAACAACTGAAATTAACGATTAAAAGCTAGATCTTGTCAACATACGAACATTTTGAGGTTAGTCAAATGTTTATCCATTTTTGACATAGTATAAGAAATGATTGTGCAAGCTGCGACATACGATTTTTTTTCAAGGCTAACTCCAGGTATTTTTTTTTTTTTGTTGAAGACCCGATAAATATGTTACACCTACAGAAAACTAATAGCGTTTTCCACTGGAGCACTAGTGTGCACTAAGTGTATTTTCATCTCGGTTCAGCTTTATGTAATATAACAAGATAGAGATATCCTGAGTGCACACTGGTGCAGCCAGTGGAAAACGCTATAAATAAGCGTTGTTGGGTCAAGCTGGTTCGAATCGTCCAACCAAAAATTAGCTATCTGTTACCATTTTCGTGGTACAATCGAATTTTTAGGAACCTTAAAGTCTCAACTACAATGTCAGCTATTACAAATAAAATTGTTTCAATCATAGCTGTGTTACAATTTTTTGAAAATCAGATTGCAGAATCCAGATTTTTAAGAAAATTCAAAATACATATCTCAAAAATGATGCATTTTAGAGATAGGGAAATGTATTGCAATTTAACATATTTTTACATGTAGAATTCAAAAACGTGATAAAAAATATAGCATTCCATTTAAAATAAGCGAGTTGTTGGCGACTTCCGGTATAACCGGAAATGACTGGAAGTCAATTTTACTTTACTTGAAAAGATCCTTTCGAAGTATCCCTCCACCGTAAATTACAAATTTCTGTCTAAACTTCTTTGAAAACTTTTAATGAACGGTCTTCTTAAATAACCCTGTATAGGATGTGGCATTTGAAATAAAAAAAGTTGTGTCCGGCACCACTGTTTTAATTTACCCTGTATAGAAGAAAACAATTTTCTATTGTAGAATCCTAAAACTAAAAACAAAACTGTCTTGAAAACTTTGTTGTACTTTTAGTAGTTATAGAGATATAGCCCGAGAACACACTGTTGGGACATCCTGTATATTTTTTTTATTATGATCGTAATTTGTTTTTCTTATTTACCTTTTTTCCGTTTTGAACAGGTTTCTCGTTCGTCAAAAACGTTCTTCTTTTTTTCTTTAATTGTTTACCATTCTGATTGTTTCCATTTTTTGGTTTCTGCCTTCCTGTAAACGCTGCGAGAGCTATAGACCGAACTTAGGAACATTCGTTTTAAATAGTAGTTATAGTTGGCTCTGACACTATTGAAAACAGCGATTTTTTTTTAAAATTTTTGGTTGGACCGTTGAAATCAGCTTGAAAATAGACATATGCGACCCAAAATTATTTAGATAAGGGAAGGCTATGAAAAATAAAATCAGAGTCGTAGCTTGATTCAATACTTTTAGTTTGACATTTGCATTCTGACTCCTGTCAAATATGTCCTATCACTCGAACACTGTAGTCATTGGTCAGCAAGCAATCCGAAATTGGTCTTTATCATATTAAAGAGTTTTAACAAACCCTTATGTATTCAATTAGAAGATTTAGGGGATTTTTTCTACTGTCGTCAAATGTATCTTGACATTGTATCTTGATTTACAGTTGGTTCTTGTCCGATGAAATTTGTATCACAAAATCTTTTAAGCGGACACTAAATCGCGCACTATACACTTTACGTTTCGCAGTCGTTCGACAGCTTCGTCAGACATATTTTTCACTTCTGACGAAGCTGTCGAACGACTGCGAAACGTAAAGTGTATAGTGCGCGATTTAGTGTCCGCTTAAAAGATTTTGTGATTGTATCTTGAGTTTTAGCAGATAGTTAACAGGTTAATTGTAGTAGTATTCATTAAGCTAAGACTCTGATTTAATTTCTCATAGCCTCCTCTTATCTAAAAAATTTTGTATCACAGAGTACTTGGAACACCATCCAATTTAGGACATCCTGTACATACACATTACATAGCTTGTAAGCTTTATACGAGATTTTTTTTTAAAGAATTTTCTGATTTGTCAATCGTCTTCAGTTCCTTGTATACTTTAATATTCTTCTGTGGAATTATTTTAAATTATATTTAATTAAATGAAATTATGTTTTCATAATAAGAAAAAGCTCTTTGTAAGTAAAATAGTGACTATTTCTGTTATTACAGAGTATAAACCGAAATGAAGCATAGACAACAAGCGGTGGAATCGAGAGCAAAGTTTGCGACATTAAAGTGGGCCTCGCCTAGCCCCATGAAAATTTAACATGAGCGAGAGGGAATGTTCCAAACCAAGCAAGCACCAGCAGCAAACTATCTATGAGGGCAGCTTCGATCACAGCCAGCCAAGGCCCCCCGTGCCTGGGGAAGAGACGATACAATGCAAATCGGACTGGGGACAGATGGAATGGAATAGGCACAAAGCATCGTCGCCCGTACCCAGGAAATGCTACGGTAAAACCCCCTAGCTTTCCACTTTTTTTTTTGTTAAATGCAATTTTTCTATTAACCAGAGTCCCAAACCTTTAGTTTGAAATCTCGAATCCTCGAAATCCCTATATTTTCTTCATTTTTATTCTGTTAATCGCAAGTTTTGTGTTGATCAGAGTCCCACATGGGATACGAACCTGAAGGTAGTTACAAATCGAAATCTCGCCCATCATCTCGCCATGACAGACCTACCGACAGCCGATCACCCGACGACCCATCTCCACCGGCCTGCCTTCGCTGGGCAATATCCCTGCACCGACTGCTCGAGGACCCCGACGGTGTGGAACTCTTCAAGAAGTATTTATTATCTGAAGGCCAACCGCATGCTGACGCACTTGATTTTTGGTTCGCCTGCGAAGGGCTACGCAAACAAAAAGAACCGGAGAGGATTCAGCAACTCATCAAAGCAATTCATAGGTTAACGAATAAATTAATCGCGCGAAAATTAAGTGATGATTTCTTTTTATTACGGTGCAGGCGATTTTTCTCAAAGTCTGCTCTTCCGATAGCCGAGGAACGGAGGAGGGAGGTTAGCAGGAGAGTTAAGTCTTCCGCTATTTCGGAACCTTCTGTTGGACTGTTCGATGAAGCCCAGGCCGACGTGGAGGAGCTGATTAATAACACGACGTATCCTAATTTCCTGAAAAGTGATACGTATTTACATTATATTCAGGTATTTAAGTTTTTTTTTCTTTCAAACGTGACATCAATAATTATTTGCATTTAATGTAATATCATTATGAGTGAGTATTTATTTTTATACATAAAGTACAATTTTCAAAAACAATTAATTACAAAGTTTAGGAAGCTCTGATGTTATCTGGTTTATCAATTTTGTTGTTGTTTTGGTTTCAGAGTATACCTTACATGTACTGGGTTTTATATACATCTATTTTAATGTTTATCAGATTATCCCTCATTAATTAAAACCATCTGACATGATCTGTGATTATCAGAATTTTTTGTTTTCAGTCTATCCATAACCCAATTGGTAGCAGTAGCGATTTCAGCAGTGAATCGAGCTCTTCCAGTAGTTCAGTAAGTGCAAGAGAACTGACTAATTTGGCCAGCGGCACCGGCCCCCTTCCCATTATCCACGAAGACATGGAATTCATACCCTCATCCGGAGCAGCTCTAGGTCTTACCCCGGGTTAGTCTCCACAAATTACGCTCAAGTTTATTTTCTCTGCTGTCCTTCTATTTAGGAACGGGATGTATGAGTACAGGCTATCAAACCCCGAACGTCGGAGGCTCAGTTCGATTAACCAAGGACCTTCTGTTGGTTACACAAAAGCACAGAGCGATGGACGTCCGGCCTAAACCCGAAGCATATGTAGAGTAAGTTTTCTCCAGGTTTCTTTTTTTTTGTAGTTGCTTCATCCAATGCTTTCGAGCTTTTTTTTTCCGAAGCAGCCACCTAATTGCTTTCTTTATTAATTAAGCTGAGCAGTGAGACAGAAAGTCACTGAGGTGATTTAGTCTCGACTCTCGACGATGATAATAATATACAGATTTGTTTTTTTTTTTTTTTAATTAATTTTGAATTTGCGTGTGGTACGTAGTTTGTACATTTATCGTGGCATGGGTCCACATATCTGCTACAACTCTTACAATCCAGTCTCGAGGCAGGATAGTGAGCGACAGTCACTTAGCAGTCATTCCGATGCTAGAACCGAGTCCGATAATATGTCTATGACAGACAGCTCCGTGTAAGTACCAAAATATATGTTCATGTCTACGTTTATAGGGGAGATGGGATTAGATGTGATTAATAATAATAATGTAAATAGTAAAACTTTTTACTAACTTGTAATGATTATACAAAGGTTACACTGGGAATGGTGAAGTGATCTTTAATGTTAAAAAAAAAAAAAAATTGAAATTCTTGCTAAACAATGATTCAATAAATGAAAAGTATTAAAAATTAATAATCATTAAATACAACTCATTATAATAAGCATAAAATATAAAATAAGTTTAAAGTACATACGTAAACAGATGACATCACAAAAATTTGTTGGAATAGTTTTTACCTTTCGATTTAAACTGATTTTAACTTATTCCTTCAAAAGAAGTGTTTTATTTACTTTTTTGGTTATTTGGATTCTTGTTAGTTTTGTCTACGGTTCACAATACTACTGTTTCACAAAAACTACTAAAACAAGGTATGTCAGCATGTCGCACGAGTCTTTATCTTCTTCTTCTTCACGTCGAAAAGCATGGTTTATTTTTAAAGTTTTGCACGTTCCATATATTATACGCAGTGTATAAGAAGCTTACGATTTAACTTTTGTCTTAGCGATGGTAAGTCTGTGTGTCGAACGTCCAGTCGTAAATCTGTGGTTTTAGAGGCCAGGCAAGCAAGAGAACTGGCCGCCTTAAACAAAGAAACGCACCTCCAGGAGACGGTGATCCCTCGTCCTGAAAAAATCCAAAGTAGACAGTGCAAACCTTTAGAGCCCCACGAATTCGCGGCCATACTTATCGAAAAATTAGAAAACGTTAGGAAGAATCAGGAGTCTCAAGATTTATTAGATCGAAAACTAAAAGAGGTAAGCAAAAAATTTATTATTGTAAAATCGATGATACATTTTGCACTTGAACACTACAGCGATACTTCCTTCTACGCCGCCGGCTCTTCGCTTTTAACACCCTGAGGTTTTCACTGTTGAGTTCTAACAAATAATCATCATCGTATGAAAACATCAAATTACAAAAACAATCCATGACGGTCGTGATTGGACGCAGGATTACAAGCGGAATCAAATGGGTCACGACACTCAAACAAAATCGATTCACATTGTTGATGTACGTGGTTAAATCAAAGTGTTTCGGATTTTCTGTTATCACCTTCACGTCGTGGATAACACCGGAAAGTAATGGCTTGAGTTTGGAGTATGATTTTAACGGAAGGTGAATGCAGTAGATGTTCCAGACTTTGCTTAAGCATTTTGTTAAAACGTCTGTGATTTCGTATGTTAAAATGTAATAAACGTTCTGCATTATTCGCACCAGTCGTTTGTAGTAATGTCGGTAGTACACCTGTTCGTTTCGTCTGTAACGAACGTGCTGTCTGATTCTTGCAAAGTCTCCGCGGACATGTTCTATGTCGGCCTTCCATGTGTGAAGAAAAGATTCTCGCTTGGGGTAAGTGCGTTTTTGGATGAGGTTTTTTATGAAGAGGATCTTTGTGTCTTTCTCATACCCTTCTTCTTTTAATGAGTGTAGCAATAATTGACTCTTGGATGATGCTTTGTTGTAGGTTGTTACTGATTGGTCACTGTACTGCGTGTAAATCGTTACTGTAGATTTTTTATTGTTTCGTTTTGGGTAGTTTTTTGTAACCTCCTTCTCACATTGCAGATTTTTTTGTTTTTTATCTAATAACGCGTAAGAATTGTGCGTTTTTTGTAGACTGGACGCCAATTTAAATATATTCAAGCTACTGATCTCGCTCTGGGAATTTAAAAAGTCTTCGCTGCTGTGGCAATCAAATTTTTTTTCATCAATCGAATATAAAAAATTTAGTTTTTTATCTAGGCCAATTAAAAAAGTATCACTGGCGCTTTTTATTGGGAGTAATTTGATTTCGTTTAGTTGAGTGCCTCCCTCGTTCTCTATTATTTCCAAAATTTTCTCTTTTTCCTTGAGTCCAAAATCGTTGAATGTCTTCATCAATTCTTCTGGGTTATTTTTCCGGCGAAATTCCTGAATTTGCTGCAGCAGTTTTTCCAAACGACCGATTTGTTCCCGGCTGAGTTTCTTGAAGTGCTCTCGCAGAACCGAAACCACAATGTGCATGCTAGGAAGGGCGAGCTTCAAGATTCTCTCCGAGCAACTTTTTAGTTTGCCTGTGCTCGCCCTATTCTGCCCATGCTTTTGAAAGCGGTTTGACTTTGCACTCAAGATACTACTAACTTGATTAATCATTTGGTAGGACATAATTGTACTTCAATCTTTTTCATTTTACAACATTAGATGACAGGAATTTTTGATTTATTTGAAAGAAGGATGAAGTTACTTCCACCTACTTTGATTTTATCAGTTTTTCATTTTATTCGAATGCGTTGTTGGTCTTCAGATTAAATAATTTAGCATTTCATATAGTCGTGTAGAAGTAGAATAAACCAAGTATTAATTAAGTTTCCACAAACCTGAAAAAAGTACATTTTTATTATGTACATTATTTGTGCATGTAATTGATTTTAGAGTGACTCCGTGAGTTCCTTGGATGAGAAGCTTAGAATGAGCGATATCCAATCGAGGGAGCTGGCAAACGCCATCAGAGAGAAATTGCAACTCGAGGACGACAACGATCAAGACATCCTCGACCAACACGTCTCCAGGGTTTTCTCAGATCTTACTCCACCTGGTGTTAAAAGTCCAAGAGCTCATTCTCCAGGTCGAAATCGGTAATAGATATTTTTTTTAAATTAATTTTCTTTTTACTGGAGTGGGACCCGTTGTAAATTGCTTTAAGTCACAATTTATTTTGGGATTTAGACGCTTAAGATCATTGAATCGTTGTTACATTAATTGATTAATGCCCGCCAAAAAAATCTGCTCTGAGTCCTGTCTTTGTTTGATTTTTCAAAAATTCCAACAGCGATTAAATTTTGCAATAGAGTAAATAATAAAGTAGCGTCATCTGTTGTAAAGAACGATTTTCTTACGTTAGTTCTTATTCTCGATTGAAATGGAAAAATAATTCAAATTTTCTTCAGTTATAACCAGAAATTAATTGCACCATCTATTCAAAAGTAACAAAGCTTTTAGTAATTTTTTTTGAACTTCCCATTTCTCAAATTTTGTTTAAGAAGTAAATTAAAATACTATTCAATAATTGTTTGATCTTCAAAAACTCTGACAGTGATTGAATTTCACAAGTGCTTTTCACATAATTAGCAGTGCCATCTGTTATAAAGGAGAGGAACGATTTTTTACAATAAATCTTTTTTCTATCTCTTGTCGTCCTCGAAATTCAATTTTACGTTATTTTTACCCTTGATTGAAATTGAAAAATGTTACAAATTTTTTTCTGTTGTATGTTTGTGGTCAGAAATTAGTAGCGCCATATATTCAACAGTGACAGTACTAACGCTAACGCTTATTATGTAGTTAAATTTAAAAAAATACTATTCAGTTACATCTGTCGTACAGCTGAAGAATGTTTAAAGATATTGCAGATATCCAGAGTCCAGAGGAATGTCTTAACAGATGTCATTGTAAATTTATCGTCAAGTCATCCCCGAAAATTTCAGTTTCATGCGAAAACAGTTGAATCCCTTCTTGCTCGATTTTCTAAGAACTTCAACAACTATTGAATTTCGCAAGTGCATTTCAATGCAGTAAATAATTAACAGCGCCATCTGTTGTAAAGCAGACGAACGATTTTGTTGCAATAATTCTTTTTGTTTTGTCTCTCTTTCTATTGTTTCTGAAATTCAAATCGATTTTCTACGTTAGATCTCCACTCTCGATTGAAACTGAAAAATGTTTCAAACGATTTCAAAATAATTAACAGCGCCATCTGTTATAGAGCAGAGGATCGATTTTGTTGCAATAATTCTTTTTGTTGTCTCTCTCCGTTATTTTCGAAATTCAAAACGTTTCTTTACGTTAGATCTCCACCCTTGATTGAAATTGAAAAATGTTTTTCAAAAATTTTCTTCCGTTATAATCACAAATTAATCGCACCATCTATTCAACAATAACGAACCTATTTGTTTACAGTTAAATAAAAAAAAATCCTGTTTCGTAAATACTGTTGCCATTGACGATGGCAGTGACATCTATTGTATAGCTAGAGAATGATTTAAGAAATCCAAAGTCACGAATTTCTTACCAGATGGCGTTGTAAAATTATCGTCGATTGATCGTCCAGAAAATTTCAGTTCCATGCAAAAACAAAAAAACTTTTTTGCTCGATTTTTTAAAAAATCCGACAGCGATTGAGTTTCGCAAGTGCATTAAATAATAGTAGCGCCATCTCTTGTTAAGCAGAAGAATGAGTTTGTTGCAGTAATTTTCTTTGCTTTATCTCTTGTCCAGCGATCAGAGAGTTCAAGATAGGAAACGGCCATAAGAAATACATTGGGAAATACGACCATTAAAAATAATTAAAAATTCTAATAGTTAACATCTGACACACCAGGTAGCGTGAAAAACGCGTCAAAAAGCAATTAAACACACACTGAAAAATCAAAATCAAAGCTAATTTGCTAAAAGATTATACACGATAAATTTGAAAGACATGGAAATGTATACATGCAATTCAAGAAAGTTGTTAAAATGGGCATTAAAGTTGCTGTTTGTGAAAATCACCAAAGCTACAGAATCACATCAAAATGACTTTTAATCTAGTCAATTACAACGTGTTCTATATTACCGATAGGCACCGTCAGTGTTAACATCTGAGACTACAGATGGCGCGACAAAACGATGGTCGCTTCGTTTCCTATCTTGAACTCTCTGATCCCTGCTCTTGTCGTTTTCGATAATTAAATCGCTTTTTAAAGTTAGATTTTGACCTTGGATAAAACCAAAATATTTCAAATTATCTTTGGTTCATCGAATAATATATATTTTTTTTTTCGTTCTTTCTGACCTTTCCAATTTAGTTCGACTTTTCCAAATTTCATTTACTTTTCAGTGACATAAACAATAATTATAAGGAAAATCATGAAAGTTTGCAGTTACGTAGTTAGTGACGTATTACGTACCAATTGATTGTAAACAAAATACAATAAATAATTTCAGCATTTAACACACTGAATTTAATGCAGTTACAGAGTTTTTGTAAATAAGATTCACACTTACTGCAGCGATTTGTTCTTATTTAAGTAATAATGGAATAAATAAATAAAAATATATGTACTATTATGTTTGTGAGTTGGAACCCTGATTGTGCGTTTACATATCGGATATCGGTCGTTCGTACGACTCCGCGATTTTGACAGTCGAGGTTATGAGATTTGAGTGGTGAAATTTTCTTAAATTATATTCGTTTTCTTATGTTTCGTGTCAGTTCTTATTAAATATTCATGTTCATGACGTCACTGCAAACTTAATTGCTTTTCCCTATAGCACTACCCTCTACTGTGAGACAAAGGAGTGACTTCTCCATATATTTTTTTAAAATTTTACATTATTTTCGAAATCAAACAAATTTTTATTTGATTTTTATGTTCGAATTTTTGAAATTTTTAATTTTATTTTGGTCAAAAATTAGAGGCGCCATCTATTCACTCAAAAGTATCGAAACTATCCCTACTTTAATTTTTGTTTTATTTTTACTTTCTTTTTCTTGTTCAGCAAGGATTCGTTGCAGATGCTTTTCTTTTTCTTAACAACTCTTGCCATGAAATTTGGATGGCATGTCTTAGCTTCATCGAAAAATAAGTCATTGCACTCATTAGTAGTATTCCTTTCAAGAGCTTCAAGGTTATGTTTACTACAACGAAAATCTGTTGGAGTAACCGAGGCACGGCTTCCTAAATTAATAAAGAACAAAGTTTTTTATCCGGCTGGTCGCATTCTTACTAATTAAGAACATTATTTTTTGTTACATGTTTTGTTAATAGTCGCATAATTTCTTCATTGAATGATGATGAATCTGACGAAGAAAAAATTTCTCATAATTGCTAATTCCATTTTCACAACTGAAGTTCATAGGTTATGTTTTCCGGATCGCTCGAAGTTGATCTGCTCGCGAGTCAGATCAAACGAGAGCGCTCTCGATATGCTACTTCACTCACAGAGTGCTTAGCGCAGCCGAACATGCAAATCGCATTTCGAGCAACAAAGATAATCACTCGAACATTTTCAGAACGCTCTAGAGCAGTCACTCGAAAACGCTATTAGATTTACATTGGCTTAATGAATAGCGGTACTTTAGCTATCTAGGGACTTTACAGTTGGAAGCTAGTGGCGCCATCTGCCCAAGAATTACGAAATTGATTTCCCATCCGTAGTTAGTTTTTATTTTGGTTTTCTGTTTCTATTCTCTTGATGATTTATCTAGGCAGGTGAATTTGCACAAATGATTTTCAAAGTTGCAACAAGTAAGGAACTAAATCAACACTCTGTTCAGGTAACGCAATTCCATTCCTCTCGTGAGAACATAGAGAAACAAAGATAACAAATACAATTGTCACAAGTGCAACAAGGAAAGCAACAGTTTTAGGAAATTCTGTTTGCCACAACGGCAATAGTTTATAGTCAAAAATGTATTATTTAAAACAAAGAGAAAACAGTTCCGATACAAAACAAATTGAAACTTTAAAGGTAAGCTCAGTTATTAACAGTTACTTCGTTAAACGTCATTTCAAATGTTAACAAACTTTCGACTGAGTCATTTTATCCCTAGATGAGAACAATGTGCGACAAGGATAGACATAAAAAATCACTAATTGCGCTACCTGAATACGAAGTATGTTGATCTAGTGCCTTAGAAACAAGTACAGTGACTTTATTTAGACAGTGATGACCACGGATCGGTGCCATATATTTTGAGCGGTTCAAATTCTAATGCAACGGCAACATTGTTATGCTGCAGCGGACAAGTCCCGCAGACACTCCTAGCGTGTTAATTGAGTATTGCCGCGAAAAAATAATGATGCGAACTAAGTCGCAAATGTGGCTCGTATAGCATCGTAAAACAATTACAGTCGCACAGTAAAATTAGTTTTCACAAAGTGGAGTGATTCCGTAACTTACAGTGCTGATCAATTGTACAAATTGCTCACTTTTAGATTTGTCATATAATTGCGTCAGAACCATATAGGCGTAGAAGAATAAAATTTCCTGGCAAAATTACGAAGAAAAAATTATAACTTATTCATTTAAAATAACGCATCGAGCTGCGAGCCTGCGATCACAAGATGCGCCTCTGATGAGATGACGTCGACTTATATTTCACCGATCCCTAGTGATGACAATAGTGGTCTTTGCCTCGTAATGGCGTTAAGTTATTTTGCGTATTTTTAGGGTAAACGTGTCTATTTTGTATTATCTGCACTAAAAAGTCGATAAACAAGCATAAGTGCTTATTTTATATTTTAAATCAATTGCAATTACATAAAAATAATACTTTTTCATTTAAAATTTTGCCTCTTAATGGCGGTTCTTAGCTCATTGTCATCACTGTGGTTTTAAAGTCACTGTAGTAACAAGGAATTGCTAGCGCCATCTATTGTATAACAGAGGTACGCTTTCACCACAACGTCAATTTCGATTTATTTCTTTTTGGTTTCAGTTTTTCTGTTTTTTTTTTTTTTTAACTTTCGACAGATTTTCAATTTTTTTGCCAATTTTTAATGGGTTGCGTCGGAAAGGGGCACCACCTATTTAACTAATTCTACTTCCCTTTTCATCTTCACTCAAAGGTTTATTTTGGAAGATTGAATTACGCAGATATATACGAGCCCTGCGTCAAAAGTATTCGCCTAGCTAGTGTAGCTATTTTTGAAAATAAAATCATTATTAGAATTTAAATATCAAAACTTTTAATTGAAAATGTATAAATTTTTAAAGAATTTTGTTGCAAGTTGTTAGGTCAGAAAGTGATCACAGAATGTCGTGATCTAAACTTTTCATTATAAATTTATATTTACTTATTATTATTATGTATTCTCGAAAAATAATCTACCTCTGAGTAACTAATTAACTGTCTCTTTCTTTACCAAAAAGAGGTAGGCGAATACTTTTGACGCAGGGTCTGTTGTGCAACATAGGAACAATTTCACCACAATAGTACACTTTTGTTGCATTTCCTGTCATTCTTGAATTTCAAGTCACTTTTTTACATTTCCTTTCCTTCGATTGAATTTTTTTTAAATTTTATGGATTGCAGTCTCTACACTTGCATTTTTGAGTTATTTTATTAGTTTGAATGCGGCTTTAAACAACTCATTTTGCTGTAAACGTAAGAAAACAAAAATAAACAAAGTGACGATTTTTTTAAACAATTCTTAATTCGTCGTATTTACAATTAGAACATATTACACGTCCCAGATTTTTTTGTCGGACATAGTACATGAGAAAAGATCAATTTTGTTTAAATTTTATTTTATTCAGGTGGCAGTTAGGCTATTTAAGACCAAGAAGAAAAGACAAAGACGGTTTTTCAACATTCAGTAGCGATTCAGGGAACGTACATGATTTCCCTGAGGGCTCCGAGCACAAACTGGCCATGGTAAAATCGAAGAGCATGCCGGAATATGCCGAAGAACGTTTCATAAGAGGCAGCACGGGACGCAGATCGTCTTCCAAGAAAACACTCACCGACTTAACCGATAGTGGAGTATCCGTTGTTTCTGATACACCCCCAGCTAGCCACGGAGTCCCGCCTAAAGACCATCGGGTCCTGGCCTGGTTGATGGGCTCAGATAAGAGCGGTCGAAGTTCCGGGTATACTCACAGCGAAATGTCGACGAAACATCGAGGACATCGGTCTAGTAGTGCCACGTCTCCAAACGCGAGCAGGTTAGTTAGGTTACTTTTTACTGAACGACGATTGTTATTAATGTGATGTGCATATTAAAGACATAGAAAAGGGTATGGGTCAAGATCAAGTTCCTTAGAACGAAGCAGTGCTGGCAATAGTTTAGTTCCCACTCAGCCTTTTGTTGCTGATCCGAGTATGCCACCACTGCCTAGTCCAAACACTGCGATACAATTGGAGGAGGCAAGGAGGAGACTCATGGAGGAAGATTTACTCTCAAAATCGCGACAGAGGTGTTTTCTTTTTTTAGGTTTTATATTCCCAAAAAAATCATTAAACTCTACTAATGCATGTGTTTAGGATACAAATTTCTATTCGATTAAAAATTTTGACTTTTAGCATTTGATAATATTAAAATGATTAATAATTAATTAATGACTTTGTACCAAATTAGGAATAAAAGTAAATAAATAACTTCCAATACCAAAATTCATTTAAATGAGAAGTCAAAACGTTTTTAATCTGATATAATTTATTTAATTTCTTATCCAAATCGCAGCAGTTTGACTTGTCGATACTAATCCAAACTTATTTTTAAGCATGTTACGTTGATGAATCCCCGATTATTATATTTACTGATGAGGTTTGTTTTGCAGAAATTCTAGCAAGTACTTCCCAGATATGTCGCAGAGCACGCAGTCCACTTTACGTAAATCAATGCGGGGCCCTCGACCGTCTTTACAGAGTGCCGGGACCGCCCCGGAGGACGTGACCACCGTCGTCTTCTCGTTCTGTGATGAACAATTTCCTTATCGCACCAAAATACCTGGCAGGCAAATAACGCTTAAACAGTTCAAAGATTACTTACCTAAAAAAGGAAACTATCGGTGAGCAAAATTAAATTCACTTAATCGTTAAATTAATTTAATTAAAGTTGCAAGTTGAAAGTCGATGTGAACAAGGTAAAAGCGTTTAATGTTTTCTTGAATTAAAAAATTATTTCTTAAGGATATTGTTGAAAAAGATATATGTCAGAAATAATGATTAGCTATATTAGCTGCAATCAAAGAATTTATTTAATTAGAAAGTTATATGTATACAGGTGTCCCGTGACGTAATGTCACAACTCCACCTAACGTGAGAAGCAATTCAAACTTGATGTTTAATTTTAATTTTTACAATTTAAAGAGTATTGTTTTTAATTTGAACCAAAAAAACTACTTTGACCCAGGTAGGAAATTTAATTTAATTTATAAAAATTAACATTTAAGTACATAATACTTTTATCTTTGAATATAAATTTTTTTAGGTACTTTTTCAAAACGGAATGCGAAGAACTAGACAACCAGGTGATCCAGGAAGAGATAAGCAATGACGCGGACGTGCTTCCAACATTCGAAGGGAAGATAATGGCACAGGTGAAGGCAATCGACTGAACGACAAACATGATTCATGTGACTTAGCTTTTGATTTCTAGATAAGACTTTTAACTATTAAATAAACAAATTATAGTTTTAGGATTCTATTTATTTTTTTATTATACATATATGACATCAGGGTTTTGTTTTTTAGTTCTTAGCGATTAGCGGTTAATTGATTGAAGTTAACTATTTTATTATTATTACTATTAATTGTCATTAGCGAAATGGATTCATTCAACAAACAAGGAAGAGAAGTATCGATCACGCAACTAAATATTCGATTTTCTTAATTTAAATATTTTTTTCCCGTCATTTAATGTACATACATAAATACATGCAATTTTTGTCTGTTAATTTATTTAATTTTTTTTGTTCGTGTACATATTAACGCCTAGGTACTTCTTTTACTTTGAACGTAACTTTAATTAGTAACACTGCCAGTTTGAAACATGTATTTAAAGTGGCATCAACTTTAATTGCACTTGGCAGAGCGGAAGAGGATTATTATTGTAAATTCCTTGCAATGACAACATTTTAAAGCGCATATATAAATCAATTTTCGCAATAATAATTGTAAGCGAAATTCTATTATCTGATGAATTGATTTTGTTTTCGTAAAGTCTGAGATAGTTAGTAGTATAAACCTGTCAATTTCTTCCAATTTTGTTTGTTCTAAGCTTAAATCAATTTTTTTTAAAATAAATGTAAGGGTGTTCCCACCTTATAGCCTCTATACATGAACATCTCATTTCAAATGATGGTGCAGTGATTTTTGACAAAAAGTTTGTCAAGTTCCCAGGCCCGCCGCTACCCGTTGTGCAGATTGTGCAATGCACAAGAGCGCCCAATCAGAAGGGCGCCAAATTTTCTAATCAATTAAACAGATAGTAACCAAAAATGGATTGATGTTGAGACTAGGGGTGCGCGATATCATATTTTCAATATCGGTTATCGATAACTTAAAAATATCGATATTTATCGATATATCGATAATATCGATATTATCGATAATATCGATATTATCGATAATATCGACAATATCGATATATCGATAACTGAAAATGGAAATATCGTTATTCGATAATTATCGATAAATTATGTGTCGATAAATTTCCGCAGCCCCAATAAGGACAATTATTTGTTGTAAAAATAAAATCATTTCACTAGTATTTCAATGAAATTCATTTTCGGACAGTTTCAGTCACTATCCAATGTAAGACATTTATATTTATATTATCAAATCGTTTAAACGGACACTAAATAGCGCTATTTAGTGTCCGTTTAAAAGATTTTGTGCTATAATTTCATCGGACATTACCAACTTTAATTATCGATAACATCGATGATATCGATATTATCGATGTTACCGATATTATCGGCGTTATCGATATTATCGATAATATATCGATATTATCGATAATATCGATATATCGATAACTGAAAATGGAAATATCGTTATTCGATAATTATCGATATTATCGATAATATCGATATATCGATAAATTTTCGCAGCCCTAGTTGAGACTAAAACATCAAAAATAATTATTCAAAAGCACCTTATTTATAAACTTTATTTCAGCAGAATTAGTATCTGTTAAGAATTTTAAAAGGGCGCCAAAATATGTTTTGCACAAGGACGCTTGACATCCTAGCAGCGGGCCTGGAAGTTCCCCCTAAATTTATTTAAAAATCGAGAAGTTGAGAATATCCCTGACTCGACTTTTTAATGCCCTTTGAGGTAGTATAATTAAATTCAAGAGAAAACATTTCGTCTTTGTGTGTGAAAGTCAACAATTTTTTTGTACCTCAATTACGTCATTTTCTAATTGATCATCCCGTGTTTATGACATTTTTATAAATACATGAAAGTGAGAATAAACTATTTAAAATTAATTCCATTAAAAACATATACAGGGTGTTGAAACCTCGGCAAGTTTTGGAGAATTTAATTGGTCATCGAAGTTTAAGTTTTAATTTTATTTTACATCAGTTACAGTCACCAATTTTTTTTTATTCCTCAAGTATATCATTTTGTAAGTGATTATTTCTTTCTTTTGTGTTGCCATGGCTACACAGTGAATGGACACTTTATTGATCTTCATATTGCGTAGCCATGGCAACGCTCTGAAATGTCTGAAGTCTACTTGTGACATTTAACTACTGAAAATAAATTATATTAAAAAATATACACATGATGCGGGGAAATTGGCTAAAGCACTGTCTGGCAAGTTGTAGAGAATTAAATTCTTTAAAGTATTTTTCATTTAATTGGTGATCAAAGCTAAAAATTAATTTTGTTACTTTACATATTTTTCTTTTTAAATAGCTAATAATTTAGCTAAATAGCTAAATAAATAAAAAATAAAATAATAAATAAATAAAAAATAAAAATAAAATAATAAATAAATAAATAAAAATAAATAGCTAAATAATTTGGATTTTTTTTTTTTGATAAATTGTGTATTTTGTAATTTTATTATGCTTTAAAAAATCGTATACATTTTTTTCACTCTGTCTGAATAGTGAGCGTAGTAGGTGCAGGTCCATCAATTTTTTAGTGCCCTGTATAAAATGGACTTTTTTTTTGTTGTACATTTTTTTTATTAACGATTCAAAAACTACTGCAAGTAACTGGATTTTCTTTTAACATTTCATATCTGAGATTATTTAAATAAATAAAATCTCCATTTATGTGTAGAATTTTGTATGGGAACACCACATCGTTCTTCCTTAATTATTATTGTATCGTCTCCATCACTTTCTTATATGTATTGTAAATACTATTTATTACTCTTTTTTTTTTTCAATTTTATTGTAAAATACAGTAAACGAAACAATGAAAAACAGAAAGCCTAGATTGACTGACGTGAATATTGATTTTAGTTTTATATTATAAAAGAACATAGTCGATTGTATATTTTTATTACATAGTAGGTGCGAGAGAAGTGCCTTTTTAAAAATTTTTCGTACTAAAAGCTTCACATGTTTACTTGCTACGACACGACACGTTCGTGGCGCAAGCAAACATTGAATTTCAGCTTTTGTGGCAGCAGCAGTTTCCTGTATTTATTAATTGAGAACGGACAGTGTAACATGATTTACGTCTTCAAAATTAGCTAACTCTTAAGTTGTTAAAAATTGTGTACTTGGCCTAAAAAAAAAAACAATGTTGTCGCATCTTCTGTTATAATAAAATTCAGTGACTTACCAAAACTTAAAGTCTCCTGGCAAGAAGACTTTAAAAGGAAAGAGTCACTGAATTTTCGTTTTCTTTCCCCCCCTGTAAATAATTTGTTTCCAATAGCAAAGAAACTTATTTTTTTATCAAAGCAAAACGAAAGAAGGGGAGATATTTTTCACACACAAATTCTACAACAGTATTTCTTAGTAGTATAAAAAAGTGTATTTATGATTTACGCTACGTCGTCCATCGAAATAGTAAGTGCCATGCGATTGTTATAACCCTAAGTGGCGGATTCTATTTTGTTTACACCTGCATAGGTTTAGTACTTTGTTTTAAGGTTGTCTCATACCGATTAACATCTAGCTGTATATTTCCTATTACTGTAAATAAAACAAAACAAATTAATGGTACACGATTTTTTTAACGATATTCACTGTCACGTTGTTATTTAAATATACTAGTATTTTCTAAATAACCACTTGTTTCAGTTGTAAAAAAAAAACGCTTTGACTATATACATTTATTTATTTAATTGTACAAATAAGCCAACGATAATAATAGTAATACAAGACATATATTTTTAAAATGTGTTGTTACACTTACAAAATTAAGGTTACTCTCTTCTACTTATAATTATAAAAATGTAACAAAATTTACTTCTAATTTAATGTAGATGAAGCGAGTGCGTTTTCCTGAAGGCACATAAATTTACCACATACTGTTTCTATGCGAGTTTATTGTCTCCTTGACTATCATTACTATTATTATTTTTAAATAATATTACAGTGCCTTCATAGGCCACACGATCAATTCAAAACAGACACACTCGTTTCCCTAATCTGTTTGTGCCTTTAATTTTTTGCAGTAAACAAGCACAAAAAAAAATTTGCTTAAAATACTTCAGATATAATAACACTTTTGAGATAAACATATAATTTTTTTTTATTAATTTTTATTTTTTTTTAACCAGGGGAACATCAAGGCGTCGGGTTTACTGCGTAAGTATAGTTCTTGTCGACTAGATTAACCTCTGGTAGTGTTGTTTTCTTAGCCTAAAGTAAGCCTGGTGACAATTTTGCAGCTTTTATCAGCGAGTATTGCACACCTAGAAACAAATGAAAATTGTAGTCTTCAATTTACTCGCTATTTTTTAGATTAACAGTAAATTAAAATTTTTTCCTAGAATTAATTATCCCGATTGACTACTCTAGCTCTAGAGCAGGGTCGCCGAGTGGCTCAGCGGTTTAGCCTAGCCGACTTGGAAGTCGTGTCATTTGGTCGGCGTGAGTTCGAACCTCACCTTAGCCATGGATGTTTGTGTTGTCTAAAACTGTTAGACCCAGCTACACACATAATCTACGTGACTGTCTGGAATGGCTCATGGCCGAAAGACAATTGCAGCATTGCTGCGCAAAGCAAAAAGAAAAAAAGAAAGAAAAGCTCTAGAGCACATTCAGAGTGTTGTCATCTTGTTTTAACGTCGTCTATTCGCGGAGACGTTCCGGATTAGTTCGGAATGGCTAAAATCAAATGCCCATCGAATAATAATCGATTTTAACAATGGGCTCATTCAGGGACGCTCAGCGGCTTAGCTAAGCTGTAACTCAGTCAGCGTTTTCTAAGTGTCAGCACATAGTGATTCCCTGAACGAAGTTCTGAATGGCAGCTGTCTCACATGCTTGACTTACTATATGGGGAAGTTAAATAAACGGTTAATCCCGTCAATCTGCACAAAATCGTCAAGTCAACGGTCAGAGTAAACTACCTGACCAATCATCGACTGGAAAAATTGAATACTGACTCAATTTAAATTATGCTCCCACTACTTTTTTTGAAAGCGCTGAGGAACTCAGCCTACAATTCATGCGCTGAGTAAATATCTCAGTAGCTTTCTTTCAGCGGTCTGTCAGCTTATCCATTCAGGGAAACTGCTTACTTAGCCTCTCAGCCGCTGAGCGTCCCTGAATGCGCCCATTGAAATACAAAATTAGCCTACTGCTATTGCTTTGATTGATTGAGGTTATAAGTTATAAACTTTGAAGGGTTACACTTCCGTTAAAAAGCATTATCGGACACATGTTTATTAGAAGTTTTTTTTGTTTGAATTACTCATAGGAATCAACCAGTGAAGTTTTTCCCCGACGCGATGTCTTAGATCAGCCTGTATAGAACATTGCTGTTCAAGTTGATAAAAGAGTTTTGATATCATTTTAAACAAACCACTGAACGATATTTCTAATGGCGAATTCCAATTACACTCGGTTACACTTAAGGCTGCGTTGTATAAAAGGTTTAAGTCAGGATTAACTTTAATCCCAAGTTAGAATGTGACACTTGAATAACGTACAGCATTTTGTGTGTCACGTTCTAACTTAAGATTAACTTTAATCCTGGCTTAAACCTTTTATACAACGCAGCCTTAGTGTCAACAACACTGTCCCACAAATTTTCCGTTTTCGTAATAATAGGTAAATTATTGTCATTTGGCCAACTTTCGAAATTCGATACGAGTATTTTCTTCCAATACCAAGTAATTATTGAAGCTAAAAGTATCGATGCTAAAATTAGGTACTTGTTATCGAAAAAAAAGTATCGTGTATTGTATTGTATTTACTTGTATCGATTTATCCCTATGTGTGATTTGGTGGTTGCCTTTATTAATATAATAATAGTTATAGTAATAATAACAGACTTTATTGTGTTAATAATAGTGATACACATCTATATGTCGTAGCCGCTTGCCGTAAATTAGCACTTCGTGTAAAGTCTAGACACTTCACGAAATGCAGACAGATAGCGTAATGCTCACCTTTAAACGATTTTTTACAGCAACTGTCTAAAATATTTAGCCTCTTCATGAACTGCTACCAGCCATTAGGTTTATGCTGTAACGCCGAACAATTACGCTGCCGGTCTAATAATTTTAGACGCTTCATGAAGTGACTAAAACTTTTTATGCCACTGCTGAAAAAGCTGCAGATTGGCATTGTGCTGGTGAAAATAGTACTCCTATTTATTCATATTATACCGAGAGATAATTAAACTGAACACTGAATAAGACAAGTTAATGAAGAATAAAAATGTAAATAGATTATGCATTTATTTATTTATTAACACATGGAAAACTTGTATTGCACAAATTATTATGTACTGGGCGTTTCCGAAGGAAGTGCAGAAACTTAAGAATATCATTGGTCAAAATACATTTTGAACATTACAATAAATAATTTGTTAAATGTTTAGGAGGCGACTCCGTATTTTTTCATTAAAATCAAAGTGTACTTACAATTTATTTTTGGCAAATTCGGTTTTTGGAAATAATATCGATCAAGTTTCTCATAAAAATCAGTTTTCTGCGTATAACCATGTTCTTGATCAATTCCAGACATTTTGTTAAATATCTTTCACAAAATAAGTAATGGAAAATAATAAAAGAAGATTAAATTAGCAAATAAATTTACTTTAATTTTACTGCTGTAAATGACGAATTACGTACAACACATAAATTAAGTAAGCGGGTGTTTACAAATGTCGTGCGTAAACTAAGAAAAACACACAGCGAGGGCATTTGCACCTACTTTACGCACCCTTGTAGTTAGATCTACGGAGCCGCATCACATTAGATTAGTGTCATTGCTGATTATTTTAAACTTGAATAATAAGGTAATTTTTGTGGTCGTAGATAAAGTATAGTACAAAACTCGAGTTGTGGAATTACTTGCATTCGCTGCTACGCGGCTCATGCGCAATTTTTGCACCGTGCGTAATATGCTTTTTACAAATCTCGTTATGTAATATACTATTATACACTACCAACGAGGAAAAGCAGAGAGAGCCAGGAGAAATACATTTCTATGAGTTCGTGCACGATCCACTCACTTTTCAATTACGCTATCCGCATATACAACTGTAGTCACTTCATGAAGCATCTAAAATTATTAGACCGATAGCGTAATTTTTCGGCGTTACAGCATAAACCTAATGGCTGATAGCAGTTCATGAAGAGGCTAAATATTTTAGACAGTTGCTGTCAAAAATCGTTTAAAGGTGGGCATTACGCTATCTGTCTGCATTTCGTGAAGTGTCTAGACTTTACACGAAGTGCTAATTTACGGCAAGCGGCTACGACATATACATCTATGAAAGAGAAAGGAAAAATTAACACAATCAGTGAGAAAATGGGTTACGTCATACCACGTGACCAAATGTATTGAACATATGCACCAGATTTTTACATAAAATGCCGATTAAGACCACACAATTTTTAGTTAATAGATTCACCCTTAGGAAACAGACTGAAAACTCAAATTGGGAAATGGAAAAGAAGCAACCTGATAGATACAATATCAGTTCTACCAACCTTGTCATATAATCGTGTTACACACTTATCAAAAGAATATTAGAATAGAATATTGAAGTTCGCATTGTTTCTCTTATTGCACATGTTATTTTAAACTTTTTATCAACTAAAATTTGGGCACTCCAACCCAATTAAAACTTTGACAACTCAACCCAACCGAAATTTGGACATTTAAGTACAACAGTGACAATTTTAGATTGTAAGTGTCACTTTGAATAACAGATGGCGCTAAATTAACAAATTGTCCACAAGAAGTAAAAAATTATCAAGCTCTCTCTACAAGAAAAATTGAAAACGTGAATAAGTTTCAGCAATACTAGCAGCAGTGCCAACGCTGCTGACAACTCTCTCAAGCTAAATAGTAATTTTTACTATTGAGAAAGTTGTCAGTGTAGTTTTTATTACTCCTATTATTTAGGTCTGTTCTAGCAGCAGTACATAGCGTCGCTGCGAATGTTCAGTACAATTTCTAACAGTTATGTACTGCTGCTAGAACGGACCTTTTATGAATGTTGAAAAAGTAGTTCAATAATTTTGTTATTTATTTGAGAGAACTATCAACGTACAATTATGGACAGAAAATATTATCATTGCACTGTTGTAAGAGTGAAGATTCTTTCATGTAAGGCAGTCTTTATGATACAGCTTTGGATGTATCATATTTCAATAAAGTTCAAATGAAAATTGTTGTCCAAAGATGTGTTATTTAATTATCCAAACGAACATTCTCAACATTCAGACTGACAAAATTATCTGTCATTGAATCGCATGCATTCATCAGTGTTGTCAATTTAATGATTTTGGCACTAGACCTGGTGACTCTGTTGAAATTTAGTGTTTTGCTGACAGGCTCAGTGACAAATCTAGTGTTTTCACTTGAAAATAGTTTTACCTAAACCATCCAAGTTTTAACTTTTATAGTTGTTATAAAGTAAATAATTATTTCAGTTAATTATGTCCACCTAATAAAAATAATCCCTTTTCCCAAATTCCAAGTGATTTGCTTAGAAGACAAAAATGTTTAGAATCTCTGCTCGCTGGACAACATTTATTTGTAAACTGTGGATTTATTTGAAAAAAAAAAAAAAAAACAACATTGCAAAACAAATCTTTCAGCATAAAAGCGTTAAAATTATAAAAATTTCTTAATTTACCTAAAATAACATTTTTTTTTCAATATTTAAAAAAAAAACAACATTGCAAAACAAATCTTTCAGCATAAAAGCGTTAAAATTATAAAAATTTCTTAATTTACCTAAAATAACATTTTTTTTTCAAAATTGTAAGTACTTTCTCCATACATCCTATGGGAAACTTTTTGACATTTCTAACCTGTAAATGAGAAATTTTGTCACATCTTGTTATATGTAATCATCGATAGATGGCGTCAAGTGAAGGAACAATAAATATGTCATAGGCCCGTGTGACACCATGCAAGATTTGATAACATTTTTGTTACAAAGTGAGGGAGATGAGCTACCAAAGTGAATTCTGATTGGTTGAATTGGCACTTCTCGCTCACTTCGTAACAAATCTTGCACAAGAAATATCAGTGTCACACGGGCCATAAGAACAAAATTAAACTATAGGAACCATGCATTAAGATTACTGTATTTAGAAGGTACCGCCATTCATTTCCGCGGCTTTCGTCCCCCAAATTAAAAAGGACGCGATGAAACGCTAAGAAGAAAAAGGATAGATACATAACAAGTTACTGTTGCTAGGGAGTTTATGAATGAATTTCATGAACCCCCAATTAAAAGAGATAGAAAGTTGGCCCTACCTTCTCAATACAGTAACCTTAATACACATGCGAGAACAGTTCCACCAATGGCCATATTGTGCATTAGTGTTATGAAAACACGAGTTGTTTCAAATGATTAACTCATTTGTCAATTTTGTAATGTAATCTTAATGTGTCTAAAGCATTATTTGTAAATGACGGACGAATAAACATAATTTATGATTAAAATCGTAGTTTTACATCTCAAAAATAATTTTTTATGTAGGATAAGTGGGGAAGAACGAGCCAAACTTCAGGAATGTATTGTACACGTAAAAATAAGTAAAAAAAATCAAATGTTGTTAAAGTCGTCCAAGTTTTGTATCGGTTTTATGATCTTGCAATAAAAAAAAAACTTCAAAGAGACCGGCACTGCGATGTCTGTCGCTTTTTTTTATAGCAAGACCATAAAATCGCTACCAAACTGGGACGACTATATGCGATTTTCTTTTGTTTTCAAATTATAGCGCCATTACAAAATTTTCTACTGAACATTGTTTTAATCATCACAAGTGCCGCCATCTATTATTAAAAGAGAGGAAATAAATACTCACATGATTTATTTGTGCGGAATTAAACCTTTGCTTTTCGTTAGCAGCGAAGCAGCGAAATCTTCAGCATCGTATACATCCTCAGCCACTCTTTTGCCTGCATTATCCATGTTTTGAGCAACATGACTCCGCTCGCTCTCGACAAAATCCCCAGCATCTTGAATGGCCTGGCCGAAAACGTTGCTCGCCTGCTTCAGCTTCCTGTCGGTGGCGCTTCCAATGGAGTGCAGGCCACTATCGATTTCCTTTCCCTTTTCTTCAGCATACCTATTCGAATCCTGCCAAGTCTGACTCACGCCTTTCGCTACCGTCTGCCCTGCACCCTTAACACCTTCCTCAAACGCTTGTCTCTTCTCACCTGCATACTTATTGGCGTCCTGGACGTGCTGGCCCAAGGCACTTATGCCTTGTCCCACCTCAGCTTTTTTCTGATCGGCATATTTATTCGTGTCTTGTATTTTTTGATTTAAAGTATCAGCGGTTGCCTTCAGGCCCTGTTCGAATTCGGATTTCTTTTCTTCGGCGTATTTATTTGTCTCTTGTATTTTTTCACCGATCGCATCCCCCGTCGATTTTAACCCCTGTTGAAAATCGTGTTTCTTTTGTTCGGCATATCTGTTCGCCCCTTGAATCGTCTGGCTGAGTCCCTGCTCAAACTCTTGCTTTTTCTGTTCAGCATACTTGTTTGTGTCTTGAAGCTTCTGGTTAACCGCGCCCGTGGTTGTTTTAAGGCCTTGCTGGAAATCTTGCTTTTTTTGTTCTGCGTACTTATTAGCGTCTTGAATTGTCTGGTTCGCCCCTTGCTGGAATTCTGCCTTTTTTTCTTCAGCGTATCGGTTAGTATCCTGGAGCTTTTGATTTACATTTGTCGCCGTTTCTTTCAGTTTACTATCGATTGCCGCACCTGTGTTTCTAGCACCTTGCGCAAGCTCTTGCTTTTTCTGATTGAGGCCGTCCTCAAAAGCTTGTTCCGTTTGTCTCACCCCCTGGAAGAATTCTTGCTTTCTCTGATTAATGCTGTCGGCGGTGCTTCGCACCCCCAGTTCGAACTGTTTCTTTTTCTCGTCTGCGTATTTGTTGGCGTCTTGGATTCGTTGATTTGCCGCTTCGGCAGATTCTTTTACTTTGGCGTCGATGGCTTGACCGGTGTTTCTTACGCCCTCGGCGAATTGCTGTTTCTTTTCATCCGCAAATCTATTAACGTTATCTGCCGTTTGCCTTGCAGTAACGTCGATCGCTTGGGCTGTGTTTTGAACGCCGGTGGAAATTTCAGCTCGTTTCTGGCCCACGTACTGTTGGGCTTCCCCTAGTTTTTGATTGGCGCCCTCGGCTGCTTGTTTGGCGCTGGCATCGATTGCACTTGCGGTGTTCTGAATGCCAACAGCCACTTCGGCTTTCTTTTGGCCTGCGTACCTGTTTGCATCTTCTAATTTTTGGCCTGCTGATTCAGAGGCTTGCTTGATTTTGTTATCTAAGGTTTTTTCGGTCTTGTGCAGTTCGGCGTCGAATGCTTCTGCGGCAGATTTTGTTTCAGCAGCTGAAAGAAATTTTTAGTTTATTCAATGTAAATCAAACGTTCGGACAGATTTTCACAAATTTCGACACGCTGCCAATTTTTGTTTAACACCAGAAAAAAAGAAAAGAAGAACTGACTAGTCAAAGTAACTATTTTACTTTAACCAGGGCCTGGACAGTTAAATGGAAAGTAAAAATCCGAGCTGTAGTGGCGCCATCTGTCGGTCACCCTATAGAAGTTATAGTTACTTTCTGTCAACGAGTGGACGTCAGATGCCAGCATTAAAATGATGTACTTTTCACTTAAGCTAAGACATGCCGTCCAGATTTCATGGCAAGAGTTGATAAAAAATTTAAAAAATCACTTGGTAGGAGGTTGGTTGTTACATGCGAAACTGGTTGCGTGTCAAAAATGAAATTTGATAAGAAATTGATCAGAAACAAGTTGATTCTAGTTAGAGTGTTGTCTACATCTAAGGTCACTGTATGGATAAGGTACCCCCCCCCTTCCCAAATTAAAAAAAGGCCGCTATGAAGAAAGATATAAAAATACATAACAAGTTACTGTTTCTAAGGAGTTTGCGATGACGTCGCAAGTGATTTTAACCCCAAATTAAAAGAGACAAAAGAGAGTGAAATAGAAAATTGGTGGTACCTTACCTATCCAGAAACCTTATTTTAATAAAGCGCAGGTACGCCATCTTACGACGAACCTACAAAATAACTGGTTTTAGTCTTTGCTTAAAAAACATGGCAGGTTCTTTTACTGGCCATAAAAACATTTTCTTTTTTAATTATCTTACGTGAAAAGTAATTAAATAAAAGACATAACATTAATACAAATATATATTTTTTTAAATGTCAAATTGACATCATAAAATCTGTACAAGTCCTTATACGTAGTGTAATTGTTTAATTTAATTTATCAAATGGAACTTCACAACACATCTACGAACTAAAGTGGTGTTTCTCACGTTCCTTCGATTTCAGAAAAATCGCGTTTGTTACGAACACATATCAACCACGTAAAAAAACTAATTTCAGAAAACTTTAATTATCTACAACACATTAACACAGTTTATTTTTGACCAATTTTTCTATCGAAAAAATATCACAGTACTTGAAACCAGTATTGCCAGATGAAAATTTGATGTGGCGGTGGAACTTTACGTAAAGTATCGGTAGATGGGGGTAGATTCAGTGTTTTTTTCTAAACTATTGTTTATACTTTGCGACTTAGGGCCGTTTTCATAATAGAACTTTAAATTTAAAGTGACTTTAACCTATAAAAATACAGTAGTTTTCCTATGCTTAAAGTGACTTTAAATTAAGGTCTCCTTTAGCACTATTATGAAAACGGCCCTTAGGCCCAGTCGTACAATGCCAGTTTAAAGTTAAGCTAAGCCTTAAACCCATAGCAACGATTATTTCAACAATTGTTGTTAAGGGTTTAAGCTTTGGCTTAACTTCAAACTGACACTGTACAACTGGGCCTGAATATTGTTCAAAACAGGCTTTTTAAAAGAGAGAGGATACATATTTTTTAAGTATTTTAAGGTCAAATGGTCCAAACACCTAAAAATCGGAAATTCGTGCTGCAAAATTGTTTCGTTAAACAAATTGTCTTTTTATGTAATAAGAAATAAATTCTTATTTATCAAAAGTCACGTATAAGGAAGAACAGAAGTTATTGTATTCTGTGCATTCGTTATTATTTCTTATAACGAAAGAGTATATACCAATAAATACTTAATAAGTAATACAAACCCCATATCCGATTAAAAAGAAACATAAAAAAATCACCAACACATTTTTTTAAAATCCCCGAAATTGAGCTGAAACTTACAGATCTTCAAGAAACAAGAAGTACTACAGTAGTGCGCTAAAAGAGGGCAGTACATACAATTAGGAACCTGTAATATTTTGACTACCTAAATAAAATCTACGCTATTGAATTAGAATTACATATTACGTAAAATAATAAAACTGATTAAAATTATTTTTATTAAAAAACGGTAGAGTAATGTGTTAAATCTGGAAAAACTTTAGATGAAACCCCAAAGCGATAGGAATACCGCTTTAGCGGTTAGGCCTGGCTTGAGACTTTAAAATATCAACTTTCACTTTTGACGCGCGACCAGTTTTGCTAGTGATAGGTATTTGACGACCAACCCTATAAGTCTTATTTTGATTAAATTTTAATGCTGCCATGTAACTGCCACTCATTGTCAGAAAGTAACTGCAACTTTTACGTGGTGACCGTCAGATGGCGTCACTACAACTCAGTTTTTTACTTTCCATTTAATTGCTCAGGCCCTGGTTAACACGCAAACTATTCATATTTTCTACATTACATTATGACCTATTATTACATTAAACGAATCGTTGACTATACATATAAAGCAGCCATTATTTAAAAGCCGCTCCGCGCCGCGTTCTTTAAAAGAAACCTTCAATCAAGATTGATTTTTAATACCTCTCTTCTCCCGTTGCTATTTGGAAAGTTCAAAAGGGTGTCTGCGTACAATAAATTAAAAACGAGATGTAAACGTGTGTCCATTTTTGATCGGGACACCTTATATTGTGGTATTGTAGAATTAGAAATAATAAAAGTTATTTCTGTGTGTTCTTTTTTGGTTCTCCTTCAGTAAAACGCGTATAGAACTCGCTGCCAAAACGCATTTTCTTTAATGCCGAAATCTGGCCCGCTATAAATAAACCGAATTGTGCGTAAATCGTAAAATAACACGAAATGTTTTTTTTTTATTCGATGTGATCCGCAAAATACATTTATTTTTAGGACGCCTCCTGCGACTGTGGTAAAAGCTGTCGCTGAAGATCTCATGAGCGCTGAAAAAAAAAAAAACGAAAAACGATTTTAATTTTGTGTCTACCTGCATTTTTTGCAACCCTGCCGGCCTCGTCCTTCGCTTGTTTCAGTGATTCCCCGGCTCTTGCCGCTTGCTCCTGGACGGCTTCGTCTGCCTTCTCGGCATTTTCATCGACGGTTTCGGCGACGTCTTTCTTCTTCTTTTCGAAGATGGATCCGATTCGGGATCCCAAATTTCTCAGGGAAGCTGTAAAATATATTCACGTCACATTTTATACCAAGTCTTTATTTGTTAGTGCCCGATTAGTAATTTGAAATAGAAAGTTTTTTAACAATTTCGGTCAAATTTCATTGCACAGAATAAATAAAGAATAAAATGTCAGTGACCTCGTTTTTTAAAACAATTAATAATGCAGACTTTAAAGGTATCAAAGTGCATTATACCAGATGATTAAAAAAAATGGTTACGACTTATTGAATTGTCAACAAACTTGAACTTGAACTTGAAAATTTGTTATCGTGTCCATGCTCTACGTCTTTATCGACCATATGTGATTCGTAAAGCCAGTTTCTCACGTTTGTGTGTGTGGGTGTGTTTTATAGAATTATGGTCGTGTCAACTCATTAATTAACCTAGTAAGCACAGAGCCGGTTGGATTACGAAGATTACAACAAATGTAGAAATCAGGTCGCGCGCTCTTTGCCGATGATGTCATGCGACATAGTGGGGTTTCGTTTGTTCAAGGCCTGCCAGACATGCTAAGCACTAATGGTTTCTCCTTTGGAACGTCGCAATTATACGTGATACAACGTTAAAAGAATGCTGCAGTCGTTTATTTTTAGAAATTATTGAATATTCGAGAGTCGTTAAGCGTAAACAAAAACATCGAAGTTCTAATCGATGAAGTAAATAACGTTTTTAAACAAGAATTTTCGGATGGCGAAATAAATCCTTAATTTCTCGAGGGGTCAACTGAGCTATCGTATCATATTTGGAAAGATTCATTTGATAGTCACAAGTCTAATTACTTATTGATATTCACAAAACTAATAATTTTTGTTTATAAGGGGTTGTTATCTTGCGACAGTTGGTAGAACTTTTTTTAAATTTAATACAGCTTAACCATAGTATAATAGCGTTTTCCACTGGCTGCACTAGTGCACACTCAGTGTATCTTCATTTCTTATTATTATATGAGGCTAAAATGAGATGAAAATACAATGAGTGTGCACTAGTGTAGCCAGTGGAGAACGCTATAAGAATCTACACAGTAGCGACACTGGTATAACTGTCACATTTGCCATTTTGTTTAATGCCTACTGATTTGCAAATTACATTATACAAAGTGGTCAAGAATAACTGTTTGAGTTGGCGATACAATCAAGAGCATTTTTTTATTCGGCTATGTGCAATACTATTGGTTTATTTGACGTTACTTGAACAGCGACAAGATTGTAGGTTATGTGTTTAAAAAACATGTTTGGAAATTTTACCCAGTTATAGATCACATCACCAGAAAATTCCTAATGAACGTAGGTCCGGAAATCAACCATTCCCGAGATTTTTTGAGTTTCTAAAATGAAACTTATTTATGCGCAGTGGGCGTTGGTAGAAATGACGTGTGCTTTGAGAGAGGTTTAAAATATAATTGGTTTGATTTTTATGGAGATGAGTATGCGTAGAATGGAAGGAGAACATTAGAACATTTTAATTAATTTTAATCGAGATATTTTTAACACTGCTTACAGTGTTCAATTGAAAAGTTCATCAAGTTGGTTTTGATTTTTTGATGAAAGAATGAATAAAGAGAGAAAAAGAGATGACTGCCTAAACCAATTGACGCTTGACGGATGACAGTTGTCTAACAGTTTTGCGTATAATCTAACGTGACATAACGTAAAGTGGCATTTCGAATCGATCTAATTCAAGACCTGCTTCACAATGTAATGAAAAATTTAAAGGCTATTTAATGAACTTCTCAAGTGAACACTTGATATTAGTTTAAATTGATAAGTTACTGAAGGGTTAACAAACAAAATTTATTTTTTACAGAATCGACTATATTTTGGAAACGGTTGATTTTGGGATTTATGTTTAATAAGACTTTTATGTTTGTATTAATGATATCTATAACTATGTGAAATATCCGAACATATTTTTTAAACACCCTGTATATATTTAGGCGTGTTTTTGTGGAATATATAATTTGGATTTTGACAAATGCGTATATTTTTGAAAAGAAGATAGGGCGTTAGATAGAATTTGCTACAAACGCTAGGTTGTCTAGTTACGGACCTGGTGGGGGCCCCTGTGTGGACCGGGGTCTGGGTGCAAAGCACCCGGTGCACCCTTCTTATGGCCGGCCCTGTTCTAGGGTAAGGTGATCATACGTACTGATTTTACCAGTACAGTACTGGTTTTTTCGTAATTGCTCCTGATTAGCCGTAAAATGTAACCAGTACGGATTACGAATATAAAATCAGAAGTTAATCAAAAGATTTTTGAAAAACGAATCTTAAATTCCATAGGTTCGTTCTCGTCATCGGCCCTTGGTAATACTCGGCATTCGGAGCGTTCTGAAATTCAAGAGTGTTTCTTTTCATTACTTAGATTAGGATCCCAAAATCCCTGCTAATCTACTCATATCAAATATTTGGTTTTTTTTGCAAAATTATTTTCACAATATTATACCTAATGTAAACAAAAGAAGTACATTTTTATTTATTATTTTTTCACTTGAAAACAAGAAAGGTAAGCATATACTCCGTAAAATTTTTTCAACTTATATTCTATGACAGCGACTAGGTATTACACATGTTTTTTAAATGTCCTGGTTTTAAATTTGGAAAAAATAGTCACCTTATTCTAGGGACTTTAGGTCTGTTCGATAGCTCTGCACTTTTCTACATTTTTACACCAACCGCTCCTGAGAGAGTGCGATGTATATGACAACATAAGTAGAAGTGATAAAAATAGAGGGTGCATTCGGCATAGCGATCGGAGTACAAAAAGCGTGCGCGATTTACTCTTTTCTGTTTCTTTATTCGTTCGGCGCACACTCGATTATGTTTCAAATTTATTCAGAGCACTACACGGAGCGTACTTTATGTGCTCCTACTTCAATGTGCGAGCAGAGAGAGTAAGGCGGTAAAATAAATCTTTTGATTTAAATAAAGCAAAAAATGTCGAAGATGGTATAATATTTTATTATATAATATGTGATTTTATAAGTGAAAATGCTTTAAATTGTTTTTGCGTCGTGTCAGGTAAATTGTGATACCTTTGTAAGCAATATTTTTGATTTCTTTTTTCCTTCTTCATCGTTACTATCTAACATATGCCATATTCTAGCGCAATAAATCCAGCAACAACTTTTGCGCTCATTTCATCGTACGTTTGCAATATTAAAAAATAGAAAAACCGTTAAAACTAGACAAATGCTCCACTTGTGCTCCAATTCATTCCAATAACCCTAAACGCTCTCATTGATTTGTCACATGACTAGAGTTACTCTGCTCCAATCTGAGATTCTTATGCCGAATACACCCAGAGTAAAGCCCCTGTCACATCATTAGTCAGTTTGATCAAACTGGACTGACAAACTACATCAATGACGTCAAGACTTATCAAATTCGTTATTTCGTCAAACTGCGCTGTCACACTAGCACTAGAAATTTGACCAAACTTTGAGGTTAAATTTTTTTTGGAAATCCTCATTTTAAAAAATTTACGCAAAAATGGATAGAAAAAAAGCAGTGGCAGTGTTAGCCTTATAGGTTAGGTTAGACGTTAGACTTCCGTTTTGCGCCTCTTCCTGTGCATTTAAATCTATCAATCATAAGGCAAGTTTGATCAAACTGACTGATGGATATACAGGCGCCCCTAAAATTTAGAAAATTTACTCAAACAGCTTCCATGACGTCATGTGATGTCATTAGTTTAGTTTGTCAGTCCAGTTTGATCAAACTGACTGATGATGTGATAGGGGCTTAAAGGTGTTAAAAGTGTAGAAAGTGCAGAGCTATCGAACAAACCTTTTATTATAAGATTTATTATAAGACATTCAACAATGCCATCTGTTAAAACATGCCGAAAGTTTTCTTTTTCGTTTGTTTCAAGTCAATTCTGAATAATACTTTAATGTATTTTTAAGGATTTTTGTTAAATTTATTCCTGAATCTAGTAACAAATTTCAGGGATTTTCTGTGTCGAAAGGAATTTTTTGGTAACACTTGAGGGAATTCTGGTTTTTACACGTTGGTTGTTAAATACAATCTGTCAACCGATTTCTGTAACACAAATAGCAGTTTAATATTGAGCAGTGTTGCCAATGTGGTGGATTCTCCACTAGATCTGGTGGTTCGGAACCTTCATTTAGCGACAGGTTTTCTCCTTACGCGGTTAGTGGAATTTTTGGTGGTTCTCTTCATGTAACTATTTCGCATCATAAAAATTAAAGCTCATTTTTTAGTTTCTAAAGACTAACTTTTCTCGTATGTACTTCAGTGATTTTTATAATAACGTATTTGTGTAGGCATTTTCGTTAATTAAGATTGGTGCTCATGACAAACAAATTTACAAAGGGGCGCATTCAGCAGATAGGTAGATTAAAAATTATCTTTACATTGCACACTGCAGATTCGACAATGTCAAGACTACAGTACACACAGAAATTTCGTAAAGTATGGTTGAAAGTTGCTGCTTTGAAAGACTGGATAACTGTTAAACTGCTAAAAGAGAATTAAAAATCGTTATTATTTGCCAAACAATGTAATTTTGAAGATGTTAGTTAAAATCTGGAGGTTTTTATATCACTAATTGGTGGGAAACAGCTTTCCATTGTTGGCAACACTGATATTGAGCAAGAAGAAGAAGAAATATATTTTATGAAGTGTTTTAAATAATAAATGTGGTTGCTTATAGCCTGGCTATTGCAGTCTACGACGTTTACTAGAATGTATTTCTTTGCACTGACCTTCGTGTAAACAGCTGTGTCACATAAATCTCTTAAAGGGAGTGGAACACCTGTACTCATATACTACAGTGCCATTCATAAAGTCCATAGCATACGGAAATTTAAATATTCCTGGAAAAACTAAATGCATTTAAGTTTAACACGACGTGGAGAATATTTTTGTATATATCAGGTGTTTCACGTCATATGTTCACCCCTCTAGAATTTCTATTTTCTAATCGATTTACATGAAATTTGGATACGATAAATTAAAGAAAAAAAAAAGAAATTTTCTGATATATGTACTATTGAGCACGATAGGACTTCCGGCTTTGCCGGTAGTTGATGTTTTATTTTAAATAAAATACTTTAGGTATATATTTTTACATGTATGTTTGGAATTTGCAGATCATTGTGAGTCAGAATGTGTAAAATTTTTCTCTTTAATTTATCCTTTCCAAATTTAAAGTAAATAGATTTTTTTAAAATTCTAGAAGGTGAATACATGGCGCGGGACACCCTGTAGTATATACATATTTTAAAAAATATATTTACCTTTTTATCTTCTTATTAAACAAAAAATAGTGGAAACAAATTATGTTTATTTATTAAAAAGGTGATGTAACAAAAATCTGTTTTTTCTTTTTAAGCAAAATTTCAATTTTCTATAGAGAACGTCGTATTTGAGGCAATATTTTGATGGTGGTTGTTTTTCTCAATAAATACATTTCAAGGATAAGGCTATAGGTACATAATATTTATTTTCCAACGATTTCTTAATTTTGAAAGTAAAAGACAAAAAATTTCAAAACAGGGATTTTTGGTCAAAACTTTTGTAAAGTATAGGATTTAGACACTGTACGTTATTGGTCACACTTATTTTGGTCTGATTCCTTCAATTATATAACGAAAAAATTTTCGGATTACTTATAGCTGAATTCAAAAAAAAACGGGAAATGATTCTTTTCCAGTTGTAAATTTGGTTCCATTTGTCAGTTAATTGTCTACTTGACAATACATACATATCTTAAAAAAAATTAACCTATTTACCTATGAACTGACATACCGTCAAATAATTCTAACCTATTTTTAATAAATCCATTTTCACACTATGAAAATATTGAAAAAAACGTGTCGATTTATTTTGACATTTCCCGATTTTTTTGAATTCAGCTGTACATATTATGTACAATGTTTGGTTTTTGAAAAATTCGATTTTCGGAGTTCCCCGACAATTCTATTTTTTTTTTATAAATGTCTTGCTTATTTATTGACCTTCCTTATTTTTTGCCATATTTATATCGTTACATCGTAACATTTCTTTTTATTTGGGACATCATACAAATCCCAAAATATACAATCTATTTTAATTCCCGATTACAAAAGAATGGTTATTTTGATTTTCGTAATTGACGTTCTGCGACGATTGGCAGAGTTGTCTTACTCCAGAAACCAAGAAATTTGTAAGCAGTGTTGCCAGATATGAGGAGTTTTACCCTTTCTCGGAGATTTTTTATGACAGAGGAGTAACTTTTACAAGCAGGTACACTTTTAGGGGTTACCTACAATAAAATAACTAAATATGTACTACTGATGATGACGACGTAAAGTCATGCTTTTATGCGAAAAATCAAGCTCAAATGACAAATGAAATCAACGTGCAATTAGTAATGACTAATGAGTCATTGGCGGTTGGTATTCCTCGTATTTCTTACATTGTTGTTTCGGTAATATGTACATACAGCCATGCGTAGCTTAAATGCTACTACAACTTGACAGTTCTGTGAGCCTAGTACTACAAGGTTTTAAGGATGAGGTTTGCGTACAGGCGGTGCATTTTAGGTGCGTATGACTGTACATGTAATATTATACTTGTTGTTTTTTAATGGTTATCTATTAAAAGCTCAAACAACGCCAATCTTATTATTAATTTAATCCTAATCTCGACAAAATAGTTATGCATACTATTGAAATAAAAACAAATGAAGAGTGAATTACGAAGGGGAGTATTTCTGCATGTTACGTGGCAACACTGCCTGTGAGGCATTGAAGAAATTACATAATTAAGACGTTTTAAAATTTAAAAATCTGGTACAAAATTAAACGACATACAATGACAAAGATTGGAAATCTTTTTTTTTTAATTAACCCAAAATTAAACTAACAAAAATGCACTGCAGTGATGTTGCGTCAATTCGTGCGCGTCATAGCTGCAGCTATTTAGGAAAAGTACCGCGTATGTATTTGATGCAAGAAAGTATAAATACTCTGGACTCTATTTTCAAAAATGTTTAGATCATAAATATGACTCAGACAAAGATCATTTGGGGGGGCGGAAAATTAGCGCGCAAAAAAAGGAATCATTACCTAAATATTTTCGAAAATCCACCAACTATTAAGGCGCAAAAGGGCGAACCATTTCCAATATTGTTTTCGAGAATTGTTTGCAAACCAGGTCATCTAACAAAATAAAGTGTGATCTAGCTATTAATAGAAAGCAAGCGGCATTAGTGACCTAGCCCACGTACACCCAATTGATGCATCGAACACAAAAAGAAATCGATATTTCCTTCACATAATTATTGGGTGGATTATACTTACCGGTAAAAGAAGAAAACATCCTTCACCAATGGACGGTTTTAAAGCACCTTGATTTCACCTGCAGATGTATACGTTCGACCCGCGTTGTTACAACGTAGTTTCGTTTCGGACGATTCGTACTGACCTTCCGGATTTTTGCGTCGTGCTGAAACCGCGATCACCTCTCCGGAAAATGTTAGCGGCTACTGTGGCGTCGCGTGTTGATTTTTGCCGGCTACTTCGGGTGGTATACAACTTCGTGGAAACTATTGATTCAGCCAAGTAGGCGACTTGTATGATGTAATAGTTTTTAATGCCGATCTCGTAAAGGATGACGTCTTCTAGGTGCGACTCGGCACAACCAACAATTAACACTTATAATAATAATAAAAAAATAAACATACATAAGTTTCACTAATTGCGCGTTACTTCTAAAAAGTATTTATTTAAAAGTGTCTGTCGGCCTGTTGCCAGGCTCTACTTTCTTCAAGAAATCGAAACTTCATTTATTAATTCATTTCATGCTTAATTTAATATTTTGGACGTCATTGTTGCTTGTAAAAAAACAGAAAGCTACTGTGTTTGTATTGAAATGGCTCGAATTACCTCCACATTTTTCAATAATTGAATCAATTATTTAGATTTTAATTTGCATACATATTGAAAACTTATTATTTTCAGAATAATTAATTAACAAGCTGCCCGTTTTAAATCATGACGCCTTGAACACCTAAAATAGGCAACTCGTTCTACTTCGGTGTTTTTAGTACTTTCGGAAAACACGAAGTTATTTCTGATTTGATTGATGGGTTGCCTTTTCTAAAACCTTCAGGGGTTACGACTTAAAATGGGCACCCTATATACATTCCGTAAATGTAGTCAAAGAGTCTCTCAAATGGCCCTTGTGTGTGTTTTTAAAACTTATTTATTACGTTATTAAGACATTCTACAAGGCCATCTGTTGATAATATTCTTTTCATTTGTTTTTACGAGGGTGATTCACTTGTCATTGACGGGTTGAGAAGCCACCATCCATTGAGCAAAGCTTCAATTGACAGTCATTTCTGAACGGTGACAAAAAATGACTTGCGTTGTTCTAAGACATTCAACAACGCCATCTGTTAAAACATGCCGAAAGTTTCTTGCCTAGACAACGCTAGACCACGTCATGGGTTCTTCAAAGACGCTCCGGGACGCCATTCTGAAGAGCTGAACGAAATATAAAAGCTCGCCCTTTCAGATGCAGGACTGCAATGATCTACCACTGTAATGATCTATCTACGACTGTAACAATCTACCACCGATAACGGTGCCGTGTAAATAAATTGCGACATAAATTATTTAAGTATATAAATTAGTTATAAGTAGTATTAATGCCCGGTTTCTCAGTCACAGTTTAACTTTAATCTTCAGTTTATTTCTATAGGAACAATTGTTTTTATAATTGCTACTATGGGAATAAACAGGAGTTTAAAGTTAAATCAGGACTGAGAAACCCAGACTGAGTGTTAATAGTTCAGTATTTAATTTATACGTTTAATAAAAATGATACATTATTATTTTGATTGTTTTTCAATTTTTATTAATTGTTTTCTTTGCTTTGTTCGACCGTCTTTTGTTTCTCTTTTCTCTAACTTTATGTAACTATTCTTAATGATCTTTTTTCTTTAATTTTTGAATCTAGTAACAAATTTAGGGATTACCTATCTTGAAAAGGCATTGGCAACTCTTGAGGGATTTTTACTTTCTACATGCTGGTAACACTGTCCTAAGATCACTAACAGTGTTCCCAACACTGGTGATTTTCTCGTATTTAATAAATTGAAATTTAGGTAGGTACAATCAAAGACGATTTCTTTTCTACAGCCAGCCTAGAAATGGAAATTTATTGACCACCTATAGATACTTAAAAAGATATTCATGAAAATATCACAAAATTGTGAGAAAACGAGGTTTTTATTTTATATGAAAAAATCGGTTGCCTAAAAATAAAGAAAGTAATAATCGAACCTCGAATCGAACAATGAAGAGAACACAAATGTATTTGAATTTAGAATAAGAAAAGAACGAAAAAGAAATTAATTAATTAACTACATTTTCGGAATTTAGAAATCTTCACATTTATAAAAAAATTAAATGGAACTTCTATAACAGATTACTTTTTTGTACTGTTTATATTTTTCCAATTTGTCTAACTTTTCTTTTCTTAATTTAATTTTACAACTTCTCTAAGGTGAGGTAACGTTTGTCACGAATGAATCAATTAAACAATTCACAGAAAAAGAAAAAAAAAGCTTATTTCTGAATTTTGATTAAATATATTCTAGTTAATTTGGGAAGTTTGGAAAACCCGAATACATAACTTGAGTTTTCTAAACATGCATATTCACTAATACGAATACAAACAATTATTTTTGTATAAAAGTTATCAAAAACCCAAATACTTTTGTCGTCTAAGGAGTTATGACCTACAAAATTAAACAATAAAAAATAGAAATGTCTCCCATTAATATTTCCAGCTTATTTTGTATAATAAAAATAGCTAAACATAATCTCAATTATTTTTTTATCTATCAAATCAACATCCCAACATTTGCTTTCATTATTATAATTATTATTGTATTTACGTATCTAATCTAAAATTAACTGTATTTAACAACAAAAACCTTTATTAAATTAAATTATCCAGAAATACAGATCAGATCATAGCTTAATATCAACAAGCAGATCTTAACAATAATAGAGATATAAAAATAAAATAATCTTTTATGTTGAGCAATTATTAATCCTTAAGTGCTCACAAGGAGCCTCCAAGACTCAGGATTTTTGCACGAGTACTTATGCATGTGAAAATAACGTGAGCACTTAACGATTAAGGAGGTATTTCACAGGTAACAAAGAACAATTTCCATTTTCAGGTACTTTTCATATAAATATCCTGTATAATATCGACGACTGTACTTCAAGACTTGAATTAGTTACCTTTACTTTTCCGACAATTATGGTAGTAATGCTGTTCGTTCTGGAACATGTATACATACACGGGCCCTTCACAATAAAAACAGGGTCCAATTGGCCTGTGCTCGGCTAAGTCTCCCCGAAAATGGTATTTCAGCCCCTCCACTGTAGCAGCAAAGTATACATTACACGATTCACAGAAATAATACATATTGACTTCGCATTTCTTGATTTCTTCCGGCTCTAAGGGGTGGGTGAATCTTGGGTGAACTGCATCAAATTCGGTCCTCGGTTTTCTTATTACTTCTTCTTCCTTCACTTCTTCCATGTTAAAATAGTAAAAGTGAGTAATTCAGTTAATAAAAGGCCAGCAAAATAGCAGCTAATTATAACTTAATTAATAGAATGAGCAAAGACCGAACCGATCGAAGAACAGCAACACCTAACCTAGAAAATATTAATCCGAGTTTCGATTTTCGTTTTCGATGTACAGATGGCGGTAATGAGTTTGTAATTAATAAAATTAATTATTTATTTATTATTTTATTATATTGTAGCTTATAATATTACTCAAAATAATCAACATATTGTAACAGAGGATATACTTTGAATTTAATTAACAGATTTCTTTTTTAATCTTTATAAGAAAAACATTACGTCAAAATTATTATAAATAATAATGAAAATTTATTGCATTCTATAACTACTATCTCAATTTTATTTGCCGCTGATCATCACCATGATTGACGATAGTCACAATATGATTTGTCTTTCCGACATTCCGACCAATAATTTGAATTTAATCAACTTATTTATTAATCTACCTAATGGCCTCAGTTAATTCACCATTGAGAATAAAAACATCAAACACGATCAGGGTTACCAGATTTCTTTTTGAATAATTTAGTTAACGTTTCACAAAAAACAAGCCCAATTTCGCCAAATATCGAATTTAAGTGTAAAAAATACTCATATACGTACTACTCATACAAAATTATGGTTACAATTGCTATATTCCACTTTTTTAATCCTGATTAATTTTATTACATTATTTGAAATAGGTACTAGCCAGAATTCCATTTTAGTTTAATGCAATTTAGTTAACGATTAACTTATTCTAACAGATACCTTTCTTCAAATTGTATCAACACTTTTGTATTTTTAACTGACAATTAAACTTGACAAAGACAGTGTGAAAAAATACCTAATTCTAAAAAAACGGCAATTTTGTCTGAGCGTGGAAACAAATAAACAATAGTATATTGTAGACCGAGACGGTAAAGTGCTTGTTTTCCAGGTCGAGAGAAGATATGGACAGGCGAGGCAAAGCCGAGCCAGGCCACACTTCTCGAGACCTCGAAAACTGCTTTACCGCCATGGTTTACACATTATTTTTTTTCCTACGCGACATTATAATTAATTTTGTTAATATCACACAAACGTTCTTTTTCTCGAAGTAAAAATATTAAAATTGAGTTACTATTAAAATTATTATAGATATTTTAAAACACTGTGTTGTGTGTCAGCGTGGCCGAGCGGTCAAGACGGTAGTTTAATACAACAGTGTCTTCGGGGGCAAGGGTTCGAATCCCACCGCTGCCGAGTTGGTTTTTTTTTCTTGATAATTTTAATCCTTTTTAAAACCAAATACCAGTGAAATTAAATTAAAAAAACGTACGTTTGTTAATTTTTTGATGTCGATGAGAATGCATTCCAGAAATTATTGTCGCGCCACCTAGTGGTAAAACCTCGTAAATTATTTTCTCGGCTAGGCATTTATGTTCATTTTGCCGGGCTAGCTGATGAGCCGGTAAAATTGAATTTTCGACTACACCATTTCCAATTGTAATTCAGAATTCGTCAGTTGCAATTCAGATTTGTCAATTCAGTTTCAGATTGCATCAATTGTAATTCAGATGTATCAATTTAATTTCAGAATTCGTCAAATGTAATTCAGATTAATCAGTTTAATTTCAGAATTCGTCAAATGTAATTCAGATTAATCAGTTTAATTTCAGAAAGCGTTAAATGAATTTCAGATTATATCAATTGTAATTCAGAAATCGTCACTTTTAATAGAGAGAAAGCTTTCTGAATTACAATTGATGTTTTCTGAAATTAAACTGACTAATCTGAATTACAAATAACGAATTCTGAAATTATATTGATTTATCTGAATTACAATTAATGCAATCTGAAACTGAATTAACAAATCTGAATTACAAATGATACATTCTGAAATTAAATTAACAATTCTGAATTACATTTGACAATTTCTGAAATAAATTTGATCTTTTCTGAATTACACTTGGAAATGGTGTAGTATAGGAAAAAAATATAATTTTGTGAAATAATAAAACGACATATGATACGATCTTAAAATTTTCAGATAAAAGTGTGATTAATCATAAGAAGCAATCAAATAAAAAATGAATTAGAGTTGGCGATGCAACTAAATACCCATGTGTGCATTTAGTTCATCGAACGTTCCTTCAGTCACTTTGACGTTTCTACAAAGCAAGAAAAACGTTTTATATTCAAAAAAATTAAAGCAGATGCATAAAATGACCATTGCCTGCATCAAGATACTTTTGAACTGTATGAACAACTGCGTTAAACAACATTTCCGGCATGTTATTTATGTCACAATTGATTGACATTTGGTATCAACCCAAGAAGTTATCCAAGACATGCATTTCAATTGCAACGCTTACTCTAATTTATTTTTATATTGATCACTGGTTACAATGGGCATTTTCGATAATTGGAGTGGTGTATACACCGTACTCTATTTTTGTCACTCTTACATACACGTCTCTAATGGTGCTATTCAGAACACAAAGCAACTTCAAATCTTTAAGATTTAAAGAACTAAAGTGAAAATACGATTCTGGACGATACTTTTAACTGTAAATTTCTTAAATAACGATTTAAGATTTACAGTGACAAAATCGCCTCCGTAAAAGCTTAAATTCCAGATTAACTAGACTGTTTCTATGGTTTCAAATGATTACTAAAAAAAATATGCCGAGCACAGACCACTACTATAGACGTTTACGCTAAATGAAAGACTCACGTCTCACGGACCATGGCCAGCTCCATTAACATTTACTGACGTGTATGTATGGCCGTTTCAATTCGCCTAAAATTCGGTTCCGAGAAAGCATGCCGTGAAGTACTCCCCTCAGCGCTCCCTATAGGGACCGTGCACATGCCTGCGTTCAGCGACGCCTGGCGGTGATTTATGCATTAGTGGTATGAAAACATTGTTTTTAGGTTAATACACCTGTGACACGTTGAAGCGACGTTATTAACGTCACTCTGTAATTTTAAATTTTGCAATTACAATGGATGTTGAAATATATTTTAAAATCTTATTTATGTAAGTGGACGACCAGCTGGTAGTGGCCGGCCATCAGGCGCAGTCATCCTATGCATAACTTCAATAGCCAAGCGAAAATTTTGGTATTTGCGGAAGAAATTTTGCATGGCATTGATGGTCAATAAAATTTTTGGTTTGCGCAGATTTGTTGTTATTTCTTGTAATTGTATTAAAAATATTTAGGGCTTTTTCTAAATTTACTCAAATCTTGCAACAAAGTTTTATTGTTTGATGATCAGTACAATTTCTAAATATGCAAAATATATGCAAATCCTGCGTGGTGTCACTAATAGATGTGAAAATATATTACAAATTGAATTCTATTGTTTATGAGCACAGTATTTCAGAAAACACATCAGAAGATCGACAGTTGATTATTGTTGGACATGGGCGTTTTCCGTTACTTTTAAATTTTTCCTTTCAAACACAGTGGATTTTAAATGCATGACCTCCGTACACAAATTTTTGGAAATTTGCCTAACTGGAACGTATTCTTCACTCTTTTTTGTTCTTTTACACCCATTTGTATAAATAAAATGGGTAACGAGAGTGACTCATAGAATTAATGTAAAAGTGCTATAAATTAAACAAAAATCTGAGTACAAACCTCAATTTAAGAAACATCACTAATATAATCAGTCTTTTAATACAATTAACACAAAGTATTCCAGTTAAATAGTATAAAACATGTTCCACATGCATTTGACATGAAGTCGGTCTGATGATCGGTTGAGGCTATTGTTTATATTGACTTCTTCAGATGAAACGCATACCATCAGTATCCTGACCGTAAATGTATTCACAATACCAAGACTAACCATCCGTTAATCATCAACCGCATTTGAAACTGGCCTACATTTGTTGACTTGCTTTCCGACTTCTCATGAAATTCTTCAAACTTTCATTTCATCTGAGTCTCCTGCACATTTTTCGAATAGAGTACGTTGTACTTAATGACTAATCGATATTGAAATCTATGAATCACTTTCAAAACAGCATACAAACTTAATGTTTCAATCCATATATATTTTCTTGCTACTGTCTGGATAATTGTAAAGTTTAACATTCTTCCTGTTACTATAACTCTTATGACAATTTGCAGTTGTAGTACATAATAACTATTTGAGGCAAGCGTTCACAGGCTCGCATCGCACGCGTCGCACGCACGAATCGCAAGAATCGCAGAAGTTGCTCTCTCGAGAATGATAGGAAAATGCGATCGCTGCTCTATGCGGCCTAGTTAACGCAGCGTCATATAAAACTATAGAAAAGATCATTTATGCGATGCGTGCGACGCGTGCGATGCGAGCCTGTGAACGCTTGCCTTTGATCTTCTGGTATGAAATTAATTACAAAATTCAAGTTCAAATGCACACTGGGCATTTGAAATGACAGATGTACATTTGAACTGTCATCATACTGTCACTCGTGTTTTCATACCACTTATGCAAAATATGGCCGTTGGTGGCGCTGTCATCGCATGTGCACGGTCCCTATTAAAGATACTACAAAACTACTGACAGTAACGTAATGACAACTGCAATTACTTAAAAACTCACAAGAGGCGCTGAGGGGAGTACCCGTCAACATTTTTAAAAGTCGAATTGAAACGGCCATACATACACGTCAGTGAATGTTAATGTAGCTGGCCATGTAATGACAACTGCAATTACTTCAAAACTCACAAGAGGCGCTGAGGGGAGTCTGTCAAAATTTTTAAAAGTCGAATTGAAACGGCCATACATACACGTCAGTGAATGTTAATGTAGCTGGCCTTGCACGGACCAGGAAATTACTATGCTCCCAAACACGAGATGTCGGTATGATAGTTTTTGCCATAATTCACAACTGATGTAAAGTTGGTAGTACGGTAACCGATCTTGTTAAGTCTATACTTTCGCTCCCAACCACCAGGAGTGCGTTCAGGAAGTTTACTCCGAGTAGAGTTAGAGTAGAGTCAATGTTGAGTTATTACGAATTACTCTGTGGAGTTATAACATTACAAGAACGTTTTTGAATGATAAGAGTTAAACATACATACACTTAACCTAACTGCTTGGAATAAATTATATAAATTGTTAAAAGCAACTGTTATAGCATACCTACTCTATCATAAATGGTGTGCAAAATGTTATGACACGTATTTACATATTATGATATATGTATGTAAGTACATACTATGTGTTTCTTTTTTAAATGCCATAAGGGGTGGCTGTGGAAAAGAAAATTCATGTCTTAGCTCCATTCATTTACTCTAAATTTTCAGATTTGGCGTGTGTTATATGCCAAGCTATGACATGAGTTTTAATTTTCATGGCCAACCTTTATGGCATTTTTAAAAAAACACATGTTATAATAAGATTTAATAATTATCATTGTAAGAGGGTACTGATGATGAAGAAGAAAACATCATTCTCTTATGTAACAACAATTCGCAACGAATTCATTTGTATCAGTTACTTTTAGTAGTGTTATGCCCGATTTCTTCATCGCCTTATCTTGAGGTTAAATTTATCTGACAGTTAGAATGTGACACATATTATGTGTACGGCCAAATGTACGTCACATTCCAACTATTAGATAAATTAACTTTAGGTTAAACATGGTGAAGAAATTGGCCATTAGTTAACTTGCATTGATTCGATTACATAATATGTGCCGCGTGCAGCACTTTGAATTTTCTTTCATTGCGCATGTCGAGTAAATTTTACCTACAGCTGAATTCAAAAAAAACGGGAAATGATTTTTTTCCAGTTGTAAATTTGGTTCCATTTGTCAGTTAATTGTCTACTTGACAATACATACATATCTTTAAAAAAAAATTAACCTATTTACCTATGAACTGACATACCGTCAAATAATTCTAACCTATTTTTAATAAATCCAATTTCACACTATGAAAATATTGAAAAAAACGTGTCGATTTATTTTGACATTTCCCGATTTTTTTGAATTCAGCTGTACCTCTCAGAGGTGAGTAGAAAAAGTTAACTTTGAGTAATTTTAACTTCGAATATTAACGCTGTGAGTAGAGTTTACTCTATTAACTCGGGCAATTTATGAACGGTTTACAGTTAATAGAGTTAACTCCATGGACTTTATGAACGTACCCCAGAGTAACAAATCCAGCCGCCTGCTATTGCTGTAACATACATTCAGAAGAAAACCAACTATGTATGTTACATTAAAAAATTTTATTGCATACACATGAGGTATGTATTACAGAAAATTATTAGCCACCGCCATCGTATTACACATGTAATTACATTTTTTGGAAATATTTTTCAACTGAGATTTGTTTTAAACTTTTGTTTGTAAAACACGAGATTCACATTTTGCTAAAATTTGAACAATTTCTACAGCTAATTCACTGTCGTCATTAAAAAATAAGAAAGTCTGTACATCTCTTAAGTTTTTCACACACTTCACCCACTTCCAACACCAAACTTTTCAGCCAACTTTCTAGCACTGGTACTAAACTTTTCACTTTCTATAATATCAATTTCTTCTTTAAGAGACAAACGTTCTCTTTTTAACGACATGATAATTGTGTTATATGTATGTAGTAGCACAATGGAACATAAACTAACTCAAAATTAGTATTTTGAAACTTTAAATACGGTTTATAGGGTTCTGAATTCTGATATGCTTTACATGGAAAATTCCTTTAATGACTGTCGGTATTAGTAGGTAAGTATCCCGTAATCGAAAATTTGGGGACAGGTAATGTCGCCACCAGTAAGTATTTTAATCCTTTGTCCTGTTTCTCTGATCTTAATCCTACGGGTAATTTCGCCACCTATATTCTCGATGTATTTTAATGAGGGTGCTAATAATTCAAGATTAACAAACGAGTTCTTTACTTTCCTTGATTATTATTATTTCAGTCAGTACTAAATCATTATAGGTAGTGAGCATTCCAGTGTGGATGTTAAAATTATTACAAGTATTCGTGGCAAATCCATGTTAGTGGTTGTTTTACAATGTCCATTTTTATTTTACTACCTCGAGTTTCATCTAAATATATTTCATATAAATATAACAGATGGCGAAAGTCATCAAAATTATAGCTTTATTACAGTAATTATACCATTGCATTTAAAAAACAAAAGTTGACAGCTGTCATGCAGCTATCTTAAATGTATTACAGACACAAGATATGGTATATTGTAGAGTTTTTTCTGCCATTTCATTTGACCGCTCAAATACGACAATAAACACCAGAGTTGCGTTCAAAAATGAACACCCCGGTGTGAGTGGTGACCCGGCGAAGTGTTGTGACGTTTCGTAGTGGAGTGCACACCGTATATGAACGCTTGGTGTGTATGTAGTGTGTCATGTGAGGATAAGTTACAGTTAAATTACATATTATCAGTCATCCCTGTCAGTGATTTCATTTAACGGTTAATAAAATATTTTCATTACTTAAACAGAATTTACAGCGGATTTAATAATAAGAAATTAAGTAATCGAAACTGATTTTCGCACGCTTGCTTCACATTGCGCATGACGGTAAATTTTTCCCCTGTCGTGACCGAGGAACGAGGAGTGCCTCAAAGTGTGCGCCCAAATCTTTATTTGAACGCTTAGAGAGTTTCCTTTAATTCATTTTTGAACTTACCCCGGGGTGCGCCATTTTTGAACGCACTCTAACGCTATTCGCGTAAGGCATTTTTTTTTCTCAGCCTGTATATCAACTTTCCAGCCGACCATTCTGCACTGCGGCCGCAGCAGTAGAGATCAATTCTTAGAAGTGCAGTGACGAAATTACCGGTAGAATCACCATACCTTTAAACGTTAGTGGCGAATTTACCTGTAGGTTTATTGCATTGATGAGGTTTGGTGGCGAAATTACCAACACCCGAAAATTTATGAGGGATAAATTTGCAGGCATTTTTCCAAACAAAATTTCTTAGAACTAACCGTGATCGTTTTTGAGAGGTACCGCTATTAGAAGGGTATTTTCATAGAATTGGTTTTAGAATTTGAAAAATGGCCGCTTTAAGGGTGGCCGAAATAAGAGGTTTTACTTACCTGAAATTATCAAGTTTCCTGAAAATGTACCTATAAGAATAAATTCAAATAATTCAACACTGATTACCATTAATTCGCTGATAGCAATGCAATGCATTAAAACCGTCTTGAAAGGTATCAAAAAATTGATAAAATAAATTTTTGCATTTGTGATAACATAACAATTGTACCTCAAGGAAGAACTGAAAGTTTCAGAGTAACAAAGGCATTTATTATAGAAGATAAATAACTGGAAATGTCAAACTATAAATGTGACAACAATTATCTGAAGTCCCATAATATACATATATCACGTGACAACGATTTAAGCGTTTTCTTAAATACAATAAGTTTTTTCTGGCGAGTAACCGGTTATGTGTGGTAAGGTGAAATAAGTAACCATTCCATTTTTGTGAGTTACCGGTATCTGTTGTTATGACGTCACATACGTTCCTCAGGTTACTATTTTCCTAACCCGGTCAGAGAGTTGTGGAACATTGTTACCTCTCTCTTATTCAATTAGTTTTGTCCTGTAATTATTTCGTTTTGGCGACTCTTACTAACAGTGACGTTATCATGTAACCGTAACGTCACTACTGCTAAGCAACCTATTGTAACCGGTTATTCGCCAAAAATACCTTCACAATACCTCTAAAAGTAACGCTTTAACTTCCTCTTTTAAACTGTTCTTTAACTTAATAGTATCACAAACTCTTTTAAACGGACACTAAATGGCGCACAAACACTTAACGTTTCGCAGTCCTACATCCTACATTCCTACATATCAAATGTGAAAAAATTGACATTTTTTGTGTCATATCTTTTTGTTTGTGTTTAATTAACAATTATTTCTTTTTCTTTCCAAGCATTATAATGATTGATGCAAAATTCAAATTCAAATATTATTTTACGATTTTTCTTATTTTTTCACACACACATTTTACTTTACTATTTATTTTTTTTATTGAAACTGTTCGTAAAAAAATAGTCAATTCTCTATCTGGCGGTGAATCGTCCCGGCGGCGAATCAACCCGGCGGCGGCGCGGCGGTGATTCATCCAGGCGACGAATCGTCCTGGTGGTAAATCGTCTCGGCGGTAAATCGTCCCGGCAGCGAATCGGCGACGGTGGATCATCACGTACCACTGGTGATCATGAAAAAAGTTTCACAGGTTTATTGCCATTAATACAAATAAAAAGAAAATCAAATTTAATGTTACCTACATAAACAAATTAATCTAATTAGAATATGCAAATGTTGCTGATTTTTTCATTTTGCGCTTGTTTACCTTTCGTTTTACTTCTTTTTTTTATTGAAAGTTCCAATTTTTATATTCTGATAATCGCCTGTTTCCAATTTCCATTTGTTTGATAAAATCACTGCCACAGATGAAAACGTTGGCACAGATACTTTAATTGGCCTCGTCTTTCTTCTGGTCCGTACTCCTAAACGTTGCACTTCAATTCTTTTTGTACGAATTGAGCATATAGAACGGATAATATCGATAACCTTCTGCTGATCATCGGGGCCTTCCTTCAGATTGTATAGCATAACTGCATAGTGTTTCTTTCCATCTGTAGATAACACACTGTCAGATTCACTGATTTCTGAAATATTCTCATCTGCATCATCTGTAAAATAAACGAAAATATGTAGAAGAAAAATGTGAATTGCATTCAACTTACCGTCAAAAGACAGTTCCTTTGGTAAATGACTTTCAGACTGCTCTGTCAGATTAAGTAGATTCAACAATACGTCGCGTCGCATTGTTGATCTAAAAGAGTCACGATTTTGTTGCACTCTTCTTGTTCTTTTCTCTTAATTTGATTACCCTTATTCCGTAGCACAACAAGTTCTTTTTTACTATCCTTCAATTGTGTCTCGGCCTCATTTATCCTGTCTGATATGTTATCAGCAAGTTCATTTATACACATTCTAATTTTTTCAGTTATAGACGACACTTTCTGTTGTTCATGATCTAATAAACGAGAACTTTTTACGGTTATTGTTTTAATCGTTTTTTCTGCTTGAGTTATTTGTTCTTTTGCTTCTGTTAATTTTGTTATTTGATGTAGATTCAAGGATTTCTGCTTCAGTTTGTGTTCCACATTATTGATTCTACTTTTCTGATAAGAAACTTTATCCACCATATTCAAATTCAATCTTTGGTTGATTTTAGTGTGTTTTATGTCTTCTTGAAATACTTGCAGGTTCTCATAAAGGTCCAGTATTTGTTTCAGCGCAGGAACAGCCTCGTACTTTGCCAGTTCACTTTTTAAAGTTTCATTATGTTTATCCAATTGTTCGCATTTATTTCTTATTTCTTCTTTTGATTGTGTCAGATATAATTTTTCATTTTTTAACGTGCTATTTTCACATAGTAAATTATTATTCACTTTCCTCAAAGTATCAGAATCAGATTTGTACTCCATCATTTCGCTTTTTAAAATTACACACAGAAATCTAACGTTGACAAATGCTTAATGTAATTGCTTGAATAATTATTGAAGAATTAATTCAATTATGTAAAAAAAATACAAACATTAAGTTTCACATCTGCATTTATTCACATCTTATTTCAAACATATACATAGGTTTGTATATTTGTATAGAGATTATATTTTAGTAACATTTATGTTAAAATTTTGCAAAAAGTGCTCAATGCTTCACATTAAATTGTACACGTCTAATATGTAAACACTTTCTATATAAATAAATTTCTTCGACAACTTCAAGTTACCTTTATTTCTAACGCGATCACATCCTATCAGTACATCAGCTCTTCGCAAGTCAGAGACACGCGATATGTTGGCTTTCACCTACTAACTCTATCCTGGTCCATCATTTTAACGTTGACTAGTTAATTAATTAATAGAAAAAGTCGCTCCAAAAATAATTCATTTGTTGCAATCGTTTTTATGTTTCGTTTTGGATGAATAATGATAAGAATTTGGAAACATTTCGAGAGTATTCGTTGGTAAAATCAGAATTATTTACTTTGTACTTTAAACCAATTATTCTATTCTATGTAGTTATGTACTCAAGGTATTTCATAATCAGAGAGAAAAAAATTAGTTTAAAACTTATCAAAAAAATTGTGTGAAGATAATTACCGGGGTATCATTAAAGCTAGTCGAATTTAGATTGTTTATTGAAATTATGTAACACGTCGATTGGGGTTAATCGGATCTCGTAGGTTACTCCGTCCTAGCGGTACTAAATTTAGAAATTGATGTTTTGTTAGAAATTGATGTTTTGTTATTTTTTATAAAATGAATTTCTTTGGCTGATTATTAGGAATTATCTCCGCTCGAAGATCACTTTCAACGATTCTCTTTACGCTAAAGTCACATCGGTTTCCTTCGAAATCGTTATACGTCTCAGGTCATTTAGGTTGATGCTACAAATACTCAGCACTCTCAGCCTATGCAGTTGTTAATTTTCACTGATTTGTTTATTTTTTCAGGGCCATAATGCACGCGAATTGAAATATACTGGAAATTCAATCTTTGGTTGATTTTAGTGTGTTTTATGTCTTCTTGAAATACTTGCAGGTTCTCATAAAGGTCCAGTATTTGTTTCAGCGCAGGAACAGCCTCGTACTTTGCCAGTTCACTTTTTAAAGTTTCATTATGTTTATCCAATTGTTCGCATTTATTTCTTATTTCTTCTTTTGATTGTGTCAGATATAATTTTTCATTTTTTAACGTGCTATTTTCACATAGTAAATTATTATTCACTTTCCTCAAAGTATCAGAATCAGATTTGTACTCCATCATTTCGCTTTTTAAAGTTTTATTATATTTTTCTAGTTGTTCGCACTTTTTCGACATTTCATTTTCTGTTTGTGTCAGTCGTAATTTTTCATTTTTTAATGTGCTATTTTCACATAGTAAATTATTATTCACTTTCCTCAAAGCATCAGAAACAGATTTATACTCAACCATTTCGCTTTTTAAAGCTTTATTATATTTTTCTACTTGTTCGCATTTTCTCGACATTTCATTTTCTGATTGTGCCAGATGTAATTCATTTTTAAATGTGCTATTTTTACATAGGAACTTATGATTCGCTTTGTTCAAAGTATCGGAAACATATTTGACTTCTACCACTTCGCTTTCTAATGTTTCATTATGTTTTTCTAGTTGTACATGTTTAAAATTCAATTCATTTTTTGATTGTGTCAGGTTTAATTTTTCATTTTTTAATTTTTTCGTCCAAGTGTACTCTGCCATTTCCATTTTTAAAGTTTCATTGTGCTTTTCCAATTGTTCGCATTTATTTTTTATTTCATCTTTTGATTGTTTCTGATGTAATATGTCACTTTGTAATATAGAATTCTCATACAGCAATTTATCATTCGCCTTCTTCAAAGTGTCAGAAACAGACTTGTATTCTGCCATTTCGCTGTTTAAACTTTTATTATGTTTCTGTAATTGTTGGCATATTTTCAACATTTCATCTTTTGATTGTATTAGATGCAATTTTTCAGCCCTTAATGCGTAAGTTTCAATTAGCAATTTATTATTTTTATTCGCCAAAGTATCGATTTCAATATTTTTGTCAATAACAGGTTTATACTGATTTTCTCTTTCCAAGCTTTGCATCTTCTGAAGATTTTCCTTTGAATCTTCTGTTTTAGGAATCAAAACACCGGTACTGCTAGTTTTATTGCCCATTGCTATAATTGAAACAGATAATTGTAGGTTATTTTTTGATTTGGTTGTCATAAAATTATCAGTATTTAAGTTAGTTGAAACTAGAGGATAAGATTTTACATAAATAAAGTAGCATAAAATTCCATACAAGTAGAAAGATAAAATTGTGGAAAATTTCTATAACAAAAGAATACAGAATAATGGAAATTTTGGTAAAGGTTTGCCGGAAGGTCACTAAATGCAGAATACAGAATAAAAATGAAAGAAGTATTTAAAGAAGAAACCTATTTTTTCATGATTATTACATTTTACATTTTTTTTTTAGAATGACAAATAGAATAGAAGCAATTTATTAAACATTTAAAGATGAAGACAAACAACTAGAATATCGCAAATGAACGCAGAAGGTGTCTTCTTTCTCAATAAAAATGTTTTATGCCGAAAGAAGGATGTTGTATTTTCTTGTAAAACAGATGATATGTAATCGTTTTCTGCGTTTTGTTACCAATTAAAATGTACCTACCTAGAGTTAGAAAGTGAAATTTATCGATTGAAAGAAACGCAAATATAATAAATAAAAGAACTGTACCTACGTCGTTAGTTATCAAGTCATCCTATTTGCTAATTGTCAGTAATCTCGATTGTGGGTAACACTTTATGATAGTTACAAAACTTGTTATACTTACTAAACAATACTTGCCTTTGATACAAAATTTGTTATCTCTGTCTCAAGGTACACATTTGTTTCTTTTCTTATGCACCATATTTTCCTCAAGCTTTATTAAGTTTGTCAGAGAAAGTGCTGGCTGATTAACGAATATTGCCCGTAGCGGCTGCGACCGACGTACAAATGTTTTATACGTCCTTCAGCATTCGGCTTACGGACTGGGGAAACGCAGAAAACCCAGTTCGAAGGAGCCGGTATGTAGGTATATGTTACAATGAATAAGGTAGGTTACAACCACAGGTTTTATTAAATGAAAAATGTTCCTATTTATTTTATGATGAATTTTTGTTTTTTTTTCTGGTCAAAACTCTTAAAACTCTGTCGTGACCTCACAAGGCATTCAGCAGATGTTTTTCTAAATTCTTATTTTATATAAATAGTCCGTGGACATTGATTTAGGACCACTAAGGCCGGGTTTCGGAAACGTTTCATAAAGTTAACTAATAGATGAAATAAAATATTTCTATAGTTCTAACATGTGTAGCCATAGCAACGTTTACTTTTATCGGACCGTTAACTTTATGTAACGTTCCAGAAACCGGGCATAACACATTCATTCAAAATGGCAGTTCAGGTAATTTTGAACGAATGAAAACTAGTTGTATTGTTACTAATAAAATTAATAAAGCAAATTATAAAGGTCCCTAAGAACTGTATTAGTACGTACCTCTATTAAATGTAGCAGTTTAATGTGTAAACAATTATTTTCAGCGTTATTTCTACTTCACTTGATGCTTCATAAAACTTTTCGATTCGACTGTGCACTTCTTTATTGTTCACTTACTGTAGCCCGTAATGGCGGTTATTAAAACTTGCAATTGTGACTTGGTTTTGAGGGAGGGAAGTCCCGAGATTATATTAAATGTTATCAGTAGCGATCTGAATTTTATATTCTGTTCGATTAATTGTAAACGAACAATAAGTACATATACATATAAAATTACGATTTCTACTTATAAGAGGATAAGGAACGAAAAGTTATCAATGCAGTACATTCATACTGTTTCATATCATTTAATGTTTTTTCTTTCTCTAATTGTCCAATTGTGACGCTTTTTTAAAGCTTAAAGTGATTTTCACTTATCATCATTTATCAATTTTGTTTCGCAAGAAATAAAATGTATGTATAGATTTTTGCCAAGATTATAGAAACCTGGTAATATCTCTACGAGCTGAAGATGAAGGGTTTTGAGTGATGATGACTTTATTAAAATAACTTATTTGCGGATAAATTGAATATCCTAAATGTCCATTGACTTGGTGTATGATTAGAACCTCTCGGAAAGGAAATATATTTACGTATTTGTTTTAGTTTTCATGATAAATTTGGTGTTCGGTTCTTGTGACTCCAAAAACAGAAAAACCTAAACCTTTAAGAATGTTTTTCCATGTGAAAAAATTACAAACGCACATGCCTGGCTCAAGATTTGAGCTTAAAGATATACTCTCGAGGATCTTTGAATGCTACCGTAAATGAAAAATATTGTTTTTTTTTGTAGTTATTAAAAATATCGATTTTTCTTCCACGTCGTTTTTATCCAATCGATTTTATTTTTCACCAAAAAGCGAATCGTTCATACATAAACATGCGCCGGCACATTTCTGTTGTGTACGCAGTTGTCACAAGTGAAATACCGTTAAGACACCGTATTCGAAAAGTCTAGGTAATAGTATATTACGCAACAAGTTTAGAAAAGAGACGTTTTACTAAACGAGTTTGGCTCGTTTAAGTACGAGCGAGCGTAGCGAGCGAGTAACTTAAAAAGCCATACGAGGGACGCATGGAATATCCATTTATCGCAAAAAACAATGCGTAGTAATAACAGTGAGCACATGTTTCAAATTAAGACTTGTGTTGTTATTTTTCGTATTTTTTAATCGAGAAAGTAAGTAGTCAGATACTATTTTTTAGACAATGTCTTGATTTCGTATTATTCGGTTGCTAATATATTTTATGTTTCCAATATTTGGTTCCTCGTTTATCTATGTTTTTTTTTTATTTTCATATCTAAAATATTAATGCTATTTGGGTTAATGAGAGCCAAGATATTATTACCCTCGGGTGACTCTTATTATCCCTGATATTATAAAAGTATAGTTTGTTGTTGAAGTAGTTGGATATGTGATTTTTTAACCTAATACTTCAACAAGTATAGTAAACCTAGGTACTTTTCTTATTATTTTTGTATTTTTCTCAGTATTACATTTTATATTGTGTTATGAAAGGAAAGCAATGTATTGTTTATTTTATTAACTGTGGCAGTTATTTGTTAAAACAAGTTTCTTTAGGCAGCAGTCGGTGTGCCTTCTTTCACGGTTCTCATTACCCCAACATGCGGGCAATAAGAACCAATTCCATTTTTATTTGAAATGAATATATTATAATTTCTGTTAATGACAGGAATGATATAGTTACGTCATTTTAATGGTTTTTCCTTATACGAAACAGCATAAAATTGTTGAGAGAATACACTGTATATTTGTGCAATATAATTATATTGATTTTTCCTTAAATGGATCTCATTCCCCCCATCACCCCTATACAGTATAATTAAAGTAATTAAACCAATGCCGACAGCGCCTCTTGCGAGTGTTTAATCGTTGTAGTGTCCTATTCGTTGTGTTGTGAAGTCATTCGTGTCGGTACTTTATCAATCTACGGGTTCTGTTTTGGGTTTCACAAAAATCTCTTAAATTAAATCATCGGTTAAGTATAATAATTGTATTAATTATTACTATACCTTCAACACATGTAACCATAGCAACGTTTACTTTTAACAGCTGATGTTTAAATTTAAGTAGGTAACGTTTGTGAAATCCACCTTTTAACTTTGATATTGTAATGATTCGTCGACACCAGCCGGCGCCAAATTGTCTCTTGCGTCACTGCCGTCTAGTCGACGCGCCTTAGGCGACAGCCCAGAGAATTCTGACGGCGGATTAAACTAGAATAGACAGTGGGCCGCCTCCAGAATGTTCGAGATAAACAACCCCGGCTTATAAAACACGCGGCCGGTAAATGGAGATTCATTCAACGTTAGATAGTTCGAATTGAATTCAACGCTTGACGGACTTAAAGTCGCGTGATAAACTTTCGCTCGGCCGTTAAAATAAATTAGGATTAAGTTTGTAAATTATCTAGTGTTAAATGTTAGTGTTAATTAGTTTGCTTGTAAATAAATTAGATTATTAACTATTTCGTGTTTTGTTTAAAATAAAAATTAATAGAACCTTTAAAATCATTACAATATTGTCACGAAAGGGATTTTTTCTAAGAAAAACCGCGAGGGGATTTTTTGTTGTATTCCGCGAACAAAGAATTGCAACGCGAACTTGTGAAATCGAGGGCACCGCAACTGTGTCGAAAGAACTAGGTAATCGGTTCCAATTCCGCAACGATAGACTCAGCGTAAAATTCGATAAACGAGGCCGTGCATATTGAAATCGACGGGCAAAACACGGGGCGAGAACAAAGAGATGCAACATGCAGACTAGCCGAAAAAGGTGTATAAAGATGCGAGCCAAAAAACTAGAAGGCAGTCGTTCGACCCAACCGACTCCGTGGCCACTGGTGCCGACGCACCGGGGCGCCGCGCGCCGGGACGCTGTCCTGCAACTAGTCGCTCTACCATCCGACTCAGTGGGTACTAGTACCAACGCCATCGAGACGGCGCCCTGCCATCTAGACGCTCTGGAGCCCGACCCGTTCCACATCTGGACCCTTTGCAGCCGACGCCGTTTCCCGTCAAGGAAGCTCTACAACCCGACCGTCCCGCATCAGGACGCTCTGCCGCCGACGTCGTTCGCCGTCAGGACGCTCTCTCTGCAACACGTTCCACGTCGGGACGCTCTGCAGCCGACGCCGTTCGCCGTCAGGACGCTTCCACCTCACGACGCTGGCCGATAAGTAGACGCTACTACAGCGAGCTGCTGCAGACCTGTTGGCCGACTACAACACCCGACCCTTGGGAAAGACGTGAGCAACCGTCGTCTTAGACACCAGGACCGCATTCCCTAAAACTACGAGACGAACCCCCGCAATTAAACTTATTTAAATTACTTAATAAAGAGGTATTACTTTCTTTTTTTAAAACATTGTGTTTTCAAGCTCTACCATCTATTACCTTACCTACGCCCTCAACGGATAAAAACCCCGGGCCGTGACCTAGTGGAGGCCTGGGCTTTCCGTGACATGGTGGAGGCAGCCGCCCTTCATCGCGACATGATGGAGGCGCCGTCCTTCATCGCGACAATATTTTGCTACGAGTCACGAGATATTTTATTAGTCCCTAGATCTAAAAAAGTAGCGCAATTGGCCGCCATTTTGACTCCAAACTTTAAATATTGACAGCATCCGAACTGGAACTACGGACAAGCGGAAGTTCTATAAGACATTAAAGGATCATTACAACGCCGCCTTACGGAAAGCAAAAACAAATTATTTTGATAATAAGATTTTGTCTTCATCTAACAAGACGAAAACTACTTGGAACATTGTGAAACAACTGGCAGGTTCGAATAAAGACTCCAACATCGAAATACTTTCGGACACTGGTAATCTGATTACTAATCCCAACCAGCTAACTGAACTATTTTGCAATCATTTTAGCAACACAATATCGACAACCAGTCAACAACATGGTGTTTTTTCTCCTAACTTTTCCCTTGAACACAACATGTACATCTATCCGACCGATGAGTGTGAAGTACGAAATACACTTAAAATCATTTCAAATAAAAATTCTTCGGGTGTTGATGGTGTACCTTGCTCCCTACTCGATCGATACTGTGATTATAAGTATAGTAATTCCGCTGGTTAATGTAATCAATAAATGTCTTTTGCAGGGTGTCTTCCCCAATCAAATGAAACGTGCCAAAGTCATTCGGATTCATAAGAGAGGAGCCCGTACTGATATTAACAACTATCGTCCTATTTCTCTACTACCGTCTTTTAGTAAAGTTTTTGAAAAAGTTTTAAATTATAGACTAATATCCTATCTAGAAAAATATAAAATATTAAATGAATCGCAATTTGGCTTTGTGGCTAGCCCTTCCACCAGAAACGCACTCTATAATACGTTAACATTTATTTATGATAACTTAGACAAGAATTACAATGTGTCGGGTATTTTCTTTGACCTCTCTAAGGCATTTGATCTCTTAGATCACTCTGTTCTACTATCTAAGATGGAAGCCTACGGAATTCGCGGTACACCGTTAAGCATCTTTCGCTCCTATCTATCTAATCGTAGTCAGTTAATATCCTTAACTTCGGAATATCAAGACACAATAAGTGATCATTTATCATCTGAAGTGACGATTTGCCGCGGAGTTCCACGAGGATCCGTATTGGGGCCGACTCTTTTTTTGATCTACGTTAACGATTTGTCTCTATCTTTAGAACCTTGTTTACTTTCACAGTATGCAGATGATACTAATATTGTCATTGCAAATAAATCTATCAATACCATATCGACCACTTGCACTACTATCATACAGCAGATGTCTGACTGGTGCGCCAAAAACGAACTTCGCCTAAATACTCAAAAAACTAAAATTGCCACTTTCGGCAAAGCTAAGATTGATTATAGTATACACGTCAAATACTGCAACAATTCTATACCAACAACAAACACTGTTGATTTCTTAGGTCTTGTGGTTGATTTAAATAATATATGTAGAACCGGAGAACTTAACCTTAAACGCTTCTAAAATTGGTCAATAAATTACAACATGTTCTATTTGCTCAATTTATTGGAATCAGGAAATTGATGTCAATTGTGTTGCATTACACATATAAATAAATTAAAGGACACCTTTATCGAGATGTCTTAATCAATAAATTGAATCGTGTAAAACCGGCTTAAGCTTAATTTTTATTTAAGTTCATAACTTAATGAATTTTGTGTGGAACAAATAATAAAATGCAATAAACCTTATGTCGAAGTTCATTATTTAAGCTTTATTGTGAATTCTAAGAAGTTAAAACAAAACTTTGACTTCTTATAATGTGTAAAATTTTGAAATAAAATTTTTTCGACATTTTTCTGGTATTCTCTTAAGTGTCTAGAACAACGTACTGCAGAGCTTATGCGCCATTTTAGAATCACCCTGTATAATAGGTATATGCTTATTACTTATTGCATAATTTTGATTTTGGCGCCCTTTATGCCAGGCGCTCTGATGCAACGCATCGCTTGCTTACCGCGTTAAGTAAGGTTACTGTATTTAGAAGGTACCGCCATTCATTTCCGCGGCTTCGTCCCCCAAATTAAAAAGGACGCGATGAAACGCTAAAGAAGAAAAAGGATAGATGCATATCAAGTTACGGTTGCTAGGGAGTTTATCAATGAATTTGATTAACCCCAAATTATAAGAGAAAGAAAGGTGGCGCTATACCTTCTCAATACAGTAACCTTATACTCCACGGCATGCTTTCTCGGAACCGAATTTTAGGCGAATTGAAACGGCCATACATACACGTCAGTAAATGTTAATGGAGCTGGCCATGGTTCGGGGATAACTAATTGCTGGGCGGACCGCGGCTAGCGGTGGCCGGGATCGAAAACAAGTGATTAGTCAAATTTATCTCTTTATTTTTCTAGTGCGTTCCCTGTCACACGCATTATAACAGAATGTCCAGTTGAACCTTTACCGAATCTGTATGTATCTTGTTTCTATTTATGCTTCCATAAATGGAAAAGATCGTATTTTTCACGTCGATCTTATTGAATCGATTTTATTTTCCACAAAAACGAATCGTTCATATACAGAAAGCGGCAGGTCTAGTACGAACACACCTAATTTACCTTAAAATATATTATTTTTGCAAAAACACTCGTACGCGTCAATTATTACTACATATTTGCCATAATTTCAGCCTTTAAACTGCTTTATTTCAAAAATATTATTTGACCCTATAAAATTTTTGTCTGGATATCCATACATAAAAATGGGTACCCTTTTGAAATCCGTAATAAAAAAAATGGGAGTTTTCATTAAAAAAAATATATACATAAATAGCACAATGCTACGCCACTGTCCAAAAAAATGAACCACTCGGAAAGATGACAAATTTATAGTAATAATTGACGTGTCCAAGCGTTTTTACAAAAATAACATATGCTTGAATTGGCTTCCGGTTGGAACCGCGTCACGTTGACTTTTTCTACTGCCGACGTTTCGTTCTCCATTGTAGAAGAACTTCCTCAGGGCTGCTGCTGCTGGTGGTGTTTCTGCTGCTGGCGGTGAAGCAGCCCTGAGTAAGTTCTTCTGCAATGGAGAACGAAACGTCGGCAGTAGAAGAAGTCAACGTGACGCGATTCCAACCGGAAGCCAATTCAAACATGGACGACGGCCGCGAACGCCTTCAAGTTAAATTAAAATAATATATTTTAAGTAAAGTAGTATGTTCGTACTAGACCGGCCGCTTACTGTATATACGAATATCCGCCAACGTATTTTTGTTGTGTGCGCTTTTGTCACATGCCATTATCTTCTTACATTATAAAAGTTATTGAAACAGACCATTAGGTGAAGGACTGTCAAAAACACTGTAGGTATTTGAAAGGTAAATTTGAATTTATTAAAAGAGTAATAATTTGATTAAGAGTATAACCATGAGGGTTGAAACGCTTGTTGAATTCGCAAAGCGTGTGGTTGGCTCGGCGAACCATCTTGACGAGCACGGCTTCGGCAAGCCATTGCCGTTCCCACGGCGTGTGATTTGGCGAGACCACACAAGACGATGCTCGCGTTGCTTTGGTTACTGTCATTTTACCGACAACAGACGGGAACATTAAGCCGAGCCAAAATTTCCATTCCCACGACGCGACGCGTAGCTCGGCAAATCACGAGCCGGACTTGCGAAATCACGCGCCGCGCCGTAGGAACCCTCCTTCAGAGATGAATTAACATGTGTTTCTCCTTTTTATAAAAATATTACTAGGGTCACACATTTTCGATTTAAATTCCTTAATTATAGTAGGTGAATACAAAAGATGATCATAAAAAGAAGTTTGTGACAAGTGGTTTATTTCCATTAAGTACGTCAAATTACAAATAAAAAGAAAATCAAATCTAAAATTACGTACATAAACAAATTAATCTAATTAGAATATGCAAACGTTGCTGATTTTTCGTTTTAAACTTGTTTACCATTCGCCTTACCTTTTTTTTTATTGAAAGGTGCAATTTTTATATGCTGATATTCACCTGTTTCCAACTTCCATTTCTTTGATAAAATCTGCGACATAGATATAAAATTTGGCACATATACTTTAATTGTCCTACTCTTCTTTTTGGTACGTCCTCCTAAACGTTGCACTTCAATTTTTTTTGTAGAAATTGAGCATATAGAGCGGATAATATCGATAACCTTCTGCTGGTCATCGGGACCTTCTATCAGATTGTATAGCATAACTGCATAGCGTTTTTTTCCGCCTGTAGATAACGGTACACTGTCAGATTCACTGATTTCTGAAAAATTCTCATCTGCACCATCTGTAAAATAAATGAAAACATGTAGAAGAAGAATCAAACGTGAGTTACATACAACTTACCATCAAGTGACAGATTTTTCTTTAAATGGCTTTGAGATGGTTCTGCTAGATAAAGTAGATTCCACAGTACATTGTATTGTTTATCCAAAAGAGTTAAGATCTTTTCGCACTCCTCCTGTTCTTTTCTCTTAATTTGGTCACCTTTATTCTGTAGCTCAACAAATATCTTGTTACGACGTTTCAAAAATTGTTCCTCATTCTTATTTATATCGTCTGAAATGTTATCAAATTCTTCCATACACATTTTAACGTTTTGAGTTATAGAAGACACTTCCTGTTGTTTGTAATCCAAGAAAGTACGAAAATTTTGATTTATTGTCTCCAATGTTTTTTCAGCTTGTGTTATTTGTTCTTTGGCTTCTGTTAATTGTGCCCTCTGATGTAGATTCAATGATTTCTGTTTCACTTTATTTTCTAACTTATTGTTTTCTGTTTTCTTACTGAAAATTTTTTCCGCCATGGATTTCCTCTTTTGTTCATCAGTTAAAATGTTGGTTTCAGTCTTTTTTATGTCTTGTGGAAATGCTTGAAGTTTTTCAAAAAGATCCAATATTTGTTTGAGTACAGGAACAGATTCGTACTTTGCCAATTCACTTTTTATAGTTTCATTGTGTTTCTCCAGTTGTTCATTTTTATGTTTGGATTGTGTCAGGCGTAATGTTTCATTTATTAATTTTTTCGTCAAAATATCAGAAACAGACTTGTACTCTGCCATTTCAATTTTTAAAGTTTCATTGTATTTTTCCAATTCTTCGTATTTATTTTTTATTTCATCTTTTGATCGTGATAGATGTAATTTTTCATTTTCTAATATGGAATTCTCATATAACAATTTATCATTCGCTTTCGTGTAAGTATCAGAAAGGTACTTGTACTCTAACATTTCTCTTTTGAAAGTTTTATTATATTTTTCTAGTTGTTCGCATTTTTTCGATAGTTCATTTTCTGATTGTGTCAGATGTAATTTTTCATGTTTTAACGTGTTCATTTCACGAAGTAACTTATAATTCGCTTTAATCAAACTATCAGAAACAGATTTTTGCTCTACTATTTCGCTTTTCAAAGTTTTATTATATTTTTCTAGTTGCTCGCATTCTTTCGACATTTCATCTTTTGATTGTATTAGATGTAACTTTTCAGTTCTTAATTCGTAATTTTCAAGTAGCAATTTATTCTTATTCGCCAAAGTATCGATTTCAATATTTTTGTCGATAACAATTTTGTAGTGATTTTCTCTTTCCAAGCTTGGTACCTCATGAAGGTTTTCCTTTGAATTTTCTGCTTTAACAGTCACATCACCAGTACTACTAGTTTTATCGGAACTAGTAGTTTTATCGGTACTACTAGTTTCATTGCCCATTGCTATAATTGAAACGGAAAATTTTAGTATATCGTTTGATTTGGTCTTTATAAAATTATTAAGTTAGTTGAAACTAGAGTATGAGATTTTACTTTAATAAATCACCGATAAAATAGTGTTTAAGTAGCATAAAATCCATGATAAAAAGCATAAATTTTGTGGAAAATTTAAATGTGAAGTTCTATGAGAATAAAAATAAAACAAGCATAGGTACCTAAATAACAAAGCAATTTTTTCATGATTATTACTTTTTAATTCTTTTTTTTTTTTGGTAGAATAAAAATAATTTATTAAACATTTAAAGATTAAGGCAAACAAGTAAAATATCTGAAATGAACACCACAGATAGTGCCTCCTTATTCTCACTATGTCGTTAGTTATCAAATCATCATATTTGCTGATTTACAGTAATCTCGATTGTGACTAACACTTTATGATAGCTACAAAACTTTGTGTGTCAGCTCTATAGTCTGTTTTTAAACCAGGAGGAGTAATTTGAATTTTGGCCACCAAAAACTCGCAAAGTTATTGGCTGTTTGACAACCGGTGTTACACAAGCCTTCAATTTAAACCTAGAATTTAACATCTTTCATAATTCATGTGACAATTTCAGTCAGTTTTAAACGTGTAAGCAAATTTGTTGCTAAACTGATTATTTGAAGATTGTGTAAACTTCCTAAGCAAGCCAAATTAATTTCTGATTTAGTATTACAGTGTCAATCTGCCTACAACAGGCCGACAACTGTTACTCCTCCTAGTTTAAAAACAAACTATATCAGGATAACACTCAATGACATGACTGCTATCCTGCTAGAACTGACACGCTGTTCCTTAAGTTTGCAGTCGCAATCACAAGCCGTTTTAACACTACAAAACTTGTCATACATTCTAAATAATATCTTGCCTTTGTTACAAAAGATTATTATCTCTGTCTAAAGCAGTGCCCCCCCATATGATTGTGGTTTGTGCATAAGAAAATAAAAGTTTTTTTTTTTAATTTGTCGGTAGTTTGGTTATTTTTCTCCCCCTCCTCTTTGTAATACGACATGATCAAAACATACTGTCCCCCCCCCCGAGATTAAGTAGTGGGTGCGCCACTGGTCTAAAGGTATAGATTTGCTATAACAAATGAGGGAGTTTACAACCATATGTTTTATTAAATGTTTATATGTATGTAAAAAAATGCACGTATTTTTGTTTATAATTAAACTTTTTCCTGTGTACATATTTTAGGAACTTTTGTTTTTCTGCTCAAAACTGTAACGCTTAAAAATCTGCCGTGACCTCACAGGGGATTCAATACCTAGCAGGGGCCTTATTCTCGAAACGAGGAAGAGCGTTCGTTTTGTGGGAGTGACGTCAAAATGACGTATGCTCTCGTATAAAACTATACAAACCTTTCGAGAAATGCGTCATTTTGACGTAATTTTCGGGAGCGATCGCTTGTCTCCAGTTCGAGAATAACCCCCCAGATATTTTTATAAATCTGTCTTATTTTATATAATCCCTGGGCATTGATTTAGGACCACCAATATCATTTCAATATTTATTCAAAAAGGTAAATTTTATTCTTATGCCGATCTGATCAACCTGAGCTAAGAATACAATGTGACAATTCTTGAAATTATCAATCGATCGACTGGCATATAATAAAAAAATGACGCGTAGTTCAGGTAATTTTGAACGGATGAAAAATAGTGTTTGTATTTAATCTAGCTATTTATTAATAAAATTAATCGGATTGAAATTAGTACCTAAAACGAAAAGCCCCAATTTATGCAATTTAGGAAAGTGGTCCTAATTCGCAATGACCAAGAACTGTATTAGTACGTACCTCGATTTTTCGCCAATTAAATGCAGCAATATACTGTGTAATGTGTAAACACTTATTTTCACTGTTGTTATTTCTACTTCACTTGAAGCTTCATAAAGTCTTTGACTCAAATCTGAGCAGTGGCGTTCTGTGTACTTCTCTCTTGTATATACACTGGCTATATCCCGTAATGGCAGTTATTAAAACATTACAAATTTGACTTGGTTTTGAGGGAAGTCCCGCGATTTATTAAATCTTATCAGTAGAATCGGAATTTTATATTTTGTTCGACTAATTGCAGACCATAAAATTATGATCTCTACTTATCAGTGATAAGGAACGATTAGTTATCACTCCGACACATTCCTATTGTTTGATGCCATTTAATTTTTTTTTAATTGTCCAATTGTGCTGTATTTTTAAATTTAAAGTTGGTTCTTGTCTGATGAAAATTGTATGTATCACAATCTTTTAAACGGACACTAAATAGCGCACAAACACTTAACGTTTCGCCGTCGTTCCACAGCTTCGTCAGAAGTGAAAAATACGTCGAACGACGGCGAAACGTTAAGTGTTTGTGCGCTATTTAGTGTCCTTTAAAAGATTTTGTGATGTATTTTTAAAGTTTAAAGCGATTTACACTTATGCCGATATTCAAAGTGGTTCCTCGAGGCTTCTTTGAATAAGGAACCCCTTAAAATTGTATTATCGATTGTCGGCAGTTGTATTGCAATAATCCCATTCTAAGGGGTCCCTCATTCAAGGAAGCCTCGAGGAAGCACTATGAATACGGACATTGTTCATTACAAACATGAGCCAACGTGTGCGCCGTTGTCACATGCCAGCATCTTCTTACTTTATAATATGTAGTTGAAAGGTATAAGTAGAATAGTTAGTCTGAAGTTACAGAAATATTACCTGCTCCCTTTTTATTGGTTAAGCTGCGTGTACAAATACAACTGATTACATAATTATATTACATATTAACACATACTTTAAAAAAATTGTTTATTTACATATACAGGGTGTGTCACTTAAGACGATGTCTTTCATACCTCTCTAGTTACTCACTTTATTAAAAAAATGTTTCAAGTAAAACGAAATTGGAAACAGTTATGGCAGCAAAAGCAATAAAATTACATCTAAACAAGTATACTTTTGGCACAATGTTGTCTGGTTTTTATTATACATATTTTGTCCAGCTCTAAAATCAAGTAAACTACTAAAAATTATAATAACAATACAAACTGACCAGTAAAGCCCGGTATTTCAATTACAGTTTAACTTTAATCTTTAGTTTATTCCCATAGTAACAATTATAAGAACAATTGTTCCTATGGAAATAGAGTGAAGGTCGAAGTTAAACTGTAATTGAAATACCTAATAAATGCCTTCTCGTTAGCTGAACCAGATAATTATATGGTATGTTCCTGCAGCAGTCCCTGACTGGTTCGAAACCGTCAGAAGCATGCACCGATCAAAGTTTCACATTTAAGGCAGTTCTTGAAAGCGGTGATTAATTCGATGGGCGAATATATTTGACAGTTTCAAACTAGTCCAGAACGTTGCAGGAACAGACCTAATAGCAGCAGTTCTCGAACTTTCGTATTTCGCACCCCCCTTCTTTACCTTGAATAATTCTGTGCCCCCCTGCATAATATAAGGACAGTCGAGGGTCCTTTAGAAAATTTGAACACTACTTTCTGCAAATACTTTTTCGCAGATGAAGGCATTAAATTGGGTGACTGGAATTGGGTAATAAAAATGCAAAAAATTAATTTTGATGATTTTGTTCATTTATTCGACGAATCTCCTGTACAGCTTCGGCGCCCCCCCCCCCAATGGGGGTTTGAGAACCGCTGAGTTAATCAATAAAATAAAATATTTTTTACTAAAAAAAAAAAACTAAGAAAAAACTTTTTTATTTTACGTCTTAGGAAAAAAATTCTTTGTAAGAGTTCTTGCTTGCATTAAAACCTATAAAAATGATAGAAAAATTGTCAAAATGACTCGTTTATGGCTTTAAATTTGAAAACAATGCTTATTTGCTCTCAAAAATTTGTTTAAGTTTAAATTATTGCATTACCCGGAACTGTCAATATGATCAGAATGTGATTTATTAAACTTATTCCTTAAGTGCTTGTCGGTAATTAATACCCTTAGTTAAAGTTATAGTCATATTGCATCAGTGGATTTATTTTGTAAACTTTTGCAGAATTAGGGAAAACTACTTACCAAACGACTATTGATAAATTTAATGTAAAACATCCTGACATTAATGTTTAAATTAATTAATATGTTACAAAACGTAACAAAACCGAGACTGGTTCTGTATCGTTAAGTAATGTGTGTAAGGAATTTAGATACAGGGTAGAAAATGCGTAGAGGTGGGTGGGAATTATATTGAATAATTTTTTCCATATTTAAAACTAATAAAGTTCTTTTAGTAAAATATGTGTAATGTCTAAGGCCAAATTAATTGCCGATTCAGTTTTCTTTATAAAAGAAATACTTAAAGCGAAAGAAACAATGAAAAATTTATCAAAATTATATGGCACTCGACTATTACAGAAACCCGTGGACACACTGTATAATTACTGAATAGCAAAAGCGCTTTTGGCTTTAGATGGTCGGCCTTTCTTTGTTTTTTCTCGATGGGCAAATTTATTTAGTTTTTGGGCTTACAAAACAATTTCTTTGCGCCACTTATTCAACAAAAATATGAAAAATATTGTTAAAAATCGGATATCCTTAGTATATGGGGAATTTTAGTTGTAATGCGTGGCAACACTGACAACCTTTCGTTTTAAACAGAAATCACATTAACAAATTATTAATTTTTGTTTTGTTTTTGGATGTTTATTTGTCGTTGGAAACTTCATTTTCTGACTTTATACTTTTATTTTGCTTGTCCTAGGGCGTGTTTTTTTATTCAGCATTTTGCTGTGGTGGGTGTAGACAGTGATTTAAAAGATTGTATAGAAATTCATCTCTAATAGATTTTAATCGATTTATGTTGTGTAGAAATTTAGTGACAACTTATCACTACATTCTTACATCGCCTAAATCGATTATAGGAACCATGCACATGCGAGGCCAGCGCCACCAATGACCACATTGTGCATTAGCATCTTTCAATACCAGGAAGTTCAAGTATTATGTACTACAATCGTAAATTGTCATAAGAGTGATATTATTCCCATGCAATGAGTCTCAAGAAATACAAAGTGGTCAAGAATAACTGTTTGAGTTGGCAATACAATTAAGAGCATTTTTTATTCGACTATTTGCAACACTGCAACCGGATATATGTTTTGTTGATTTATTTGACGTAACCTGAACAGCGACAAGATTGTAGGTTACGTGGCTAAAAATTGCATTTTAATTCAAATTTGAAATGTCAAATGACGCTTATGAAGTGACGGCTGTCGGTGTCAAGCCGCCAATAACCGAATGTTACTCCAATTGTACCAATCAAAAATAAAATTCAGCACTGCCAACTCAAACAGTGATTCTTGACCACTTTGTATTTTCATATCACTAATTCACAAATCACCACGCCAGGCGGCGCTGAACGCAGAGATGTGCATGGCGCCTATAATCTAACAGAGATGGATTTCTATACAATCTCTTAAATCACTGTCTACATCCACCACAGCAAAATGCTAAATAATAAAACACGCCCAAAATTTGTTATTTGTATTTTATAATTGCCTACACATAAATATTATGTTGTACAAAGGATTATTTCGCTTACTTGTCTTGCTTTTAGAAATTTTAAATAGCAGTTCATTTAATTACTTCTCAATTATTAATAGCGTTTTCGATTCATTGCTCTAGATCTAGACATCTATCTATAGACTACACTCAAAGTATTCTCTTCTTGTTTTAATCTTATTTTATTTATATTATATTATTATGCTATTAGAATTATGATTATTTCGTAAAATAACATATTTTTAAACAAAAAATTAAATTTTTAAATATGATATTTAAATTGCAAATTTTCATTATTTGCACGACTTTCATAGTGACTTTTCCTAGTTTATTTATACTAAGCAACCAGGACATGACACAATATTTCGTGCATTTTTAAAAACTGTAAAGAAAATCATAAACATTGAAAAAACTGTTAACAATAGATAAAGACAACCTTATATCATTGGAAACAGAATTAAATAGCACATCTAATAATGGTAAAAGAACATATGGCGTTCCATTAAAAAAAAGGAGTTACAGTTTGAATGTTCTCAAGTTTATTAAATTGCTTGAAAAAACTTATGTCACTTGGAAGTTTTCTTGACAGTGTAAGTGAAAAAGCGTTTCAAGAGGAAACTTTTGCAAAAAAAATCCAAGTCTCGAACGTCATTTGTTTGGAAGATATTTGCATTTGTTTGAAGTACTACAAGAAGCAAGTTGGATAAGGCGAAAACGGTTTACTTTAGGACCTACATAGTATAGTGACTTTCATTTGAAACATTTTTTTTTAATAAAATGAGTAACTAGAAAAGTATGAAAGAAACCGTCTTAAGTGAAACACCCTGTATTCACAAATCTAATCAGAATATGCAGATGTTACTAATTTTTCGTTTGGTAATTTGGTTTAGCCTGTGTTTTTTTTTTATTGAAAGGCACAATCCGTATGTGTTGAAAATTGCCCGTTTTCAACTTCCCTTTGCTTGATAAAATCGCCTTTACACATGTAAATGTCGGCACAAACAACTTAATCGGCCTCACTTTGTTACTATCGAATGCTCCTAGACGCTGTACCTCAATTTCTTCTGTAGAAATTGAGCAAATAGAATTGATGATGTCGACAACCTTCTGCTGATCATAAGGACTCTCTTTCAGATTATAAAGTATAACTGCATATCGTCTTTTTCCATCTGGAGATTTAAACACGCAGTCAGATTCTCTGATTTCTGAAGTATTATCATCTGTAAAAATAAAGAAATGTAAGAATCAAATATGAGAAAAATTCCTGATACTTACAGACAAAACTACTTTCAAATGGCTCCATTAATTTTTTTATACCCCACATTACACTGTGATGCATATCTAAAAGTGATAAAATCTTTTCATTTTCTTCCCATTCTTGTTTCTTAAGCTGATCTTCTTTATTCTGTAGATCAGTTAATTGTTTCTGGTAAATCTTCAATTGGTCTTCTATCTTATTTATACTGTCTGATATATTATCAAATTCATTCATACACCCTTTAATTTCCTCCCTTATGAATGTCACTTTATTCTGCTTGTGGCCCGAGAAACTGCGAGCATTGAGGCGTATTGTTTCCAGTCTTTTTTCAGCTTGAATTAATTGTTCCTCGGCTTCTATCAATTGCTTTTCTTGTTGTAGGTCCAATGACTTCTGCTCCAATATATTATGGAGTTTTCCATTTGCTGTTTTCTTATCGGAAATTTTTTCTGTGAAATTCATACTTTGTTCATCATTTACAATCTCGGTTTCAGCCTTTTTTATTTCTTGTCGGAACACTTGAAGATTTTCATAGAGTTCCTGTATTTGCTTGAGCGCAGGAAGGGACTCGTACTTTGCAAGCTCGCTTTTTAAAGCTTCATTCCTTTTCTCTAGTTCTTTGCATTTAGTTGACGCTTCATCTTTTGATTTTGTCAGATCTAACTTTTCAGTTTTTAATTCGTAATTTTCCTGTAGCAGGTTATTATTCTTATCTGTCAAAGTGCTGATTTCATTATTTTTTGTAAGTAGGATCTCCCTATTGTTTAGAGATTCTTTTTCTAAAGTTCGTATCTTTTCAAGGTTTTTCTCTAAAACGTCTTTTTCAAGACGAACGATATTAGGATCATCAGTACGACTAGTTTCATTACCCATTGTTGTTACTGAAATATATAAAATTATAGATTAACATATTAATTTTTATTAAAATTATCTAAAGTTATTAGTGAAATTAATAAATGTATAATAATTAAAAAGAAAACACTTTCGAATAGCTTGTAATTGAAATATCAAGACCATTATCCTTTCCGTTCTTAAAAAACTTTTTTTTAAAAAATTAAAATTTTACGCCATTTTTCTCGGCAACAAAGCGTTTTTAGACACTGTTTATTAAAAAAAAAAATTCCATACTTTTCTGAAGTACTATCGATTCCCGAAGTTAACAAGATTAAACCCTGAATCACTCTGTATAATCAAAATTAACAAATATAGAGCCCTCACAAAAATATGAGAGCCAAGGCAGCAATGCGTAAAAATATAGTCATCAAATAGTTCCGTGCCGAAGGTCACGTGGCTCTTAGTTTTATTATTGAATGTTCCGTATGTGTAAGGTCATAGATAAATAATAATCAATTATAATAAACTTCTATTTTATATTGTTTATTATAAGCAGCAATTCATTATAACATGCGCAACGGGCTGCGCGTTCGTAAGTGTTTAAACTGCAGCATTACCCTTCAAAAGTACATACAACTTTAATAATGAAACTAATAGCGTGTTGCCATATTCCAATCGTTGCACTAGTGTAGTTTGACACTAATGACCGTTAAATACATTCAGGTAAAATAGTAGATAATTAATAGTTATCAAGTAACTATACCATGAACTATACTCAAAATTTTCAATATGTCAGAGTAAACGTCACGGGAGTTTTGTAAACGGATTATAGCATGAACAGGTTTTAATGCAGACAGGTATAGATTGAATATCAATAGTCTATACGTGACCACACGTCCTTGTCACTCACAGTCACAATCAGTGCTGCCAGACGTCTCGTTTCAATGGTAGATCTACCGTTTTGATCAACAAAATACCGCCCTACCACGTTGATGCTATAATCTACCATATTTTGTCTTTTTCTACTTGTTTCTTGTTTTTATAATGTGCGAGCCAATATTTTTTAGATTTTGGTAACGATTACCGAGTTTGCGCAGTTGTGTCTTGGAACCTAACGTTTTGTGTTCTTTATGGTCTTAAGCCACCTTAAGCCTAATCTACAATTGCCCGGGAACGAGAACGAGAACGGGAACGTTAAAAAAGTTAAATCATTTCATAATCGTACAAGTGTCCACAATGCATCGGTAAATACGGTAAGGCTAATAAAGCTCCGCAACGGAAACGTAAAAGTTGATACGTTGCCGTTGCGGAGCTTTATTAGCGTTACCGTATTTACCGATGCATTGTGGACACTTGTACGATTATCAAATCATCTAACTTTTTTAACGTTCCCGTTCCCGGGCAATTGTGGACTAGGCTTTAACCTAAAGAAGGTCTTGAGCAAAGATTATATAAAGTTTTAAAGCTAATAATGACCGACAATTATATTTTCGTGATAGATAGTTCCGGACAACCGGTCATTAGACATATTACCGACAAAGTCTGTGTGAAAAGTTTACCAGGTACAGTTTTATATTTTCACAAAATTGATTAAAGGATTATGATCACTCATTTTGTTTAGACTGCGTTTTAGGTTAAATGTCACCCAAACACATGTGAAACCGTTCACAATTAAAAATTACTCTGTGTTCCATTGTTAATGTAATTGCAATTCCATTACTCTGTCATTATATTACAGTGTAATCTTTTACGAACGCACCCCAGTAAAGCTAAAGCCTAGAACACAATGGATTTGCATAAAACATAAGACATAAGCCGTAAGAAACACATTTGCTTTGTTCTCGTTACGGAGCTATTGTGCTACATCGCACTTCTTTACATAGGTCGAATTACTGTTACGGCTTATGCTTTATGTGTTATGTTTTATGCAAATTCATTCTGTACTGGCCTTTAGACATGCCGTCCAAATTCCATTGCAAGAGTTGATAAAAAAATTTAAAAAATCACGCGGTATAATTGCTGTTGGTTGTTGTTCACTTTAAGTTTCGGTTTGCATTTAAAATGAAGTAAGTAGAATTTAGAATGGCTTCTATTTCAACAAAATCGCTATTCGTTTTACGAGTAACATCTCTGTTTAAAGTTCTGGTCAGAATGAAGCAATTTCTAGTACAAGTAAAGCTTGTTTGAAATACAAGCTTTATTTTCCTGATCGTGTTAATTTTTAAATTCCAAATAATCACAACTTTTGTCTTGATTCGATGATTTGAATCTTCAATCATTTACCGTTTTCTACCGTTTTTTATATTGCCATCTACCGCCCATAAACTTATAGCGTTTTCGATTCACATACACCGGTTGCACTCAGTGTATTTGCATTTTATTTTAACCTCATGTAATAACACGAGATGAAGATACTCTGAGTGCACTACACTAGTGCGGTCAACCGAAAACGCTATTAATCATCTGGCAGCACTGGTCACAATGCTTAAAGCGAGACACACACTGAGGCGGTTGCGGTAGCGTTTGCGATGACGGTGGCGGTCACAAACGTTTACATGCGAGCGATCACAGTAAAGTTACGTAAATTCCTTGGCAGATCTATCTTGTCGCATGTATGTGAATGGCTCTTATGCCACCGCTATCGTAATCGCTATCGCAACCGCCTCAGTGTGTGTCCCGCTTTACTATCGATATCATAAAAAACTAGGACAACTTTTTAATCCAGTAGCCATGCATTTCCATTATTTTATTATATTGAATCTTACTTTGCTGTCAAGCAAGTAACTGTGTTTTTGTTAACGCTGAAATTCTGAGCAATTTGTCTAACTGTGATACCCTTTTCTATGCAAACACCTATCCTAGAGCTTTTAAAACAATATTTACTGTAGACTAAAAATTAGTAAAAGAGACTGTGGTTTAAGGAATAATTGAAATTTATCTCCGGAGATAAATTTCAATTATTTACTGTAGAAATGATTGACAATTTCAAATAATTTTTAATTTGTGGTCGGTAGCAGTTTTACACAGCTTAAAAAATCTAGCAGTTTTACACAGCTTAAAAAATCTTGTCCTAGTTTTTTATGAAAGCAATAGTACATGGCTTAACTGGATTAACAGTATTCGTCATTGGTCGCGTTTAGGTAACCCCAGCGCTGCAGTACGTTAATAAAGCCACAGTATATTCTCTAAGCAGTAGTTGCACTCCTTGTCGGCACCTTTGAAGTTTGTGAAATTAGTTGAGCTCTGCGCAGGTTACTGCGCATTGAATTTAACGCGCCAAACATGTCAAATTTAAATTCGACAAGCGGGAATTTTATACTATCAATGAATTCTTTGAGTCATTTTAAAAAATTATAAATTATTAATACGAACGTATAATAAAATTACCTCGAGTAAGTTTATTTAAATGAAATAAATCAATAAACATCAAAATAAATACAGTTTTATTCTACGAAACAAAATTTTCACAAATGTTGCAAATTAATTAATTACATTTTTTGTTGCTTTTCTGAGTTTTGAAATTTTGATTAATAAATTTTAAAGTATAAAATATTGGTGCTCTTACAAATAAGGAGAGAAGATAATGGGCGCATTCAGAGACGCTCGACGGCTTAGCTAAGCTGTAATTTAGTCAGCGTTTTCTAAGTGTCAGCACACAGTGATTCCCTGAACGAACTTCTGAATGGCAGCTGTCTCACATGCTTGGCTTACTACATGGGCGAGTTAAATAAACGGTCAGTCCCGTCAATCTGCACAAAATTGTCAAGTCAACGGTCAGAATAAACTACCTGACCAATCATCGACTGGAAAAATTGAATACAGACTCAACCAATAAATTTAAATTATGCCCCCACCACTCTTTTTGATAGCACTGAGGAACTCAACCTACAATTTATACGCTGAGTAAATATCTCAGCGGCTTTCTTTCAGCAGTCTGTCAGCTTGTCCATTCAGGGAAGTTGCTTACTTAGCCTCTCAGCCGCTGAGCGTCCCTAAATGCGCCCATTCATTGGGAAAATCCTGACATGGACTTTCAAACGGAATTTCACTCAAATATAATTTTAAGTTCCCACGGCCGTTTCCAGCGCCAATAGCGGAAATTTGTCTATAGAAACACTTTCCAGGGCCTGCATATAATATAGTTTAATTTACTTATCTATTAACCTATTATTAACTAAAATAGGATGAAAATAGGTCGCACCTAAGTGTACGATTGACAGAAGACCGATTGATACCAACTGAGTGTGACATCTGCGCAGTAACTTGCGCAAAGGATGTTTGGTAACATCCGATTGTGTAGAGTGAACTACTGGGTAGCGAATATACTGTGATAAAGCCTTCACAAAACGCATGCGATGTCGTTTTTCGTAGCACTGTCTTTGAGCGGCTGCCGTTGGTAGAGTTTAAGCAGAAAATTAATTGTAACACTACAGAAAAACGCTAAATAGACTACGCCTCATTAAAGCGCTGCCGCGTTGGGCTTATCTGAACGCGACCATTCTCTGTATCTGATTACCGTCAACAACGTAGGGTTCTGTGTTAACTGCTTGTAAATATACGATGAACAGCTGTTATTTGTTTTTGTAAGGTCTAGCTTATTATATAATTATACGTACCTCAATTTTTCAGTAGTTAAATAGGTGTCCCTACAGATTATTATACGATTTTCTAGCTGTACTTTTTGCTTCACTCCTAAACAAAGTCACACAAAAATACATACGTTACGATGTATTATATCTTTTTGTAGCGAAGCTGCCGACTTGTTTGGAATGATATCACAGATTGAAATCACATAAGGTTTTCTCATTTGTACCACAGGTTTGTACGGGTCAGTTAACTTGGCCCCCCCCAGTAACGTTTTTCAAAGTTTTTTTTGCACCAAATGATTGCACCCTTAATGCACCCTTATGCACCACCAAAATAAATTTTTGCACCCCTTCAGGAGAGAAACTGCAGGCAAATTTCACTGGGAGGGGCCAAATTTACTGTAGCCCCCCCCAGTGAAAATTTTCAAAGTTTTTCTGGTGCACCGTGTTGCACCCCTAATGCACCCTTATGCACCACCTTTTTTAACTTTTGCACCGCTCAAATAGCTGAGAAAAAAAATAACTGAAATAACTTTCTATTTAATTTTTTTCTCAGCTATTTGATCGGTGCAAAAGTTAAAAAAGGTGGTGCATAAGGGTGCATTAGGGGTGCAAGAAGGTGCACCAAAAAAACTTCGAAAATTCTCACTGGGGGGGGCTAGCTGACTTTCTATTTTATTTTTTTTTCTCAGCTATTTGAGCGGTGCAAAAGCTAAAAAAGGTGGTGCATAAGGGTGCATTAGGGGTGCAATAAGGTGCACCAAAAAAACTTCGAAAATTCTCACTGGGGGGGGCTAGCTGACTTTCTATTTTATTTTTTTTCTCAGCTATTTGAGCGGTGCAAAAGTTAAAAAAGGTGGTGCATAAGGGTGCATTAGGGGTGCAACACGGTGCACCAGAAAAACTTTGAAAATTTTCACTGGGGGGGGCTACGGTAAACTTGGCCCCTCCCAGTGAAATTTGCCTGCAGTTTCTCTCCTGAAGGGGTGCAAAAATTTATTTTGGTGGTGCATAAGGGTGCATTAAGGGTGCAATCATTTGGTGCAAAAAAACTTTGAAAAACGTTACTGGGGGGGGCCAAGTTAACTGACCCGGTTTGTACTCCACCGAGAACAGTTTAGGACCAGTGCAGTGTTGTACTTTATGACGTCATTTAGTACACAACACGTACACAAGCTACTTTCGCTGAAATCGTGGAGGTGCTGGAGAGAGTCATTCTAACAGTATTTTCTCGTCTAACCTGGTCACCAAATATGGCCGCGGTGCAGTGTTGCCACAGCAATTCACTCATTTATCGCTACATCAAATGTCAAAATGTCGCTATTTTATCGCTACTTTAAAATTACCTTTCTTGCACGTCAAGAACGTGCAGTAGCAGTATAAAAAATGCATGTAAATTGCGGTATAGCGGTATTTTTACAAAGAGATCGGAAAAATGCAAATCAAAATGGATCTAGAAACGCCTCTTATCAACTCTTTTTACGGATTCTCAAGTCCACGTTGACTAATTTACACCCTCTCGCGTGTAATAGAAAAATACATTGAAACAAAAGTTCCGTTTATATTATTAGCCAATTACGTTGCAAAATCGAAAAATTATACCCAATAGTATCTTTGATCTATCTTTTTCTACCACATTTAGAACTGTAAATAGCTTATTCTTTTCTTTCATTGATATTAATAACTACGTAACCTCACTAATTTAACATATTAAACTCATTTTTACATCTTACGACTTTGTATTATTTGTTATTATGAGCATAATGGCCAACGCCGGTTTTATTTAAAGAAGTCTTAAAAAAGTATTATGAATTCGGGCATAGAATTTTGTATTTACTTATGAACATATACATAATTCGCACTATTATGTGATATCCGCAGTAACAAACAACTGAAATAAAACTAAAAATTAAGGTTAACCTGCGGCTGACGCAACTAGACCCTACTCTCGAGTAGGTGCGCATTACGTCAACACCAGCGTTACCGTAGTGGCAAGTAAAACGAATATGTCAATGTCAAATCCGGCAGGCCGAAAATCTAAAACGAATGCACATTTTATTGACGTAGGTGACTTGGGGCAGTCCAAGTCATCTAAAACGAATATACCTATTATTTATTGACTTTCGGCTTTTTTTGGGAAGTCGACATTGTGAAGCAGCTTCTTGATAAGGTGCATGCTACTATAAATGAATCGCTTTATCCAGAAAGGGCTTAAGTCACTTTTGGCCGAAATTGCGTTTTCGCAGAAAATCGTATTTACATATATACCATCTACACCTTTTTATGCAGAAAGAGCATTAGTTCCGTTTACTAATGCTCTTTCTGCATAAAAAGTTGTATACTGGTGTCTAAAAGTATTCGGACGACCGGCGTGACCGCCTGGCACTGTGGAAGTTTACCACAAGGGTCAAATTCGAACTATTATTGCTTTTCATTCGGACACTTTTAGACACCAGTATACCTAGTTTGGTATATAAATACGATTTTCTGCAAAAACGTAACTTTGGCTAAAAATGACTTAAGCTCTTTCTGCATAAAGCGATTCAAATACAAGTATGACTGCCAATGCCACGCGCATACGCCATTTCACCTTGCATTTTTGTCTGCTGAGGAATTCACCGAATTGGAAACTGCTGTTTAGAAAAAAATATTTTCTCTATTTATTTTCCATTCATCTAAAATTAAATTAATTTACTTCTTGACTGTAAAAGTCGCTACAAATTCGTGAAATTATTCATTTTGCCGCTACGTCTGACATAACGCAAGAAGTTGCTATTTTCGCGACAAGTCGCCACGAATGGCAACACTGCCGCGGTGTCATAGGCGGACACAAGCGTCTTATAAAATTCTGTTCAAACCATTCATAGAATCAATTGGCCGCGTTCGTAAGAACCAAGCCACAGAATAATAAGCAACCAGAAGTACAACTGGCTGTCGGCACCTTTGACGTTTGTGTCCGCTGTTTAGCTTTGAATTATGGTGGGAGAGTGGTGACTGGTCCGCGCGAATTCAAAAATGACAACTTCGAAGAAAGATTAACCATTGGTTTTTCGTATGTTTCACAACATTGTGCTGTTCGAATAAGTTTGAATTTATTAAATCATAAAGAAAATTATTTGTTATTTATAATGTAAATGGACAGAATTTCTATTATATTCTAAATTATTATAACAATTAATCGAAAAGAAAACTACATTCAAAACTAAGCCTAGTTCATCGTAGAGATACAAGATGGCACTGTTTTCGTGCATGGCGTAATGCTTTATTCACGTGCAAATGCCAAGACGCCAAGTTTACGCGTTCGTTTCTTCTGATGTTATAAACAGTTTTTATCAATAATAACGTTTGCATTACTTCTGCAGCGATCGTTAAAAAAGTCCAGGGATGCGAATAGATATATTATATAACTGATAAATTCTATTTAAGACGTCTCACAAAGTGTGATTGTGAACGTACTCTCACACTTGACCGTAATTTTGAAATCTGCGGACCAACTCACGCATGCGCAGTAAAAAATTTCAGACAAAACCACGCCTTAGTTAATCTTCTGGTCGTTTATTATTCTGTGACCAAGCGCTCAAGTAGCATTCGTCTGTGATTGGCTTATTTCAAAGAAATTCAAAAAATCCACCAATCACAGATGAATGCTACTTGAGCGCTGGTTCTTACGAATGCGGCCAATGATTAGGTGAATAGAATCATATGATCACCCTACACTTATCAAAACACATCAAATCGGTAAGGTTTCTAGGTTACGTATGTGTGATCAAATCTTACAAACTCACAGATAATTTGTAATTATCCAAATTGTAATCATGATCGCTTAATCGGAGGTGGGGGAGAAAGTAATCACAGAGAACGAACACGCAGTGTGACCACGATTACACGATTAGTAATCACAGGTATAAACGAAAGTACCTACAATATGGTGTGACGTCAAATTCAAATAATTCTGTACTTGTCTATAGATACTCGTTCTTTGTTTGATTGTTATGATCAGTATTAGCTGATCAATGATTTATGTTTACCTAATCATGATTCTATGATTGGTTTGAACGAAAGCAGCTATTAATGCCCGGTTGCACCCAAGGTGAATTGAATACTAACGGTGGCCAGACCTACTACTTTAAATCGCCATTTTCAAATAAAAAGCGCCAATACCAGCCAATGCTATAATAATAATAATACTTACTTTAAGAACATGTACACTACCACTGATGACATAAAAAATGGGGACAAGTCTTACTAGTGATTTTAACTTTTTTTTATTAGCAAAAATGATACTTCTAACACAGTATAAGAATCACACAATAGCGTCACTCGAGTATAACTGTTACACTTATTCTTTTGTTTGATACCTACCCAGCTGTAAATTACATTGCATTTCCATAAGGGTATCAAATAGAATGGCCGCTTTTCTTGACACTGACGTTTAAGTGACGCTACTGGGAATTACTTATACTGTGCTTCTAATTCAACTTCTAACCAATTCCATAGCAATGTGATCATAGTTACACAATTAGCTTGTCAAATTAATTTCGTTACTAGCGCAACAGTTTTCTGAAACACCCATTTACACTAAAGCATTATAAGTGTTTCTATTTTTTTATGTCGCCTGTGGTACATATCTACTGTATCAGTTAATAACTACTACGTAGAGAAAGTATGAGTTAATATGAAGAGAAGGAAAACACATAGATGCGTATAAAATTTAATAATACCAAAAACAAGTATGCATTCTACATAGGTACTGTCGCAAGCAATAAATTTTGGTGGTCACTGTCAAATAAAACGTCAGTTTCAATTCCGTAAATTAGAAATTTTCATGTATTTTGCCAAAAAAGGGTCGAAAATAATTAAATGATTAATTTCTAATTCTATAAAAGCGCCAGTTTACATATAGATTTGGGCTTAAACCGCTAAAAAAATTTTTAGCGCCAGTTTGAAAAATACCGAGCCAAACGGATCACCGAAAGCGCCAATTTGGCGCAAAAGCGCTACATCTGGCAACCCTGACGGTGGCAGCATTTAAGCGAGGTAGCGAACCGTTACGTCATCGCATACCCGCCTCTCTCTCTAATACAACTGTCAGCCGTGACAGTTAATATTTGTTAATAATTGTGTAAAAGGAGAAGCGGGTATGCGGTGACATAACGGCTCGCTACCTTGATTGTCGAAATGCTGCCACCGTTAGTATTCAATTCACAGTCGTCCAAGTTTTGTATCGGTTTTATGATCTTGCTATAAAAAAATCGGCAGAGACCGGCACTGCGGTCTTTTTGTTGCCTTTCTGTCGCTTTTTTATAGCAAGATATAAAACCGAAACAAAACTTGGACGACTATAGGTGTGTTCGTTTGTTCTGCACTTTTCTATTATATTTGCACCAACCGCTCCTGATATAATGTAAGTAGAAGTGAGACAAGTAATTAGATTAAAGGAGTTAAAAGTGTAGAAAGTGCAGAACAAACTAACAAACTTATGGCCGATTTCTTCACCGCCTTATTTTAAGGTTAAATTTATCTGTCACTTAGAATATGACTACAAACTTCATACACACCTTGTGTCACATTCTAACTAACAGATAAATTTAACTTTAAGATAAGGCGGTGAAGAAATCGACCATTAGCCTTTCATGCAGGAAAAAAAATTAAAAAAATAAGCGAACATGACCGTGGTTTGAGCTTTGAGCGCGGGTATAATTAAATTTAATAATCTAAAAATTACTATTTTTTTTTTTTTTTTAGTGTTAATTTTAGATAGTATTAGTAGTATAGATAGTATGATCAGGTAGGTAGGTAGCTGTTAGATTTCATGTAGTGTTTTTTAAATTGTACTGAAGATGGCAGCTTAGCTGCCGAAATACGTATCTACGGATATAAAATTATTGTGGGCAGAGATAAATTTCAAATATTAAATTTAATAATAATGATTATTCTCAATCAAGGTGAAAGGCGATTACTCACAAATGTCTTTGTAATTAAAACCAATTCTTTCCTATATTTAGATTACAAACATTTTATTTTCAATTGACAGTCTTCATAGTTTTTCTTTTATTCGATTTTAAAAATAAGTAAAAATGCTTAAGGTGATGAGAAAAGTTTCTAACAAGTGGTTTATTTCTATTATGTGAACTTACAAATAAAAAGAGAATCAAATTATTTATACAGGGTGTTTCATGACAGGTGAAAAAAAAATGAAATCTCATGTACAGAATCTAATTTTACGTTAACATAAAAGAATAAAAAAATTTCAAATGTTGCTTAGTTTCTGAGTTATCCGAGAGTGAAAATAACAAACTGCAATAATTTTTTTAAAACATAAACAAAGCAGTTGATAAAAAATGTGAAGTATGTTCGGTTATAGAAAAAATATTGTATATAACACGCGTAAACGTACTTTTTTTAATCTCGTGCTACTATTTGCGCACTCGTCTGACGCTTCGAGTGCGAAAATTTTCGCACTCGATTAAAAAGACATACTTTACACACTAGTTACATAAATAACTATATCAGGTTATCTAACTTTAAGTTCAGGTAACTCCGAAACTAAGCAAAATATGAAATTTTTTTATTGTAACTTAAAATGACATTAGGTACATGAAATTTCTTTTTTTTTTCACCTGTTATGAAACACCCTGTATATAAACAAATTAATTTAATTAGAATATACAAATGTTGCTGATTTTTCGTTTTACACTTGCTAACCATTCGTCTTGCCTCTTTTTTCATCGAAAGGTCCAATTCTTATATGCTGATAATCGCCATTCTTCAACTTCCATTTGTTTGATAAAATCACTGACACGGATAAGAACGTTGGTACAGACACTTTAATTGGCCTCCTCTTGTTTCCGGTATGTGCTCCTAAACGTTGTACTTCAATTTCTCTTATAGAAATGGAGCATATAGAATTGATAATACTGAAAACATTCTGCAGGTCATCTGGGCCTTCTTCAAGATTGTATAGCATAACTGCATAGTATTTCGTTCCACCTGCAGTTGAAAAAACGCCTTCAGGTTTGCTGATTTCTGAAATATTTTCATTTGCAAAATAAAAGAAAATATATAGAAAAATCAAATGTCAGTTACGTCCAACTTACTAGTTCTGGCGGTCTTACTAGTTTCATTGCCCATTGCTATAAAATAAAATTATTGAGTATTTAAGTTAGTTTGAAACGAATACGAGCCCAACGTCAGTGAAGTTCATACCCCTTTGAATGAATTTTTAATTTATATACCGGGTGTCCTACGCCATGTGCTCACTCTTCTAGAATGTTTATTTTTTAATCGATTTACTTGAAATTTAGAAAGAATAAATTAAACAAAGAAATGAATTTTCCGACATACTACCGAGCACGGTTTGACTTCCGGTTCCTCCGGAAGCGATGTCATCTTTGCTATTTTAAATGGTACGCCCTATAAATTTTTACGTACTTGGTATGTTTTTCAATCTAGAAATCTATGAACCGTGAATTATACTTCTAATGCGACCAAGCAATTCGAGAAAATCACTGTTTTGATTGAATTTTGATTTACAGCCTCCTGTCTCAAAAATAAAAAAATCACAATTTATTGTGAATCACTCTTTATACACACTACATTATTAATTAGCAAATACTGGTGGTATTAAAGTGTCTGCTAAAATAATATGAATAGGAAAACACGAAATTTGATCTTATTTCTCAATTATTTCATTTGGTTCTGAGTGATTATTTAAATGCGTTTTGAATTATGTGTATATGAATTAAAAATTCAATGAAAAGAGTAGAACTTCACTAACGATGGACTCGCTTACAAATCAATGGATTCAGCAGCCAATGTTAGTAATTTTGCAAAATCTATCTTATTCGGCGAGGTTGGGCTGAGTTTTTAAAGACACTCTTTTGCTGTATGCCTTATATTTCGAAACAAATTTGTTCCATCATCAGAGGCTCTACAAGATATGACATGACGTTAGTGAAAATTTATGTTAACATAATAATAATTGTTACTTACAACAGCTTGAGGGTTCCATGTAAAATGGCACATTACAATAGTTACAATTTAAAATATTTCTTTCTTCTTTTTGGATACTTTATTGATAAGAAATATTTCGAATATCATAGAACTGGAGTGGTGTCAAAAAACCACCAACTCATCAATCATCAATTTTCACTCTCATCACAATTACAAAGCCAAAATTAATTTCGTTTTAGGCATGAAAAATAGAATAAAAAAATTCACAAATTTAGGGAAAAAATCTGAGTAAATTATCCTAGTATTCTACAACAAAACAGTCATCCCAAATTTCTCGTCAATAAACTCATGTATAGTCATAATTACAATTTAGCTAAAGAAACAAAACATTATAACTTGACTCTATGAATTAAATACCCTAAAAATTTTCAAATCTTCCTTTTATATGTAGATGAAATTCAAACGAAGATTAATAATTTGTTTTCTTTAGAAAACATCACTTTAACTTTTAAAAATGTTAAAATTGTCAATAATCTTTTCAAATTTAAAAGAAAACAATACAACAAATTATCCTAGTATTCTACAACAAAACAGTCATCCCAAATTTCTCGTCAATAAACTCATGTATAGTCATAATTACAATTTAGCTAAAGAAACAAAACATTATAACTTGACTCTATGAATTAAATACCCTAAAAATTTTCAAATCTTCCTTTTATATGTAGATGAAATTCAAACGAAGATTAATAATTTGTTTTCTTTAGAAAACATCACTTTAACTTTTAAAAATGTTAAAATTGTCAATAATCTTTTCAAATTTAAAAGAAAACAATAACAAAAAAGGAAAATAATTATTTAATTATGTATAATAACTAAATGTGTATAATACTTATAAAAACATATGTGAATTAAAAACAAAGTTTTTTTTTTTTTATTTATGCAAGTCTTTGTTTTGTTTACCTTTTTGCTAGTTAACCTATTAATTCTAAAAAAGAACTAGTTATCTATTTGTTCAAACAACTGGCTGCCTGGCTGGCTGGACATAAGTTGTCCTTTGGCCGGCCCCTCATTTTTCATGGAAAGAAAATGTTATAGAAACTAAAGTCGACACTATTTACAATAGTAAACTTATATTTTAATAAAATGAAAAAGTGTTATAATAAAAAAATTAAAAACAGAGACTTATCAACTTGTGGACAACTAGAGCAATTTTAGTAAAAAATTAATTTTTCACTGCACTTGTACTTATACTAAATTTTAAAGTTGATTAACAATCGCGGGAAAGATATACATATCTCATTTTTGTATAATAGGTCTGTTCGATAGCTCTGCACTTTCTACACTTTCAACACATTTACTCTATTTTTTTCTCTCCTTTTATGTTATATTATATACATTGCACTCTCTCAGGAGTGGTTGGTGCAAAAAGTGTAGAAAAGTGCAGAGCTATCGAACAGACCTAATATTGCAATTTACAGTGTAAAAATGCAGACACAATTCATAAATGACTCTTTTCAATGTTTGTTTCTTATTAATTAAGAAAAAAAAGCTTGGTGGCTGACTTCTGGCACTGGCCGACTTTAGACGCATCTACCCTGTAAGGGTTGTAAGGCATACAACAAAAGAGTGTCTTTAAAAATTCAGTCCAACCTTGCCGAATAACCCTACAATAAAAATTATACAAATTTTGTTTTTCAACAAGTACGGCATACGAGCTTTCCAAGCTTTTCAATTAATTTACTTTAGTAGTTTCGTACGTACCAGAATTTTTCGCTAATTAAATGTAGCAGTTTCGTGGGTGTAAACAATTTTTTACCGTTCTTTCTACTTCACCACGTCACCCACTACTTTAGCTTATAACTCCAATTAGCAGCCAGTAATGCTGCCAAGGTCGACTCGAACTGAAAAATAAATAACATTGTGGATGTGGATAACGATTGTGAGAAATCCTGAGAGGTCAGCACTGTACAACTGTATCACGCACCACGTGACCGAGATAATAAGATTGGGGTAGTCGGGGAAGTACCGGTGTGTGGAAAGAAAAGAAGCAGACAGATGAGACAGAAGAGTTAGGAATTAGCAGATAATACCGGACCAGTGTTGCCAATTCGTGGGAATTTTCCCAATTCATGGGAATTTTTTGTCTTAAAGTTGCAAAAAGGGAAATTTCTTGTAAAAAAGGAATTTTTGAAGACAAAATTACTTAAATTTGAGGCAAATCTTGACAAAAATGCATAAAAATAGCTTAAAATTGCAATTTGAGGGGAAAAACATGCATAAAAGGGAATTTCTGTACCAATGTGAGGCGAAAACGACTGTCAGTAGTTGGCAACACTGTACCGGACAGTCGATACCAAAAGTCGAAACTAAGCAGTTGAGAGGGACATCGCATTAAGAATATTTTTGTGAAGGATTACAACTGTACAAATAAATCCTTTTGTTATACTTTCTGTATTTCTAACATGATAATACCCATTCTTACAGTAATGATATCATTTATTTTATTTTTTTAAATGTTCACTTTGTTTGTATTGCAATATCAAGTTCACGGAACTTGACCTCTGCGTCATCAATTACCGAAGTTATAACCGACAAATATTTCAGTATTATTCCTTTCAATAAGAAAGAAGGATGGAGTTATGCTTTTTACGTCTGATTATGCAACCAGACGCGTTTTATTTATTTTATTTATGACGCAGAGCTCTTCTCTTATGAACAATTCTATATTTTTAAGGCTAGATGTTTACATGCAATTTCTTGTTGTGTAATATTTTGGTTACATAGCAAGACTAGTAATCATAGGGTTTATAAACGTTGAGCAAATAAAAATCAGATTAAAGCAAGCGGTGCAAAGAAAATGTATGTCTGTGATTAAATAAAAACTCAATAAATTTAACAGTTTGCTACCTACCTGCGTAGATAGGCAGAAGTTTTACATTGGAGCGAAATTTTACTCCAATGTTGCCAGCCAGCTACAGTGGGAGGGGGGTTCTCTAATCAAAACGCGAAGGCAAAACCAAAACAGGCGCCACTTAATTTTTTTTTTGTGAAAGGAAACGCGTGAAAAATTAAGAAAACACGTTACGTCCAAAACATGAACACTTTTATTACTAGAAACACAAAAACAGATAAAACAAATTCAACGCAAGTCGATCGATCTAAGTACACAACAAGACCATAAACATAATACGTTATTACCTAACTTTTCGGATCCGAAATCGCTACATAACTATATTAAAATAATTCAAATCATCACTAATGCAACAGAATACAAAAGAATGCAATCTCCGGTTATTTGCACGCGTCAACGCTCGTCTGCTTATATCATATTCAAATTACACCGGCAGTTATGCAATAAGTTGCAAGTTTTATTGCGGCAAAATCAAAGTAATGGATCCGAAATAAAATCCGCGAAATATCGCTCAAAACTACGAAAAGAAATTATAACGCTCCGACCTTTATCCCTTTGATGTCCGATTCATTTGTCGGTGTCTTTACGGCGATGTCGCCGCGGCACTTTGTAATGTGCCGGCTTCCGCGTAGAGGGGCGAGGGAGGGAGCCTTCACCGCCGTAATTCGCGATGCACCCAACGAGAAATACCTCTTGATGTAGGTCCCAGATTAAAGTCTAGGATTGATGATAGCTTTTGCTAGAAGCTCACGATAAAAGCTCACGATAGAAGCTTACGATAAAAGCTTACGATAAAAGCCTATAAGAAATGAAATAAAACGAACACATAAGTCAAATCGAGAGTTGCTGCGTATAGAACTTACCTCGGTCTATTACCGAAGCTGGGACACCCACGGGATACGCGGTTTTCCTGTCTTACAACTGGGTCTAATCAGAGTCGGCAATTAGCCGTAGATATGCACTAACATCCCTTCGATGTAATGGCACGCACAAATAAAAATATTTACGAAAAGAGAGTGTGACCCAAGAGACGGCAAGTTTCGTTCTGACAATGGCGCAACATTTCTCGTTTGACAAACAAGGAAGGATTATAAACAAGCGAGACACCGTCTATTCCTACCTCCGGGGAACTTTCTTAGTAACGGTGGGAACCAATCGGCTGAAAGGACAAAGGTCACGCATAATACGCGTCCAGAAGTAGAACTTCGTTATAATTCCTCACATACACGCGATTTTGAACTCAAATAAGGATGGATTACGTATATAAAATGAATTTGTTTAAATAAATGAAGGTCCTGTTAATAGAAATATGCTAAAACGAAAGTTTAAAAAAATTACGCCGGCGAAATACGGGTATTCCTACACTGACTGCAATGTGTACAACGACGCGGTCCAAGGAATAATCCGACACGTCGAATTTCGCATATACAGGGCGTGATCGGAACAGAAATGAAGGCTGGACGGTGGCAATGCATATACAGGGGGTATTCAGAACAGGAATGAAAGAAATGAACTGTAACAAGTTCATTAATTAATTCAGTGTATTCCATTAATTAATTCAGCTAATCACAGACATACATTTTCTTTACACCGCCTACTCTAATCTGATTTTTATTTGCTCACTTTTTACATCCCCCATGTTTCATTTCAACTTTATTTTAAATTTTGTTATAATGTACCCCCTTAATATAAAAGTTTTATCTTATTCGGAAAAAAAACCATGAAACAGTTTGTTCATATTTTGCGCAGTCTTGTCTTAAAAATCCTTTGACTTTTATATGAAGCTTATGTCTGGAATGTATAGTGAAATAGAAATATAATCATCAAGCGAACGGTTTCGTTTTATATCTTTTATTTTATACTATAGTTTGCTTTATCTCGTTTTATATCTTTTATTTTATAATATAATCTGTTTTATCTCGACGGTTTTTCAAAATTCTATGTATCTAGTCAGTATGTTCAACAGTGCGCGACAAAAAAGTACAGGTCGACTACATTATGAAACTGATTTGGATATCATAAAGTAGTTCATTAAAGCACCCGAAATTATATTTTATTAGGTTGGCGATAACATTTGTTGACATTTCAAATTACAAAAATAACCTCCAAATTGACATTTGACAATACCTGTATCTGTTGTCATCTGAAACTGCAAAAATAATCTCAAACTGCAACCAAAGCAGAAAAGATAGTAGGTATAAAATACATGTATACTAGTATAAAGTGAGAATTTTTTTAGCGTAGAACATATGCATCTTTGCTACAATATTGAAGGTGAATTTTTTATCGACATATTAATTACTGTTATTTTGATTTTAAAATTTGAAAATTTTTGTAACAATATTATTTGTATTTATGATTTAGATATATTAATTGTAATTTAGTTCGTGATTCGTCATACATCAATTAAGTTTTGCATATTAACAGAAAAAAAAATTATTTCAACAGAAATGTTGCTATTACTGAAACATAAATTTTTGTTAAAAAAACAAATATGAGGGGAACGATTAAAAGATGCAATCGTCATCACCAGACAAACACACACAATCGTCATCACCAGACAAACACACACACACACTGGACAAAAAGCAGTTCCGATGGATGTACAGTGTACACCATCGTGGAGAATTTGCAGTTCTTGAAGGCACCTCCGAAGCCAAATTTCCGAAACCAGGAGCAAGTCCAATTTAGCCGATTTAATAACATGTACAGTCTCATTTGCTTGACAATTAGAATCAGAATTAGGTATATGGCGATTCATTTAAGATCAAACACGAATATGTAACACAAATAATTAGAAAGCTATTTTTTTGTATCAAAATTTTATTCGCGTTTCATAAAAAATTGTTGTTGCATATTCATCATTGTATGACGCGTTTGAGTTTTTTTTAACACAGCTTATAAATATGAGCGACATTCAATTGAACTGGAGTCAAGCAAAATACATGGACTTGAACGTATCTATTGACACTATAATTTAATGAACACGAATCAGTTAAATTACGCAAGATGAAGTGATAATAAAAATTAGTTTGGTATAAAAAAAACCTGTAAGGAACTGAACAAATTATGAATAACTTAAATAAACGATTTAGTACTATCTTTTATAAATAACAATAATATTACACCGTCAATTGTTTTCAACTGTTTTTAAATAAATAGCCATTACAGAAGCTTCGTTTATATTAAATTCATTTAAACAAACTAATAGTCACTTTTGTTATTTTTAATTTATTTATGAGTATAAGAAATTATCTACGAGCCTGCAAAAGACCAAAAAGCGTTCATAGCTTTTATTATATGAAAACAAAGCAAAAGGTTACACCCTGAACCTGAAAGAATGTTTATACACGAATATGTACGTTACTGAAAAATAAACAAATTAATTTCTCAATAACGAATGGCGTAGAATGTAAATTTTGTAAAAGAAACGTACGCTTTACATGCAACAAGAATGATAAATCATTTATTTAATAGTTGCAAAAAAATGCCCTGATATTATAAGAAAAGAAGTAAAAATGAAATCTAAATACGTGAAAAACATCAGAAAGGGAAAACAAAAATTATTAAAACATTAAAACACAAGCTATTTTAAAGTCTCGATGATGAAACTGAGATTAGTGTAATTTGAACTGACAGTGCAAGTATTGTATTAATTTCATTTACATAAGTATGCGTATACATAAAATGTGCGTCTGTAGAGAATAAAACGGTTCATGATGACTGAAAAATGACCATCATTTATACACTAATTATAATTAACACTGGTCCCACATAAGTAATAATATAGTACATAGATTCATTTTTTTTTTAAATTTCAAACTTAAATATCGCAAAATGTGTGAAACCAAATACACATAGACAAACTACATACAGTGTCCCCAGATGAACTGATAAAGAGGAAAAACTTTTCTATTTTCAACTTTAGAGAAAAATGTTATTCTTTATAAGAGTTTTTGCTTGTTCGAAAACCAAAATCCAGATGTGTCCCATTACTTTTGGACAAACCTGTATAATAGCATTTTACAAAAGTATCATGTGTTTTTATTTTGAAATATGACTGACACTGAAAGGTTGAACGAACTGCCTTTATTGTTTTTCTTTTATTCGATTTAAAAAATAAAAAATACTAAGGAGATAAGAAAAATTTGTGACAAATGGTTTATTTCAACTTACCATGTCAAATTACAAATGAAAACAAAGTCAAATCTGATATTACTTACATTAACAAATTAATCTAATCAAAATATGCAAATGTTGCTAATTTCTCGTATTGCATTTGTGTACCATTCTTCTTGCCTCTTGTTTTATCGAAAGATCCAATTCTTATATGCTGATAATCGCCTTTTTTCAACATCCTTTTGCTTGATAAAACGTTGGCACAGATACTTTAATTGGTCTTGTCTTGTTTCTGGTATGTGCTCCTAAATGTTCCACTTCAATTTCCTTTGTAGAAATGGAGCATATAGAATTGATAATATTGAGAACCTTCTGGTGGTCATCGGGGCCTTCTTTAAGATTGTATAGCATAACTGCATAGTATTTCTTTCCATTTGTAGATAAAAACACGCCTTCAGATTCACTGATTTTTGAAATATTTTCATCTGTAAAATAAAAGAATATATGTAAAAAAATCAAATGTGAGTTACATTTTCAATTCACTGAATAATAATTAGAATTAATTATTCGAATAATTTAAAAATTCGAATAATTTGAATTATTCGAATAATTTAAAAACTCGAATTATTTGAATTATTCGAATAATTTGAAAATTCGAATTATTAAATTTGAACGTATTCGAATAGAGACTGCACATGTATTCGAATATTCGAATTATTCGAATATGATTCCCAGCCTTACTTGAAATATCCTAAATTGGCAACACTGCACAGAAGCATCTGACAACACTGCGTAGATGACGCCAGTGCTACTATTGCTGGGTTCGTTAATTCCTCCGTGCTTACTCTATTCACTCCTCGAGCACTTTTGTCTCACTTTTACGTATATCAAAACAGCTGCGTTCTCACTCTACTTTTCACTCCGAGCTTGCACTGTGTGAATTTCCGAACTCAACATATATAATTTAAATATTCATATGTTGCAGTTGGTATCATGGTATCGTTAATGGTTAGTTAAAGATTTATGGTTAGGTTCATGTAAATAAAATTATTTAATTTTGGAGCCAAAAAAATGAGTAAAAGCGATCTTATAAGTGATGTGGAAACGAAAGAGAATGCAGTCGATGTCCCCATCAACACTAATCATGACGTCAATGAGGAAAATGGGCCGTACTCTTATTTAGAGAGAGACTTCTCTTCGGAGAACTACAAAATCGAAATTAAGAACCTGCCCAAATACTACGGTGTAAATGTAAGTGTAGCTCTATTTCATTTATGCGCTTGTTCTATTCAATAAATTATCACACAGGAATTTCGCAAGTTACTAAACGAGAAGCTCAACCTGGCTTCGAACAAGATAAAAATCCCCCGCAAGAACAGCCCCTTTGTTTTCGTCTGTTTTCGCAATGATGAAGACCGAGAAAGGGCACTGGAAGCTATAAGTAAATATAGGTGGAAGGGCAAGTTGTTAACGGCGCTTGTAAGTTTTATTTGTAATGAATTCTGCTTTGGATGGAAGCTTGCTTTTATTTTCCAGAAAGCGAAACCATCGCCTGATCCTTTAGTCAAGAAGCGCAAGAATAATGAAAAAGAAGAACAAAACAAAAAAGTGAAAGTCGATGACAGACCTTTAGAGGAACGATTAAAGTCTTCAACAATTCCTTACTATGATGTACCATATGTTGAACAGGTAGAATCATATTTTAGCTAGAAATGTAGTGTGCAGGGACATATTTTAGTTAAAACAAAAGCAAGAAGATGTTAGAAACATTTTGAAGAAGCTTGGACGTGACTTATCAGAACAAAACAGCGAGATAAGTTCTTGGTTAACAACACAGAAAAGTCTTTATGATGGTCTGCCATGTGAACTGTTAGATATTCGTTCTTCACTTAAATATAATGGGTGTGTAATCGTAATAGATTTTCTTTTTTCTAATGCATATAATTAGCAATCCCTTTGTAGGTACCGAAATAAATGTGAATTTACTGTTGGTTTAAACGAAGAGACGAAGCTTCCAACTGTTGGATTCAGGATTGGTAGTTACGTCAATGGAATCACCGGGGTTGGTCCCATAGACAATCTTTGTCACATACCTAATTCGATGAAAACTGCAGTTAAGGTAATAAGAAGAGTCACAGCTTTATTTAATCGATTTGGATTTCACATAGCATATTTGTAGCATTTTCAAGATTTTCTGCGTTCGTATGACTTGGAAGTTTACAACCCTGAGATACAAACTGGCCATTTTCGACAGCTCATGGTTCGCAGTTCTGATGATCAGTTAATGCTTGTTGTTGGCATTCACCCTCAGAATTTGTCTGCAGAGAAGCTTACTCAGGTTAAGCAGGATATCGTGACGTATTTTGCTGATGGTCCTGGGAAAGAAGCGAAGGCTACTTCTCTCTACTATCAAGCAATTACAAAAAAGTAAGTTGCAAATTGTCTTATTTCAACTATACAGGGTATCCCAAGTTGAGTGGCCTATTAAAAGTTTTGGGGGAAGGTAATATACAAGAATTCTGCAAATTAGTACACTGCCCTAAGGGAGAGTGGTCTTTCAGATGAAATATTAAAATATTTTCACTTTTCTTTAGAATAATGTAGAATAAAAATTTGCAATAGAAAATATAGCATTCCACTTAAAATAAGAAAATTTACGGCGACTTCCGGTATAACCGGAAGTGATATAAAAGTGAAAATATTTTTATCTGAAAGATCACTTCCCTTTAGGGCAGGCAGTGTACTAATTTTCAGAATATTTATATTCCCTTCCCTGAAAACTTTTAATAGGCCACTCAACTTGGGATACCCTGTATAATTACAAGTAAAATCAAAATTCAATTCATCAATATTATTGAAAAAAATAGTAATTTAAGAAGAAATTACAAGGAATTTAGTCTTCTATTAGACTTTAAAGTATTGTATTTATTTCTGCAGCAATTGTGCAAAAATTAACTTCTAAAAATTTATACCTGATCAAATTAATGAATTTTAAATACATATACCTTTACAAAGTTATCATATATGTACATATGCTTTTTTTTAGAAAAACAGTGAATAATATAAGATGATCATAAAAAAATTCGTGACACGTGGTTTATTTCTATTAGGTACATCAAATTACAAAGAGAATCGAATCTGATATTACTTGCATAAACAAATTAATCTAATTAGGATATGCAAATGTTGCTGATTTTTCGTCTTGCACTTGTTTACCATTCGTCTTGCCTCTTTTTTCATTAAAAGGTCCAATTCTTATATATTGATAATCGCCATTTCTCAACTTCCATTTGTTTGATAAAATCACTGACACAGATGAAAACGTTGCCATAGATACTTTAATTGGCCTCGTCTTGTTTTTAGCATGTGCTCCTAAACGTTGCACTTCAATTTCTTTAGTAGAAATGGAGCTTATAGAACGGATAATATCTAGAACCTTCTGCTGATCATCGGGGCCTTCTTCAAGATTGTACAGCAAAAGTGCATAGTATTTTTTTCCATCTGTAGATAAAAGCACGCCTTCAGATTCACTGATTTCAGAAATATTTTCATAAAATAAAATAAAATAATGTAAAATAAAAGAATATGTATAAGTAAAAGAATCAAATGTGAGTTACATCCCACTTACCATCAAGAGACAGATTTTTCTCTGAAGGACTCTCGGATGGTTCTGCTAGATAAAGTAAATTCCACAATAGAGTGTATTGTTTATCCAAAAGAGTTAAGATCTTTTCGCACTCTTCCTGTTTATGACTTGTAATTCGATCACCTTTATTCTGTAGTACAACAAATTTTTCCCTACAGTCTTTCAATTGTTCCTCGATCTTATTTATATTGTCTGACATGCTATCACATTCTTTCGTACACATTTTAACTGTTTCAGTTATAGACGATAATTCCTGTTGTTTGTAATCCAAGAAACTACGAGAATTTAGATTTATTGTCTCCATTGTTTTTTCAGCTTGCATTATTTGTTCTTTGGCTTCTGTTAATTGTATTATTTCATGCAGGTTCAATGATTTCTGTCTCACTTCGGCATCTTTCTTATTGTTTTCTTTTTTCTTATTGGTAATTTTTTCCATCATGGAATCCATACTTTGTTCATCAATTAAAATGTCGGTTTCAGTCTTTTTTATGTCTTGTTGTAATGCTTGAAGGTTTTCAAAGAGGCACTGTATACGTTTGAGCGTAAGAACAGACTCGTATTTTGTCAGTTCACTTTTTAAAGTTTCATTGTGTTTTGCCAATTGTTCGCATTTATTTTTTACTTCATCTATTTCATATTTTGATTGCGTCAGATGTAATTTCTCATTCTTTAACGTGCTATTTTCACTTAGAAATTTAAGGTTCGCTTTTCTCAAAGTATCTGAAACAGATTTGTACTCTGCCATTTCGCTTTTTAAAGTTTTATTATATTTTTCTAATTGTTCGCATTTTTTCGAAATTCCATTTTTTGATTGCATCAGATCAAATTTTTCATTTTTTAACGCGCAGTTTTCACTTTGAAATTTTTCATTTGCTTTCGTCAAAGTATATATTGTAATGTCTTTCTGGGTAATAATGTTTTGAATTTCTCTTTCTAAGCTTTCTATCTTTGTAGCGTTTAAAATATCTTTATAATTTTCATTTTGTGATTGTCTCAGATGTAGTTTTTCATTTTTTAACGCGCGATTTTCATTTTTGATACGTTTTTCATACGTTTTCATCAAATTATCTATTGTAACGTTATTCTCAAAAATAATAGTTTCTTTGTTTTGAATTTCTCTTTCCAAACTTTGTATCTTCTCGCAGTTTTTCTGAAAAACTTCTCTTGTAAGGACCACGACATTAGGATTACATCTGACCTCTTTCTTGCCGGTACTACTGGTTTCATTGCCCATTGCTATAATTGAAACAAAATTATAGATTACAAAGCAATTACAGTTTGCTTTGGTCTTTATAAAATTATTCGGTAGTTAAGTTAATTTGAAACTGTAATATAAGATTTTAGTTATAAATCACTGGCAAAATAATTTCGTGTAGCACATAGTACTGCAGTAGAACTCGAATTATCCGGATTAATTAAGACCGGGCCTGATCCCGAAAATCAAATATCCGGATAATGGACCGCATTAGTGGGCACGAAAATTCAAATCCGAGTCATTCCCATTTTGATGTGAAATAAATTGAACCTTAAGGCATATGGCAATAAAGGTCACTTTGCAGGAGTCACTTTTTGAGTCGCTCGTACGCAAGTATTAGAAATATTTAAGACATGAAGTGTCCCAAAATGAATAATTTGATGTTTTAACTGAACATTTGACTCAAATTATCAGCCTAAGATATCAAAAATATTTATTTATCGCGAACTGAAAATGATGTAACGCTATTTTCGTATACGACATGCGCACGAGCTACTGCTATCGAATAACCTACATGAACCTAATTGTCACTTGTTTCTGTTTTGTATGTTCGATAGTTATGTGTGTTTACTGTTTTTGTGATTGTTGGTATTTGTCCTGTTGTCTGTTTATCTGATTTTTGTTCGTTGGTGCTTGTTCTGGTTCCTTGTGTTCATAAGTTTACGGTATGTACAACAAACAGTGTTACATCATTTTCATTTCGCCATAAATAAATATTTTGATACTTTAGACGGATGATTTCGAGTCAGGTGTTTAGTTAAAACTTCAAATTATTCATTTTTGGACACTTCATGTCTTAAATATGTATGTGTAAAGCTTGCGTATGAGTGGCTCAAAAACGGATCCTTATAAAGTGACCTCTATTGCCTTATGCCTTAAGGTTCAATTTATTTTATACCAAATTGGGAATGACTCGGATTCAAATTTCGTGCCTCCTCTGACGTCACACTAATGCGGTCCGTTGGATAAATCATGAAAAAAGATCATTTCTTCAAAAAAAAATTAAATTTGTGTATATGTATTGTAATACGTAATACATACAGGGATTTTTTCTTTTTTGTATACATACCCCCTATGTATACTTAAAAAAAAACGAGTCAACGCGTTGTGTAATTTTTGGTAAGAATAATCAGGTGTGAAAAATCAAGTTATTAATGTCAGTTAATGTCAAATTACTAGCAATTAATTTTTTGAATCAAAACTTTTTCTTTAAACCAATATGTACAGTAAAGACGGAAAAGAGGAATGAAGGACCTGCAGCAACAAGAAGTGGTTAGCTCCATTTTTGGTATTTTTGTGTTAAGTCCATTTTCTTGTTAAAAATGTTTTTTGTTTGGTACAAGATTTCCCAAAAGTGCCACAAATGCAGCTAACCTCTACTTACTACATGTCTTTGTTTTGTTATTAAGGGTGCCTTTCTAAGATCAGAAGGACGTTATTTAGATGAATTCAAAAAATACGGCACTGGAGAAACCGTTTGTGGTTCGGTGATTAGGACACTAGCAAAATACTAAATACTTTGTAGATGTAGATGATACTAGATGGTATTAAAGTGTTTTTTACTTGTCACAAACTAGAGATTTTTATCTTAAAAAATCTTGATGAATAAGATGCAAACTTATTTGAATATTAAAATTTTTAATGACGATTTTAACAAAATATTATTAACTCTAACACAAATACAAATTAGGATAGGAATTGTTATAACAAATGTTCAAAATGTCCACCTTCTACTTGCAAACAGTAAGCTAAGCGATCTTGAAAAGCACGCACAGCATTTCTGAGAAAGTCAGGGTTTAACTCATTGTATTTTCTACTTATTCTTTCTTTTAATTCGTTTAAATTTTGCATTTGAATATTGTTGTAAATGAGAAATTATGTTACACACCGAAAATTTTGAGAATTGACTTCTCCATTTAATGTAAAAGTTGCTTCATCAGTAAAAGTAATCTTTTCTAAAATTTCTTCATGTTCATTTAACAAATGAAACATATTTTCACAAAAATCTGTTCTTTTTGCTTTGTCTTCTTCAGATAGTTGTTGGTGATTTGAAAATTTATAAGCTTTGTATTTAAATTCTTTAAGGGTTTAAATACGGAACTTTTAGACACATTAAAATGTCTAGCTACTTCTTGTAATGACGTTATTGGTTTCTCCTCGACAAAGCATAAAATATTCAATTTCATATCTTCAGTTAATACATGTTTGGATTTTGTTCACTTCTCATGGGAATTTATTTTGCAACCTTCTGATTTAAATTTCTTAATAATGGTTTGAATAGTTCTAATGCAAGGAATAGGCTTTTCTGGATATTTTGCAGAAAGTAAGTCTCTAACCGTTCTTAAGCTATTCCCATTCTGGTATCACATTAATATTTCTATTTTTTCGTCTTTGCTATACATTTTGAAAATCATTTTTACCTACATTAAATTCTAGAAATTGGTCTAAACTGATTGTTGTCAATTTGTCAATAATAATTTGACTTTTCCAAAAAATAAAGCTTAAAATCAAAGTTAACACAATGCTGATGTTTCTAGGCTGCAACGATTACAGTAAAGCAATGAAAAAATCCCTGTATACATATATTAATTTAATGACTACAAAACAATGTGGTTTACATTTTGTACATTACTGTACTTACATAAAGTGTCAGTTCTTGAACAGTTGAACATATCGGTCAATTTTTTCCCCTCAAAACGATCCGGATAGTTGGAGTTCACATAATTGGAGTTCTACTGTACATAAATTTTGTGGAAATTTTAAAAATAAAAGAAGACATAAAACTTCAGCTTTGACGGAAGTACATAATTAAAAAGCTAATTTTTTGTTGATTTTCACTTACAATGAGTAGTTCTTTTTAGAGAAAGACTCGAGTAGAATAATAATTATTTATGTACCAAGGTGACAAAGTGGCACTTTGTCGAACGAGTTTGTAAATTGCGAGCCAAGGCAAAGCGGCGGCGAGCAAGCAAACGTGTTCGATAAAGACACTTTGCTGCTGAACTCTGCTTGCTCGCAATTTATAAACTCGTTCGATAAAGACACTTTGCTGCCGTGGTGCATACAATATTTTTTCGACTACCACATACTCAATAACCATTTATTTTGAAGAGTTCAAAACTTGCAGATTTATATCTATGTTTATAACTTCGTAAATTTGTTAAAAATATATTTCAATTATCTTATAATACGTTATAAACGACACTGGCATTTCGATGAAACCAAAAGGTGCAATGCGAACGCAAAAATACAAAAAATGTTATTTTTTTTGAATTGATTTGAATGATAAATTATTTGACATTTAATTGGATTCGACGATAATGCAGGCAACGCTTTTTACAAATTAGATAAAATTAATTAAAAATAATTACTAATTGATCAAAAATATAAAGATTTCAACAGCATTATTGAAATACATAAAATCAAATATAAAACAATTAAAACTGATTAATGTCATTTCAGAATAGGTCTAAGTAGGCTTTGTCAGAGTCAGGTAAAATATTTTACCCGCCTAGGCAGGTAAAGTACCGCTTTCTCTCCTTGAATGGGTATGATAAAATTGTACTTTCGAATGTGGTAGTCGAAAAAAACCATTTATTCAGCATTTAAAGATTTGGTAGAAGTGAAAACATAAGGCGCTTCTTATTCTAAATGAAAAAAAAAAAACGTTATTTATTTCGAAGTGTGTAAAAGTAGAAGGCAGTGACTAAATAAGGGTGTTACATTTCCGGCATTTTCTTGTAAAAACTCTATAATCATTTTTGAGTTTGGTAGCAATTGAAATGTACAAGGTAAAGTTAGAAAATTTAATTTATAAATCGAATCGCAAAATAAAATAAATATAAAATACCTGCTATCTGCTGATTGATAGTTTTTCCTGTGCGCGCACATATCTGTTTGTTATAATGAACGCTGGTTTACTTTACAACAATATGTATTGGTAAATTTTATTTTAAAGACTGCCTGCGTTTACGCTTGTAAATGAAATTGTTGCCTGTTTATTTTACGAATTTTGTAAAATCTGTCTTATTTTATATTAGTTCCTACGTACCTGGATTTTTCGCCAATTAAATGTAGCAGAATAAAACCTCTTCTCATATTATCCTTATCACCTTATCACTCCGACAGACAATAATGCTGCAATGCTCTACTCAAACCGGAAAATAAATAACCTTGTGGATAACGATAATACACACAGTTTTGATATCATTTAATTTTTTTCTAACTGTTCAATTGTATTGTATTTTTACTAAATGGTTACATGCAGTTTTCAGTTGTGTAATTTTTTGGTTGCATGACTAGTTACCATAGGGCTTGTACAGGGTGTCCCATTTTCGATGGTATTCCATAGGTATCTTCGTTAATAATGGAAATAGAAAAAAACCGAGCACGCAATATTGGGTCAACTTTTTATGCTAATTTGAATGGCCAACTTAAAAATTTGCTGTTCCCTGCCATTAGTTGAAAAACGAAAAATTCCTCAAATTTTCAAACGCGCATATTTTATTTTTTATTTTTAAAGATATCGAAAAATGATAAAGGCATTTTTTATTCGACTTTTAACATAGATCATGATTCAAGCAGAAAAAATACCCTTTTTAATGATGTCAAAGCCAACTAGGGCTTCCATTAAAAAAAATATTAGTTGTGGTTATATCTCGGTTATTATGAACTTTTGGTGCGATTTGATTAAAGAATCATGATCTACGTTGAAAGCCGAATAAAAAATGCCTTTATCATTTTTCGATATCTTTAAAAATAAAAATAATATGCGCATTTGAAAATTTGATGAATTTTTCGTTTTTCAATTGTACCGCGAAAATGGCAAGGAACAGCAAAGTTTTAAGTTGGCCATTCAAATTAGCATAAAAAGTTGACTCAATATTGCGTGCTCGGTTTTTTTCTATTTCCATTATTAACGAAGATACCATCGAAAATGGGACACCCTGTACATACCGCCATCTTGTAAACATACCTATATACATATTTTAGGCACTCTTGTGTTCTTTTGATTTTTATATGAATCTTGTGCCTAGAATATACAGGGTAACTGACAATTGTTCTGCCAAAAAAAAAAAAAAAAACAACGTTTTATATCATAATTGCAGTAGTAAACTGGAATATAAAGTTTTATGATTATTTTATTGAAAATTTAATTTTATTTTTGAAAAAATTAAATGGTATTATATTTGTCGGTACAGTTTTTATCAGAGAATCGCGTGGTGTGAATATTTACAGGTAGTTTTGATATCCCTATATAAAACGTTTGCAAGAAAAATGGTTTATTTCCATTAAGTCACATTATAAATGAAATGTTTCTTACACTACACACAAATATAATTGGAATATGCAAATGCTGTCAATTTTTCGTTTGGTTATTTGGTTTAACCTGTGGTCTTTTTTTATTGAAAGGAGCAAACCTTATATACTGATAATTGCCCGTTTTCAACTTCCATTTGTTTGATAAAATCGTCGACACGCACGTAAATGTCGGCAGAAACAGCTTAATCGGTCTTATTTTGTTACTATCCAACGCTCCTAGACGTAGTATCTCAATTTCTACTGTAGGAATTGAGCAAATAGAATTGATGATGTCGACAACTTTCTGCCGATCATAAGGACTCTCTTTCAGATTATATAGTATAACTGCATATCGTCTTTTTCCATCCGGAGATATAAACACGCTGTCAGATTCACTGATTTCTGAAAGATTACCATCTGTAAAAAGAAAGGAATGTAAGAATCAAATATTACGAGAAAAATTCCTGATACAGTCAGGGTTGCTTTCAAGTGGCTCCATTAATTTTTTTATACCCCACATTACACTGTGATGCATGTCTAAAAGTGTTAAAATTTTTTCACTTTCTTCCTGTTCTTGTTTTCTAAGCTGATCTCGTTTATTCTGTAGATCAGTTAATTGTTTCTGGTAATTCTTCAATTGCTCCTCGATCTTATTTATACTGTCTGATATATTATCAAATTCATTAATGCACATTTTAATCTTCTCCCTTATGAATGCCACTTTAATCTGCTTGTGATCCGAGAAACTGCGAGAATTACTGCGTATTGTTTCCAGTTTTTTTTCAGCTTGAGTTAGTTGTTCTTCAGCTTGTATTAATTGCTTTTTTTGTTGCGTGTCCAAAGACTTCTGTTCCAATATAGTATGGAGTTTACCATTTAATGTTTTCTTTTCGGAAATTTTTTCTGTGAAATTCACACTTTGTTCATCGTTTATAATCTCAGTTTCAGTCTCTTTTATGGCTTGTTGGAATACTTGAAGACTTTCATAGAGTTCCTGTATTTGCTTGAGCGCAGGAAGGGACTCGTACTTTGCAAGCTCGCTTTCTAAAGCTACGTTGTGTTTCTCTAGTTCTTCGCATTTATTTAACGCTTCGTTTTTTGATTTTATCAGACATAATTTTTCATTTTTTAATTCGAAATTTTCCTGTACCAGTTTATTATTCTTATCCATCAGAGTACTGATTTCATTGTCTTTTGTAACGAGGATAGTCCTATTGTTTAGAGATTCTTTTTCTAATTTTTCTAACCTCTTATAGTGCTCCTCGAAAACGTCTTTCTTAATATAAACGGTATTAGGATTCTCAGTACGACTTTTTTCATTACCCATTGCTGTTACTGGAATATATGAAATTACAGATTAACACTTAGCTTTTGTTAATAAATATTCAAAGTTTTTAGTGAAATTAAGGATATAAAACTTTGCGTAATAATAAAAAAAAGCTTGAAACTCAGGATATACAAAGTAAGACTAGCAAGAGCTGAAATCTGTTGTCATAGAAGAAAGCTTGATGTTATGGATGGTTATCGCCTTTGAAAACAAGAATAAAAGCGAATGTTCTCTGCAATCTGTTTCTTATTTCGAATATTTTTGCATCTCATTAGAGTAACACGACGAATTTATACACGGTTATCATTTTTATTTTATTTTTTTCATGAATGTAAGTAAAACAACAATAAATAAACACAATTGATATTATAGACTACAGAAACCATCATTGCAAATTTACTTATCATAGGTGTAGAGGGCGAAAAGACCTTTGAATGTGCCCTAAAAATGATCTAATTTTCGTGTACAAAGTTTTGAAAATAAATTAAAAGAGAACTTTAAGTAGAATTTTTTTTTGAAAGAAATAATTTCAAAATTATTTTTATGATTTATGTACATACAGCTTTATAATCTCAAGGCCGTTCTAGTAATCTCCGTAAAAAGATAAAAACTAAAACTAAATAATTTTTAAACATGAAATCATTACTTTAACAAAATCTTAATGAATAAACTGTAATAAAGTTTAGTTTCTCTGAAATACTTATAGGTAAAAGAAATGGTATTTATAATAAACAGGGTGATTCAAGTTGAATCTTGATAACTTCCGGAATCGATAGAATATCACAAAATAAAAGAATTTTTTTTAGTAACGAGTGTTCAAAAACACTTCGTTTTCGACGTCTTTTAAGGTAACAATAGAAAGAGTTTTGATATTTAGTAAATCAAATGTAAGTTATATACACTGTCTTTCAGAAAGTGTGCCACAAATGGGATTTTTTTATTATCGATTTTTATAAAAATTTATTGACGCAGATTGCTTCTACACCTCTTAAAGTAAAATTGGGAAATGTCAGATGAAATTTATCTTGAATGATATACAGAGTGGACATCGAGAAATGAAAATGGTTTAAGAGTAAAGTGCCCTTATTTTACAAGATACGAGAAAATGTCATAAGAATAAATCGTTCAGAATTAAAAGTTATAGCTAACTATGAAATTACAGCCTCCTCTCTAAAAATAAAAAATCATAATTTATTGTGAATCACTCTTTATGCACATTACATTATAAAATACTGGTGGGATTAAAGTTTCCGGCAAAATAATATGAATAGGTAAACACGAAATTTCTTTTTATTTTTCAATTATTTCATTTGGTTTTGAATGATTATTTCTTGTAGCACACGTTTTGAATATACACTGTTACAAATTCGAGGCTCACCATTGGGATCTCGGAAACGGTAAGAGATACGAAGTCGGTTAAATTGGGGCAAAGTTGCGTATTTTGGTGCTGAATAATATTCTGTTCTGAAAAATCTTCTACGATTTATAGTTTTTGAAATATTTCCAAAAAACCGAAAAACGAAATTTTCTTTTTTATTTTTTTCTGAAGTTATTATTGCAGGGATCTTAACAAAATTAACACATTCTACAGGCACTTTTTTAAGCTCTTTACGATGATATTATTAAATTTTACTTAAAACGTTTCGTCTCGTTCTGATCATCATCAACTTCATTTTTTCTTATGGGCGCTACATTGGGTTTTAATACCAATGAATAGATCTATTTTTTCTGATGCTTTTCCATATATCACACATCCCTATTTAATAATTTGAAACAGCTGGAAATGCAAGAAATTGTTGAAAATAACACTGCAACGAAAAGCATGGTATGCAATGAAAACAAAAACCAAAAAAAGTTTGATACACCTTCGGAGTTTTATTTCGTTTATCATAAAAACAGATTTTTGAAAAAATTTTAGATATAAAAATGAAGGATGTGAATCCAAGAAAGACGTAGACTTTTAAAACGTATTGTGCTGACAGCAACAATTTAGTAATAGCAAGAGAAATTTACTTCCAACAATGACGATGACGCCTTACTTTCGTAATTACTTTCGATTACTTTCGTAATTAAATTATACATTTTTATGATTAAAGCAAGAAAGCATTACAAGAAATTATGTCTTTAAAAATCTCTCATTCTTGTAAATTTAAAAATGTATTGTGCTAACAACAATTTAGTAATAGCAAGATAAATTTGCTTCCAATAATACCCAGAAAGATGCCATCCACACAGAACAATATTATTAAGTTAGATAGAAACATTGCACTTTATGGATATTTTCATAAAACTCGAAGGACTTATCGAGATCGCCTTAATGATGATGATAATGAAGAATTATTAGAAGAGGTAATTCATAGTTATTTATAAAATGTTTAAAAATATAACACTACAAGAAAGAATGTGTCCTCGAGCAGTAACATCTTTTAAGATACGAGTTTTCTAAAGACATGCGTATAATTTAATTTGATATTTTCTAGCTTTTTAATAATAATAATAATGTATAATTTAATTACAAATCTAATCAACTATTGTTTTGTAGTTGTCTTTCTGGATATTGTTGGAAGGAAATTTCGCTCGTTATTACTGAATTGTTGTTGTTAAGACCACAATAAATTTTTAAATTTACGTCTTTCTTGGATTCATAACATTCATTTTTAGATCTAAAATTTTTTCAAAAATCTGTTTTTATGATAAACGAAATAAAACTCCGAAGGTGTATCAAATTTTTTTTGGTTTTTGTTTTCATTGCATACCATGTTTTTCGTTGCAGTGTTATTTTCAACAATTTCTTGCATTTCCAGCTGTTTCAAATTATTAAATAGGGATGTGTGATATATGAAAAAGCATCAGAAAAAATAGATCTATTCAATGGTATTAAAACCCAATGTAGCGCCCATAAGAAAAAATGAAGTTGATGATGAGCAGAACGAGACGAAACGTTTTAAGTAAAATCTAATAATATCATCGTAAAGAGCTTAAAAAAGTGCCTGTAGAATGTGTTAATTTTGTTAAGATCCCTGCAATAATAACTTCAGAAAAAAATAAAAAAGAAAATTTCGTTCTTCGGTTTTTTGGGAATATTTCAAAAACTACAAATCGTAGAAGATTTTTCAGAACGGATTATTATTAAGCACCAAAATACGCAACTTTGCCCCAATTTAACCGACTTCGTATCTCTTACCGTTTCCAAGATCCCAATGGTGAGCCTCGAATTTGTAACAGCCTGTATTGATTAAAGGAATTTTTTGAATTTAAATGTTTTCTTTTTGTCTGTTTATTTGACCTTCCAGAGGAAGAGGAAATAAAAAAGCTTAATGGACTAATTAAATTTCAATTGAGTCCCATTGGAAAAGGAAATTAAAAAAATGTAATAAACGTGTAATTAATTTTAGACACTCTTTTTGATTTCTTAAATAAATTTTTTTGCAACCAAAATTTTTACAGTTCATCGAATTTTAGGAAAAAGCAACAGATTTATATAAAAATAATAAAAGGGTCTACTCTCGGCGTTGACTTTTGAAAAAAGTACATTCATTTCTAATCAATTAAGAATCATTTTATTTGGAATTCATGTACCATGCTTTTTAGTGAAGGTAAGACATCTACATTAACCAGTTTCCCAAATTGTTAGCAAAAATCTTTCATTTTTAGAATTTTAGGAATCGCATGAAAAGCATCTTGATAGAGACCAGTAGGGATAGATCATTTAAATAATTTTTAAGGTCAAACAAAATCATTAACATTAAAAAATTCCAATGGGTTTCAGATTACATGTGCGCAATCCCTACACTCAGAAAAAAAATGCAATGCAAAAAAGGCGAATTTAAGAAAATATTTTTGATTAAATACAGTCAATAGCAATTTAAGATAAAGTATTCAATTATTTTAAAACAACATAAATATTTTTTAGTTTCAATGATAATTAAAGATCGATTAGATATTAAAATTATTTTACTATTATTATTTTCCATGAATAGCCGTGAAAAGTAGTTGGGTGGATCGCGTCGGATTTAAGCCCGTTGAACTTTTACTTAAGGGAGTATCTAATTCTTTTTACTTATTAAAATATGTACAATTAACAAAATATAATTAATTATTGGTGCAAGGAGTTTGGGGTTTTTCTTTATCTTATAGGATCTTTGTATTCCAACAAAATTATTTTAATTAACAAATACAAAAAATCATTCATTTTCACTGTGATGTATGTCTAATTTATAATTCAACCAGAAAATAACGAAAATCTTTTTTCATTGCATTAAAATATTATTGTGATTGTTTCACATAAAATCAGTGATACAACAATCATTCTATAATTAATCAAATTATTGTGATAATTTTGTTTCATGAGTGTATAAAAGTTACAGTCAGTATTGTTACAATAGTATTATTATACCTGCGCTAAAATGTGAAAATTAGAAAGACATTAAAATTTAAATTCATTTTGTAAAGTTGCCTGTGGATCGCATTTTTAATCGATAACATGGAGATTGTATATGTCGTTCCTAGGCATTAGGCAACTTTAAAGCACGGCGTGTGCTTTAATCGCCCTTTTTCGCACGCTTTTTAGTTTTAAAAACAGAGATTTAGGTGCAGGTATAATATAAACATTGTTTCGAACTAGCTCGGAGCTAGTTCAAAACTAACGAATTCAAAGCAGATTAAAAACTTTTCGATCCGTACATACCAAAATTTGTTGGAGTCGGAATTATTTCAGAACGAAAATTCCGAACTGGTTCAAAAGTACAACTTTCATAAAGAAACTAGGTTTTTCTTTAATTAAAAATATTTCTTAAAATTATAAAATTAGCTGTTTATGTTTAATACGCAGCTTTTCACAAATTTATTCAATAATCAATAGTCAATATGTGACCAAATATTTAGCATCGTTGTGTAACCACATTCATTATCTTCCGTTTCTGATAAGTTTTAAATTGTCAACATCGCTGGATTCTATGCTATTGCTATTCGTTGTAAATATACACACAAAGAATTTAACAGCTGCTGTTTGTGCTGCAAGATTCGGCTTATTATTTAATTATACGTACCTCAAATTTTCAGCTAAATGTACTTGTAGCTTATTGTATAAAAACGATTTTCTAGCCGTGCTTTCTACTTTACTGAAACAAGGTCATACAAAAATACACACGTCAAAGCGTACTCTTTGTAGCGAATTTGTCGTCTTGTTGGCCTTGTACTACTGTTGAGTTCGGAAATTCACGCGGTGCAAGCTCGGAGTGAAAAGTAGAGTGAGAACGCAGCTGTTTTGATATATGTAAAAGTGAGACAAAAGTGCTCGAGGAGTGAATAGCGTGAGCTCGGAGGAATTACCGAACCCAGCATGCATACGAGGTGGGCGCTACGCGCGGTTGCCATGGATTTTACGGGGAAGCCCCGAGTTTTAAATATTTATTTTTGAAATTGGGGATTCATTTTATTCTAAAAATCTCAGAAATATTCGAGACGTTTCACGACAGTAAATAAGGACTTTTTATTATGAAAAGAGAAAGGTGTTCAAACTTCACGTCAAAATTTTTTAAGGAGTCGTGAATTCTTAAAATTTTCAAACCCGCGCATTTACAATCAAAGTTACTATTTATTCAAAATAATTTTTATTGAATACGTCGTGAATTGATCGTCGAGTCCTAATCCGTGATGTGTAGGAATGTTGCCCCTACTTTTCTTGTCAGGTTCACGTTTCCTGTAAAACTCAAAAATCAACGTCCGATTGTAGATTAAGGTAAATGCTCACCTTGATTGACTCATTCAATTGTATCGCTTCCGACGTTGAGCAATGGACGTCGTCATTTGGTTCTTTGAGGACTTCCAATATTTCCTGATATTTCTCAACTTGCGTTTTCTCAATTTCTTCCAGCTTGTTTAGTATGGGTGATAATTCCCTCTCATACGTTTGCACCTGTTCTTTTATGTCAACTATGTGTTTTAAAAGTAAATCGTCGATTTTATTAACCGACGTCTTCAACGCAGAAGTTATTTTGTCCATCTTATCACGTTTTTCCGTCAACATTGTTTGCAATTCGTGTTGTAAGTTCGTCAGTTCTGCCTCTTGTTGGAGTTTGCGTTTGGTAGGATTGGTGGTTCTTGCCTTTCGAATTTCGTCGTCAAATTCGCCACTTCTTCTTCCAAAACTTTCACGTTCAGCTTTTTCCGAGAATGTTAACAACGTCTCATGAAGCACTGCTATTTTTGAAATTAAAGCCTTCGTGTATTCATCTGTTGTGAGTTTATTCAGTAAATCCGAAAGTTCATTGGAGCTTTCGACCTTCAAAGAAAGCATCTGCGACTCTAGGTGTTGGATGTAAAAAGTTTTCATTTCATTGAGCCTGCATTGTACTGCTAATTCGCGCGCTTTCATTTCATTATCTGTTTCTAAAGCGTCTATGTCTCCTACCGCCAGTTGAAGCTCTAAATTTGAATTTCTTTCAAGCAAGGATTCTATTAGTTTGTCTTTTTCCGTTGCTGTGAAAGTTAAATGGTCAACTTCTTTTTGCAACTCTTCAAGATGGCGGTCTGTTCTTCTGACGTTTAATATAAAAGGATCCATATCGTTTGTTTTTAACAATTACAAAATCTGCTGCGTGTGATACGTCTCAACTAAAAATAAATAAAAATATTGACTTAAAAGAAACGTTGCAATAGATTATTTATTATCAGTAGATACAGTTGTTATCGTTAATAAACTGTGCGATTATTCAATAAACTGATTCGTAAAATTTCGGGGATTCCGTCGTCGATAAAAATTAATTTTAAAGCAGCAAGTTGTCCGTTGAACATATTTAAAAATATAAATAAAAATGTAATCGGAAATTGGGGGTAACGGAAATAATGAAATTCGAACGTTTAAAGTTAACGTTCACTAAAAATAGAAATCAAATTATGAAAGATGGATTGGAAGGCAACATAGAGTTTATGGGAAATTGAGAAAATTGTACTTACCACATGTATTTTCTCTTTGCTCTTGATATTTTCCAAAAGTAATTTAAAAAAACAAACGCTGATCCATCGAACATGTATTTGTCGTTTTGTGGCACGGAGTTTTGATTTATGCGAAATAGATAAGATAACCTCCCGTTATAATTTGAAGCAAATGCATTTGAAGATTATATAAATCCCCTCATTTTTATCATTAGGTAATTCCATTGGCATCGTATAGTTTAAAGTTTGTTTTTTAAAAAAAGAACTGCTTATTTTAAGCCCATAAGAGAACAGTTTTAAAGTTACGGTCTTTCGTTAAGGATTTAATTTAAATTTTGATTTCAGAAAATCTGGAGAAGACCAATTATTCGAACACTTACACGGCGACACCCACATCTATGAGACCATTCTCGGGTTGAAGTTTCGCATCTCTCCAGAGGCGTTCTTCCAAATAAACACAGCAGGGGCGGAGGTTTTATACAAATCTGCTATAGACTTGGCGGCCCCCACGGAAAATTCCACTGTCGTCGACATCTGCTGTGGTACCGGAACGATAGGTTTGTGTTTCGCCAAGGTAGGCAAAAATTTCAGTTGAAGTTAATTTCATTGGGTAAACACGAAAGCCTTTTCAGAACTGTAATCAAGTCTTAGGCCTTGAATTAGTGCCTCAAGCAATCGACGATGCGAGGGAAAACGCAAAGTTGAATGGCATTGAGAACAGTCAATTTTTCGCTGGAAAAGCGGAGGAGATTCTAGGTTCAGTTTGTTCCAGGGCGAAAAATGAGGACGTTGTGGGAATTGTTGATCCCCCTAGAGCCGGGTTGCGTAAGTAATTTCACCTTTCCCTGTTTACTGCACACAAGAAGAAAATTTCGTCTTTAATTTCCAATATTAATAGTTTCTGCAAATCAGTACAAACAAAATAATTTTTGAAGCGAGCAAAAGGAAGTACAGAATGCCCTTTGGCATTTGCCTTTAAAACTTCATACTTATTGATTTTTTTTAATAACGTGCAATGAAATTGTTTCATACACCATACCTGCACAAGATTAAAAACATTTTTGATTACTTCCTTTTGCTTGCTTTAATTTTTCCAATTTTCAAATGCTCAAATGACTTTAGCAAGTCAATTACAATTAGTTAAAATTGAGACACACTGTATGTGTTTTGTTATGTGTATCGGGTCTTCATTTAGTCTTGCATACCACGTGACCTATGACAGCACACAATGGCGTAATTACACTTTCGTTGCTGACCATGGGGGTAGTACAATGGAGCCAAAGTGTGGCCTAAGTGCACGTCAATTTTCATTCACCCCCCACACCAAATCCAGAAATCCAGAAATCCTACACTTTCGTTCTGGAAGTAATCCTATATTTTTCAAAGTGCATTGTTTTAAATGTGAATAAACTTTGTTATGGTGCCTTTTCAAGATTTAATTATATTTAAATATTTGTCAGTATCGAAAAAATTGAAATGTCCGTTTGTTCGTATAGAGCAGTTTTTGACAGGAACGGCTAAACAGTTTCATGCAAAAAGTCCCTAAGTTGTTTTTACCTGTTTTACGATAATTAAGAGGATTCCTGTAAAACATGGGAGTTTTTACGCGAAATGTGTCGCTTATGTACAAAAAGCGATATGAGAATTCAATTACTTAGGGACTTCACAAGCAAATTTCAAATGTACCAATCGTGAGTCGTGCAATTCTATAACAAATACAAACAGAACAAAGATGCCAAAAAGTCACTTAAGACTTCTTGCATGAAACCCTTTTATTATCACTAAGGGTGCTAATCGTTCAAAAATAATATGGTTTCAATTTTTTTTAATGAGTTAAAGAAGTTAGTTGACTTGAACGAATGCGACGTAGAGATCGAAATCAAGAAGTAAATTCAATTCGAAGAGCTTTTACAAAAAAGATAGATTGTAATGTCATCTGTAAGAATTCTAAACAAATTTTAAAGTCCACGAGAGGGTGACACTGTAATAAGGTAGAGTTTAAAGATTACTCGAAATAGAAAAAAGTTTAATTTAATTTGAATTCGAAAAACTTCCGAAGGAATCCTACGTGGACAAAACAAAGAAAACCAGGAATTAGAAAGATTTCAGATTGAATCTGAATTATTGGTTACTAATTGTAAGACGAATCCTTAAGTCACCTGGAAGAATTCTTAATGAATTCTAATGTTACGAAGAAAAGTGTAAAGTGTAAGGATCTTAACATCAAGGACTTTTATAGGAAATAGAATCTGATGCCGTTGCATCTGAAAGAATTCTAAATACAGTAGACCTCGGTTATAACGGCCTCGGTTATAGCGATCGGCCGCTTATAACGATTTACATTTCAATTCCCGTCATTTTTCTCTATATTTGTGGCATTTCGCTTATTACGAACTTCGGATATAACGACGATTTTGATGGTCCCTTGAGGTTCGCTATAAACGAGGTCTACTGTACTTTATAAAGTACAAAGAAAAAAAAATATATAACTTGTAAAGACTCGACTAATTTTTATGGAATGGTTTTATAAAGAAGTTTTTCTACTTTTCACAATGAAGCTCATTGTGAAACTGTTTTTGGGGAAATTTTAGTCAATTTTTAATTGAAAATATTTAATAGATTTTACAAAATAACTCATTATTTATTTGTTACTTAACAGAATACTCACAATGAAGCTGGATAAGACAAATTAATAACTGGTTAATGTGACTTTTGATTAATACGAAAGGTTTTCAGTGTTGCCACGCATTACAACTAAAATTCCCCATATACTAAGGAGATCCAATTTTTGACAGTATTTTTCATATTTTTGTTCAATAAGTGATGCAAAGTAGAAAAAATAGTATATTATACACGTTTCACAAGAGGCATTGTAACACTCGTTCCGTTTTCAAATGCTCAAATGACTTTAGCAAGTCAATTACAATTAGTTAAAATTGAGACACACTGTATGTGTTTTGCTATGTGTATCGGGTCTTCATTTAGTCTTGCATACCACGTGACCTATGACAGCACACAATGGCGTAATTACACTTTCGTTGCTGACCATGGGGGTAGTACACACGCGTGTTACAATAAGCCTTCTTGTGAAACTTGTATAATAATATACTATTGCGATTTCGAGTTTATAATTTATTTTTTTTAATTTAAAATATGTATCAGGTTTCACATGCGAAAAAAATATTATCCTGTCGGTCATGTTTTCAATAAAAGTTTAATTTAAAAAAGTTGTAAAGCAGAAATGTTACAAAAATAACATAAAAAAAATAAAAAAATGTAAGAAACGATCGAGAGCCTTTTTTTTTGAAAGAAATTAATGTGAACAGAAACCGTCGTATTTTTTGTTTTTCGCCATTTTGAAACGAAAGACCTCGACGTGTACTTTCATATTCTGTAAAGAAAATGTTTATGCAGATTCTGGTTAATTAGATATGAGTGTTTAAAGAAGTGCTGGCAACGGTTAACCGATTTTGGATATTTTGGATGTTCGCGGTGTACAGCATGTCACTCATGCAAATAGAGTTCCATAACTTGAATGTGAATCTAAATGAAAATTTTTTTTTCATACAACTCTATTTGCACGAGTGACATGCTGTTCACCGCGAACATCCAAAATCGGTTAACCGTTGCCAGCACTAGTTTAAAGTTAGTACTGTTTTATTGCTGTGAACGTCACTTTTAATTAATTTCTAATTACTTCAAATCAACCGGCTAAAACTCAGGGTTCACTTGAAACGAAAGATCTCGACGTGTACTTTCATATTCTGTAAAGAAAATGTTTATGCAGATTCTGGTTAATTAGATATGAGTGTTTAAAGTTAGTACTGTTTTGTTGTGGTGAACGTCTCTTTTAATTAATTTCAAATTACTGCAGATGCTGTTAATGAGATATAAGCGTCTAAAGTGACTTTTGCTATATGACCATGAAAGTGTACTTTTAATTTATTTGTAATTAATTAAAAACTTTCCAAAGGCATTATTGAATAGATGTGGATGTTTACTTTATGAATGCGTGAAAATTTTCATTGAAAACAATTTTTTTAGTGTGTTACATGAACTCGTGCTGGTTTAAATACTGGTTTTCAACTTAATATCAAATATTTTTTCAATTTCTTGGTACAAGGAAAATGTACACGTTATACTCTTTGCAATGGATTAAATTTTATTGATCTGTAATCGTTATTTTAGCGGCGAAAGCGTTTTGAAATTTTATAACTTTATTGCTGGAATTTTATTGCTAACCTCCCATCGACCAATTATCTATCAATACTGCATTGGGTAACTTATGCCCGGTTTTTTCATCTCCAGTTAACTTAATCTGACGAAACGGAATTAATTGTCAGATAGAGTTAATTGGAGATGAAAAGTCCGGGCCTAATTCTGACGGTTCCAAACTAGTTAGAAACTGCTCTACGAACAAACCTAAAAACAATCACAAATACGTATACCCTTGATCAACGCTGCTGTGAAATATTAGTAAGTAAATTTAGTATTTAGTTCTGCCACAGTTCTGCTAATAGTTTGTATTGATATTGTTTATCAGGCACAATTTAATCACGTGAGGTACAATTAATTATGAAGACCCTGTATATCTAGCACCCGTGGATGTTTTGGTATCGTATTTTTAGATCAAAAAGCGATTGTTCAGCTGAGGAGGGTGAAAAAGATGTCGAGGCTGGTTTACATCGCTTGTAATCCAGTGGCGGCGTCGAAAAATTTCCTCGATTTGGGCAGGCCGACGTCAAAAACTATGCACGGTGAGCCGTTGGTGCCGGTGAAGGCCGTGGCCGTCGACATGTTCCCTCACACGAAACACTGCGAATTAATTGTGTATTTCGAACGGTGGGATAGGGTGCGTGAAAAGAGTGAAAACAGCACGTGAAATTCAATGATAGAAACAGAATAAATTAGTTTTCATAACTGTTTCTTATTTAGAACCTTTTTTTTTTTACTTACTTCCTACCCTTCATAAACTTTCGAAATTAAAATCAGAGCATTTTTTAAGTGCATGAAATCCAATAAAGTTGCTTTATGTCGTAAGATTTGGTAGCGCTGTGATTCTTCGATTCTATCACAGAAACACTGCCATTCATTTCTTGCAAGAGCGGCTGAATCCACGTGGTTGGAATTCTAAAAAAAAGTTCAGTTCTCAAGAATTCTTTGAGTATTTAGCAACAAAATAGGAAAGTGTGAAGTACAAGCGTTTATTTATAACGATCAGTTACGTTACACAATTTAAAGCGGAAATAATTTGTTGGCTAAGGTGTAAGCGGTTATGACTATTTTTATGGCCAAGTATGCCACTACACTGGTCATAAAAACCATTAGTATCATATCTCTGTACGTGGATTGCGATCGATTGGCGTATTTGACGACCATTTGCCTTTTGGGTCTGTAAAAACAGAAATCATCATTATCAACTTTGGAAGTGTGAATGTGTCCAAATTGAAAAGATTTTCACATTTGAGAGGTATCCAAATTGTATTAAATTAATTCCTTTTAATTTGGACTCTCAAAGATTTTAAGATTTTACTCTTACCTATAACGAGGAACACGATACGTCATTTTGCGTTGAATTTAAAATCAAATTCGACAAATTTGTTAGTTAAGAATTTGGAAAAACGAGTGATTTTGCTCGAGAAAATAATCCTATGACGGTTTTGGTAAAACGAAGTGACAGAACACGAAATTTTGTTTTATTTGACAATGTAAGCACCGTCCTTACTTTAAATCAGCAAAATCTTGAACGGTGAGCAACTGCGGTCTTAAATCATACAGCAGTTCAATAGCGGCGCGATTTCCGGAATGAACGGCTCCGTTCATGTGTCCGTACCAATAAGTGCTCGTTTCCGCTCCGGCAAAAAATAATCTGCAAAGTCGAAACAAAATCACTTTCACAGACAACACTTTCACTTTTAAAATACCCGCCGATAGGTCTTCTTAGTTCATGAAAAAGCTTCATCATTTTGGGGGCTGGGTAACTAACGAACCTGTTGAAGAAATATCCGGACCAGTTTCGCTCCACGTATTGCACAGGTGTTAGGGCTCTCATTCCGAAATATTTTGCAAGGTGGTTGAGGACATCGAACCTGTGATTTTTTTTCTAGGGAAAAACGAGTGCAAAAAACGGGATGAATGAAAAAACCTGAAAACTACCGTTTCGTGGATTCTTGGTTCTAATAATCCTGCAAGAGCTGGATGGCCATCGGAAGTGACGTTGTAGCAGTAGATGATGGGATAACTATCCGGATCATGGGCATTACAGAATATTTCGCCGCTGTATTCATATTCAGCCCAAAATTCCTAATTTCATTTCATGGTCATTTGAAATTTGTACCCACCCTTAACATTACTTACCGTTTTGTATGTAACAATGAATTGAACGACGTGTTTCGCGCGCATACTTTGAAGAACTTTCATTCTGCTTTCGCTCAGGGGCGGATTAAAAGTTATATCTGTCAACTGCGGAGGTGAAACGGCCAATATGGCGTAACGGCAACTAAAGAAGAAATAATTTTGGCGCCAAATCAAGTCTACAAACTTTCATTACCTGTATTGGTCATCTGCTGTATAAACCGTCGACCCTATAGGCGACCTCGATATTCTGGTTACGGCACTGTTTATTTTAACGTTCTTTTCTCCTATGATCTTTGCGATTCTCTCACAAATTTGCACCGCTCCTCCCTAAAATAACATCAATAATAATTATTTTCCATTTTTCTTACGTAGATTTTTTATTTTTCCCCTACCTTTATCCAAAATTCTTTCCCTCCTCCGTTTGTCCTTGTATATGGTGGAGTAATTCCTTCAGTGCTATTACAGTACGACAAAAAGAACAAAACTGATATTTCCGATGGTTCAACCCCAAACTGAGAACGCAAAATGCTGATTAAAAAACTTCGTGAAAAGTCGCTCTGGAGATTGTCGTAAATGAACGCTTCCATGGTCATTTTGTCGAGCATGACGCTTTCCAGCAAACTCATTGGATTTTCTAATGATATGTCTTTACATAAGAGTTCCAACTGAAACCCAAAAGAACGGATTTCTCTATACAACGGATTTAATTATCGTTATTTACCTTGGCTAAAAATTTAATGATTTCCTTGGTCTCTGCAACCGATCCAAAAATCGGTGGATCATCCACTGTCAGCATTATGCGATCGTCAAAATCGCCGATGGCATACTTATTAGGCGCGCAGACATTTTTGACGATCGGCAGATCAAGTTTGGCCAATAAAGATTTCAAATGCGTTTGAGATTTGGACAAAAAGTGACCACCGAAGTCGAACTTCGCTTCGCTCCCATCGTTGGTTTCCAAAGAAACTGTCACAGTTCTTCCCCCAACTCTAACTAAAGAACTTTTTTAAATGATTTTTTTTTTTTTAGAAATATCTTGAAAGATTTACCGTTTGCTTCCAGTACCAGTATGGAAAGAGTGGGTTCGCGTTCGTAAATCGCAAATGCCGCAGTTAATCCGGCAATGCCGGCCCCTATTATGACGACGTCTACGTCAAATTTGTTGGAATGCATACATTATTTTCTTGTAGGAAAATATTATACGCTAATACTTCAGATGATACGTCAAGAATGTTTGGCATAAGTCAAATGTGTAGAAAACTGTATTTTCAAAAGCTTGTTTTCGCTAGAGAGAGAGAGAGAGAATTTGCGGAGCATATTCGTATAATACAGGGTGCCCATTTTAAATCGTGACCTCTGAAGGATTTAGAAACGACAACTCCTCAATCAAATCAGAAATAATTTCGTATTTTCAGTACTAAAAACACCGAAGTATAATGAGTTGCCTATTTTTAAGGCGTCACGATTTAAAAAATTTTAAAAACCACTGGATATAATTCTCTTGAAAATAAGTTTTTGGATACGAAAAATTTTGACTTTCGTAGTTAAGGTGCTTACGGGTGCTTACAACATTTGTGCGAATTGTTGCTAAATGTCTTGTTTCGACTGCTTTCCTCAAATAAAATGTTTTTTTTTTAATTTTAGTTGTCTTTCGGCTTTAACAATAATAATAATTCCAGGCAATTTTCAATGAGTTTTTAAAGCTGAATCAAATTTCGTTAGACAGCACAAACATCCATGGATCAGGCGAAATAAAATATTAAAATGCCCTAAATCAGTAAGAATTTTTTAAAAAGTACTTACTCCAAACTAATTTTATTGCATTTCACTTAAAATAGAAAGATATTACAAAATAGTAAAGCACACATACAATGCGATCGAAAATGATCGAACGTCCTTGAGAAAATAAATACTCAAAGGTGATCAAAACTACCTTCGGCCTAGAGAATTTTCGCGTTTTTGAATACTCAAGGTCAGGTGACAATCAATAGCGTTCGTATGTTGTGCATGGTTTGTTTATTAATTGAGTTTTCTACGAGTTTTTCATATCGAAATTAGTACATATTTTTGAAGGATGTTCAATCATTTTCGATCGCATTGTACTTAAGGTTGGGGCGGGAGGTTATTCTCCTATTTTATCCCCCAAACTGGCAACCTGGAAGGTTTCAATCTGCCTACTACAGGGCAGCAACTGTTACCCACTGTTCCAAGTTCAAAAATAAGCTATAAACATTTCAAGTCTTCAAATAATTTATGTACTTCTTTCTTTTCTTTGCGCAGAACGCTTCTTGTCTTATAAGCAGTAGCCATTCCAGACAATTTACTTTGTGTTTGTAGCTGGATCAATATTTAGAGAGCACAAACATCCATGGCCCTGATGGGATTCGAATCCACACCGCCGAGCGACACGATTTTGCAAAGTCGGCTAACTAACTGCTAAGCCACTCGACAGTCCATTTATCTACTTAAGGCCCCAAATAAGATCTTTCCTCAGGCTTGCCCCTGATACTGAACAAAGCACGATTAAACTAAATAGATGTAGTAAATATCGAACATGAAAGGACTGATTTTCTACGTCCAGTCGCGAGCAATAGGTTTTGATCGTCATTTCTGTCAAAGATTTGTACTTACAGTAGCGGAGAATAAAATTCATTTCCGCAATGAAAACCTTACTTTAATATTTTTGACGTTTATTTCATATTCGCGAAATCAAACAAAGTAGGCGACCTCTGCTGGTACCATCGAAAGGGTGAACAACTTATCACTAGAGGTGGGCGATACGGGAAATTGTGTATCGAATTTCGATACGATTTCTGTATCGATACGTATCGATATATCGAATATCGATACGTATCGAGTATCGGCTACCGATACGTATCGATATGTATCGAAATATTGGATTGATATGTAACGATATAGGGACCGTGCACATGCCTGCGTTCAGCGACGCCTGGCGGTGATTTATGCATTAGTGGTATGAAAACATTGTTTTTAGGTTAATACACCTGTGACATGTTGAAGCGACGTTATTAACGTCACTCTGTAATTTTTAATTTTGCAATTACAATGGATGTTGAAATATATTTTAAAATCTTATTTATGTAAGTGGACGACCAGCTGGTAGTGGCCGGCCATCAGGCGCAGTCATCCTATGCATAACTTCAATAGCCAAGCGAAAATTTTGGTATTGGCGGAAGAAATTTTGCATGGCATTGATGGTCAATAAAATTTTTGGTTGTGCGCAGATTTGTTGTTATTTCTTGTAATTGTATTAAAAATATTTAGGGCTTTTTGTAAATTTACTCAAATCTTGCAACAAGTTTTATTGTTTGATGATCAGTACAATTTCTAAATATGCAAAATTTATGCAAATCCTGCGTGGTGTCACTAATAGATGTGAAAATATATTACAAATTGAATTCTATCGTTTATGAGCATAGTATTTCAGAAAACACATCAGAAGATCGGCAGTTGATTATTGTTGGACATGGGCGTTTTCCGTTATTTCTAAATTTTTCCTTTCAAACAGTGGATTTTAAATGCATGACCTCCGTACACAAATTTATGGAAATTTGCCTAACTGCAACATATTCTTCACTCTTTTTTGCTCTTTTACACCCATTTGTATAAATAAAATGGGTAACGAGAGTGACTCATAGAATTAATGTAAAAGTGCTATAAATTAAACAAAAATCTGAGTACAAACCTCAATTTAAGAAACATCACTAATATAATCAGTCTTTTAATACAATTAACACAAAGTATTCCAGTTAAATAGTATAAAACATGTTCCACATGCATTTGACATGAAGTCGGTCTGATGATCGGTTGGGGCTATTGTTTATATTGACTTCTTCACATGAAACGCATACCATCAGTATCCTGACCGTAAATGTATTCACAATACCAAGACTAACCATCCGTTAATCATCAACCGCATTTGAAACTGGCCTACATTTGTTGACTTGCTTTCCGACTTCTCATGAAATTCTTCAAACTTTCATTTCATCTGAGTCTCCTGCACATTTTTCGAATAGAGTATGTTGTACTTAATGACTAATCGATATTGAAATCTATGAATCACTTTCAAAACAGCATACTTGCTACTGTATGGATAATTGTAAAGTTTAACATTCTTCCTGTTACTATAACTCTTATGACAATTTACAGTTGTAGTACATAATAACTATTTGATCTTCTAGTATGAAATTAATTACAAAATTCAAGTTCAAATGCACACTGGGCATTTGAAATGACAGATGTACATTTGAACTGTCATCATACTGTCACTCGTGTTTTCATACCACTTATGCAAAATATGGCCATTGGTGGCGCTGTAATCGCATGTGCACGGTCCCTATATCGATACGTTTCGAAATATTGAACAGAGGTTTAAAACTTTGGTGCAAAAACCGGTTAAGACCAGTTTTCCAAGTCTCGAGAAAATTGAAATAAACTAAATATCTTCTAAAAGGTAAAATAAAATGAATTTAGTTTAAGGTTATTGCTTATCATAAGATAAGAAATCCGATATTTCGATACGTATCGATATTCGATATCCGATATTTGGATTCGTATCGATATTTCGATACGTATCGATATTCGATATCCGATATTTCGATACGTATCGATATGCGATACGTCGATACAGCTGAAAATGTGTATCGATACAGCTGGCGTATCGATACGTATCGATATGTCGATACATCGACCCAGCCCTACTTATCACCGGATTGATTTAACATTAGGTCTTTTCGCGGAGACGTTCCGAACTAGTTCGGAACCTTAAAATCCATGCACTCATGAAAGTTATAAACTTGAAAGCGTATTAAAATCGTTCATTATTTCGATGGGCATTTGATTTTAACCGTTCCGAACTAGTTTCCGCGAAAGACCTATTGAAAATATCAGAAAATATGCACCAATCAAACTTCGCAACTGCAGTGTTGTTCCAAGGTTACTAAAGAGAGAAGGTTGCCTGGTAAGTCGTGGAGTGACGCATCATCCAGTAGGCCATCTATTTGTGTACATGCATTGTGTACATGTACTGAGTGACGTTGCGATGACGTTGAAAGTTACCAGGCAACCTTTCTCTTTAGTAACCTTGGTGTTGTTCACCCTTTTATCGGCCATTTTGCGATTAACAGAGACCTCTCGCGTTGACAATTAAGTCGCGAATACTACTAATTTTGACGTTTAATACAATTTATTTCCATGTATTTTGACAGATATATAACCTCAATAAAAGCCTGATTTACCAAATTTGTCGATATATGAGCTACTATCGGGGCCTTAAAATTTCGCACGATCTTTTATCAAGTAGCCTGAATTTCTCTAAATTATAGTTTTGAAGAACAGGCTCTTTCCTCGATTTTGACACTAAAGACATTTAACCAAAAGTGATTTGGAATTGTGATGCTACGACTTTAGCATTACATTTGAAATCTGACATTTAAAGTGATTATTTTTGACAAGCCGTCAAAGAAAGCCATATTTACAGCGGGAAAACGAATCGTGCGAAATTTTAAGGCCGCGATAGTACATGTCAAATTCTTGTCTGAATTTTATTGTCCGTAGTGTTAAGCCTAGTTCTCATTACATCCGATATCCGACATCCGATGTATAAATCGGATATCTCAAACGGACGTAAAAAACTGTTTCATCACATAAATACGTCCGAATTTCGTTTAAAATTGTAGTCCTTATCTGAAAGTCTTATTTCTTGTAGTAAATTATGAAAATCTCCTTGCTGACGTCTATTCTTAATAAATGTCAAGATTCCAATATTTTCATGGTTTCTTCGTTTTTATTTTTAATTAGCAACATAATTAGCATTAAATTCGCGTTTAATACGAACTTTCTTTAAAAATAATCGAAATATTCACTTTTTATTTTCGACAAACATGTAAACACAACACCTGTGAGATTACAATCTCGTCCGATAACGGAAAAAGTTGAAAATAGTTTAACTTTTTCCGACGCGTCGGACAGAAGTTGAGAATTTTCGGATGCATTTTAGCGCTAAAATATTTAAAATAGAATTGACCAATTGGAACGCGTTCTAGCGGTCGGATATCGGAGATCGGATGTAATGAGAATTAGGCTTAAAGGTGCGTTTTGTGTCACGCGTTTCGCTTTACGGTGCGGCCACATTAACGTTTAACGTCATGCCTAACGTGATTTTCAAAATCTAATTTGACTAGTTTGGTGTAATTTTTACTTGTGATATGATAATATGGAAAAGAAATCAAATTTATAACGAGTAATTTGATATTAAACTTAAGTGTAACCGCAGATTTATGTCAAATTAGATGTTAAAAATCACGTTAGGCGTTGCATTAAATGCATACATATGTGCCCGCGGCATTAGCGTTAAGTGCGATAGTTATTGTGATTGGTTAATTCAAATGGGACTTTAAAGCCGCGCCTAAATCTAGCGATAACGCTGGCAATTGAATTTTGTTCTATTTTTTGCGGTGAAAGCGAGCGTTGTATACTACATAACCTCGATTTTTGACTTGCAAGTCGAAAATATTGTATCCAGTGAAATGCCTGAGTTAAGGAAAATGGCTACATACGAATTAATGGGGTGTTTCACATGTAGGGAAGAGATTGATAATGCCTAATGCATAACCTAAGTAAGAATTTTTTGACATTTTGACACTTTGCGTTAACGCAACAATACCAGCGACAGTGTTGCCAACGAGGAAAAATAAAACCCGCCAAAACATTTTAAAAAACCCGCCAGAAATAAACTAAATTATTTTTAAATTACAATTATGTACAATACGTACATACCTACTTCTAAATTTTATTGTTTTCAAACTCTATCAAAAAATATATTTGATTAATCTCTAAGAACCCCGACAAAAAATTAGATTAAGGCACTTTAATTTACTGTTTACTTAAATTTTTTTAATCTTCCTTGTTTTCATTTTCTACCTTTCCTAAAAGAGTAATTAATTATGGACGAATTGAAATACTTTATCATTGGTTAAATATATCATTGGTTAAATAAATAAAAACTGTGGTCCAGCGACGAAATCACTGCGTTTAACGCTAACGTGTTCCGCCTGACGCAAAACATAGCTTAAAGCCTACTCAGTTTATACACTGTAAAAATTTTATGTAAATGTACTGTTTTTATATATGTAATATTAATAAAATTATTTGTGTAAAATGTTATAATATGTACATTTACAATCTACTTTTTATTATTACGTGCGGTACGAATTAATGCAGAAAATAATTGTGTAAAAGTAACAACAAACTTTATGTATTATTACAATGAATATTGTAAATTTATTAAAACGGTGTATATTTACGTTCTAAAATCTAAAATGTAAAATTTGTAACAAACCCTTCGTGTATACAGAGTTCACTTAATCTGACACTAGATGGCGCACCAATGATGCCTCTCCTAGCATATTACAGGGCATTGTTACATAACCTCCCTTGGATCAAATTCACCAACAGCGAATTTTCCCTCGCTCCACTAGTGCGCTCCCTATGGACGATTGAAGAAGTCGAAAACGTCAAGTATTTAATTATTGAATCTATTGTGAATGTGATAGGAGCATAAATAAATCTAGCTGCTTTCGTTCATAACAATGATTACTAATCATAAATACTGGATTCACTTCCTAACTTTTATGTATTGATTCTATAAGAAACGAAGGAATGAAACTCATATTTTATAAAATGAACGAAAGAAAGTTACGAATAAATGTGCACGAAGTGAATCCAGTATTTATGATTAGTAATCATTGGTATGAACGAACGCAATTACTATCTCATACCCACGTTATAAATTCCAATTTTCCAGTAATATTTAATGTGCATAAAATATGCTGAGACATAGGCATCTGTAATTTTACATAATTAGTTGTGTAAAATTTACATCACTGTTATGTAATTTTACCATTTACTTTGTGAAATTCCGAAGATAAAAATAGTTACAGAGTTATATGTAATTTTACACTTAAAATAATTGGTTACTGGGGAGTCATTTATTTTCAATGTAAATTTACATTTTTCTTCTTACAGTGTAAACGATTGTAAAATCGGACTTAAATCGGACTATTGGCAACACTGTTGTACTCCCTCCATTTATTCATATACATCAGCTGATCTAAAAAGCTGCATTTGAAATCAATTAGTGATCTCAGTAGATCACTTAGAAGTGATTTGAATCTATTGAATTTATCATGGCTTCCTAGAGAACAAAGTTCTTGATCTAGTTAGTCTAGTACTCTAGTTACTAGTTAGTCGCGTTCTTAGTTCAGAGCCATTTTTCTGTACCGAAGAAAGAGCTACTCTACAAGACCTTCTGCTAATTTCAGAGAAGTGACTGTGAGCAGACTAGCGCATAATTTGTTAAAGTGTAGCATTTTAGGGTGATAAGAATGCAATATATTTATGATTTATTATTCAAATGGTCATAAAATATACAAAATTCGGATCAAAAGGTCTGTTGTAGCAGCAATACATAACTGCTAGAACAAACCTAAAATGCAATATTAAATGCAGTAACTATGGCAACGCGTAAGTTCAATAAAAAATTGTGCAGAGGGAGCCACACTAACGAGAGTTTTCGTAGAGAGTAATGGCCGTATGCACAGACAAATCTTTAGACTTAAGCCAAAGTAAACCTTTACTTTGAACAATGTAACTATACGGCGCACAATTTGATATGAAGTTAGCTTTAAGTATCAAGTCCACCTTGAGATATGTCTGTGCATACGGCTATGAGTGTTCTGCCAGACTTTCTTCAAACGCGACCGGCCGGATAAAACATTGGTGTTTCATTAATCTAGGCGGCAATAGAATTTTTGATGAAAGTTAACGGAACCTGCACGAAACGAGTTGAATCCACCTTGACCTGCAGTTAGCAATGGAATCGAAAATGTCGCCATCTATACACATTCCTCTAAAACACTTTTCTGTAATAGCGTTTTCGATTGTCCGCACTAGTGCGCACTCAGAATATCTTCATCTCGTGTTATTACATGATGTTAAAAGAAGATGCAAATACACTGAGTGCAACCGGTGCAAGTGAATCGAAAACGCTATAAGAGGCAAATTTAAATTTTTGTCAGTGGCAAATGTGATTATACAGTCAGAGAATTTTTTATATTTTATTTAACATCTGTTTATCAAATTCATCAAAAAATTCTTAATTTCATAAGTTTTGTTCTCGTCGAATCTAGACGACCATTCTTATCTATAAACAAAATTACAATATTCTCGATACGATAACAAGCGCATATTTAGTTTTATGAAAAAAAAATATTAATAAAAAGAAAATAAAAAATATTTATTGATTGGTTCTTCTTTGCTTTAAATTTGGCAATTCATAAATTCCTGTTTGAGAATATTAATGTTGGTATGCCTGCGTAGTAAGCTTTTAATATGGCCGCTTGTGGTCATGAAATGTTATAATGGTGTTAAACTATTTTGGCGAAAAAACTATACAAATAGTGATGTGTACATATTCGTGTCTACAGATTAGTTGTAAATATTAGTTTGTAGCGATTCTGTGATACTTGTGATGGCCGATGAAGCGACGGAGCAGGAACTGAAGAAAAACCTACAAGTAATTCAGTCGATGATAGATGCTTCTGCCGAAAGATTGGAGGGCCTTCGCACACAATGCGCGACAAGCGCGGAACTGACACAGCACGAGATACGAACGTTAGAGGTGAGTCTTCGGCGGAATCCTGGAGGTCCTTGTAGTTTTTGCGCCGAAATTTTGCCGCAGAGCAAAGCATAACCTAACAACTGTCAGTAGTGGAGAATCCAACTGTCAACTTGATGTTTCAGGGAAAGCTGATCAAAATGTTCTCGGAACAGCTCGTTATGAAAATGAAACTAAGATCTGACGATATCAAGCACATACCTTCTCTTACACAATGGCTTCAGGTTGTCGGCTTAGGCAAAAATTCAATACATGGTCTCTGTCAGAAAATCTCCTCGGTCGAAGAACTGCAAGAGAAAAGCGAAAACGAATTAAAAACTATTTTAACAAAGAAAGGTGCTAGAATTGAGGAGTCAAATCGATTGTGTCGAGCGCTTAGAAATTTAAAGAAATGCACTGGTAAATGGGGAAAAATACGTAAGTTTCTTCTGCTCATTGAAGTTGTCGTTTTTAGATGCACTTAGACATGGTGGGAATGACGTCGGTGTCTTGTATTGGGATTCATGGGATCAGCACCACAGTCTGAAACAAGGATTATCCCCGAAAATGCCAAGGTCAATTCGGAATTCGATTCCATCTGAAAAGACACTCTGTTATAATAATAACAATACAGGAGGTGCGATTCCTCCGTCTTCTTCTGTGTCTAGCATCAGCTCATTGAATGCTCAGTCTGTGTTAGGACCCCCTTTAACCCCTCCCCCTCAGGGCAGAGTGAAAGGTATGCATGAGCATGTACCCTCTTATTGATACTGCTAATTAATGCTAAATCAAGCTGCGAAAGCCAATACAGATTCCGTTTTGTAAGCTCATATTATTCGTTGCTCGTTTATATGTTTGATGTTTCTTTCAATTTCAATTATGTTATGCCAAAATACTCCATATCTTGCTTTACAGATTAAGTTATGGAATTTTATGAACAAAAATAGTCAGAGAAGACATTTTAATTTCAACTCAAACAAAAAAAGAAAACGAGTTATTTGTAGTATTCAGTTTAAAATGAACTTCTGAATTGAAAGTGTAATAGTTTTACAATCAAATGAATAAATTTATGTCACATTTAACTGTTGAGTGTGATATTTGTTGAGATTAAATGCATTTTATTTCTACATTATTGTTGTCCATAAAATTTTTGGCAGCTTTTCCTAGTTAATGAATTTGCAGTAAATGGAACCCCCATTTTCCCACGAACTCTTTACGACCTAATCAGAAGTGCATGTTACATTAACAAAACCAAATTAAGGGAAAAGATTCCTACGTTAAACAAAATTTTGCACGAGTTTCTAAATGTTCAATGTTTGTTGCAACTTTCAAATCTTCCTTTCGTAAAAGACATCCTTTATAGTTTTTATTATTTCATACTTTTTTGAATAGGCATGAAATTTCCGACGACACCCCCGGCAAGACGGAAGCTCGGTATTCAATCAACCGTACTTACGCCAGAGTCTTACCCTCTCACCAAAAGCAAATCTCACGAGTCGCAATTGGCCGCTACAAAAAACGATAATGGAGATCCTAATTCCACAAAGTAAGATTTCACATCGTTTCGCTGTGAGTTCTTTCACAGGAAAATGTGTTTTAGTAACGAACAATCTGCGACGGGGGGTAGAAGGCGATTGTCTACCGAACCTGGTCCTGAAACATTGCCTGGTTACACCAGCCCTCTTTTAACTAGTCCTATTAAATCTCCTCCTTATAATAATGCAGGAACTGACAGTGATGATAACAGCTGCAAGTGTAAGTTGACTTTATTAAGTTGCGTCACCTTAAGTTAATTTAATTTTGTTTTTTAGCAACTAGTTTACAAGTCCCGAAATCACCTCGAACACCGACGGTGACACGAAGTATGGGCCATCAAATAGCACATCGTTTTACGAAAACCTTCAGAATGGTGACCACATGTGATTATTGCTTGAAGCAAATTTACTTTGGAACTGGCTTGAAGTGCAAAGAGTGCAAGTACAAGTGTCACAGGGAATGCGAAGAAAAGGTACCGCCGTCTTGTGGGCTTCCTCCTGAATTTCTAGACGAGTTCAAAAAGAAATGGCCAATCGGTAAGTATTTGTACACCGTTTTAAATATATGTACATCAAAGCATTCGTAATTTTAGATATTTTTAATTCACCAAATGCCATACGTGGTTGCAACACAATAAACCGAATAAATTCTAGGAGCAAAGGCCCCAAAAAACCTAACCCCCAGCCGACTTCAAACATTCCTCCGTTTCCGGTAAGTATGGGATTGTGATTGCGATTGTAACTGTAAATATTTTATTTTTTGTGCAGCCTCCCGATTCGAGTTCCAATACTTCTAGTTGCAATAGCTCCACGCCTTCAAGTCCAGCCTTACAACCTCCACACATGACCCACATTGTCACGAATGAAAAGTTTCTGGGGAAATTTCATTTTCCTGGTATTTTACTTTCTTGCTCTTTAATTTAGTTTTTGTTGCATTGAATTTTTTTGGCAGATGTTCCGGAGAATAACGGTGTAACATTGGAGACACATCCCTTACCGCCGATTCCTACCTTGCATGAGGAACTTACTAGTTCGCAACAAAGCCACGAGAGTGAATTGACTGCATCAGTTTCTGGGAGTACGGATTCGGATCGTACGCCTGTTCGAGTGGATTCACAAGATAGTCAAGTTTCCGATACAGAAACTATTACAGAGGGACATAGATGGCCAAGACAGAATAGTGTAAGTGAATTGTAATCAACACATACTATTGTAATCAGTTTATGATGATATTATGTTTGATTTTCTGTCATTTCTTGAAAGATCTAGTAAACAATAGTCAAGAAAAAGGAAAAGAAGAGTAAATAAATAGAGTTCCTGTATACAATCTGTTCCAAAAGTAATGAGAGACCAACAGTGGGTGCCTGACATCAAAATATTGCGATTTAGCTAAACTTATCTAGTCCAAAAGTTGATAATAAAGGATGTGCAGGGGTTAAAATCAAAATTTCTGTTTCAAAGTTTTAAACATATTGCCTTAAAAATGTATACAGGGATATTGAAGCAAGTCCATTACAGATGCTGGGCACAGTGATGAATGATTTTGTGCCACGGCTAGAAAAATATGTAGCAAAAAAAGGAGTCCATGTACGCCATTCAATTTTTAATTAAAAAAACTCCCAGCGTTGTAGATTAAGAGGTGTTCGTATTTTTTTTTAAGTTCAACTATTAAAAAGTTATTCCATCCCAAAAACCGTCAGTGCATTTTGGAATTAATTCCCTGTATATGGGGGTTTGTTGGGACGAGAAATAATAATAAGGCCTTCATTTTGATGTAGCTGCTAGAGGGCGCTGTGTACGGTATCACTCTAGCTTTTAAAATGCTATAACTCTTTTGTGAGTAGACTTACGGAATTTTTAAGAATAAATTATTATTCCCCCATCTTTTCTACACCAACTAAGTATACCTATTCAATAGCGCTAAAGTTAACCGTTTACGAGATATTTGCTACTTTAGTTTTGAATGTTACGCGGTTTTTACGATAGTATACGCGTTTTTCTTAAAAGAAAAATGAAAATAAATTTACATTTCTCGTAGTGATTCGTAATGAGCAGAAAATCGCTAACTCTGACAATAGAGCAAAGACTGTATGGTCTCTTATAAAAAAAGAAACATTTGAACCGAAGGATAAGGCAAACGAAGAATTGACAGCTACTGAGTTTAATAAGTTCTTCATAGAAGCAGGGAATAATGCGGCGAGAAGCACCCGACAACTGCAGGAGACCCCAATGAATCTATTTCGACGAGCCTACCCAAAAATCGAACCGTCGATATTCTTTACACCAGTAACGCCCCTCGAAGTTCTACGTGCAGTCGACGAGCTGAAAAACAAAACCTCACAAGATATTTATGGAATGACTATCCCTTTCTTAAAAAATGATCGCACCGTGCATTTGTCAACCCCTGACTGATGTTATAAATTACTGCCTGTCACAGGGTGAGTTTCCTTCCGCACTCAAAATCGCCAAAGTGGTATCTGTCTATAAAAAAGGGGATAAATCAATTTTACCAAACTATAGGCCCATATCGCTGTTGCCTGCATATCCAAAGTTTTTGAAAAGCTTATGCTAGAACAAATGATGAGCTTCATCAACAAACATGAGATTCTCAATGGGTGCCAATATGGATTCATCAAAGGAAGAAGCATCAAGCATGCAATTTTAAATTTCATTGAGGACATCCATGAAGCATGGGAAAATTGTGAAACTGTGTATGGGGTCTTTGTAGACCTTATCAAAGCTTTCAACTGCCTACCACACGATGTGCTGTTGAACAAGTTAAGTTACTATGGGTTTCTAGGCATCTCTCTAAATTTGATTGAATCGTATTTGAATAATCGACTGCAGTGTGTAGTATATGACGGAATGAAAAGTTCAACGAGGAAAGTAGATACTGGCGTTCCCCAGGGCTCTATTCTAGGTCCCCTACTCTTCCGTATGGCCAACAATGACCTGCCGGGAAATGTTGATTCTCACACTGTGTTATATGCAGATCGTTGTGTTGCACGTTGATGATTGTGCTGCAGCTCCTGAAGCAATTACTGAAGTGCTGCGGACTGCTGAAGTGTGTTTTGGCGCTAATCAGTTCGACTTTGAATAAAGAAAAGACAGTTACAACAATATTCTAGCCGTACCCAGTTAGAGGTGATAGTGTTGTCAAGTTTGTAGGAGTGCATTTGGATTCTGGACTATCGTGGTTTCATCATGTCGACAGAATGTGTGGAACACTAGCTCGCGTGGTCTATGCGATAAGACGAGTGCGGGAAACAGCGGGCGAAACTGCAGCTCTGACTGCCTATTTTGCCTTATTTCATTCAGTTCTTTCATATGAAATACTAGCTTGGGGTGCAGCTCCTTATTACTCTTTACAAAAAGAGGCAGAAAATGGCAGTTAGGGTTGTGGCAGAGATGCTCATTGCCGACCATTATTTAGGACATATAATATAATGGGCCAGATGAATAAAACGAAGCATGTGCTTTTACTTCAAATTTTTCAATGAAAACTGCAAATATTTGAAGAAAAATGAAATTCTAAATAATTCTGCCTATAGCGTAGTAAAAATTTTTATAAATAGAATCGTATAATGATTTGCATTCGAAATTTTTCCATATATTTAAGCTTTAAAAAAAATCATAACAGAAGTAAAAGCATTTGCTTCGCTTTATTCATTTGGCTCAATGACTCTTTTGAATGATATGCTGTGTTAACATCCACGAGAAAGCTCATAAATACAAATTGCATTCAGACATGCATAATTATCCGACCTGAAGAAGAAACAAAATGCAACTCCCCTTCTTAAACTACAGCAAAGCGCTATGCTGGTTTCAAAATGTTTAATATATTCCCAGACTTAGATAAGAATTTACCTTTAAAACAATTTAAGAAACAAGCAAAAATATTGTTCACAGAAAATGGCTTGTATTCTGTTGAGGAGTATTTCTAAATGTTGTATTTGTAAATTTTGTTGTTGTGTCATCTATTTTGACGTATCCAAAGATGTTATACATTGATCGATGGATGAATAAATATACTACACTATACTATCTAGCAGAGCACTGCGCGATGCGGGTCGAGACCGCGGCGGCCCGCACACCGCAAGACCGCGGTGCGCGGTTTGCGGGCTTGCGGTTGCCGCTAAGCCCGCAATATATAAAAAAAAGTGTACAAATTTAATTTACAGGTCGATTCGCTAAGTTCATAACGACGCACAGTGGTCTCACATAGTAAATTAGGAGAACTTTATTATTGAATCAACAACGAAAGACCAGTCTTTTTAAAAATTGAACCAAAAAGGCATAATTACGTATAACTATAATTTATTATTATAAAATGAAGAATATATTAAGAAATTATAGCTAAAAAATATGCTATCTGCAAAAAATTACTAATTTAAATAGTTAGATAATTTTGATGTTGTACTATCTTAGTAAAAATAAAATTAAAAAAATGTAAATAGAAGATACAGTTAATTTTTTATACTCATTTATTGATGAGCTTTCTCTAACCGTGAATAATTACCAGCAAGAAACTGCGATGAGATTCGATTACATTTTTTTCCATTTTTCTTCTATAGTTTTAATAAAATATTTATTTTTTTTCTATTTAAATGTTGTAAATCCGTCATTTTGTCTTTACTAAACACAAAAACTTTTAATTGTCCACATTTTTACATGAGTTAAATGTTTATGAGTTAACCACTCTTGGAATAAATTCTTGTATTTCGTTTTATCTGTAACAAACAATAATTCAAAAAAGTCAGAAAAGGGGCAAGTTCGGGCACGTATTTTGATTAGAAAACAAAAGATTGCATTTTTAAGAGTAGCAAAATACATAATTACTGATCTGCAAACTCTTGCAAAAAAAAGATGTAGCTTTTAGAATATGAGACAATTCAAGACAAATCAAATGTGCTTAATAATATTCATTTTTTTCGTTGATGCAGCAAAATTAATACACTATAAACATCTATAAACCTTCGATGATGTTCGACATTGCAAAAACAAAAATATTTATTGATAAACAATACTGAATAATATTGTGAAATGACGTAGAATCAAATGGGACAATGACAGTCACTGAGAATGTCAACACTATTCTTTCAGTTTCTTCAACACAAAACAAATACCTAAATACATTTTCAGTCAAATAAGGGGTCGTTCCGACTTAATAAGAGTCTGCTTAAACTAAATCTGTTATTTTTTGATATCAATAAAATACATGATTTTTTGAATAAAGTTCCCTTAATTATCTGTTTGAGCCCACTGTGCGACGTAACGATTATTGTAAACCAACAAGTTGTTATTTTGTACCTTTTACTAAATAATTCCTTACAAAACCTTACTTATCCAGACGAAACCAGTAATAAACTTTTTCTGGAGCTCAACGAATTAATGCTAAAATCGGTCAGGAGGATACGTATCCGAAGGAGATTCCCGGTGTTTGAGAGAGTTTTAAAAAAATTCCTGCAGGTCTTAAACCCGCGTTGCGCAGTGCTCTGCTATCTAGTACATCAAAATTATCACCATATTAATATTTCTCGTCTCAGAAAAAACCCATATTATCCATTCACTCTTTTTCCTCGTCCCAGTAGGCGAGTTAGGGTGACATTTTTGTTGGTATCACAATGAAACATAGACGTCAGATGAAACGGTTATGTTTATTTTTAATTTCATGGTTATAACACAGAATAATAAGCGACCAGCGGTGGAATTATGTATCTTAGAGCACATAGAGAAAGAGAAGAGATATACAAGAGAAGAGAAGAAAATGTTGAACCACATAATGCTATTCTCTATAAGCGTTCGTGTACTCTCGTGAGTTATCGGCAGAAAGACAATTTACGCTACTATTCGTGCGATGTCATCTAAAAACATCAGTTTTAAGTCATTTTAATCTTTTTTAAAATGTCAAATAAACGTGCTGCTATTTTGGAGGTGTTTTGTGTTATCGTCAATGTGAAATTGTTCGATTGCTCAAGGTTCCTCGTCAAACCGTGTCTGATGCGATTAAGCGTTTCCACCTTATTTGGTCAGGAAGGCGACCGTCTCGGAAGAGGAGGAAAGCGCACTGTCAACACCCCCGATAACCGTTAGATCATCAGAGTCCAGCGAAATCCGATGGTGTCCATGAAGAAAATTGCCCGTGAGACAGGTATCAGTGACCGATCAGTGCGGCGAATAGCGAAAGATGAGCTCAACCTCAAACCGTACAAGCTCCAAAAAGTTCAGCTCCTCACGATCGAGAACAAGCGCGTACGACTCCAAAGTTGCCGTCAACTCCAGCGACTGCCCGCAGGTATACGTTGGGAATGGATTGTCTTCACGAACGAGAAGTTGTTCGCAGTGGAACTAGCGCACAACTGCCAAAACGACAGGAATTGGTCTACAGAGGCTCCGGTACCTCCGCCATCGTCGAACATCGCCAAAATCTGCAGTCCATCATGGCACGGAGTGGAATTTGCGCCAGCGTCAACACACCTCTGGTTTTCGTGAATCAGGGGATCAAAATCAAACAAGAAGTGTACCAACGCGACATACTCGACGCCGTAGTACTTCCGTGGGCCCAACAGCGCTTCGGCGATGCGGAATGGACGTTCCAGCAGGATTCTGCTCCGGTTCACAAGGCGAAAACGACTCAGGAGTGGTGCAGGACCCATTTTCCAGACTTCATCACGTTACAAGAATGACCGCCTTACTCGTCCGATCTAAACTCAATGGATTACAGCGTGTGGTCGATTTTGGAGGCCAGGGCTTGTGCTAAGCGCCACAAAAGTTTGGAGTCGTGGAAGCAATTCCCGTTCTGGGAATGGGACCGAATATCCGTGGATGAGGTACGGCGCGTGGTCGAAAATTTTAAGAGACATTTGCAGCTCTGTAATATAGAGTCTGTATCGAGGCTAAGGGCGGACATTTCGAAACCGGCTGAGAATATTGTTACAAAGGTCCTGCATTATTCAGTGTTCACTGTTAATTTTTAAATTTCGTTGTTTAAATAAAAATATGATGAAAAACGTTTGTTTGTTTTTAGATAAAATATTTAAACTAATAAAACAACAAAATATTATTTATTCTTGAGGAAAGGCAAAGGAAATACATAAAAAAGTTCAATATTGAAATAGTAAAGCTTATTTCTTTTACCATCAAAAGACGCAAATTATTAATAATAACCGGTTAATGTTTTGAATTTTCGCAAATTTATTAGTTTAACCTCTTAATTTGGTTTGTAATGATAATGACCGGTAATGCATCTACGTTAGCCACGTGCAAACACAACGGGCGGGACCTTCACAAAACAACGAAGAGTGAAAAAGAGAAAAACATATATCAACGTATTTGTATAAAACAGGGATAGAAAAACAGCAAGAGCCGATTGCTTCTTTCTATCTCTACGCATTTGGTTTTCTTTTCGGTAAGTACGAAAGAGCACGACCGAAGATACATAATACCGTTTTGGAACAGCGTAGAGAATAGAGAGGAAATTTCTTTTCTATGTACGTACATAATTCCTCTGCAAAGTACAACTGGCTGTCGGCACCTTTGATGTTTGTGTCCGCTGTTTAGCTTTGAATTATGGTGGGAGAGTGGTGACTGGTCCGCGCGAATTCAAAAATGACAACTTGGAAAAAAAATTAACCATTGGTTTTTCGTATGTTTCACAACATTGTGCTGTTGGAATAAGTTTGAATTTATTAAATCATAAAGAAAATTATTTGTTATTTATAATGTAAATGGACAGAATTTCCATTATATTCTCAATTATTATAACAATTAATCGAAAAGAAAACTACATTCAAAACTAAGTCTAGTTAATCGTAGAGACACAAGATGTCACTGTTTTCGTGCATGGCGTAATGCTTTATTCACGTGGAAATGCCAAGACGCCAAGTTTAAGCGTTCGTTTCTTCTGATGTTATAAACAGTTTTTATCAATAATAACGTTTGCATTACTTCTGCATCGGTCATTAAAAAAGTCCAGGAATGCGAATAGATATATTATATAACTGATAAATTCTATTTAAGACGTCTCAAAAAGTGTGATTGTGAACGTACCATGATCGTAATTTTGAAATCTGCGGACCAACTCACGCATGCGCAGTAAAAAATTTCAGACAAAACCACGCCTTAGTTAATCTTCTGGTCGTTTATTATTCTGTGGTTATAATTTGTGTCCACTGACGGAGACTTTGTTGCCAGCTCGACTGTAGTGCATATTTCACGGTGCCATAGTCGGTGCTCCTTCGTATAATAGGTCTGTTTGTTATCCTGCACTGGTGTACACTAGTGTACACTTTTTTTACGAAATATGCTTTAATGACGCCTAAATTCTTTGATAATGTGTCAATACGAATCATACACATCCATGCTGACATACCACAAAAAACATTTCAAGTTGCATTAAAGCGTATTTTGCGAAAAAGTATGCATTGGTTTACACCAGTTCAGGATAACAAACAGACCTATTATTTGGCAACATAGTCAGATTAGTGATGTGGAATTGTCATTAATATTTTTAATGTCAGATTCTGGTATCTATCAAAATTCAGGAAACAACCAAAATAACGGGAAAGTGGTCAAGTTGGACGATAAATAAAAGAGATTTGCTCCTTTGTTTAAGTACTTAATATTTCGTTGGAATTTCCAACTTCTTCAGAAGTTTACTACGGTCAAGAAAAAACAGTCACTTGATGTTAATAAAATACAAACACAAAACTACTTACAACTGGAGACCTGAGAGTGGTCAACAAACTTTTCATAATTTAAACAATGATTAACACATTAAAATTGTAAAAACGTTAATTTAAGAACAAACATGTGTACAGAACAAAAATGGTGGACGGACAAAGTGAACTTATTCTGACAACCATGGTTACCAACCTACCTGGTACAACACAAGCTTACCAACTACGTATTCTTTATTAAATTTAAAATGTTAGAGTAAACTAACATTCCTGAACTACAACAAACTGATTAAGTTTATTCCTGACTTAAGTCTTTTATGAATTCCAGCCTTATACATATGAGTTAAAAATGTCCAATAATGTCGAGAACCAACATAAAGCACGGAAAAGAATTTTGGCAATCACGTAGACTCTGTAATGGCCTCTGGTAGTGGAGTAGAAAATTTCATTACTTGCTATCTTATGAAAATGAGCTTGTAAGCAACATCTCATAGGCTCTTAACCTTAAAAATATCAAGCTCCATACTTTATTAAATTTCTACCGGTTACGTGACGTTCAATAAACCCCGCATAATAAATAAGAGAATGAAACGTAAAAAAAATCATTTATGAAAATCATTCGTCCAGGATTATTTGCAGATTATTTACCCACGGATTTCTTTAAATTTATACCTACTCACTGAGTACGAACTCGATATATTTTAAGTCCATATTCATAGTCAGTTTTTATACTTAAGAAAATCCTAAGCAATGTCTTGTACTTCTCTGTTCTAGAAGATGTTACAAACTGTTCTTGAAGGAGTTGAATACGAAGAATTCTTTGCAACGACACAATTTTAATTTCTATTGGAGAACATGCGAGATATTGACAACATTGATATTAAAAATTTTGACATTTACTTATTTACTTGTCAAAGTTCACCTCTGTAAATACCTAATAAATAGCAACTTAAGACAATCTTAAACGTATAAGATGAACTTACGGTCTAAGCATCTGCTTAAGTCACGACTATGAATATGGCCCCAAAGCTGTTGACTTAAATCACAATTTTAGAACAATATCAATATATCAGAAAGCTGTACACTGCATGTAGACAAGTCGCTAAAATCCGACCATGCCCAAATAAATTAGCAACACTCATACAGAGTACCTTAGTCTGTAGTCTGTATCAACGATATCGACACGCAATCGAACGTAGTACATATTAATAAATTTAGCTTGCTTTTTGGGTCAACTATTTCCGCAAATTGTCAAATTATAATAGGACTGTACGTAAATTTCCTTATTTATAAAAGAATATGAAAAATATTCGAGTATTTATTGTGTATCATTGACTTTTTATGATTTCTACTACTCCGATTACAAACTCTATTTAATTTAAAACTATTAGCGTACGACAAAATAACGAAAACATTATTATTTATTAAATGCAGACTTGATAATCAGCGAGCAAAGGGCAACTGTCTATGAATTTTGATCAGAAAGCTGTGCGTTACATATAGACAGTCGACCGTGCCCGAATATAATAGCAACACTCATAAAGAGTAATCTCTATCAACGATATTGATACGCTATTATTGAACATTGCGCTAGCTAGCAAATATTTAGCGAAATGTTACAGAGTTCCACCCCAGAAACCGGGCATTAGAGAGTTTAGCTAAATTGCAATATTTTGATGTCGGGAATTCACTGTTGCTCTGTGCCCCATTACTTTTGGATCACCTTGTATAAGTTAGATAAGAGTTAGGCCATGTATGATGCACGTTTCAATTGGTTGGAACCAGTTTCAAGTCGTATACGATTTTATATAATTTGACAATTTAGTTTTGACATCATGTTTGACATTGTGCTTAAGTATTTCAGCATTTAATTGTAAGAAAAGAACAAATCAGGGCTTTTCATTTCGTACATTTTTAAAAACATTCAAAATTAAAAGGTATTTGGAAAAGAAACGCTAAAATTTTGTAAGTATAATGGAAGATGCCAATTGTGAATTTGACATTTTCAGGAAATAGTAATTGTCCGATTAAGGCCCAGTTGTACAATGCCGGCTTAAATTGAAGCTGAAGCTTACACCCATGACAACAATTGTTAAAAGTTTAAGCTTTGGCTTAAAGTTAAGCTGGAATTGTACAGCAGGGCCTAAAACGAAGAATTCTTAAACAGGACGTAATTCTAACACTGTTAGCAGTGATATTGAAAATAATTTCCTTAAAGGCTAAATTTCTGAAGATGTGAATAATTTTTCATTTAAAACTGTCAAATTTCATCAATTAATCCAAATTATCACAAGATTAAGAAAACGATAATAAACAGCTAGGTATTTTATATGCAATTTTGAGAATAAGATTTTTACGGTATAAACATTATACGCAATCTTTGGAAAGGAATCAGTGCAAAGAAATCAGTAAAAAGTGCAATGGTAAAAGCATTGCACTGTGAAATTTGACGTCAAAATTGTTTGAATTACCTTTTTAAATTATGTTGTAATATTACATTACATGTTTCTTACATTATAAACTACAAATATATGTGTCGATTCTGCTCATATTTGTAGCAACCGTAAGATCTGTAAACCTGTAATTCATTTATTAAAATATGGAATTTTGAAGTTCTGTGGAAGATATGACTTCTCCTAGGTCCCTAGGATTACTCGTAAGTCTCTGTGGTATTATCTTATAGGTGTACAAGAAATCGTAGTATCGGCGTTTGATTTTAAAATCGCAGCGCTACCGTGGATAAATCTGAACCTCTGTAAGCTACACGGAATTTTTGTAATGCACGTGTTTAAGTGCGTATTAATACAAATACACAAGTTGATTTAATGTGAATGTCACATATAACACAATCCTGATACATCATACACTCAGGATCGACGCCAAAACACGATTTGTTGTGTAGCATACAAGGGCTTTTTTTTGGTTGACACCAGGTGGCGAACGCTTAGCTGCAAACTCCAATACTGAGAACTTCAAAATTCCACCTTTTAATAATTGACTTAAGCCTTGGTCTATCTACAGCGCAAACCGCACGCGTAATGCGCAAAGCGCAATCCGTCATCCATTGCTTTAATGTTTTCTTATGTAGCTGGTCTAAGTTAAGCGTAATGCGGTTGCGTAAATAAGTTTTCCGCTGCGCAGTGCGCATCAGTCGCCTCGTCGGCAATTTTTACGCAGCGCACAGTGTTGGTCGTAGCAATATTAAGCAATTGAAATGGTGACAAAGACGAAACACTTTTGTAAATTTACCAAAGAAGACGAATTATCATTAATCGAGTGCACCCGACCACCTCCACCAAAGATGGGATACATTTCATTTCTTTCTTCCATCCTTAAAATCATCGACATTATTTCTTCATCGTTATTTTCTTCCTCTAACATAATAGCAACTAATTTCCGTTTAAATTTATTCATTTTTCTCTTCAAATTTTATAAAATGACAGCAGTTAACAACATGCGCTTCAGCGTAATACGCAGTATAGATAGACCGCTTCGTGCGTAGTGCGCGTATGCGCATTGCGCACTGCGCATTTACGCTTGCGGATTGCGCTGTAGATAGACCAAGGCTTTACAGGCTTACAGGCTTACAGATCTTACGGTTGCTATAGATATGAGCAGAATCGCTCCAATAATTTCTTAAATAATACGATCAATCTAGGTATTTGTTGTTACTAAATAAAGAATGCCAGGAGAAAATAATTAAAAAAATCAAGTGGTTTTTGATATTGGATCCACATGGCTCAAATCTTATCTAAATAAATATTATATGAGAACTCTATAAATAACTGTTTTAGTCATCTCTGTTAACTCATCTATTCTATTTGCATTTCAAGTATGATTTTTTTTAATGTTTCTAAAATACAATGATTTTCAGTTATCAATGCGAGAATGGGATATACCCTATGACGAATTACAAATAGGTGAAAAAATAGGAACCGGTCGTTTCGGTAAAGTATATCGAGGTTACTGGCATGGCGATGTAGCAATCAAGGTACTGAATATGGAGTGTGTAAATGACGAGAAAACATTGGAGCAGTTTAGAATGGAGGTTGGCCTCAGAATCAGTTAACACAACATGATTCCCTTTTGACATTATCGAATTGCAGGTCTCCACCTTCCGAAAGACGAGACACGAAAACCTAGTTCTCTTCATGGGCGCTTGCATGAAACCACCTCGCCTTGCGATCGTCACAAGCTTGAGCAAGGGCAACACCCTGTACACACTCATACATCTCCGAAAAGATAAGTTCAACATGAATAAGACGACGATCGTCGCCCAGCAGGTCTCGCAGGGGATGGGGTATCTGCACGCGAAAGGAATTGTGCACAAAGACTTGAAGACAAAAAATATTTTCCTCGAAAACGGCAAAGTTGTGATAACTGACTTCGGTCTCTTTAGTGTAACTAAATTGTGTCATGGAAATAGAAAGGGGGACAGTTTAGGGATTCCCCCTGGCTGGCTGTGTTATCTTGCACCGGAAATCGTGCGAAGTTTGAGGGCCCATCAGGCACACGATGAAGACTTACCTTTCTCCAAGGCTTCCGATGTTTACGCATTTGGGTAAGCAATCTTATCAATCTTTTCAAAAGGCGCTATATTTTTTGTACATCGCAGAACCGTTTGGTATGAACTACTATGTGGTGAGTGGCCTTTTAAAGGTCAACCCCCTGAAGCTATAATCTGGCAAGTTGGGAAGGGTATGAAGCAACCACTGGCCAATCTTCAAGCGTCAAGGGATGTTAAGGTACTTCATTTTTTTAGAATTTTGGTTGTAATTTGTTTGTAATGGTTAATAGGATTAACTACAAAAGGAAACTTTATTTATTAATTAATATCTTGTAGGATATATTAATGGAGTGCTGGTCGTTCCGTCCCGGTGACCGTCCGGATTTCATACGGTTACTGCAAAACTTGGACAAACTGCCAAAGAAGAGATTGGCTCGTAGTCCTTCTCATCCTATACACTTATCTAGGTCGGCCGAGTCGGTCTTCTAAGAATAAGAAAATGAAACCCCCTTGTACGTGTCTATCATTGTCTTTTGCCTTGCTGAGAGTTCGTATCTCGTACCTCTATTTCACACATAATTAAAGTGCAAATTCGTGGTTTGTGACAGTCGTAAATATTTATTACTCTTCGTTTATGTACAGTTTGATTTTACTTACCGGACTGAGTTTACATACCATTCTTTTGTATTCTTATGTTTGCGTCTTTTATCGTCTTTCAAGTACAAAGTTTAAGTCTCTTGCAATACGTAACGAAATTTTTTTACCTGTTGATTTACAGTTCGCGTTCGTTTATCGATTTTGTTTTAAAACGAAACAAAAGTGACTTCTTGAATTATAGTAGATATTAAAAGTAATTTAGATTCTAAAAGTTTTAAATTGCATATAAAAAAAAATAATAATAACAAGTACGTCAACACACTAAAACTGTATAAATCGTGTGTGCTTCACTTTTTCACAAGTCTCTGTGTTTTAAATGACAAATTGTTGTTCGTTAGATTTAGGATTGAAGAATTATTTAATGGCTATTCTAAAACATTTCTATTTCATTTTGTTTGCCTTTTTCTTAAATGTTATTTGCACATTTCGTTTTGACGTTTTTTTATTTCAAAATTGCATCCATCTTTTGTCTATTTAAAATATAATTTAAACTTACCTGTTTGAGTATTAATGGGAAATGTGTAGATAAAAGATTGGAACTTTAAATTAAAAAAATATTTTTAATTGGTTGTTACCGCTCATAAGACTATAAATATTTTAATGTAATTAATTCGGTTACAGTGATTAAATGATAGTTTCAGCCTTCATAAATTTTTGTAAGTATTACAAGTTTTTTAAAAAAATATTTATTATCGTTTGTACGTCTTGTTTGGTTCGAATCGACAATGCGCTTAAGTATACACGCACTCGAACTAGTGTACGTATAATTTACTGTTAATTTATTTATTCGCAGGTGTTATCACAGATTTGTAAATAGTGTGTATGTAAATAATTTTCGTTTCTCGAGATTTTTGACGTCTCTAGTACTATGTATATATGTTTACAATGCATTCCCAATTGTTTGTTTCTGTGCTCTAGTCAATTTACGATTTTTCGTCAAGCTTCGGCCATATACTTAAATACGCTTAATGACGATTAGGAAGTTTTGGTTTCGTGGCCGAAATTTGATACAACACATTCTGATCTACAGTCAATGTAAATGTATAAGGGACTAGGGTTAAATAAAAACAATATTCCATTACTTACTGCATTTTATAATAACTGGACCTCGGACATTTCGGAGCGTTGCCATGCTCACGCAATACGAGGACCGGTGAAAAGTGCCCATTTATTGCGTAGCCGTGGCAACGCTCCGAAATGTCCAAAGTCTGATAATAACTTAGAATTTTTTTAAAGGAAATAAGAAATAACGTTTGAGTTAGTTTTTGAGAAAAATCTTTACAAAAATCTCAAATAGATTTCTTAAAAAGTAAGAATATTTTGTCTGACAAAAAACTAAATAGGGAAAGACAACGACAAGGCTGTGATTGGAAACTTTTCCAAAATTGAATATTATTATATTATTGGCAACACTCATTTTTATTGAAGAGATCCAAAGATGTGGAATCATACTGAAATATTAAAAACAAGCATACTAACAATATGGTATAAAAGGCAATTGAGGAATGGGCACAAGAAGAATATGGTTTAATACGTCAGGCAATACAGACATACAGACAGTGCTCCCTAATCTACCCTAAAACGCTACGAGCGGTACCTGAGCAAGTTAGCCCTTAACCGACTCGGGCCCCGACCAGAGCCATCGGATTGAGATACGCCCAATCAACGCGCAGGGCAGCCCACCTTTTGGTGGCTGACACTATAAAGTGTCGTCCTGCTACCAGACTGGTTCGGGGTTGCACGCCCCTCGCCCCTTCTGGTCAAGGGAGACCTATCTAATCTCTACTAGTTATCCAGGCTAGTACCGGAACTGAGATCCGCAGTTTACACGTCGGGATGGGGTGGGCATCATCCCTAGCCCTAGCATGCGGGGCATCAACCACTGCCCCCGTGAGTCCAACCCAGTCGACCGGTGGAGGTCCCCTCTGCTCGCTCCACTCCAGAGGAGGGGAGGGTATCCTCCGGGCTTCACTGGTGGGAAGTTCGGCCACGACCGAACAAGTCGGCCGAGTCCCACAGATTAGGTTACGTGCAACCCAGGCACTGGTACGCCAACTCGGGACGGTGGGCTCGTCACCAGGCAATACAGAAGATTGATATTTAAGCGGCCCCTAGACTGTCAATAATAATGCGCAATAATATTGTACAATAAAATTGAGATTTGCCCTAGACAGCCGACTACGATTGCACAATATACAGCCAGTCAGTTAGTTGTTAACTTTTTAGCGGCAAACATGCTAATTGATGTTGAAACAGCTTGTGTTGTCATCGCATTGTCTGCGAGCATTCGTAATAAACGGAAAAAGAAAAAGCGCAGATGGTTGAAAGACTGTTCATCTTTTTACTTGTTGCTGTAATTTTTTGATTTTATATCCTACAAGGCTGGCAAATTTCTATACACCTCGATGCACTCTGAAATGAACCGCCTTTCCTCCTCTTTCGTTGCCATGAGTTCCGCACTCGAGGAAATACTGAATAATATTGCACAATATTAACCACACACTGCATCCTTTTTTCAGATTGCGCAATAAATATCAAACCTTCCTTGATCTGCTCAATATATTGCACAATGTTTCAATATCATTCACAGACTATCAATAATATTGCGCAATATGAAATATTGTGCAATATTATTTACAGTCTAGGGGCCGCTTTAGGGAATAATTCAAATCAGTAAATATTTGTTCAGGTGATCACTAAGACAGAAGAAAAGAAAAAGATTTAATCTTGTAAACAGTCGATTATTAGTTATCACCAAAAATAATTGAAATTTTTTAAAATTTTTGTTCGAATAAAATATTCTTTTCTTGAAGGATTTGCAATCCTTGATTAGTGGCATAACGCGTCTAAAATATAACACTATTTTGAATACCTTTACTGTATCTTTAATTGACTACATTTTAACTAATAACATTGATTTCATATGCCAGACTTCTAATTTTAATCCAGGGTTATCTAATCATTTTACTCAGTGCGTTACTATCAAATTGGATCATTTGAAAGATAATATTGATGTTCTCCCTCCCAAAGGACGTAAAAGGATAATCAATGAACAGAACATATCATATTTTCGATGGATATTCTCTAAACATTTTCAACCTAACAGTCTGATGAATTGTAATAATGATATTGATATTTTATTATAAAAATCCTTTTATGAACAATTTAAATGGTGCTATGAAGTTTCTTTCTCCATCCGCGAATGTCGCTTACACGTTTCAAATTTTCACTCGAAATTAATGAATTATATTGGCAATTACAAAATTTGGATTCTTTAACTAAAATAACTGGAGTTAATTTGTTAAAATCTGCTCCAAAAGCTAAGGCTTCTCTACTTGCTCATAAGATTGCTGTTGAAAAACAAAATCATTGTATGTCTTTCCTCGGTAATTCTAAAAATAAAACTCGCGCACTGTGGTCTCTAATTTCTCCCAAAGATATCTGTTAATATCTCTGCTAATGATTTTGCTTTGCATTTTAAGAACTCGATTAATCAGGTAACTTTCCATTTTTCCAACACTTGTGAATTCTCTCCATGTCTCTAATGATGTTTCATTCTTTTTCAGCCCTATATCTGTTTCTGAGGTAACAACTGTTATTAAATCTTTGAAAAACTGTAATTCGACTGGGCCAGATGAAATCTCTATTAAGGTTTTAAAACAGAGCGCAGATTTGATTGCACCTGGCTTATGTGATATTATATTCAATGCATCTGTTGTGTCCGGTAAATTCCCCAACGATTTAAAGGAAGCACATATCGTGCTTGTTTTTAAAAAATGAGAAAGGACTGATTTAAATAATTACCGTACCATATCCCTAACTAACACCATATCTAAAATAATTGAAAAGTTGGTGTACAATAAACTGGTTGGCTTTTTGGATAAATATGAAATACTGAATAATTGTCAATTTGGATTTAGACCTAACTTATCTACAGAAACAGCTGCTATTGAATTAATGCAACGCTTTCATAATGAAATTGATTTGATTCTCTTTGATTTAAAAAAGGCCTTTGACTCCATCAGTATAGCTATTTTGTCCCATAAATTATATTGTATAGGATTGAGAGGAACTGTTAATCAATGGTTAGTTTCTTTTTTTATCAAACAGGAAATATAATGTCAAATGGAATTCGGAGCTTTCTGATGAATATTTTTTAAATGTTGGCACTCCACAAGGCAGCACTCTAGGTCCTCTTCTTTTTATATTATATGCGAACGATTTACCTGACTACCTTCCTAAAGGGAGAACATTTATGTATGCTGATGACACGGCGGTTGCTTCGGCTGAAAACTATGATGAAGCTGTTCAGAAACTTAAGGATACATTTGATCAGTTGACCGAGTTCCTGCTAGAAAGAACGCACTGGTTCCTAATTTTGTTCCTAATGTTACATTAAATAAAACATTTGAATTTGATGTGTGAGATAATAGCTCAAATCCCCAAATGTTTAAATGCTAAAATTTCCAAAATTTTGTCTATTAATTCTAACAACTTTGTTAAACGAAGAGATACTGGTAAATTTTCCACTTGTATACGATATCGATGTATCGTATCGAAAATCCTCATTTTAGTTTCAAATTGACAATATTAATACAAAGTGGACAAGAATAACTGTTTGAGTTGGCAATACAATTGAGAGCATAGTTTTATTCGACTATTTGCAACACTGCAACCGAATATATGTTTTGTTGATTTATTTGACATAACATCAACAGCCACAAGGTTATGTGAATAAAAACTGGCGTTTTAATTTGAATTTGAAATGTCAAATGACGCTTGTAAAGTGACGGCTGTCAGTGTCAACCGGAAGTTACTCCAGTTGTACCATTTAAAAATAAAATTCAGCACTGCCAACTCAAACAGTGATTCTTGACCACTTTGTAGATTAATATAAAAAAATTGTTTGTTGATGTAATTTAAATTGATAAATTTCAACTCGCGCGTATTCTACGGGTTCCTGTAATTTTGCTAAATCTTTCATCACTGACTAAAAGATGGCAGGCGGAGGAAATTTTTTAATTACGAACTATACAGTGGCCGTCAAAAAGTCGGCTTCAAATGTGAAAAATTTTCAATACTGAAATGTTGTGTCATTTTTATTGTAAAAGTCAAATATTCCATAGCCAGTGCTACTTTCTAGTATTTTTAAAAATTCTTTTTTGCCCTTTATTTCAGTACCAGAGGATGTTTGAAGAAATCAAATAAAAGAATCAACTTGTAATTTTAATTCTGTATAACTTTTATCTTAACTATTTTGCTGTAAAATTATTAGTAGAGGAAATAATTGAGAATCCTTATTTTTATATGTCAAATCCTGTCTCGGAAAGCAATTCTACACCCGGTATGCACACTGGTGAATGCACCGATATGGGTGCTTTCAATGCACCGCGTTCATTAACTGGCCCATCTCTAAGTAAGTGTATTATAAACAATGGTAGACTGTGTAGTATATTTAGTTATCACTTTGGATGCTTTGGACAAGAAACTACTGTTAATATGTCACTCTCCTGTTTATTCTTTATTCGTTGGTTTTGATGAACTTTTTTTCTGTACAGATTTCTGTAATCTAGCTGATCTATATGCTATTAGATAGATGGTACTGCATGCGCTTGAAATTTACCGTCACTAAATACATAATTAATCATTAATAATTAATAATTATTTAACAGCAAGATCATAATAATTATTTATTTAGTGACTGTATTGAAATTTTTTGATTTGAATTGAATTGAATTTCCATTTTGGAATCTCGTCATTTGTTAAATGGGTAACAGGGTAAGCCATCTGGATTGCAAAGTTTGAAGAAGGAAAGCTTTAAGGCTCAAACAGAATGCAACCCCGTTATCTGTCAAATGAATGTTAAATTCAAAGGTTTAAATGTCATTGCATAGAATGAACGACGTCAAGCGGCATTGTACGTCAGACGTCATAATACATAACCAAATATAACTCCCACCATCGCATCTTCATCTGGTAATATCTTTTATGTGAATAATACAACATACAATTCATCTGGTGTAACATATACATATACAATAAATATAATATAATATAAATAGCGGGTTTTCAATTAAAGAACTTCTCGCAGTGTGCCATGAAATGACAAAGACCGAAAAAGGCATGTCTTAGCTTGTAACACGTTTGCGTTGTCAACTGACAGATACATTTTGGCATTGTTAAGATTTAATTTCTGTCCTACTGTCCTGTGAAATGGTTTTCATGTTAAAGCAGAAATCGTTTATGTTTAAATCCAATTTTCGCAATGAACATTTTCACATATGAAATATCTGGAGAGTCCTTCTTTCTTCAAAAGTAAGGTTATATTTCCTTATTACTTGTGCCACATACGCAGACATACGTTTTCGACATCATATTTTTCCATAGAATGCTAGAGAAGTTTTTTTATTTGAAAGCCCTTTACTTGAAATTTATTCATTTGCGGCACAAGTTAATTCTATTTTTCGGTTAGATTGACCATGGCCTTCTAAATCAAAAGCGAGTTCTGACTGGCCTGGGCGTTTTGAAAAATTTACATTGAATTTTTGTGTTCGAGAAAACGCCAAAAGTCGACACTTTGGCGCTGGTTATGGGGCACTGACGGCAATGAGTGAAGTGCACTGTCATTACTGTCAATCAAAGTGAGTTCACGCAAAATTAATTAATACTGTAATTACCGTAATACAACATAATTTATGTGGTATAAACTTTATAGATTCATGCACAAATCATTTGATCTCGTCGGAGTGAAGTACGCTTGCGCAGTAAAGAAAGACTGGCACTTTCGTGTTATGAATAATTACAACAAGTTACATAAAAGAGTTTTTCTACTTTGCGTTCACAATGAACTCATTGTGACACCAAAAACAGTTTCACAATGAAGCTCATTGTGAAACTGTTTTTGGGGAAATTTTAGTCAATTTTTAATTGAAAATATTTAATAGATTTTACAAAATAATTCATTATTTATTTGTTATTTAACACAGTACTCACAATGAAGCTGGATAAGAAAAATTAATAACTTGTCAATGTGTTTTTTGTTTAAAACGAAGGGTTGTCAGTGTTGCCACGCATTACAACTAAAATTCCCCATATACTAAGGAGATCCGATTTTTAACAATATTTTTCATATTTTTGTTCAGTAAGTGACGCAAAGTAGAAAAAATACTATATTTTACACGTTTCACAAGAGGCATTGTACCACTCGTTCTGTTAGGGCACTCCGAGCTTGCTTCGCTTCGCTCGTCGTACCCTAACCCTACTCGTGTTACAATAAGCCTTCTTGTGAAACTTGTAAAATAATATACTATTCGACTTTTGATAATGTAAAACGTGTTAAAAATAGGCGTTGATAATTACGCACAATGAGAAAAGAAGCTTTATTATACATGTTGTAACTTACCACAGAAATTCAGAGTATATGCAGGTAAGATTTTAAACTGAAACCGTAATAGTTTAATGCCAAATTAAGTTGTCGAAATTGGACATAAATACTCCACCTTATTCCAACGTAAATAATATCCAGTATGCTCAAATTTTTACAACAATAACATTAATTGTTCTTACACGAACTCATCCACCATTCACATGTGACAGAACTGTCAAAATTTTAGGTTAAGAAAGCGCCCTGTAAGCAGTGCTTGGCGGAGCACGCCTGAACTCCACTTTTGCGCAGGCCAGATAGAACTCGCTTTTCATTTAGAAGGCCATGAGATTGACAACGTTCCACGCCGCTTTATCTGTGCATGTCTTTTGAAGTGACAGCGTTGCATTCTGTTCGACCCAGTGTTGCCAGATTGGGTGACTTGTCGCGATTTGGGCTACTTTCTGCATACTCTTGCGATATATTTTTCAAAAAAGTCGCAGTGCGCTTTTTGGGCTACTTCTGAATGTTTCTGCAAAAATATTTTTAGCAATATCTATAGAAAATTAATTTGATTGTTTAAGAAAAAGAAAAGATATTTGTAGACAGTGGATACACAATTGACTATTAATGCGTACACTGGTTACCCAATGTAACTTACCGATATTGCAATGCAGTTTTCATGATTTAATGTTAGGTCACAGTATAAGAATCTACAAAGTAGTGACATTCGATTATAACTGTCACATTTGCCTTTTTGTTTGACACCTACTGATTTACAAATTACATAACATTTGCATATAGGTATCAAACAGTACGGCGGTTTTTTTTTTGACACTAACGTTTAAGTGTCGCTACTGGGTAATTACTTATACTGTGGTTAGGGTTAAACCACCTTGCAACTTTTTAACCACTGTTTTTTAAAAAGTGACACTTTACAAACTAAAATTAACATTTAAAGTATCTAACATGTGTTTTTTTTAAATGCCATAAAGGTTGGCCATGAAAATTAGAATTCATGTCGTAGCTTGGCATCTAACACATGCCAAATCTGAAAATTTAAAGTAAATGAATGGAGCTAAGACATGAATTTTCTTTTCCACAGCCACTCCTTATGGCATTTTTAAAAAAACACATAGTACTTTAAACGCGGTCGTAGAAAAACAATATTTGTGCGACTTTTGGGCGATATTTGATAAAGCGCGTGCGCCGTCGTGGAATTATATCTGGCGACACTGGTTTGACCCTTTAGGTTGACATTACCAACATTACTAATAGTGCGATTGCTGGGGAGGGGGGGGGGGTATTTCTTCGGAAAAATGAAAATCCTTTGCTTAATATGATTTAAATTACAACGAATTCGCATTGAAAAAAAAAGGAAGGCGACTATTTAAGTATTAAAAAAACGAAAAATATAGCTTAACGAATAGCTGAAGAATGATGACAAAGATAGCTGATAGTCAAACTGAAATGATGTTTATTTTTACTTGTGTTTTAGTTTATTTACACATTTTAGAAATGAAAACGACAATCTTTACAATGACATAATAATTTTATTGGTAAGTAAGTAACAAATACAAAACCGACATGAAACACTTGAAACGAGTCTTTCGTTCAGTTGTGCCTCGCGAGGCCGATACTGACGGCGAACTGTTTGCACCGATGTGCCACCTCCTCTTGAACTAAACTAAAACACATGGCGACGATGATTAGTCCGAGGAACAAGTAGATGCAGCACGCGAAGAGCTGCGCTTGTGTGTGGAAGTCGGGCGTCTGCGGCAGGACGTCGCTGACGCCGATGGTGGACAGCGCCACAAAGCAGAAGTAGACGGCGTCGAGGAAGTGCCAACCTCGGGCGGACGCGAACGCCGACGCCCCGATGCACACGTACACGCTGAATATTATAAACACTAGAGTTGCAGGCACTGTTGGTGATGATTGATGAGGAAGGTTTTGTATCCTCGCGTTTTCCGGGCGATAGATTAACGGGACTCTGGAAGGTGTATCGTGTACACATCCGCTACAACAAAACACAAGTTTAGGTTTCCTTCAAGGATAAAAGATGAGATTCACAGAGTAAAATAATTTTGAAGTTTAACGCGGTTTTGTTTGGCTTTTTCTACGCCAGCTGCGGCTGCGACCTATTTCTCCTTCCATGTTCGACTTATAAATTGGGGAAACTCGGTACGATATGATTCCGAATACAAAACCGACATGTGAAAATCTCTCACGTAACTCACAGGCACCAAGTGGGAATCGAACCCACACCTGCAGTTACAGAAACAAGTGTCAAACTCCAAATCCAAAAAATAGCTTATAACTCATAAATAAAACTGTAATCCAGAACTTGCCTGTGTTCACTATCCTCTGTGTCTTCAGCCTCTTCCACATCTGATGTCGTCAACGAACCCGGCACAGATCTGGATGGTGTGCCGTGAGGATGCGGGGGAATTACATGCGAATCCGTCAACATTTGCCGGACTTGCCCTTGCCTACATCTACCTCTGGAGTGACTCGCACGCACCGTCGCTAAAATGGCCCTTTTCGGGACCTCTTGGTGGTCCGCGTGTTTATAACTGTTGTGAGGCATTATTTGGATCGTGCAGTCTGCAAAAGCATGTTATTGCCAGTAATTTTCATTTTCTTGTAATCACACATACCATCGTGTGTGCTCTTGCATGAGTGTTTCCCAGTGGGACTGGAGGGTGCTCGGTGGTAGCCTACTACGGAGTTGATGGCCTTCGACGATTCTTGCTTGCAGCAGAGTTTCCAGTAGATCCTTTTAACCCCGTTGGCTAACATTGACCCCAAAAGTGATAACAAGATCAACATTAAGGGCACGCCGATTAAGGCGTAGAACATTGCTATTATTTTTCCGATCGCTGTTTTCGGAGAAAGGCGACCGTAACCTAAAAGACAATGACAAAGCTACCAATCGAACAGGGAAACGATAAATTAATTTTTGTTAATAAAAATTTTACATGTAATGAATGTTTCTTACCGATGGTTGTTAGTAAGGTAAAAGTGTATAAAAGGGCCCCTCCGAATGTCCAGTGTGGTGCCGTTGCATTCGACGAGTTTCCCGTTTTTCCGGACTCGATTATTATCCTTTCGAATCGCTTCAACTGTTCGGTCACCAAACGTGTCCAGTTCTTTTCGTAAAGGACGTTCAGGCGTTCTGAAATGATATAATTTTAAATAGCATTTTTAAGCAAAGTAATAAATGCAAGTAATGGACGAAGAAAGTTTCTTAAAAAAGAAACATAAACGTATGAGTCTGAATCAACGGGACTCAATGATTTGAAACCAACTCGAACAATTAGAGCCTTGAAAATAGTATTAGGAAAATGTTACTCTTATCGCTAGATCACTCGAAGAATATAGTCGCAGTTGAAAATCTTGAAAAAAGAAATGCAGATGTCAACAAGTACATGCACACCTGTATCACTTGAGTGGGCGTACCTACTAAAAAAAAAAAAAACAACTGGTATGGACTACTTCATGAAAATATTTCATTTAGAAGCTATGCGCGGGATGGAAATGTTTTGAATTTTATTGTCACTGGTGATGTCATTTTACCCCTCTTAGAGACGCCGACAGTTTATTTAAATACAGTTCCTGTCAAGTTTCTTTAAGGTAGTTCTTGAACCTAATCATTGCCTGTTTATTCCCGTTGCGAATTTTTCTCGGGTCGGGTTTCGTCAAATAATCAATTAAATCCCTCCTTAGTTTTATTAAATTTGTGTACGACAGAAAAGAAATATTTCTGTTCGCGAGCGTTTTTGGTTTTGTTTTAATAAATTTAGCAAGTCGTTAGCGAAGCGCTTTCGCCATAAAATTGAAGTGAGCAAAAACCAATTCATTTGCCTAGTATTTAGTAATTAACAAAAGCTCTAATTGTATAGAATGCCGTTTCTTCACCGTCTGGATTAATTTTGATTGTATTGCTTGTATTTTCCTTATTGAATTTTGTGTTATTGTCACGATGAGTAGTGCTCGCTGGAGAGCCTTCACCGTAGTGTCTCCACCATGTCACGATGAGATCGTAGGGTTGCAGGGCGTAGCGTCAGATGAACTTACAACAGCGAAAACAAAAAATATACCTCTTTATTGTCTGGTAAATAATTTAACAATTATTTAAATATGGGGTTTGCCAGTCCAGGGGTTGGATGCAGCGTCCTGTGTCTGCTGGGATTCAGCAGTGGAGTCTGGGGGTTCACTTGGTGGGTCCTGATGGTTGCAGCAATCCGTCCAGATGAGTGTAGGGGTGAGACCGTGTTGATGGCTCTGGTGAGTTCCGGCAGCGTAACGATGTCTTCGGCGGTGGGTGTAGTCGGACGTCGGCGTCGATAGATGGCAAGGGCTGGAGCGACTTAGCGACGGCGATGGTGCTGGTAACGGCGACGGCCTTCTGGATCCTAGCGGTTGAGTCGGGAGCTACGACGACGGTTTTTTTAGACTGGTCCGTGGCTTTTTATGCTAAATTTGTGATGAGATTAACAATCATAGTGCGGTCAACATGTCCTATTAAACGGTAACACTTTCGTAAATAAAAATGATTACATTGTGTTACGTTCAAATCTCGCGCCAAAACATCGTGGCGATACAGTATCATTCAATTGCGTTTTAAGACAGTTGGCTACCCTGCCTCCCTCCTTTTTATTATTCAACGCTCATTCGTGTGACACACCACGTGACTGTTTTTCGGTTTCGTATCCTAGCAACCTTCGCCTGTTACAAATTCGCCTCGTTGAGTTCCTTTCTTGTTCGGAAGTGTGTTACAAGTTAGACGTGTTTTACGTGCATAGTAAAATTATCGGAGTTTTCGCTCTTTGGGAGGAATAACTCATTTGCGGCTGTGCCGGAAGATCTCGTGATACCTTCCAACGCATTTGGAGGTCATTTTAACTCCAATTCCAATCCCGTGAATGTATTAGGTAATGTAAAAAGTGCAATGGCGGGTCTATCAAAATGGCTGCTAATGAAACCTTTTCCCTTTACGTTCAGGCTTTTTTTATTTGGGCGCAGTTTTCTGGCGCAGGCTATTAGACCAGACCCTTTGGCCTAGTTCTCCGGGGGCGCTCCTGCCCCGTAGTCGTACCGAGACCCGATCGAGAAAACCTGATCAACCATCTTGACGATCTGAGCGGATCCAGTTTAGACCAGATTGTCGACGCTTCCTGCGATCGATAGAGGGCGTTGTAACTACCCACCGGCCACTGCGTTTCGGTTGGTATCGCTGATTCTGATGTACGACTGGACGCGCTATCACAAGGTTAGGTTTTCAATTTAATCTGACGTTTTTCGGACCGATCGGTTTAAATTTTACTCTTGGCTCGTGAGAAGTAAACCGCGAGTAAGAATTTCGAACTACGTGTTGCGCTGCGTTTACCGTAGTTAATTTAAGCCTAAAGTAAGCAGTCAATTGTATTAGTGTAGAGTGTTTATTAAAGTGTGTAATAAATTATGTTAACTTTACCTACGATTTTAATTTCTACATTCACGCACACCAGTGAGTAAAGTCTCGCCTCTGTATTTATTATTGATTCAATTTTCTGCACGATTTGGTCAAGTGAAGACGTCGACTGATCGAATTACGTTCAGCTGAAGAGTTGTCTTCTGGCGCCCTTAATAATTTTACCACCTTGATTAACCCGCCCCTTTCTTCACTGTTGCTAGTTGGGGCTCAGCTGATACGGTTCATCAGCGGAAGCTTGCCATCTGATCGGTGGTAAGTAAGAGTCAAGTAAAATAAATTTAAAATTTGGTGACAATTGCTAGTTACGCAAATAATATTACATACATGATTGGTGCGGATCTAACTCGTGTCTAAATAAAAACCTGGTCAAGTAGGCTACATTTAGTAATTCTGCTATGTAAATGCAATGGATAAATTCTCAATCACAATCCACTTGATCAGGTTTTTATTTAGACGCTCGTTAGCATCGCACAGTCTTTAACGTTCTTGCCCTAGTGACTGTCGCATTTCGCTGAATCTATGTTTTCACAATACGCAAAATGTTTACGAGTTGACGGAAGTTCCTTGATACAATTAAAGTTTAAATACCTTATTTACTACCGTGACATTATTATCTATGTTAACTTTTGTGAATTATTGGATTTTCTTTTTAATACTAACATGTGTTCGAAAACTCCCACGTTTGGAGTTGATGTTGGTACGGTAAACGTATGTCGATGCCTGTAGTCATAATCAGTTGATCTCACATATCGTATTTCTTCCTGTCTCAAGTCATGGCCAACTCCAAACGTGAGAATTTTTACCTTCATAAATCTATTTAATTTTTGTAAATTTAAGTACTTTCTAGAAAGTACAGTATTTTATTGAATATAAAAATTCGTAAGACAAAAAAGTAAGAGAGAAGAATAGGTGGAAATTTCATCAATCCCGAAACTATTTATACGTAGCAGTATGGTTAGGGACCAAAATTTCATTTAATATAAAAAGGGACTGAGAGCGATTCCTGGCTGCTTAAAACCCAATCCAGAAACGCACAAAGGAATTGCGATTTAAGTCTTTTATGATTTGACAAAAATTTGGTAAAAAGAGTGAGAACGAAGGAAAGGAAATGTTGTTTATGTGTAAAGTTTTTGTATGAAGTCAAAGATTTTTGAGCTTCGATGTTTGAATCTCTTTCTCACTTTCGTCGTGGTATCTAGTAGTAAAAGAAAGGTATTTCGACAATTCTCAATAATAAACAAAAAATTATCAAAAGAACTCAGTTTTTAGCTCTAGGGGGCGCTACCTCATATAAAGAAGTAATTTTTGAGAATTGTGTGTTTTCTTACTTCTTACTCTTACAATTTGACCGCCTGTTTTTGGAAGATCCTATATAGGCAGTGCAATTTTTCTTGCCCAGGACCGTCAGGTACTTTTGCGCCAGGCTGAACAATGACTTATTGTAATGGTATTTCGGGGGGAAGGCCCCTCACGTTGGGAGCCAATTCATGTAAAGGCTGTTTTACATTATAACATTTTTTGGTACAAAGTGAGAGAGATAAGCTACCACAGTGAATTCTAATTGGTTGAATTGGTATTTCTCACTCACTTAGTAATAGATTTTAGTTAGAAAATGTTATAGTGTAAAACGGCCATAATACTATGTCGGTTGTTGCCTCTTATTTTGAAATTCTTATTGGCTCCACGTTGGGCGCTATTTTTATGTAATGTTTCGTTGATTTGTGCTAATTTTTATTTATAAACTCTTATTGGCCCTTACGTTGGGCGTCAATTTTCTGTAATGGTATTTGTAATTTGTGGTAATTTTTATTTATAAATTCTTATTGGCCCTCACGTTGGGCGCCAATTTTTGTAATTCTCTGGTCAGTTTCTGAAGAAGCAACTTCTGAAAAACAAACTACTCGTCCGGGAAGCAATTGATACTCTTGTTGGTTCCTGAAGAAGCAACAAAAACAAACCGGTCGTATGCGAAACCATAAATTAATAATTCTGTCTTTGATTAATTTTAAAAGTTTAAATTTCAAATTCAAATTTAGCTCAAATGAAAGTTTTTTATTCGGGTAAAGTTAAAATTTTATTTTAAATTAAATTAATCAACTAGTGAGTATTCTAGCGTTTTCCTTTGGTGAAATCCTCCTGTCCTGTTCATAACAAGGATAAAAAGGTTCCTGAATTCCGAGTACTTCAAGGCCCTTCCTTTCAAGCTATACCCTGTACTCCCGAATCTACCATTTTTCTGTTTTCCTTGAAGAATAATGTTCTCGTGTATTTTTAAACAAAATTAAAAGACTACTCTAAGAAATAGAAAAACTTACAATTTACAAAACACAACAAATACACAGAACATTCTTATCAATGACAAGACTGAGTGCCTGTGGGATTCGCGAGAATCGGCATTAACAAAGTCACAATTTTTGATTCGGGTTATTTACAAAACACAACAATGCACAAAATATTCTCATCAAGGACAAGACTGAGTTTCTGTAGGATTCGCGAGAATCGGCATTAGCAAAGTCACAACTATTGATACGGGTTATTTACAAAACACAACAAATACACAAATATTCTTATCAAGGACAAGACTGAGTTTCTGTAGGAATTATTTGAAAACTACATAAACACTTGCATGAAAAAAAAAATAGATTTTAAAGAAAAAATAAAAGACAGAAAGGAATGGATACCATTCTGTCTAAAAGGCTTTTCGCCTTGAGGAGTCAAAATCAAAATAAAGTAATTTACGTAAAAATTATACCCAAAATCAATTCAATACTACAAAATAGAATTTACAAACTAGAATTTTAAAAACAAAATTCACATTTCACCTTTTAAAGACGCTTGGTCGTAATTAGGCCTCATTAAAAAAAGAATTAATGAGTTACAATTGCGTTTAAGTTTTGAGCACAATCAAATGTATTTCGGATCATTTCTCCTTGCCCCTTAATGAAACATACGTTGCAAATTTTCCAAGGTTCCGGATTAAAAAAATCACCGTAATAATTTCCTGTTGTCTCTTCACTTCCGAACGCTGTTATCGGCAGATCAAAAACGGTAACTTTTGCATCATTATAATCACATCAAATCTCGACCAAAGTGAACGAACCAAATGAGAATACATAATTACAAAAAAAAAAACCCAGAGCGCGACCATAAATTAATCCATCGATGCTCAGCGCGTCCAGTTTTTTGCCTGAACGATGGCTCAAAGGAAGGTGTTTTCGATGGTGATTCTAGTAGCTCATTGCGTGAATAATTTTGCTATAGCGGTAAGTACGATTGTGTTCGATGAGATGGCAACAAGGCAATTAATTCAATTTTAGGACAGGACGTTGAAGGTGGACAATTTCGAAGGGCGATGTTCGGAGAAGAGGCACTTGCCTATTGTCTACAGAGAGTTTCAGCTTACGCAGACCGGAAATGGAACTTACTTGATTACTATTCTTGTTGAAGCTAAAGAAACCATACGCGAGCCCATGAAGGTAGGTCCTTGTTTTTTTTTTGTATTTAAATTCCAAATCATTTCAATCAAAACGTGGTGATTTCTTCAACAATATCTACGCAAAATCAAGATTACATACATTTGCAGAGTCGCACTTTGATAGAACGTTGCAGCAAGCATGGCTCATATCGTTGTTCCCCATTTAGAGATATGACGACCGATAATTACTGCGAAGCAATCGAAAGCACGTCAAATCCATTAGCTCCAATGTATAGAGCAATAAAACCCCGATGGAAATGTCCCATACGAAAGGTTGTTGTTTTTTTTTTGGGGGGATGAGGGGACTTCATTTCCTTGCTCTGTTTCTTTTAGGGGACTTACAGAATGGTTAACAGGCCTGTTGAAACCAAGATGATCATGATGCTGATGTCCGATCGTTACTACTACAAATTCAAAACCGAACTTTTCGACAAAGCTTCCGATAGACTCCTGATGTGTATGTCCGGTAGAGGATACCTCGATTAAATAGATTGAAAAATTCTCTCGGCCTTATGCCTCAATAAATGTACGTAAATAGTAAACTTTTTTTTTTGCTCTTTTGCCAATTGCCATCGCCATTGGACAAAGCTTCCGAGATATTCCTGATATGAATATCCGGTAGAGGATACCTCGATTAATTAGATTGAAAAATTCTCTCGTTCAATTTTGGCCTTATGCCTCAATAAAAGTACGTAAATAGTAAACTTTTTTTTGCTCTTGCCAATTACCATCGTCCGCCTCCGAAGACTAAAAGCCTGTCAAAGTTTCCGCAGCGATTAAATCTGGTAATGAGGTTTTCGCGCGCGGATTTTTGCGGTGCGGCGCAATTAACGCGCGCAAATTATAAAAGTTGTGCGATGCAGTTTTTTCTCAAGCTCACTCCCCCCCCCCCCTCCCCCGCCAGCAATTAGAGAAACTTCGAGCTCCGTTTCCGACTGCTGTAGACGACGCCGAAGCCGACGATGATGATGCAAATAGAGAGAGCGTCGAGAAAATGTGATTTTCCGTCGGTAGTTCTTTATCACTGAACAAACCGAGAAGAAAGTTTTTCAAGATTGAAATTTTAATATTCTTTAAACTTGCCCGTGTAATTTCAACATATCAAAATACGAATTTCATTATTTTGTTTCAGAATATGTTCGATACTGATAGATAAAAACTCCCACGTTTAGAGTTGGCCATGACTTGAGATAGCAAGAAACTCTTATCATTACTTACGTGTGAATAAAATAAACAGTTAAGTAAATTGAGGTTAACTGCTGTCAAACCTTCTCGTAAAATTGTATGACAAGTCCCCATAGGGATGAAGCATGACGGAAGTTTACTGAATTGCACGATCTTAAATTTCATGAAAAAATTTCCACCTCTTCCTGGTACTGCAATTTCCATGTCAACAAGTGTATTTCCGGTTAAACTTGTAGTCTGATTTGAATGCAAAATCGCAAATCAAATCCACCATAAAGACTTAATTAAGTAAGGTACATGTTAATATAAATTTTCACAAAAATTCAAAGCTTAGATTAAGACTTTTGCCCAACCCGATTTAATATTGAATGAAATAATTTCTCTATCACAAAATTTTAAAATTGTTAATTTATTTGTTAATGTACAAAAACTTCCTGGTCATATTTTAATTAGCAAGAGACGCGCTCGTGCCACATTAACCCCGTTATTTACGTGAGCTTCCCTAATGAAGGCGGTTCCTTTTGTGCCATCGTCCGACTTCGCCAGTATTTATGGTGGGGTTCATTCAAGCGTCACCCGCAACCCCCAACTACAAATGAGACTGACCCGCCGGCAGGACGAAGGATGAAAGAAAATGCACCAGCAGCTCGTTGGCGCATAGCCGCAGGACCTTCCTCAGATTAGAATAAGTCGGAAGAGAAGGCCTGTTATTGTTCTTACCCTGAAAGTTAACGAGCGACCGTGTAAAACGTCGGGCGCCCTAATTGTATAACGCTAACAGTTCACCTTTCGAGAAGCTCCTTTTTCGAGAAAATACACGCAATTAAAAATTCTTAATACTAGTAGTGTGTGATAATTAGAACGAATGGTCCCTAAGGCGGGGTAGGTCTGCGCTAATCCACCGTTAAATTAATATTTAGCATTAAATTACGCTAAGTGTTACAAATTTCACGCGCGTTTATTTCTCCAGGGTCGCGTCCTGCCATCGCTCATCCCACAGAATTTAACGCGCACCCCTTATGACATCGCTCGCACCCCTCGACTACGCGCACGCATGAAACATTCAGGCCCTTCCGGACGGTCGCCGCCAGGTGAGACTAAAAGCCGCTAACCCTCTCGCGGTCGATGTCCAATATATCCTTCGTTGAAGGCCTTCGGTGTGTCTTACGGAGATTTCCCAGTGGAGGCCCCGCGGATGAGGGTATGGCTCGGGACGCAGGGGCGATTAATTTCGAAAGCAAGAAGGGTCGTTAATTGGTTTGCGGAGGCGCGCTTTACCGAATGTGATGCCTTATTAAATTAAGGCACTAAATGTTCGTATAAATTACCAGTTCGAACGAGGGATGCGTTTTGCGTTACGGTGGTAAATCTCTTAAGGAAGGATTTGCTCTTTTTAATGAATTAAACGTTTGCCTTATGCTAGGCTGCTTCTTCCTAGAATTCTATACATTGCGATCCCGATTATTTGAAGAAAAACACAAACTGGCGTAGTTCTAGGACACTTGGCCTGTTCATCCGAAATGACCGAAGTTCAATCCCTTTTTACGTCCTTTTACCAGAGTTGATTGTTAATAATAATAATAAAAAAGAAAAAAATGTCTGTAATTCTTGCATCCGAAGAAGGGCCGACAATGACTATAGGTGGTCGCTGAAGAATTTTTTTTTCTGGCGCTAGTTCTTGCACCTGTCGACAATGACGTCATTAAATCACAACCAGCTGCTTTTGTTGAACCTTTCCTAGGTGTAAATGCGTGAGGTCCTACAGCTTCATAAATTTTAATTGCTGTCGGTGTCCTTGGTTTGTGACTACAAACAAGAAGAAATTAACTGTACAAATAAAAAAAAGAAAAATGAAAAAACTTACGAGATAATTATATCAATAGCAAAACAATTGAAATTGCTTCATAATGTGGGCGACGGGTGGTTAAGAACAATGATAACAGAAGAAAGTGGATGAATTATCCTTTACTTTCAACTTTATCAATTTTTAGTATAAGGCTTCGTCGAAATACTATGTCCGCCTAGATTCTAGATATCTCGACGAGAGTAAGAGAGAAGTTCTATTGTGATGCCCAAACTAAGTCTTAATTTCCAAAATTAATCACACCACAATAATCAACAATTTTCACCTCTTCTCCTCAATCTTTTACTGAAATTTTAATCAGACCGTAAAGGACCCAAGTAGCAATTTCTTTGTTTGTAGGTATCTACACGGAGAAAAATCGTATTGTTAATTTTACCATAACCGAACTTGTTGAAATATTGTTGTTTATCTTCGTACAAATATTGACTTGAGAGGACCACACGTTGTAAATGCGGGTACAACTATTTTATAGTAAATTTTTGTTTGAATATTACTTTTAAGAAGTAGTTGGACAAACAAGTGTTTGTTGTTAGAACAACAACAAATTAATATTTATTATTTTGTGTTTACTACACTAATTCATTATTTTAACGCCGACTTGTCTTTGTGAATGCATCATACTGTACTACTACATTATTTTAACACTGACATATCATTTGTGGATGTATCACCACCAATTCGTAGTTAAAAACTATAATATTGATGTTGGGTTGACGCCAAGACGTGATCAACATTACCAAAAAACTTTGTGTGTTAAATATCTTTATGATACTGATAAAAACTACAATTTCAGTTGTTCACAAAAATAAAGTTGAAGTACCAATGTCAAATTTGTGTCGTATATATGATACCAAATTCTTGTTAGATGTTTCACAATTGTTGATAACTTAACACAATATTTTTTTCCGTGTAGTTTGAGCTTTTAAGCCAGATAGTAGGGAGTTTTTGCAACACATTACGAGAAAAATATCGTTACGTTAAAGGCTCTGTTGCTTAGCAACCTTATGGATCTAACCAATCACAAACAGAATTTTAACGTTTAACGTAAATTTTAACGGAACCTATTGCCAAAAATTCCCTATTGCTACTATCGCCCTGAGGGCCTACGGAATGAGATTTCAGCCCTTGCCCGCCACTACATATAATTTTCGGGATTGACAAAAAATTACGTTCTTTCTTTTTAGAATGATATTGACTTAAAAATAAAGACAAAATTTATATAAATAAATATATTAAGAATAAGTAAACAATTATAAATTGATTAAGACAATTTTAAAACTGATTTCGTATATTAAAACACTCTAGTCCAGCGGTCGGCAACCTTTTGTAAATAAGATTTACGGTTAGTTAATAGCCACTAGTAGGTGCACGTAAACTTTTTTATTGTTTCATATGTTTGTTTTACTAATATTTGTCATCTATTTTATTAAAAAAAAATTAGATTTAGGTCGGGCCGGATAAAAATTGTTTTTCTGTCCGTAGCTTGCCGATCGCTGCTCTAGTCAAATCTGTTAAATTCAGAACGATATACGAGACAACATAAAACAAATTCAATATGATTTTATAACGAGAAAAACAGCATCTCATAATTAAATTAAGCAAATGTTAGTTTATAAAATATAGCCAAAATAGTAAAATCAATAATTAAATTCTCACCCAACCATAGCAGAGACGGACGGAATTTTTGGAGAACGGCCACACACACTAAGACATTCTGTTAATGTCGGTTACACCCTCGGGCTTATGGAGATGTACTCCATAGCAATCTTTACGACCAAATTGCTAGAAGCTGTCTGATCTTGTGCTTTGCCACGGCTCCTTTATATTTGGTTTTTCTAAGGTCAGTTCCGATTACGTTGCATTCCCCATGTGTGCGATTTAGCACGAGGTCGGCTGCAGTTCTTCGAATTTGCAAATGTCAATTATGTCTCATCTCGGCCAAGGCTCTTGACACAGCGAGCCACTGCCACGGTTACTTACATAAACTTTATGTGGGTCGATTTTTCTCCCGGTCGCGTTGCATTGAATTTAACTTCCGTACTAGGCTCTGATAATTATAAGATGCTTTGGATTTTTCTTACAATAAGTTAGTTTTTTATACAAAGTTATTCGTTTCTGTTTTTTTATAGCCCCAAGGAAACGTGTCCGTACATATATTTGTCATCGAATGGGGTTAAAGGTCAACCCCTTCTTTAGGGATTGTTTCTTATGCTAAAGAAGTAACCCTTTTAGTTCTTGTATCAGAAGAAGTATCAACAGTGACGTCATTTTACTGGAGGTGGCCAATCAGCATCCGAAGAAGAAATATCAACAATGACCAGAGGTGTCGCAGATTATTTTTTTTCCAGCGCTGTATTTCTGTCGACAATGACGTCATTTTACCGGAGGTGGCCGATAAGCATCCGAAGAAGTGTCGACAACGACCAGAGGTGGTCTTTGACAATTTTTCTGGCGTGCTACCCTACGACGAAGATGTGTGTGGTCAACCCCTTGGCTACTCTTGTCCGAAAAAAAATTACTTAACAGGAGAATAGAAGCAAGCAATTGATTTGTAAAATACGCGCTGTATCGTAATCGAAAGGGGTCAAAAGAGAGGTCAGGAGAATTGATTGAAATTGAAATTAAATATTTATTTATTAGTTAAATGTTACCAATTAACAATAAATATACTAATTTAACGTTAAAATTATTTAGGAGTTAGGACTTTCAAACTCATTGTTTTCCTTGTTGCTGTGTGTGATTGATTTTAAATTTATGAATTGTTTCTTTTTCGTTGGTTCCTTTCATAAAATATCGAATCTTAGAATGATTTACAATTGAATTTTTGCAAAAGCAAAATTACACGTTACATACATATCTTATAGTAGGACCTCATATTCTGTATAGGCTAAATGTTCTTTTTGAGTACCACATGATCCGAAACTCGAACTGTGTACCATCACGTAGCGCTATCTTATACGGTATGTTAATTTTTTTCTTAATTTCAATTTCTATGACACGTCATGTAGATTTTGAAAAGTGGAATCAGTTAAAATAGAAAAAAATTAAATTAAAAAGTTAAAGAAATTAAATTAAAAAGTTCAAAAAATTGTATTTATTATCCGTTTACTCGGTTTCCTTGTCAGAGCAGGCCGTGTTCTCGTTTCGTTAAGTTGCAGGCATGAATTTTGATAGATGCCAGAATCTGACATGAAAAATTTTATGACAATTCCATAGAAGGAGCACTTCGTAATTGTAGATCAGTATGGAATTGTCATAAAATTTTTCATGTCAGATTCTGGCATCTATCAAAATTCATGCCTGCAACTTAACAAAACGAAACGAAACTGTTTTGATCTATTTGTTTTATCCATATGCATTACAATCGAACTAGCAACAATGTCTCTCTCTGTCAGTAAACTCAAATCACCATCATGAAATTAAACATAACCGTTTCATCTGACGTCTATATTTCATTGTGATACCAACAAAAACATCACCCTAACTCGCCTACTCTGACGAGGACACCGAGTGTGTGGATATTATTGACGAAATAAGAAAGAACATTCTTCAGTCATTGAAAGGGAAAATAACGTTCAGCCGATTGGCAACACTGCTCTCGACTTTATAGATTAAAATAAAATTCATGTGCTTCTTAAAATTCTAATGGAAAATGAATAGTCAGTCACAATTAGTAATTTCTAATTTGTAATTTTTTCGCAAAAGAAGGTAACTCTGATTTATAATGTAAAATGGAATGACACGTTTTGTAACTGTCATTCTCCTTCTTTTTTTTAAAATTTTACCATCGTAATTGATTTGTTTTCGTATTGTGTTCTTTTAGATATTAGCACAAATTTCATTACTTATCTACTAATGCTTTTTTTACGTTTATTTCGTCTTAATTTTATTTGCTCAGTTTCATTTTTCTTTCATTTATCATTTATACGAAGTTCGTATAGAGTGAGCACTTTCAATTGACCCCCCAGTGACCTAGAATTTTAAATTGGGAACACTGCAATGTTGGTATTAAGTTAATGAGCATAACCTCTGAAAATTGAAAATTTGGCCATTACGATGAAGATGTCGTGTTGGATAGTGAATGGCATTTTAATAATTGTCTAGTATACATACAAACACATACTACGTAATTTCATCTTTGAAATAAGACAGTTAGAAATTATTTAAAACATAAATGTAAGCAAAGTTTAAACTAGGCATGCAAAGTAGAACACAAATTTTCTTCCATCTAGGAACCTTTTTGTTACCAACCTCGATCAGTTGAATTTGCTCACTCTGTACCTTCAACCTTCATATACATGTGTTTGTTCTTACAAGTAAAGTCCTAACCTCCAAAACACATTTTAGTTTAAATTTCACGCCTTTAAATTGGGTGCATGATCTCTAGTAAGCAGATAAAGAAATTTTGGCAAAGAGTAGATAACTTATACAAGAGGAGACACTTGAACAGGGAAGTGCAAATTAGAAAAGAGAAAGCATTTACGCCAATTTAAATATCCTTTCGTATACTTTCGAGTGTTTCCGGACAAAAATTGTGTCTCCGATAATCTGATTGGTGAAAACTGTATGCCACACCTTGTGTCTTGCCAACGCTACTTGTTGTTCGTTTCCCCCGTATTTCGCCTACGCCAAGTTAAAGGGAGAACTGATTCGAGGTCATCGAAACTACTCGGTAAAGATCAAACTTACCGACACGGAGTGTCTTTTATTGATTTTTGTATGAAGCGGCACGTTCATTCATATACGATCACAGTGTATTTCACAGGTTTTCAAGAATTGGGAACGTAGTTCCATAATAACGTGTGTCCAACAATTATTGTAGTCCTGGGTGGCTGTAGAGTCAAACGTTTTTAACAAATTATTATTTCAAATGGCATTAAAAGAGAAACATTTATTTGTTGTCTAACAGTCAATATTTGAGACTTCAATTCAACGATACGAAGTAAAAATCGGCATTTATGTGTGATACCACCCAGGACTACAATAATTGTTGGACGCATGATATTTAGTAACTTCTGCAAAAGATCAACTAACTTTAGAGAATTATAAAATTCCAATAACTCTGTATTTTCTCACACGTCTCAACGACGCGACGGAGCCTTCTTTGCTAGCTACGTTTCCTTTGACATTCACATTCCATTAAAATAATAGTGTTTGAAGTTGCTTTATAGTTCATATATTTGGAAAATTGATTTCTAGACGTATACGAGTATATTGTTACGAATTCTGGGTCCGATATAATCGTTTATTAAATTTAAAACAGTTTCTTTAACCTAATAATAATCGCTTATTATTTATCGTTCTATGAATCGATTTTCTGCAGATTTCTTCTTTCCAGGTCTTTCGAGTAGGGACTCTATTTCCAGCTAGAGTCCGCCTCTCGTAACTTTTGCAACATTCGAGACGCTAGATGGCACGGCAATTACAAAAGTAGGTCAGTCAACGACGGGGGTCGTAACAATAGGTTTGTTCTAACAGCACTTTCTGACTAGTTCGGAACCGCTAAAAACAGTTGCCCACCGAAGTAATGACCGATTTTAACGACGCCGTCAAATGTACAATTTTGATGACTGCATGCTTTTAGCGGTTTCGAACTGTTACGAATTGTTGCATGAACAAACCTATTATTTAATCATTTTGAAAATTTTTAAGTTAAGAAAATACTTACGAATCTGAATATGTGTTTAATTGAAAATAGAATAATTTACGAGTTAAATAAAATTCAATTGTGAATTTTATTTATACAGGATGTTTCAAAATAACTATTCCTAACTTTCATAGATGATAGATGGCATCGAATTAACCATTTTTTAAAAATAAAGTGATTTTCCGAAAATTCTTTATTTTCGAGATAATTAGATGTGAAGAATATACAATTTTGAAATAAAATCAAAACGAAAAGTAACGTTATTGTGGATAATTACCCCAAAGTTAGTTTTTTTGACGAAGTTATTCGTTTTTGATTTTTTTATAGCCCCAAGGAAACGTGTCTGTATATACAAAAGTAATAATTCTCTTGTCATCGAATGGGCTTACAGCTATTTTTCTTTTCGTTTTTATTTTTTTATAACCCCAAGGAAACGTGTCTGTATATAAAAAAGTATAAATTCTCTTGTCATCGAATGGGCTTAAAGCTAATTTTTTCTTGCTCAACTGTGATCTGATTAAATGTTGTTCTTTGCTTCTAACGCAAAATTATTAAACAAGGTTAGATAATAGTTTTCAAACGAACCCCTAAAGAATGGGGTTGAGTTTGAGCGATGGTCACATCGAATGGACAGGCCATCGACGCGACGCCGACGTGCCCTAGAACCACACGCCAGTTATACTACTCTAAAGTTTTCTAACTGTTGTAGTTTTGATTTAATATTTACATTAAATGGAACCAGTTGGTGTTGCAGGAAGCAGTCAACTTAGGACAGAAAAAGAACTACTCTTTTCGACCGATGTAAGTAACTTAACCCTTAACTTTTCTAATTTTGTTATTTGAATCTGTAGCAGCCCTGATGAACGTAATAAACATTACCGAAAGCTTGGCAAATCGAAAAGAGTAGTTCTTTTTCTGCCCTAAGTTGACTGCTTCCTGCAACACCAACTGGTTCCTTAAGTTCGCAGTCGCGATCAGATTCTACTTTAAATTTACATTTAATGATACAAATTAATTGGTGGGGGGGGGAGAAATTTCTGCTTGAATACAGGTCGTAAGAAGCGGCGGGTTTTGTTGAATTTAATCTTGGGATGTAATCCAGGCGCGGTTTAATTTTGACTAAACTCCACCTAATTGCATCGACGTGACGTCTCAGATGAAATAGTGTCGAGTTACGAGAACTAATCTCGGTGTGGGGGGCGGTTTTCAGGGGCCGGGCGCGGAGCGGACCATCAAGAGAAAGATTAAGAGATATTAGAAGGCAATCTTCGCGAAAGATCCGGGATGAACTTTTTATTGCCGCCATCATTCTCTTCAAAGGCCCGCAGTAATAAAGTTGCATCCGCTGAACGTATGCTCCCGGCGAGGACCTTTTTCGCCCCCTTATTTATGACGTGATTTATTTGTGTTAATGCGCGAAATGGGAACGGGCGGCGGGCGTCTTTAGGAGAACTTATTTAAGGGTGCTCGCCTCGAATGAAGAGCATTCAACAGGTTCGATTTTAATTGGATTGACGCTGCTTGTTAGTGTAATTTGCACGAAACAGTGTGTTCTAGTGTTCTACCAAGGTCGAGCTTTAACATTTTTATAGAGAAACACATTTTTAGAATAACTTCAATACTTAATATTTTGTTTGTTCTATCAATGTTACTAGCCAATCATGTTACAAAATCAAAAAATTATACCCAATAGTATTCGTCACTTGAAGAATCATAAGTAGCTTAGTCTTTACTTTGATTGGGATTGACTGAAAGCATCTCAAACCATAATCTACTTTTATTAGTGGCAACGCGTCCACAAAGATGTCGTTAACTTTACTGACTGTCGGTTTCGTTTGAGAAGTGGAAATTGTGAAACAGTGCCATGGTAAACTGCATGCTACTTTGAAATTAAATTTTGAAGTTTTTAAAAAACGGTAATTTTGAAAAACCAGGACATAAAGTTAAAAATAAATTCGCGGTGCAATTAAAGGTAAAACCTTTGTGCCTCTCTCACAGTGAAATTAAAAATTTACGAGCAATTCGCATAGTGGAATGGAACTTGTTAGGACGGGGTCAACTCCGAAATGAAAGCCGTGCTTATTTTGGTATTATTAACGTATTAATGTCACGCATAAAGGATGCAATTAAAACTGTAATTCATTTAGTGAATTCCGCGTGTATTTGCCGGCTGAAAAAAGTATATAATCAGGCGGTGCACGTTTTCATTTTCAGTGTTATACAACGCATCACGTTTATCCGTGATCATCGGCTCAATAACGGTTTGCAATTTGTTATTGCTAATGGAAAAGATTAACCTTTTAAAACTGATCGTATTGCAGTTAGATATAAAATTAATCTCGACGTTATTGGAAAAGTGTATGTGTTACCTTTTTTTTCTATATGAGGGTATACAAATCGTGGCAGGTGAGCACGTAAGCTTCTCTTTAAATTCAATAAAGCGCAAAATGCTAAAAAGATTAAATACGTGTGTACAACGTACAGGAAGCAGTGCAGTATGTCTTATTACATGCTAAATTTCTAAATTTATAGCAACGGGCCAACCGAAGCGATGAAAATCTTTACGATGCAATAAAGCAGGCAGCGTGAAACCGTTTTCTCATCGATGCGATGCTTTCGAGTGCCTCTGCTGTAAACGCGCGTCATAAACTTATCGGCATTTTCTTGAAGAAATTAATTTCTACAAGAACTAGTTGCTTCGCAAGCAGTGCACGGGACCAGAAATAAAGCAAGTGGAAATTTATGGCAGGCAGCGTCTTGAATTTCAATCGGAGTACCTTTACAGTGTACTACAATTCTGTAGAATAAGGCAAAGAAGTACGTAATGAAATCCAAGCTGAAGTATTTTAAAATTCTGTACGTATTTTCGTTTATTAAAACAAAAACCTTAAGATGAGTTAATTAAAATTTGGATTATTTAAGGATAGGGGTTCCCGCATCAACCCCTTACAAGAAAATACAAATTTCCATCAACACTCTCCCTTTGAAACTTAACGCTGTCAGTAATTTAACGATTGCAAAACACTGCATCTAAAACGACTCAAAAATGTTGTACCCAAGTGTACAGCTTACTTAATTACTCTGCTCGATACTTCAGATCAAATCCGCCTTATTTCTACAATAGCAATTTACTTCAACTAATTAAGGCGCAAGATCTGTCGAAAATTCGCTCTTTACAACGCAGCGATATTGATTAAACTCACGCTACTTTGGTAGAGTAATTTTAGCAAGAAATTTAACTAAACATAACTAAAATAAAATTGGACAAAAAATTAAAAAAAAAAAAAAAAACTAAAGTAGTGGGATTTGCTGCCACCACCGGAGTTTAAGGGAATTCCGGACCCTGTAATGCTTATTTAAATTACATGGCCGATCAATAATCCTTCGGAGGAGGATCCTTTCAGGCTGTAGCTGTGCAAGGGCGCATTATATTCGCAATCTACCCTACTAGGAATAAAAGTCAACTGTGGGCTCAAAATAGGGTATAGTAACTTAGATTACCCCGGATGGTGCAATTACATAATATGTACACAAACAAAGGAAAAAATATAGACTGACAAATCCACTACCGAATAGGGTGATGAGGAGGCAGAATTCAGCAGAAGAGGACCTCTTATTTGTCTCCCTTTTCTGGGATGGGGCTAGCTGATAATTTTTTAGGGAAGACTCGGCTTCTGGCACCCACACTCACATCGACAGCAGATTTAAATTTTAATATTCATTAAGACGGTCACGTATTTATTTCAAAAAAGAACAATCGAACAATAGCAACGAAGGTAACATTCAAAGATTAAGTTTTGGTAAAAACGAGGACGTTCGTTTAAGACGATCGTTACGCGAACATTCTTGTATCGAGGCTAGGCGAACATTAATTAATTTTTCGAAATTTTTCTCTCCTCTGTGCTATTGTTTACAAATTCAAAATCTTCCCCCTCTTTAATAATTCTTCCGGGAGATGTTGCCCCCTCGCAGTTTAGTCGTTCAACTTTGTCAACTTATATTCATTTCGATCACCGAAGTGCTTTAAATTGCCTAACATTAAGGTGTTATTCGGTCTATTTTTTGACCAGCACTTATTAGCCCGCGTGGGTAACGGTTCCGCTCTCACGAGTGAAAATTGCTGATGATAGATTTATTTATTTTAGCTTATCTTAATTACACTAAGGCCCAGTTTTACAGTCGTGGAATAAGGACGGAATAACTGTTCGCCGAATATCCTTTAACGTTCCTCCATATCGACGTCACGTTATTCTAAGAATAATGCTTATCCGACGATTGTAAAATCGAAGCTTAAGGTGCTCTTACTAAGATTGTTTGGGTTAACTCGCCTGGAAACTGTTTACATTAGGATTGAGTTCGAAATCCCTTCGTTTACTTTTGAAGCGACAAAGAATTTTACTTTAATTAATTTTAGATTTAAAATTTTCGGCTGTTTACACAATCAAAAATATGTCCTGTTGGCCAAGGTCGTTTACGCCTTTCGGTTTGTCTTCTGCTCCCTTCAGCCGGGCATGTATGTCGTTTTCGGCAGTATGCAACCACAGGACGAGTATGATGAGTTCCGAAAGCACAGCTTTCAAAATATCGGTTCGATTAACCGTGTATTAAAATAGTATGCCAAAGGGAAAAAGCCTGACTTGAAAGAAGGAGCAATATAATTAATGTCAAGATGGCGTCACGCTGCTGTTAGCCTAACGTTACCTGGATTTTTAGATAAACCAGGCTCTGGCAGGCAGAGGTGGGATAGATACTTTTGAAAAGTATTTAAATACAAGATACAAGATACTTTTGCAAATATATTTCTAGATCCTTTTAGAAAAAAATACTCCTCATAAAAGTATTCGAGATACTTTGAAAAAAAAGATACTTTAAACAAATGCGGCTTCGGCGTCAAACTTCTTTACATACTGAAGCGTCCGCTAAAATTGTTTTTAAAACAAAATCGATTATTGCATGTCTAATTTCAAATAACAAACACATGTCGGATTCTCGGAGTTTGAAGCTGTAATTTGGGGGTTCGTAGGCGCCGCGTCGTTCCGGCTCGAGTGACTGTGGGCCAAACAAACACACGCGTAAACAAATCATCGTAACTTGTAGCTTGGTGCTTTCTAAATTTTAAGTACATGTCTGATATAGGAAGAGATCAAATTACGGGCATTTTGAAGCATGTCTCGCTTGTCTGTTTTGTCTCTAAACTGGTGACATTCGAAGCACTATAGATGCACAGAACATGTGTCATAAAACAAATCTATCTGACGTTTAAATTGGTTTCTTAGATTTTGTACACATTCTGTCGCGTTAAAATTGCAGATAAATGGCCCATGTGGTTAAAGATATCAGATTACATGGCGAGTTGAGACCTTCGCTGGAGTCTGGTCCCTTTCAGTCAGGCAACAGATACTTTAAAAATGTCAGCTTGTACACTTGAATAGTAAGATTTATGGGGGCTTCATTTATGACAGACAAACAGCGAGCATTCCTGATAAGTTAATGGGGGGGTTTCTTGATACAATTTTTGGCATCTGGGATAGGCGTGCGTGTGAACTAAATGCTACGACTATGATTGGTCGAAGTGATTTCAGAATTTCTCTGCAAAGTCCGAGGGGGTGTGTTTTAATTGTTTTCGCGGAAGTATGGGATGCGAAGAAACAGGCAGATAGCATTGACGCTTTAGCAAGAACGGTTGAGTTCATCTCTAATTTGGCTTAGTTGTGTTTTTCCTTAAGCGCTTGTAGTCTTTATTCATTTTATAGTTAAATCATTTATTTCGGTACGGTTTAAATACAGTGTGTTAAGAAGGGCAATTAAAAACAAACGCGTGCGTGGCGACGCGAGTGGTTTAATCAGAGTGGCAGTGCGCGGAAGTGGTACACGGATTATACGTCTTAGGTAATTGACATTTATTTATATCCCTTCAGCTCACCTTTGGTGGTAACAATTGCGTAGGGATAATTCGATTTGCATTAATTAGTGACTAAAGGGCGGTCAGGTTCATATTGACATTGCATTTAGATAACTTAATCAAACTATTTCATTTACATTCCAGCGAGTAGTAAAACTCACTAGTGACCTTCATTTTAGAAAAATTTATTGGTCATTGTTTCTTTAGTTATTAGACCAATTCTGTAATTTAATCAACCAACAGCAATTAACTATTCCCCGCATCTACCTGGGAATTCCATACAGTGTACTTTTAGAAATCCTTGGGGATTTTTTCCGGCAAATTGGAAACACAAAAGGTGGTTTTTCGATTTGTACAGGGAAGTCGCCAATCTCAGTCACTGGCGTGAGGCAATTAGTAGTAGTAATTGTCATTACGAATTTCGTGGAATCACGAAACCAAACCATTTGCACTACATATTCCCATTTTCTTAACAAAGTTTCTTTTCACCCTGTATATGTGTGTGGGTCAAATTGTGATTTCAAGGGTTTCTCGCTCACGATCTCCGATCCCACAGAGGCGGATATCAGGAGTTTTTCCCATTTTTTTTCCTTTATTCAATAAATAATTAATTAAAGTTAATTGTTGCGTTTTATTCAAAGTGTCAAATTCCTTGTTCTAAAGAGTTATTTGCTGCTCCACCAAAAGAACGGGTTATCACGACGTAGTTTCCTATTCACGACGATCACGTGCCGTAATCAAAGTATTATTATTAAGAGCGGGTCAACGCAGAGTCCATTCAACCGTAATCCAATTCGTAGATATTAACCGTTAGCGCCGGCTGGCAATCCCCACTCCCCAGTAAGCAGGTAGAGTAGCTAAGGACGCATGCACAGCTGCAGTAGAACATCTGGATGAGTTTCTCGGGAATCTAGGTAAACAGTCTAGACAGTCATTTCTTTAGCAATAAATCTTAAGTTGGGGTTGTTTGTACATTTGTTTATTGTTTGTTTACTTGTGCGTGACAGTCAACAAACAGGGCTTACTGGGCGCGTCACAGTACTATCTTGTATTTCAAAAAGTATCTAGTATACTTGTTCTTCAAGATAGTCCCAGCTCTGCTAGCAGGGTAGTGAAACTCGTTTAGCGATGCACTAATGAAAATTACGACCAGGTCGAATACAAATTTTCCTAATCTTTCATCGATAATTTAAATACAACGATATAAGCATAACGAAAGTTAAACAACACTATTATCTGTGGTTGGGTTTATATAACCACATTCTATTTGGTTTATATAATCAATAACTCACATTTCCAAATTTCCTTTGCTCTGTATAACTTAAACAAGACTTGTCTGCATTATCCTTTCCGGATTAATCCCCGAGAAGTTACAGCCGTTTTACGACACAACACACCCCATTTTATACGCCGGAACGATTCCGTTCTCAAGCGGCCTCTCATTTTCCTGCGTTTCCAGTTCGACATTCCGCAAATTCGACTTTGAAAAGTTTCTCTTTTTTTTAACGACGGCCGTTTTACGGACGAGAGCGAAAATTTTATCGAAGGCGCGGGTTTAAAGCGGCGCCCTTTCGACTCGAAACAACTTACTTAACCGAAATTTTACGGCCGAAGTTCGCAGTAACTGCTCTAAAAGGCACGCACAGTTTGATCTTTTACGCTAGCGCAAGCACGCACAGAAATTAAAGCCGAAAACTTCGGGAAGTCGCACCATTTAATAAAACGTCACATCTCTAATCGCCAAGGTATCAAGTGATCCAATTTAAAAGTCATCCCCAGGTCAGGTCACGGAATTAAAAAGTCATGTTTTAGGTAGATTCAGAAAATTTGAGATCTCAATGTTTTGACAGGTGTGAATCTAGCTAAGAAATAATTTTTAATCTTCACTCATCGATATGTAATAATGGGTTCTATCTGTATAGTAGAGGTCCTGCAGCTCTCGAACATTCTAGCAATATTTGGAACCATCTAGTTTTCGAATCGAAACTATCTGGAATAATCGAGAAGGTAGATGGCCTGACAATTTTAAAAATAGACTCACCGACCCGGCAGCTCGGATGTAACGATACATACAAATGAGGTCAGTTCAAAGGAATCAATCAAGAATATTAAGTGAACTCATAAATAATAAGTCAACCTCTTCCATTCAACATCTTGGTAATCGGAGATGCACCAGGAGGAAGTCGCCCTATGGAGTCGAGATCCGAACTAAATATCCGGATGCGATAATTCACGATTATGAACGCTTTGAACCGTAGAGGGTAGGGCAGTCGTAAATCGAACCGACGCCACTTAAATGCAGACGCCGAGAAATAATGGGTATACACGGACGCCGGCACATTCATTTGGGTACGTACAGGTCCCTAATGAACCCCGGACACATGTTTTGCTCCGCTGGGTTAACTTTGTCGCTTCAAAATAAAATATTGTTACCGTTAACCGCACCCGCCCGTATTCCACCTCAATGTACTGTGAAGCTCAACTATTAATCTCTTAAACCCCCATTTGACGTGCGCCAATGAATTGTATCTTTGACGTTTTCATTTATAAATTGAGTCTTTAAATTTTATAGTAGAACTTTTTCTTACAATTATGTAGTTTTTTTTTTTTCGAAACAGATTTTCTTTCCACGATATAAACTTCATTATATTCTACAACTTTGGTGGCAGCGGTGGGAATGTATTATTATTTTCTGAACCAGACTTCTCTGACTTGAGACTACAATTCATCTTAATAACGCGTTATCATTTTTCACTTGGAGCAACTGACTGCCGGACGAGACGTGCATATAAAAATTTGCGCCGGTCCGATAATAAATATTTTGCGTTCACTCAGAAGAATTGTTTTCCGCCGCCACGCCGCACAGGAAATTGCGCTACCGGAAGCGCCGAACGTGCATCAGATTGCTCGAATGTTTGTGCCGCAATATTTCACATATTTCAAACTTCCGCGCGACACAAACATTTTTGGACGACGGCGGCGTTAACTTCCAGCGTATTTATTTACCATAACGCTACACCCGCCACGTACTAAACTGTTTTTTAAATTGAGCAAACACCCATTAAAAACGAAAGTAAAAAAAACAATCGCGAAATATTTTGCTAGCCATCCGCAAATGTTTGCTTGATCGAAAAAAAAAAACAAAGGGCGTGATGTAAATAAAATTCGGGATATTCAAACAAGCACTGACTGTAACGTGCGCAGTAATCACGTTAAGCCTCATGTTTCGTTGGTGAAATAATGTAACTATTGGTTTGGAACTTACACCGATGGAAAATTACGATGTAAGGTCATTTGAGCACGATGGTTACATATGAGTTTGTGTACACGTGGGTTACTATGAGAATTCTGAGATATGAACAGGTAATGTGCAATTTTTTGTAAGAATATCTGTTAATTTATTTCGTATTTTGCAAGCTTCAGAAATTACCTATGGAGTGGATTCTTAGAGGTTTCAAAAGATTTTTATGCATGTAAGATGTCATATGTGAGAAACAAAACAGTGAAGAGAAAAACGACAGGAAGAGTCGGAATTCGAGTGAGGAGAATAATAATACTCAAACTTCTTTAAGTCCGATTGTCTTAGTAGGGACAAAATAACGACGTAAGTAAGTCTTTTGGCGTACAGGCGGCGCTGCTCTAACATCCATTACAAGTGTTTACAAATTCTGATATAGAATAAAGTGGTTATTTATATTTTGGTGGTCCCTGGGAGTAGATTACAAAATTCAAGAGAAATGGAGTTGCTCAAGTTATGCACTTGCGCAATTTCGACGATATATGACGTGCCCAGGGCCCAGTTAAGCAGGAACAAAGTTTTGTTTATTAGAATCTTTACATCAAACGCAAATATAAAGATAAATATTTACGTGAATCTTAAATGAAGACTGAAAAGAATATTTAGTAATGTTACAGTATATTTTAAAATAAAGGGACGTACTCAGAACAAATAATACATTTATTATAATAACGTAAAAGACTAACACTGATGAATGGTCTCACACTACACTTTTACAAAGAAAGTTGTACTCTATGATAACAGGAATGCTTGTTATTCTTAATAACCGGAAACGGTTAACAAACATCCCTTTTTTTTAAATCTGTGGTGGTTGCTCAACGGGGTCCTAAGTCATAGACTTGTCAGGAGCTCAGGAGCGGGAGTGTGTGTAAAGTGACCCATGGCTTTGTTATTTCCAAACCTCTTCACCGTTTAAGGGGAAGCAGTGTCGAATTTTATCCCCGACACTGAAGGGTGCCTGAAGTCGATACCGACCACCCCCGAGAAAAATCCCGAGCGCGGTTCGAACCGACGACCATGCGATTGCAAGGCCGGTCCCTTACCACTTGGACCGTTCAGGCATTAATCACCCTTAATTATGGTTCTTCTCATATCCGCAATAAAAATTATAACAGGTCCTGAATCCAACAAATTTTTAGTAGAGAGAATCGCTTTAGGTTTAGCTTCGGCCCTCAGCAATTTTCATTCTGAATTTTCTAATAAAAATAGTGCTTCTGTTTTAAATTTCATTAAAAAAAAACGGCTAAAAGGTATGTTTTAACCTTTTTTTTTTAAATAGGCACGTATTGTAATGATGTGTTTGAGTCCCTCGTTCCAAGCCAATTATGTAATGTTCGTTGCACGTTGGGTGTCAATAAATGTTTTGTGTGTGGGGTACTTTTTGCTTTGATTTTTCCTTTTTAAAATTTGCTTTGTGGATTGAACGTACTGTTTTGTATCTCATGTGGCTCTTCTTCTCTGGGTGGATTCTTCGAAATGAATTTTTGTGGACTTCACTTTCAGTCCGATTGTCGAAATGGAAAAGAATGTATGAAATTGTGTGTAGTGTGTATGTAGGGGTGTGTGTGTGTGTAATGATATGGAATCTGATTTACTTTGTTTTGTCTTTCTATTTTGTCCCTTTTCTTTCTCCTTTTGTAGAATTTTGTCATTGGTCTAAAGGATACAAGGAATGTTGGAAAATTTTCTTCTGGTAGGTTTTTCTTTCTCATCTCTCTGCATCCATCACACAAAATGCTGAATTAAAAAACGCCCGCTTAAAAGCAATTGATGAATTCACCGGTGCGCCACACGCGGCCGTTTGTGGAAAGTCCGCCAGTTTTCGCACATGCGCATTCAAAAATGAATGATGAATATACTGTGACTATACGAAGAATGCTCTCAAAACGACGCGCACGCCCTTTTATAGCTGTAGAAATGTGGACAGTCACTGTCACCATGGCAACCCTCAACATTCTGGCTTGGAAGCCTCGAACCCGGTCCGCATTTTGCCTATGACAGTTTGTTTATTTACAAAATTCAAAAATACACAAATTTTTAATTAATTAATATTTACAACATTATTTGAATTATTCCTCATCTGGTAAGTAACATTTCATTTGACTAAATAATGATAATTACAAATTTACAGTTGGTTCTTACATTACAAAATAAACACATAAACTGAAATCTAACCTCAAATAACATAATCCCATTTTTAGAAAACTCAAATTATTAAACAAAATAAACGAAAAAGAACACAAAATTGAAAAGTCTAGCACTGGTTCACGTAATTGTTTACGCACAAACGTTGATGGTTCACAAAATCCTCAGGCCCTCGTCCAGCTGGATACGAATATGTGGACCCGACACCTACGTCGATGGCTTGCAGGGAAATCAGCATCACTCTCTCGTTGTTCACCCAAATGAAATAGATCTTACTTGTTGAGGTATTGGAATGTTATTTGTTGCATTCCGATGTGTTTAATGTGATTTTGTTTGTAGAATGAAGAGACTTTTGCACGATGTAATAGTTCTCTGCTTACGATGTACACATATAGCTGTGGATGATGGTCTCCTTCACTCTGGTATGCTGAACACTCTTCCAAGGAACCTTTTTATGTAAACGTAGAGGTGCTTTCTCCGCTCTGGTGGTCCTTCGCTCGTCACGGATCGTCTTGTACACTTTACGTTGAACTTGGTGCTCTTTTCTGATTTTCATAATTACGATGACTATTTCTTTTTATTTTTACTGTACTCAGGTAATTATCACTGCAGTATGTACAAATAATTATTTAATAGGCACTATAAAACTTTATCATTTGGATGGATATTGCATGAAGCGTCGTTTAAAGGCGACAATTTTGAAATTGATTGCTTAATAATTTGTTGGCCCCACGTTGGGCGCCATATTAATGCTGTGTAAAAGGGGTCGGCGCTTCTTTCACACAAACATTAATTGTAATTAAAAATTCTGTAAAGAGGGGTTTGTGCTTGATCTTTTTGTTATTGGTTGATAATCTGGTTTCAACTCTTTTTCCCGAGGGTTTGGGTCCTTTCTTTTCCTCTTCAGTGTATTTTCTTTTTCTCCTGTTTTTATAAAGAAGATTGATTTGTTGCTAAACATGAAAGTAATTTCTCGCGTTTGCACAACTAGAAATTACTCCCTCCTTTGTTTGACACAAACAATATCTTCTCTTATGAGAAAGACAAGCTCGTTTGCATGTTTGCTTTCTCGTTGATTTAAGTTTTTATTTTATATATAAAATTGCTTTGTTTTAAGTAACCAAAAACTGACGACCTTGCGCCTTGATTACTGAAGTTTAATTATTTTGATTTAATTTAAATAAATGCTCTTTTGAATTAAATAACTTTCCTTATTTAAAATGAATCATATTCTTTAATTTTGTAGATTTTTTTTGTTTTAAACAAGTCTTAACACGTTGAAATCGCGGTAAAATTTTAAGGGCGCGGTCGAACTTGAATCGTACTTACCGCATACTTAAACTTGACCGATTGGAATGATCTGATCTAATCTGTTCTAGTTCCAGCCTTGCCCTTTGCTTTTATCCTTCTTGGCATACCATTACACCCTCATTTACACCTACGCGCTCGACTTGCGTTTGCCAACGAGGATTGCCGGTAACGCAACGATCCATAGTTACATTTTTCTAAATTCTCTAGCTTCTAATCTTATTCAAATTTTTAAGTTGCTAAACATTCATATTGGAAATTTCAGACGTAAATAAGTGCTTCCAAATTCCTTCAAAGTGTGAAATCAAATTGGAACGTAATTACCACTTCTTTACCTCAGTAAAGATGTTTGTTATATTCGTATATTGGTAAGTACAATCTTTTATTTACATTAAACAAATCTTTAATTCTTAACCTCACATCTCTTCTTAGGACACTTTTAAAACTTGTAATTTTATAAAATAAGAAGGAATTCTTAAATCAAAATTAAAAGCTTTGTTCAGTGTTTTTTACTAAAAAAACTTCAAATTAACGCTGCACTTACGCACACTTTCACTCACTACTGTGTGTTTTCTGTGTTCAGGTTCTTTTGTAATACTTCATCGTAGTCGACCTTTACGTCTGCAATTTGAGACGCCCCGAGGCGTACCCTTCGGCCATCATCAAGCTAGACAAACCATCTTTTTCTCCCGGATTGCTTATCCTTTTGTAATAGTTCATCGTAGTCGACCTTTGCGTCTGCAATTAGAGACGCCCTGAGGCACACCCTTCGGCCATCATCAAGGTAGGCAAGCCTTTTTCTCCCGGACTGCTTATCCTGGACCGGCCAATGCCTCGCAGTGAGCGGAGTGTTCGGCTTTCTGTGAAACCGTTGCATCACTCACAGAACACCACCCAGGGCTGCCTATAGAAGTATTTCCTCAACCCATCAAACTTTGTTACGTTCAAATCTCCCGCCAACGAAAACGCGGAGGCAAAGCGATATATGAATTGCGTTTGGATACAGGTGGCTACCCTGCATCCCTCCTCTTTACTACTCGAATCTCATTCATGTGGCACACCACGTGACAGCCGTGGTTACCGCCCGTATTTTAGCGGCCACTACCATCTTCGAGTCGTCTCTATCGTCCTTTTTACGTTCGGCTTTCGTCCAGGTGTAACGTGTTTTGTGTGTTCCCGGAATTCTTGCTCTCTGTGTGAGAGGATTCACCAAACGACTGGGTCGGAATTTTGGTTGCACCTCCGAACGAGTTGGGGCACTTTTAAGCTCCATACTAAGCCTGGAAATCTAGAAAATCCCAGGTAACGTAAAACGTGCAAGGGCGTGTGCCTAACATGGCCGCTAACAAAAATCGTTTCTTTTATTTAGGCTTTTAGTACCGGCTTTTAGCTCCGGTTCTTGCACAAGCTTTTTGTGCGGCTTTCGAGTTTCCGTTTGCGGATTTTGTTTAGAGAACAATTTCGAACCGTCGCATTGAATCATCCCGTCTTTCCCCGTGAAGAATTTAGTTCCGCCTCCCCTACCGAAACCGCATTGAACCGGTCCATCCCGAATTAGCATCGCGGGACAGGAGCCGTAGATGGCGTGGTGATCAGCAAATGCGTTTGACGTTTCTCTGACTGACAGAAACAAATTCGTGAGTTTCTTTTTGTTAATGTTGCATTTATTACCGAACTAAAGTCATATATCGGTGCGATAATACCGCATGTTTATTAGTTAATGTGGAGAGCGAATCCTCGGCCAAATGCAGACCTTGCATTATTAAATTACTTTTGTTGTTTTGTTTGAATTCGAAGTTTGTCAACTTTAGATGAACCTAGCCTAGTTAAGTAAACTCATGTAGTAACCTGCATTTATACGAAGTCACAACCGCAAATAAAGTGTATTATGAATAACTTTAGCTTCGAGTTTAATTTCTGCGTTCACGCACACCAGTGAGTAAAGTCTCGCCTCTGTTTTGCTGTTGATTCATTTTCTGCCCGATCTGATCGATTGGAGACGTCGACTGGTCGATTACATTTTTAGCTAAGAATTTTCTTCTGGCGCCCTTAATCACCCCCCCCCCATTCTTCACTGTTGCTAGCTTGGGGAACAGCTGATACGTTACGTCAGCAGAAGCTCGTCATCTGTCAGTGGTAAGTAAGAGGCAAGTAATTTAAATTTAAAATTTGGTGACAACTTCTTGGTCTGCCACTTTGTATGGTATCGTTTTTTATTCTTTATTTATATAAATTGTCTACATACACTACATATATGTATACATCTGCATCTTTCATGTTTCGAAAATAAGAGTCTTTTATATATTTGTGGCACTTTCGCTTTTAAATATTTTAAATTTTGCATTGGCCTAAGACAAATATCACAGCATATGTATAACTGATTCCTATAAAAATAGTGTCTAACAAGTAAAGAAGGTAAATGCCTAAACTTACGCAGTCTGCTCATAACTATTCTTGGTGAGTTGCATCCATGTTTAGGTTAAAGATCGTAATATGTAATATTTTCTTTTATCGTCAGGAATAGAAAGAAGTCGCAGGTTGCCAGGAATGTAAACGGCCGAAAATTTCAAACTGTAAATTATTAAATTAAGACAAAAACCGCCTCTAGGAAATTCAAGCTTTGATTCCCATTGATAACCGGCGTGAGGAAATGGCTCAGTGTAAACGCAGGACTCCCTTCAGATAAGTGACCATTAAGATACGGTAAAATAAATAATCCAATCGATAACGAACTCTTGATGTGTGAGGATGGGATGGATGACCACCTTAATCGAAGTTCTCGTCAATCGTAATATGTAATATTTTCTTTTATCGTCAGGAATAGAAAGAAGTCGCAGGAATGTAAACGGCCGAAAATTTCAAACTGTAAATTATTAAATTAAGACAAAAACCGCCTCTAGGAAATTCAAGCTTTGATTCCCATTGATAACCGGCGTGAAGAAATGGCTCAGTGTAAACGCAGGACTCCCTTTAGATAAGTGACCATTAAGATACGTTAAAATAAATAATCCAATCGATAACGAACTCTTGATGCGTGAGGATGGGATGGATGACCACCTTAACCGAAGTTCTCGTCAAGTCCGTTTTCGGTCACTTTTTTCGGAGTGTTGTAAGAATTGGATGATTTGCGGGTATATTTCCAAATCGAAGGAAACACACGATATGCATTTTCAAAGTCGGCTTTTTAAATGTAAAATAACAACAAATAACAAAAATTCTTTACAGGAAAGATACGAAAGGTTCGTTTGAGGGTCGCACGAACCAACTTTAAATTATTTATCAAACAACGGTATAAATAATAAAATAAGGTTCCACGAGCAGAATTAGATGCTTATTGCGGCGGTTTCCTGCAGTTCCTGTCGCAATCGGTCATGAAAGCAAAGGGCTTTCGTGGTTGAAAGTAGTGAGCCGTAAAACGAACGTCATCGCCGTAATGGAAATAATAATGCGAGTGAATTATGCGCCGTTTTATGCGAAGGAGATGTAATATTAACGGAGGTAATGTAATCATCTGCGGGCGATGAAAATTCGGGGCAAACGACCTTTAAACCCGGGTATTAACCTGCGAGTTGAATAAAACGGAAATAAAAATTTTCCCAAAATAATTTTGGGGGAATAAACTTAAATAGAAAATTATTTACTCTAAGACTCGTATGATCCCGCGCGAAACTTCTAAGTGGGAAATAGCAAATCGTCAGATACCTTACTTCATATTTTATCTTTTCCTATTGTTACTTTACGCAGAGTTTTACTTTTTTAGATTAAAATAACGTGTTTGTATTTTTTACACCGTCCAGGATTAAGTGAAAAATAAAAAACGATCGATTCTTTTTGGTGTGGCCATACGAGTCGAATTAAAATTCGTCTCCACTTGCTGAAGAGGCAGAATTTTCCTGACTTGCCGATGCAAGGCATTTAACATGCCGATGGAGTTTTTTCTTTTTTTAGTTTAGAAACTAAAAATGTTAGTCTACAAACAATCAACCAGTGCGTACGCACCTTTATGTCTAATTGCTTCAGTTCATTTTAACTTTGTATTGTTCAATTAAAATTTTTTTGCCTCTCTCATTCCTTTTGCGTGTTCGTTCGCTTGCCTAATTAATCAGTTTTTAGTACCTACCCAAAATCCGGGCCGCAGTAATAACGACGTCCCGACGCGCGTGCTGTCGTCCCGACGCTTTCGGCGAGTTCGTCACGCGATCTGCGACTTAATTAATTCACTTAGCGCGACGCCGGTGACAAGATCTCGCGCTCGCTGAATTCCAAACGACCGGCCAATTAACGACAAAGCAAAAAGCGGAATTAAATAAGGCAGTTGGAATTAAGCCGGGCAAAAAGAGGCGTCGCTCTAACAAACCTATTCTCCGCCGGGACGCCCGATCCGTATCGCCGACGTCATGTTAACGAAATTCCGTCTGAAGAAGCTAGCGAGCTTGAATGTGACTTCAGCTTTTGTTAATTAGTAAGAGTTGATGAACGAAACGAGCTTTCGATGGCGCGGCGGTAATGGAAATGGACGCTCTGACCGTCGCGACGCGACGTTAATAACGTATGGTGGACGAGTTCCAGTAAAAGTAGATGATTGCTGGGGCGCTTTGTGTCAAATGGTCCGGATAAGCGGAAAATGCTCCGTATTTTTCACTCGTGACAGCGACAGACATTGCCGGTAAATTTGGAGTCGAACGGAATTTTTGCCCCACATTTTCCACTATTAACTGACACGGATGTGCACTTTGCCAAGAATCAGTCAGGACTCAGGACTGGCGTTGATATAGGACCGGAAAATTATTTTTAAATGGAAAACGGCCTCGGACAATCGACAAATTCATAAATATTTACGAAATAAAAGAAGGAAGTAACAGAAAATAAAGAAAGGGTCACACAGGTACACAACAGATATTTCGTTGTTCAACTCGGGACAACTTGAACGTTGATTATCGAGAAGATCTTTATTAAAAAATTCGTCGAGCAAAAACGTGTCACGATGACAGATGACGAGAAACGTCACAATGATAAACGTCAAAATGACAGACGTCAAGCGATGTCACGTTAACACATACGGGCGAAATGTCACGTTGACATCTACGTAACAGGGCCACGATGACACCCGTCAAAATAAACAAAATTAAAGGCCGCTCCTTAACGAATTAAAGCACAAACGCATTCGTTTCTGATTGGCCAACAAATAGGATCGTAGCCTCACACCAAGCACAAAAGGACTGACCTCCGACAAATAGGACACAACTCATCACTGATTCGAGCAAGCAAACGGATAAATGATGCGGAGTTACCTAATCCCCGCCACAAAATAAGGTTATAAGAGGCAGAACGCGTATCAATATCAAGTATCAAGTATCAGTATCAAACGCCAGTATTCGCTAGTGTTGAATGGTCTAGCAGTACTTACCCGCTGGTGCTGTATAGTCCGGTAAACTATACACCTCACCTGTTGGTGCTGTATAATCCGGCAATCAACTTTCGCAAATGTTTTAGGTTAATTACTTAGGGCCGGTACTTTCATCACAGATTAACTTTAATCTTTGGTTTATTCCCATGCCTACAATTGTACAAACAATTGTTTCTATAGGAATAAACCAAAGATTAACGTTAATCAATGATTAAAGTACCGGCCCTAAATGTCACTTATTTTCGGTACTAGCAACTAACTTCTGTTTATTAAGGAAGTGTCGGTTTCTTGCAGCGTTTACTCAGCTATTTATCGTGCGAATTTAATTTGCAGTTATCTTTCGAGGCAGCGGCATGGGGAGAGAGGAGAGATTACTCCGGCTGCAATAATAAAATTTCGCGAAAACAATTTCGCACGACAATGAGAGCGCGGCGGTGGCGGCGGCATTTAATTCCGATCTGGCCGGAACGGGACGTCGTCGTCGTCGTCGACGTCGGCGTCGTGCTTAACGCGTTTGCGTTTAAAATTTTAATAATCTCATAAATTCGACGCGGATAGGAACGGAATTGGCGCTCATTGTCTAAGGAAACACTTTAGTAAATTGAATTAGGTGGAATACATTATCCGGATCGCATCAGAAGGCGGGAATTACGCCACCCCCCTTTCCACAACCCCCATCCGTCGCTAAGTTGAGTTTGCACGCGTAAACTTCAAATCATCATTGAATTTCTTCCGGTTCTTTTGTTCCTGCTGCGGAAGAAACAGATTATTGGATCAGCGATTCTTAATGTTAACTTTTATTAAAAAGTGGATTGTGAATTATACGAGGGTTATTCAAAAAACACTTCTATTTGCTTATTAGAAAACATACTGTAATGATTTTAAACACGAAATAGTTAATAACTAATTTATTTACAAGCAAACTAATTTAACACTAACATTTAACAATAATTTATTTACAGACTTATACGTAATTTATTTCAACAGCCGAGCGAAAGTTTATCAGGCCACTTTAATTTCGAACTGTTGCATTCTAATCGAACTCTAACGCTGAATGAATCTCCGTTTACCGGCCGCGTGTTTTATAAGCCGGGGTTGTTTATCTCGAACATTCTGGAGGGGGCCCACTGTCTATTCTAGTTTATTCCGCCGTCAGAATTCCCTGGGCTGTCGCCTAAGGCGCGTCGACTAGGCGGCAGTGACGCAAGAGACAACTTGGCGCCGGCTAGTGACGATGAATAATTACAATACATATAGCAGTTTGAGTCACATATCCATTCAGGCCTATGATGATGTATCATTGGTGTTAAGAATAACAGCGCTGTTATATGTGTAACTGTTCTCGCTGTCAAATTATGCTCGATTGGTGTTATATGTGATCTGATAGACATTTATTTGAAAGACGTTAAACCTCTGATGCATTATATTAACTAAATTCGATGCCTTTAAATGAGGCGTTATCCAAGTGCGGTTAAGATAACATAACTCTTGAATGTTATCTTAACACCCATGATACATCATAGGCCTGATTGCCTGTGCCTGTGTAATTTTTTTAGTAGTATCACAACTTTATCTCTAACCGAGAGGCTGTGATTATACTCGTATTTCATGTTACTGTATCAGAGAGTCCTCAGTGGTTCATTGTATTTATATTAATAATGTATAATTCCGCATTTATTTGAATTTGACAGAGTTGATGAAAATTGTTGTGAATTATAGCTGAGGTATACATTATACAATTAGAAAATGATGTGAATCCCATGTGGCCTGAGAAGTCATTTGGTCTAAAAAGCAAGTGTGGTGCTTGACGACTTTATGAACAGAACGTGCAGAAAGACTGAGAATTGATGAAATGGCAATTTCTTCGAATTTTAGTTAATTTTCTGAACCAGTTCGTCAATAACATCATTAGTTGGTCCATTCTTGACTATACGTCATAATTCCCTTATAAAATCAGCACTCCTTGTGTTCACTTGATAATCTTCGCGAAGTGACGATACTTCAACCCCTGTACAATTGGTGGTTAAGAGAAATTTTAGCATTGAGTGTATTTTATAAGTGGTGAGTTCTGAATTAAAGCATACCTTCGAGGTATAAAAGCTAATCTCGTTTATATGTATGTATTGTACATACGAGATAGTATACAGAACGTGTTACGACCTTATGGTCAGACATCTCAACTTCTTGAATTTATATTGTAACGGCCGGTCGGGATTGACTTTTGTTACCAAAATTTTTATCAAACCATAAAAGCCAAGTCGCAATTCCTTTGTTTTGGTGTTTCTTTTGCATTTGGAATAGATTTTGGCCCCCTATCGTACTGCTACTACTCAATAAATTCTTCTCCCTCACCTTTTTATGTCTTACGAATTTTTGTATTCAATAAAATTCTAGAATTTCTTAAAGAAATAGCAAACTAATTCAAAAATACAATAATAACGCTGGAATCAAAAATTAATTCGAAGAGTGAAGAATATGGCATTCTGTACATTTAAAGCTCACGTTAGTTTCTAATGTCTCTTATCGAACGTTGAATCTGAATTCCTTTCGTAATCCAAAAATTTGGGACACTGGAATCTTAATTTCGAAGATAACGCGTTTATGACTTCAATTAATTAATTAAAACAGACCCAAAACACTCGTGAAAAGATTGTACCTTTACTTCCGTATATAAATAAAACTAAGAAGAAAATTAATTGATTTTCCCAAAACTGAACGGAGAATGGTTAGGTTCGAACACCTACCTTAAAGTGACTTAGGGCCGCTCTTTCCATCTCTTGATAATCTGACTGACGGATAACTACCATGGAAACAATTGATAAAAATTAAACAACCGTTCATGATCAAGTTACTCTCCAGATAACTTTAACGGGAAGATGGAAAGACAGGCACTTAAAGGAACTTGATCACACAAATGACATTATGGGCCAGTTGTACAAAGGAGGTTTAAACTGACGTTCAACTGAACCAGGTTCAAAGTGAATAAAATCGCATCAAGTTTTATTTATGAATCCATTAATTGCCATATGTCCTTAAGATCCTATGCGAATTTGTTTACTTTGAACCTGGTTCAGTTAAACTTGAGTTTAAACCGAGTTTGTACAACTGGCCTTATGTCAATTCTCCCGATGTGTTAGCGGCAATACGCGTTGTACTGTGCCATTTCTTGTCATCAGCCGTCTTTTAAACGGAGAAACTCCGATTAATTACGATCAAAAACTGTTGGTTGGATCAAGTTGTAACTCACCGCACACGTGTTCCAAAACGGATGCAGGTGTACCTGCGACATTTCAAAGTCAATCGAATTATCTCGTTTGCGACATGTTTAGTTTGTAATTTTAGTAAGAAATCGGTTCGTTTGTTTACGCTAAGACACATATTCCTTTGTTTAAAACTGATTCGGAAAATTCATTTCTTTGCTACATCGTAATAATAAACTTTTCTGCATTGAATTCCGGTTTCTTACAATTTAATCTCGATCTTAGTCATTTAGCGAATATTATGCGTGGAGCGCTGAATTGAATATAGTAAATCTCGCGCACTGAAGCTATACTCCGGACTACGATACATCTAGGTATCTCTTCTCGCATAAACGAACATTTACGATGTGACTTTAGGCGCGCGACACTTATTGTATATGTGCGTATAAATGAATTTGCTGTCGCAGGTCATTAAGAAGTGGTAATGTAAAAATAGGGTATTTTAAAATATTTTATACAGCCTTATGTGTATTTTATGATAAAATATGGTATAATACGCTATAATACACGTAGGGCAGTACAAAATATTTTTACATCACTATTAAGAAGTTATTATCGAGACAACAGATTCGTTAAATATGTATAGGAACAGGAAAGATCTACGAGGGGTCGTTTTTATATTCTCGGACTAGGCAGTTTTCAATTTTAATGCAATTTTTAATTATATTGTACAGCGAAATCACAAATGATTTCAATCCACGTGACCCCGCCGTATAGGCAACACATTGTACTCTCTTGGTAACAATGCAGTGCTGCATGTTAAATCGTTCGAGAATGTAATGCTTGCGATTTGCGATGGCATCGTAATTTACATCACCATCTGGGAATGCTTGGTTAAAGCGGTTAAACACAACAGAACACATACAGTCACGAAAGTCTACGAAAAATCCACGCTAATTTGAAACAGTAACCTCACTTTTTTCAGTGTTGCCACTTCCAGAGAACAAAACTTAATTCAAATTGGTCACGTGGGTTGAAGTAATTTATGATTTCCCTGTATATGTATCACATATGCCTTCGTAATGTTTGACAATTTACAAAACAATTGCAGCAGTATTAGTTCTATCTGTCAGATCAGTGTCAGATTGTATTATCACGTATCAAAATGAACAAACTCGAATATCGAGCAGTTATAAAATTCCTAACAAAACAAGGAAAAGCTCCAAAAGTTATTCGTGAAGATATGTTGGCTGTATACGGGAGTGATTGTCCTTCCAAGTCGACTATTTGCGAATGGTCAAAATTGTTTAAACATGGTCAGAATCACTGGATGATGACTCCCGACCAGATCGACCTGTTGACGTGGTCACTTCCGATGTTATTGAAAAAAACAAAGTGTTTGGTACTGGAAGATGCAAGATTAAAGAAGCGACAATTAGCAACTTTACTAGGAGTTTCAGAAACCACGGTTTTCAGAATTTGACACGAATACCTTGGAATGACAAAGGTTAGTGCGAGATGGGTTCCACGAATGCTTTTGCCATTCCAAATGCGTGTCCGAATGGAGATGTGTGAACAATTTTTGGCGCTTTGTGAAGACGAACCAGATTTAATTATTATCAATCGACTTGTCACCGGAGATGAAACCTGGGTCCATCATTTTGATCCTGAATCGAAACAAGAATCGATGCAATGACATATTAAGGGCTCCAGCCCTCCCAAGAAGTTTAAAGTCACCCCTTCTGCAGGAAAAATAATGGCAACTGCTTTTGGGAATTGCCAAGGAATTTTAATGATTGACTATCGGAATAAGGGAAGTACGGTAACAGGAGAATATTATGCAAGCTTAATGCATCCCCTTAGAGATTTTATTAAAGTGAAAAGGCGCGGAAAACTGACGCAAGGTGTCCTCTTGCTCCACGATAATGCACCACCCCACAAGTCAAGGCTTTCCAAAGCTGATGTTGCTGAATGTGGGTTCGTAGAAATTGACCATTCACCTTATAGTCCAGATCTAGCCCCCTGTGACTATTTTTTGTTTCCAAATCTCAAAAAAACATTAGGGGAACAAAATTTAGGGACGATGACGAACTTATTATTCGTTCACGTTCTTTTTGCATTCTAGTAGGCCATGTTTTTTTTCCATTAGGTTACGTGCATGTATTTTGATAGAACTCAAAATTATCAAAATGTGACAAATATAACTTCTAACACTTTAACGTCAGTCCCATCGACTATAATGCTTTTTATACTTTACGATGGCATGAAGAAAGTTAAATAATAGCATTAAAACAAATAATTACTTGTGACTTTGCAATACTAAGTCAAAATGCTCAAAATCATCAATGTTTTTTTGCCGTCAGTTTTCAAAAATATAACCAACATATTAAAATGGAACATATTCACTTGAAGGTACCAACAAAAATGTCACCCTAACACGGCCTACTCTGAATGCAAAAAGAACGTGAATGAATAATAACCTGTGAGCAACTAAAAATCAGATTAGGGCAGGCGGTGCAAAGAAAATGTATGTCTGTGATTAAATGAAAAGTCAATAAATTTGACAGTCCATGAATGTATTACATTAATTAATTCAGTTAATCACAGACATACATTTTCTTTGCACCGCCTACTCTAATCTGATTTTTATTTGCTCACTTTTTATAAATGAATATTTTTACAATGGATTAAAGATATTATTGAAACGATGTAATACTTGTATTCAAAAGCAAGGGGCCTATATTGAAAAATAAATTTTTGTTGTTGTTCTAATCTTTTCTTTTCATGCCTAGTCCGGGAATATCAAAACGACCCCTCGTATGGTTCAAGAAGATCTATTTTTTGATTTTTGTTTGTAAAATTTTAAAAATATCGCCACGTGCCAACCGAGATTATTTTCTGGAGTATCCTGGTAAATGAACGTTTTGAGGACTATGAATTAGTTTAGTTTATAAGTTTAAATATCATAGATCCGTAGGGTTTCTATAACACTTGCCATCTTTCTGTAGCTCTGCTTTAAACGTCTAAACCTAAACGATTCATAACGAATCGATATTCTGTTCAGAAATTTGTTTACTTCAAATTATTTTAAGTTACTGTTTAGAAGTTTACTTTAGGAAATTATTCTTAATTTGGTTAAAAAAAAATTTTTTTTTCGAGTTGCGCGGAAACTTTGAGATGAGAAACTTTTTGTCTATTACTATACATTATATACTTATAACTTAGGTAGATAGTTATTAAATAATTATTAAATTAAATAATAAAGTAGTGGCCATAGTTATTATACATTTTTAGAGATTAGATATTTTTGTGGGTCAAAAAAACTGCAAAGCTAAGAGGAAATTAAATGCATTATGGTTTAGCGAGCTTCTTCTTTCAGTTTTCTTTCGATCCATTTTATTTTTGGTTTCCAGTTTTTGAATTCATTTAATTTCCACTTATCATGTTTTATACGTACGTATACTGGTAAATTTTTTCAGGAAACTTATATTTTTTTCAGATTTACAAAAGGATTTCCTAATTTTTAAAAAATTATTTGGATAATGCACAATTTCGTAGTGATAATTTTGAAGAAGTAACAAACGTGCGCCTGTAAACTTTGGCCAGTTTTCCACATTATAATGAATAGTATTAAGAATATGAAATCTGTACATTATAAGGAATATAAGGAATAAAAAAAGAATTCTAAACACGTCTCAAATTTAAGCTCTGCATAAAATGTTGGTAATACCGGCCGTAAGTGTTTTAATTACATTTAAATTTAATTATTAGTAATTTGTAATGTTTTATTTGAATACAGATTTTTAGAAAAAGTTTTTTTTAACTGATTTCAACTAAACTTTTACCACAAAAAATATGTAAGAGAAGAAGAAGAAGTGCGATTTCGTTAATCACGACAAAAGGCAATCGTGCTTTAATTTTGCGTAAAAATTGATTTTTTTTTGGAATTGCCTTTAAACAAGATTTAAATAACAATGACGAAAAACTTAAAATTCTTTTTATCAGGAATCCGAGAGCGAAAATACGTAAAAGGAAAGAAAAAACAAAAATGATCACGTTTGAATTTTGCAAAATTCAGAAACTTTAAAAAATATTTTTCAATCAAGATTATAACGACAGACAGTTAAAAAAAACAAAAGACAAACGCTTTAATTTCGTGTGAAAAATAAAAAAACGGTTATAAAAGTATTTTTTTTTATAAAAATTCCAATAACGACTGACGGTTAAAAAACAGGAAAAGACGATCGTGTTTTAATTTTGCATGAAATATGCTTTAAAATGACTTTATAATTAAAATTTCAACAATGACTGACAGTTCAACAAGGATGGGATCTCCTTCGATCTTGACCTTAAAATTTTCGGGCAAGGTCAACCTTTTTACAGCGTATCCCCTCTACTATTACACGATTACATTTTTTTTTTGTTACACTTAAACTTGAAATGTTTAAAAATTAATTGCTTTTTCGTCCTTTTTTTAAACAATATGTAGATCCCCCGCTATCAACATAATTATAGATAAAATTAAATAATTTTGGGAACAGCCTGTCATAATCTTGCGTTGCACGAGTGGTAACACTCCAAGAGAGCAGATATTTCTTAAAAAAAAAAACTAATGTGGTGCTATCTACCAAAAGCTGCATTATTTATTTTCCTACAATGATATCACAAATAATTTGAACCCACGTGACCAGTTTGAATTAGGTTTTGTTTTCTTATCGAGATAAGTGAGGCCACTGCTTCAAATTGGCGTGTATTTGTCATTGACGTTCGTGGCTGTATGTGTTCTGTTGTGTTTAATCAAGTATCCCCAGATGCTGATGTAAATTATGATGCTTTTGTAAATCAAAGCACTGAATTGTTACCAACTAGAGTATAATGTGTTGCCTATACATATGGTGGGGTCACGTGGGTTGAAATCATTTGTGATGTCCCTGTAGAAAGTGTATTATGATTGGCAACACTAGGCTTCGCATAAGAGACCGTAAAAATTACAAAATAAAACGAGAATTGACGATTTTTGTTAAAAACATAAACAAACCACTGGAATGTTGTTACGGTTCAAAAATCCATTTAAGTTATTCATAATATTTTTCCGAACACCCTGTATTAGCGTGGGAATCTAAAGGCCAGACGGCCTACGTTCCTGTCGGCATATTTCCTAATGTTGCACAACTGGATTATGCGCTGTTATCTCGTCATACAGTATATCTCCATTTCACTTTGTTTCCTAGTTAAATCTGTTTTCAATCATAACCGCTCCTGTCTGAACTTGTGGTAGGGCAAAAACGCGGCGGTCGCTTGCAGTCAGTCTCTCTTCAGAACTTCCAGCGTACGGCTCGTGTGTTTGTGATTTTTATCTTAGTGCTCCCTTTTCACAAGATTCTGTGAAGGAAGACGGAATCGGAATTTCTCCGAGATTTGCAAACGTACGTGAGGGAATTACAAGCTTGTTAAAACAAAAAGCTTTTCAAAAGCCTGTCCGGTCGTTGAAACGAGGAACAAGTATGTCTGTGGTCATCTTGGGTCCGTGTCGAAGCATAACGCATTGATTTTTTTCCATCAGGATTCTAGCTCGAGTTCCTGTGGTAGTTTTACCTATCTGGTATAACCGGGATCACCCTTGAGGACGTAAGAAAAGGCTTTTGTACCAATCGAAGTTTCGCAACCTACCCCCCACCTGTGAAAGTGGATTCGTCTTGCAAGACGACGCTATTTTGGTGGCGTTGCTACACTGACTTAGGGCGCTAACCACCGCAAGAGGGCGCTCCGACACTGTTGACAGCCGAGTGTCATTACGCCGGATCCTGATTACAAGTCGGATTTACTTCAATTATTGTTTTTTTAATTACCCATTTGGGTGTGCTCAATTTCCGCGGCGTTGCAATTTTTATTCTCATTTTGCGGTGCATAGTTTAATTTGTTTAAGTTAATTGTAAACGAAGAACAGATCTGTTTGACGGAAGATTTCCAATTTGTCAAATTATGTAACTTTCTGCGTGTTTGTGTAGATAGACCCCGTTTGGGGGTAAACTAATATTTCTACCAAAGTTTTGAGCAATTTAAATAAAAACAAGTGTGCTAAGCTGGTGCTTTTTATTTGATTCACTTGCCCACCTTTTGCTTTGGGGTTACGTCGAACCTCCCTTCTCCAAGAGCTTCGCCGAGCGGTGCTGGAGAAACGTCAGTCACTCGCACTAATTTGCTGGCCTACAGGTAGGTAGCAATGTGTACTACATACCTATAAAAAAACTTTGATTGACTATTGAATTTCGAGTTAAAATCGACACTTTATATTTTGTCTTAAAGTCGTTAGTTTTCTCCTTTGGAAATGCCAGAATCGATCGTCTTTTTGTTTTAAATTTCAGAGCACATGCATATTTAATTTAAAACTGAAAACCGAACCGCGAAAATCGACACCACTTTTCGTTTCAGTATTAAAATATGTAATTTCAGAATCGATTGACATTCGAGTTACTTCGAGATACTTTATATTTTAGAATCGACCTATAAGAAAACTTTTCGCTTTCATTATTGCGTGAAAAAATAAATTAGCGAATACAAAAGACGTTCCAAATGTATATCCTTTTCTTCATAAAAGAATAACGAAGCACAATCAACTGTGAAACAAATCTACAAGCGTTTAGGAGAATAATCGCGTTTTCTTCCCTGAAAGGCACAAAATAAATAAATAAAGAAACATAGTACGATCGATAGTAGTAGAAAAGAAAATTCTCGATTATTTCTTTTCGTTCAAAAAAGGGCAATAGTCCATCGTTATTTTCTTCGATTTTCTTCTACAAATTATCAAAAGTGACGTTTTTGCGAGAATGTAAAAATGTTTTCGCATATTGTTGATAAAGAAAAACTCGGCTTTCATGCTTGATGAACATCATTAATTGTTTTATTTTATTTTGGAGCCATAATCTTGCTTATTGGCACTCAATTGCGTGCACAATTTGGCCTTTCTTCCTCAAGGACTTTAAAGTAAACAAACCCGTAGTAACGTAAACAAAACCAAACTTTTTACATAATTATATTATGAAAGCACCGTGCACATCACTCGCATACGATATAAAAATATTGAATCCGTAAATTTTGGCCAAAATAAAATAAAACGTTGTATGTACAGCCTCAATCAAAAGTAATGAAACGTTCAAAACCAAAACGCTGTAGTCAGAGTGCAACGGTACCGAGTCAGAGAGAGCGCAATATGTTATGGGGTACCGAAGGACTTCGGAAACATTCGTTCGCCATAAGGCTTCATCTCACTCGGTATCTTCTCTCTCTGACTACAGCGTTTCGGTTTTGAACGTTTCGTTACTTTTGATTGAGATTGTACCACGTGCATAATTGTAGATAATAAGCACTCCGCTTCGTATCGTGCTTTAAAACATACTCTCAGGCTATAATCTCCTAATTATGACCTTAATACATAAATAACTGTTATGACAAATACCACGACAAATTGAGAGACAATTGAAATAATCATTTATCTTAAAAAAGGAATGTTAAATCTCGAGTGGTTTAGGTCTAAATTATTTTCAAATTAAATTTGTAACTAAACCCGCTCATGAAATCATTAAATATTCCTGAACTCGCTGAAAGTTGTCTGAAATATCGATTGAAAGTCAACAGAACTGGTGACAAATTGACAACATTGCTTGTAGATTAAACAATTCTCGAACTAGTTCGATAGTCAATCAGTCTCTCTTCTCGTTACAAATTCGTAAATTAATAAGGTCATTCGAGACAGCCGAATCGATTGCTTTTTATAGCAGTTGCTTAAATTTGAGGTGAGGTTCATAAAAAACCGCTTTTTTCTCTTTATTATTATTTTTTTAATTGTCGCAAACCAAAAGAAAAAAAATCAATCCCGCGCGTGCACCGATTTTAATAAAACCGAAATTTAATTATAACTTCAAAGGGCCTTCACGTATTGTACGTTTCGCCTGATGAACCCTTAATAATTTATCAAGCTGTCGAAATTTTACGATAATAATTAAGGCCGAAGCTAATTACAAGACGAACTCCTCGACGAAGGAGTTGTTGTATCTAATTACCAGGCCCGTTTTGGTTCATTTAATATGTGCAAGACAGACATTGTGTTCTTCAATTATTATTATCGTGCTTAAGAACGAAAGCATGAAGCCAGATTCTTACTTTGACGTTATTAAAAAAAAGAATTATAGCTTTATTCTGTTTTAAAAAATTTTATTTGTCAAAATTTAATGTAGATCTTATAGAAAACGCATCTGTATACGTTTCTACCGACCATCATTTTCAGTCAATTTTAGTTTAAGGCGCACAGAAAAGATTTTTCATTATAAAATAAGATAAAATTTTTTTGCAAGTTCGCGATGACAGGCTAATCGTCCGCACTGGCCGTCTCGTACGTGGTACCTTATTGAGGCAGCAGTATCGTTGCAAATTTGCTATTCACAGCACAATTATAGGTCAGAAAACAGTCGCGCTGTATAGTGGCTATGTCACAACAAAAAATACTTTCTCAGGAAATACAAGAAAACAAGACAAATTCTCCTTGATTGATAATAAGCTCCTTTTCTACTTTCAGCTTTCATTCTTTAATCCTAGAACCCTAATCAAATCGATTTTTGTTTTTTTTTTTATCAATTATCGCGATTTTATTATTTCCAGTATAAAATAACGAACGCGGTAGACGCCGGCCTTTCTTTTTCTTTCTCTTCTTTTTTTTTCAAATTAATTTCGCACCGCGCCAACGCGAATTTCAATATCTGGGCCAATTAATATCGAGGGGAATTTAATGAAAAGACCGATCGAAGTTGGCTAGAACCTCGGCCAACTTCATCGCGATGATGACGCGCCAATGGGGCATTAATAAGCTGCGTGATTTATAATGGGCCACATTAAATCGCACAAAGGGTTCAAATCACGTCAGCGGAATTTAACTGGTTAATCTCGATTTAATCACAGTATGATGCTGTAATTACAGGAAATTACGGATTCAGTGATGAAATCTATTGTTTGGATCACCCTGTATTTTATTTTATAATTTTTTTTCATTCGTTCTTGCAACAGTCAGAAGCAATAGCGTAATTAGATGAGCTTACGGATTTAGCGGTTAGTTAAAATTAATTGTCTTAATTCTCTAGTGTTTGGATCAGTCTATACCCTATACCTATATTAATTAATATTGTTACGACTAGGGATGGCAACGATATATCGATAAATTTAATATACTGTATCGGAGTAGCAAAAATTTTACGTTACGTAAGTTTGGCTTATGAAGTATCTTTTTTTAATACATTGTCTCGTTACTTTGTAATATTATATTAAAGTGAGTTACTGAAATCTGTTTCGTTCTCATTAAATTCAGTGCGCTCTCGTCGTTTATAGCTGCGAGGCGAGGTGCTCGGAGTTTTCCAGCATCCACTTAAAGTCAAACACCCATTTGTTAATTTACTAAGTACTAAGTTTCCCTCTTCTTCCTCTTTCCTTTCGCCCACTTCGCTCTTTTAATTCCCGGCAGGCAGCGTCTCTCACCTTAATAAAAACCCGAGTTGAGAGCAGAAGAGTCGGTGTTGATTATTAGTCGGACCAGACGGGCTCGAGCGCCCTCGTCCGACGAAACAAATCCCGGAAGAAAAGCGGAAGTTACGTGCGCAGTCCGGGAGCGGAACATCAGTTATCGTTTAGGCGATAAGCGCGCCCGTGAGACTTCACAATCCTCATAATAAATAAGGAGGAATTGTGCTTGAGAAGTAATGGAATGAAAAGTCTTGGTTTAAGTCATCATTGTGGAAAAACGTAAAATACGGAAAGGGGCTTAAAACTTCTTTACCTAGATTATGCCCAACGCCTCTAAGTAGGTACGAGTAGATATACTATGGGAGCTTGGAGCCACTCCCTTTTGGAGAATTTACACTAATGTATCAAACTCGCATATGTGGTTGCCTATCGTCACTTTTGCTAGGCGATAAAAGCAGGTAGCAGTTCATAAATAAGTGCTACCTGTTATTTGAAATCCTACTTGTTTTTACCTGCTATTTATAATCTACCTGTTATTTATAAACTGTGGTGGGCCTTGCCCTCCTCTACGAAACGCCTAGCAAAAGTGACGATGGACAACCATACGTCTTCTAGATTTGATATTTTTTAACCTTTCAAATTTAAAACAAGAAAAAAATAAATGTATGCAAAGAGATGAGATAATACTTGTATCCGGTGAGATTTATTCTACTCTTATTAAAACTTTGTAGTTAAAGTATTGTAACCAAATTTTAAATTTAATTTACTTGCCTCTTACTTACCACTGACAAGATGACAAGCTTCCGCTGACGAGACCGTATCAGCTGAGCCCCAGCTAGCAACAGTAAAGAAAGGGGCGGGTTAATCAAGGTGGTAAAATTATTAAGGGCGCCAGAAGACAATTCTTCAGCTAAACGTAATCGATCAGTCGACGTCTCCAATCGACCAGATCGCGCAGAAAATGAATCAATAATAAATACAGAGGCGAGACTTTACTCACTGGTGTGCGTGAAAGTTTAAACAAAAACACACAATATAAATTATAAACGTTTAATTAAGCTACCAAATGTTACACTAATTAAAAAAAGGTAATACCTTACATTACAAACTTGGCATATCAGAAAATAGCCTAGACCGATATCTTAAAGTACACGCCAAACGATCGGTAACATTCACATTACCGTACTACGCCTAAATATTTCCGCAGTGTCCGCACAGCCGAGATTCACTCTTTTTGTTTATGCAAATACTAACTCACGGAATGCCAAAACGTAATAAAATAAAATAAATAAATACCTTAACCCCTTCGGTTAAAACTAACACTTGACATGAAGTGTCAATGCCGATTATGTCGCCACCTGGAGGTCACGTCCGCTGTCGGTGAAACACCGTCCAAAGTGGTCTCACAAGTGGCTACTCGGGCCACGCCAGGATGGTTTGGTCACAGGCCGATTCCAACGGGTACGGCAACGCTCCAATAAAACTCCGCTAAGACTTCGGTTAAATCACTGACTAAAAGGCCCGATGAAGGCCTGGAATAAAACTTCAACCAAAAAGAAAAGCCTACATAGAAGAAACGATTCTTATTAGCGGCCATGTTGGCTTGTTCGCCGGCATATGTCGTCATATTTTACTTGAGAGAACTTGGGGTCCCAGGCTTGGTAAGGAGATTCAAAACTGTCTCCAAGGATGTTCGGCGGTGTCAATGAATCTTCCGGCACGGCCGCAAATGAGTTATTCCTCCCAAAGAGCGAAAACTCAGATAATTTCACAACACACGTAAATTACGTCTAACTGGCACGATGTTCCGAACAAGAAAGGACGCGGCCAGATTGAAGATGGAGAAGGTCGCTAAGACGCGCGAAGATTACCGACGATAACCAATGATGGACTACCGGGTAGTCAAATGGTGCCTTCATAGCCTATGGATGTTGAGCGTTCGCATCACGCAGGTTTCCCCTATAGCGATGTAAATGAGGGGGACAGTGTAGCCAACTGTGTTAAAACGCAGTCGAATGATACTGTATCGCCACGATGTTTTGGCGCGAGGTTTGAACGTAACGGTACGGCTTCGCCAAGTATATGGTAAGTCACATGTGACATGCAAGATCTCTTTCTAAATGTTATATTCTATAATACTTGCGCTAAATAAAGAAAACCCGCCAGTGTAACAAAGGAAATCGTCACTGTCTCACCGTCACAAGGTCAACCGTTTCAATATCTTCTGGAGCATATTCTGGGTCAAACAAAGTAGATACTTTAAGGAATACTATGGTTTAAATAATGACATTTTTAAATTCCATTCATACCGTCCAAATCGATTACTATCTTCTAGAATGAGATTAAAGAGAAGGGTGGATGTGACAGAGAGAGAAAAATTGGTAGGCAGGAAGATTGGAATGACGTCATATTTAGCGATAAATCTAGCTTTTGTTTGTAAAAGATCCATTGAAAAGACCTAGAGAGGAAAAAGTGGTGTTGATGTAATAGTGCAGACAGTGTTTGTAATGGTCACCGAGAGCCTTTGCCTTTTCTTCAAGCTTTTCTTAATAAGACGACAATGAAGACTTCACTCTGATAATTAATATGACTAGGTGCTTCCTGCAAGAGGCCTAAGTACCAAAGCCGTCCTTGCTGGCCAGGTCATTTGACTTTTTCCCAAGCTGAATAAGCCTAGGTTAGAAGATTGTCCAAATACTTTAGGTCAACCGAAAGCTACAAGTAACCTAGAATGAAGGGCTGTGTAAGGATTGGGGGTTAAAAGATAAAAGAAAGCGGATAAATTTACAAGGCCTCGCCGAGATATTTTTCTCCTCTAGATACCAGAGATGAGAGTGAGAGAGAGATTCAATGTTTATTCCCTAAATCTGTAGTTTAATTCAAACTTTAAAAAATTATTACACAGAGATAAAGAAACTATTTCCACCTCTTCTCCTTACTCTTTTACCAAAATTTTAGTCAAACCACAAAAGACCCAATTGCGACCGCAATTACTTTGCTTATACGTTTCTGGTTTGAGTTTCAAATAGCCAGAGATTGCTCTCAATGCCCTTTTTATATTGAATGAAATTCTAACCTTGGCCAATCGCCAGGATTGTTGAAATTACGCCTCTTCTTCTCTTTTAATATTTTGTTTCTTTCATAAGAATTCTAGTTGAAAATGAAAAAAATTATACACTGCGTTCGTAAAGTATGGAATAAATTCATTTTCTACGAAATAAACGATTTTTATGTAAAATCCTGAAACAGGTCGATTTTTAATTAAAAAATGACACTACTTTAGTGGAATTTTGCATCTCCCCCTCGAACCCCCTCCGAGTGACAGTTGCCCCTTTAAAATTTTTAAATGGAATGGGGGGACATGTGATACCTCATTTGAAAGGGCTTTTCATTCTCTATTCAGTAGTATAAGAATTTTTTTTTAATTCCTATTTTTTCTAAAAAGAATAATACACTTTAAAATCAACACACAAAATTTTAAAATGGATTATTTGGATGACGTTTTCCCCAGTAGATGGATTGGTCGAAGGGGGGCAATTGAGTTGCTGGCTGGATCTCCTGATCTAACACCTCTCGATTTCTTTTTATGGGTAAAGTCTCCAGAACTAAACCAAACAGTCTTGAAGAACTAAAAGACAGAATAAGTAATGAAATACGAGGAATCAATCCGGAAATAATCGACAATGTTTTGCATGAGTTTGAATTTCGTCTTGGTTATTGTCAAGAGGTAGGAGGAGGACATTTTGAACAGTTTCTTTGATATTGGTGTTATTACTTTTACTTCTTTTACAGCAACGTTTGTACTATTGTCATGAATCAAACGGTTCCCAGTTCGAACATTTCATTTAAATTATTTCATTTTAAAATTTTGTGTGTTGATTTTAAAATGTATTATTCTTTTTAGAAAAAATAAGAATTTAAAAAAAATTCTTATACTACTGAATAGAGAATGAAAAGCTTTTCCAAATGAGGTATCACATGACCCCCCATTCTATTTAAAAATTTTAAAGGGGCAACTGTCACTCGGAGGGGGTTCGAGGGAGAGACGCAAAATTCCACTAAAATAGTGTCATTTTTTAATTAAAAATCGACCTGTTTCAGGATTTTACACAAAAATCGTTTATTTCGTAGAAAATGAATTTATTCCATACTTTACGAACGCAGTGTATATAAATTTATGCATTCGAAATAAATAAAAACAATTACAAATTAAGATAAGAAAACAGCGTTCAAACAGTAACTCAACAATAACAATTTAGACAAATTATTAATGAGAATACATAATTTATAAAAATATAAAGTTCAAACGAAAGATTAATTCAAAATGATTTCATATCAAAAACAAATTCAAAATAATTTTATAAAGAGAAGAAACGGCATTCTGTACATCAATAAAAGCAGTTGTTAGTTTCTAATAACATAACTAGTTGGCAAATAAATTAAACAGAGAGAGAAAAACGGAATTTACAACAGATCACTTCCGCCAATGTGTTTACAGCCATACATCTTCTGACGGTGTGATGATTTTTCATGACAACAGCCGTCTTTTATTTAATTATTAGATCGAATAACTCCGATTGTTCCTTCAAAGTCCGGTCAGTCGGAGACCTTAAATGAACTACACGTAAAATTTCGCGACACGATTGTAACTCATCTGAGATTTTTCTAAAATTTTTCTCATTTAGTTAACTTTTAACACGATAGGAGACTGATATAAAGAAATACTTTTGCAGATCTATAATGGGAACATTCATGGCCGTATGCACAGACAAATCTCAAGGTGGACTTGATACTTAAAGCTAACTTCATATAAAACTGTTCGCCGTATAGTTACATTGTTCAAAGTAAAGGTTTACTTTGGCTTAAGCCTAAAGATTTGTCTTTGCATACGGCCATCAGTCTTTTCATCTGCTGCTTATTGTAAACAGTTTTCGTGGTTTTCTGGTCAACGCATGGTTTTTGAATTGGTATTCAAAAATTTAACGTTACACAAGAGTTCGTCGAAAAATTCAAAAATACAGTAGTATAAACACAGGCTACTCTATTAAGAAGAACTCGATACCAAGATTTTGGTTTATATCTAGTGACTGCAATATCAAATTTTTTTTTTTTCTATTTGTAAAAATTAAACAGTCTGCCCTTCTATTCATAATTATCCAAGGTAAATGGCGTTACCCTCGACGTGAGACTTCAGTAATGGGAGTCAAGTTTGAAGTAATATACGCGAAATCTCCGCACTTAGCCCTCGCATTATGCTGAAGACGACGTGGCACATTTCGAAAACAGACGCAGACACGTTAATGCAACGAACAAATCCGCGTCTGTTGGTTTTCTTTGGCGTGACCCTATTCTTCGCCGGCGGCGTCCTCGTCCGGAGCAAAATCTGCGCTTAATCTTCTTACGTGTAAGTCTCGTTGCGACGTAATTTATACACGTAAGTCTGGGGGATTTTTATAAAAAGAGGAAAGAGTAAGTTCCCCAGACTGCAGACCTTAGGTAATATATTTGAAGTCATGTTCTGATAACTGAACTAACTTTAAATATTTATTTAAACTCATATACTTGATTTACTTATGCGATTAAAGACAACTGTAGAATAAAAACTATAATGTAAGTTACTTGCCCAAACAGGATTTCGTCATCAACGAAAATTATGACTCTTCATCGGATAACTTTTAAAAACGTTTAAAGCATCAAAGTTTCGGTGCATGTTGAGAGCTCTTCCTTAATTCTGAAGAAGCTAGGCTGTTCTGTTATAACTGCCAAAGTCTTATCAACGAAATTTTTCTCTTAAGAACATCTTATTACATACATAAGTAAAGTCTTCTGTGAGTGCAACACATGAAATGCTGTTTCCTTTCAGTTCGAAGCTCGTCGAAACTAAATAAAACGAAACTCGACCGAGAAAGTCTGAAAACTTACGGCCGAAACAGATTTAACCATTTCCGCTTCTTCTTTTTGGAGCACGAAAGACGAGGGTTAACTTACGACACGTATGCAAGAGTTCGTTTCCGCCCGGCTTAAACTTTACGACGCAATAATTTCCAACCCCGTCGAAGCAAACGCACCACTCTGCTTTAATTGATTCGAGCGCTGAAGCCTTAAGTACCAAGAGCGTGTCGACTTAAACCGGCCAAAATTAAATTGAAAAAAGAAAGAAACTTGAAGGGGAATAGTAATTTAAACCCCTGACCTCCGACAATATATTATTGTTATCTGAAGTTTGGATTTAAATAGTGTATAAATCTGAAGGTTTTAGTCGATTTTCGCGCTTTTATATCCCAATATTTTCACCCTCGTGGAACGTAGGTTCCGTAGGAAACCGGTATTCTGTACAGAAATTTTCTTATTTTAAAAAGAACGCAATTATAAACAAAATATGTCGCTAGTTCGATTGACTTTGCGGTGATTGCAAAACACCTGCATCCGTTTTGGAACACGCGTGCGATGCATTACTGTTTCATTTAACCTGCAGATTTTGATTGTAATGAATCGGAGCTTTTCGGTTTAATAATTAAATAAAAGACGGATGTTGTCGAGAATTGGTATCACACACTCAGCACGAGTATTGCTGTTAACACATCTGGCGAATTGACTTTCTGTAAGAATCCAGCATCTCATGAATCATTAAGCTCAATATGTAAATTCAATTCGATGCAACGTCGCCTACGCGATCGCGGAAAATTATACAGGGATGGGCAAAAGTCTGGAACCAAGCTAATATCGTTTGTACCGTTAGTTCAATTTTTGTGAAAATTTGCATTAATATACAAGACTTCCTGGCGGATCTGATTAGCAAATACTCGTTCGACTAAGACTTCCGGTTTAACCGGAAATGATATCAACTTTTGTTTTTTATATATATTAATATATATATTAGTATATTAATGCAAATTTTCACAAAAATTGAACTAACGGTACAGAACAAATGGTTCCAGACTTTTGCCCGTCCCTGTATAAGCAAACGTTACAGCGACTCGCTTTATCATGAGTCAAGACTGACCTTCGCAACTTGCAAGAATTTCAGCTGCATAGGTGACTCATCGAAAAAGCCGGGCATTATGAGCCGACGATAAATCATAGGGCAACTGGCCTACATGTAAAGTGTTGTTACGTTTCAAATTTTCTGCCAAGACATCGTGGCTATACGGTATCGTCCAGCTGCGTTTTAGCACAGTTGGCTACACTGTTCCCCCTCATTTACATTGCAAGAGGGGAAACTTGCGTGATGCGAACGCTGAACATTCATAGGCTATGGGGGCACCATGTGACTATGTTATAGCTCATCATTTGTTATCGTCGGCAATTTTCGCGCGTCTTGACGACCTCCACCATGTTTAATTTCGTCGCGATCTTTCTTGTTCGAAGCGTGGTGCACTCCAGACGTGTTTTACGTGCATCGTAAGTTATCGGAATTCTTGCTCTTTGGGAGAAGTAATTCATCAGCGGCTGTGCCGGAACGATTAGTGACACCATCGAACACACTTGGGGATAGTTTTAACCCCCATACAAAGCCTGGGACCCCAGTTTTCTCAGGTAAAATATGACGACGAACAAGCTAACATGGCCGCTAACAAAAATCGTTTCTTCTATGTAGGCTTTTGGTTGAAGTTTTAGTCGAAGTAATTCATCAGCGGCTGTGCCGGAACGATTAGTGACACCATCGAACACACTTGGGGATAGTTTTAACCCCCACACCAAGCCTGGGACCCCAGTTTTCGCAGGTAAAATATGACGACGAACGCCGACGAACAAGCTAACATGGGCGTTAACATAAATCATTTCTTCTATATAGGCTTTTGGTTGAAGTTTTAGTCGAGGCTTTCAGCGGGACTTTTAGTCGGTGATTTAGCCGAAGTCTTAGTGGAGTTTTATTGGAGCGTTGCCGTGCCTGATGGAAACAGCCTTTGATTAAACCATTCTGGCGTTTCCCAAGTGACCATTTTGGACGGTGTTTTACCGACTCCCTGTGAGACCACTTTGGACGGTGTTTTACCGACAACGGACGTGACCACCACGTGGCGTCAAAACCTGCGATGACACCTTCAAGTCATGCTTTAGTTTGAACAGAAGAGGTTAAGGTATTTATTTATTATTTTTCTTTCCTTTTGACAATTCGTGAATTAGTGTTTGCATAAACAAAGAGAGCGAATTCCGGCTGTTCATGCACCTTTAGAACTACTGCTTTTACGCATCATTGTAAATTTTATTTACCGGTTGCGGTGTGTTTGATTCGAACTTACGTACCGAATTAGACTACTCTTTGTTAATTTAGACATTTAGGGCTAACTACCCTGTTGTATTTATTGCAATATTTGTTTGATGAATTAAATCTAAGTAACTTTTATTGTGTGTTTGTGTTTTTACTTTAACGCACCAGTGAGTAAAGTTTCGCCTCTGTTTGCTTTTGATTTTTCTGCCCATTTCTGTCGATTCGGGGACGTCGACAAGATTGTTATTGCTCAGTTGATTTTTTTTCAAGTCCGAACTGGCGCCCTTTAGTTATTTTAACATCTAAATTACTCACTCCCTCACAATGCAGCTAGCCGAGGGGATCAGCTGGTGAAAGAGACAGCGGAAACCTGTCACCTGACAAGGTAAGTGAGAGGCAAGTCAATTTAAATTATAAATTTGGTGACAGTGTTACGTAATTGAGTTTCCATTGTAAAATCATATAAAAGGCGACTGCGTTAACTATAGATCATCATACAGCAAGAAGCCGTATGGTCGTCAACATCTCCGAAAGTCTGAAGCCGAAAGTAGTATTCATCGAGTAACTAAGACTATAACACAGTATGACTAGTATGATTAAACTCCGAATATCCGTACGTCTCTCTGTATCTAATACCATGGTTTGGGTGAGAAAATATTAGTTTGTTTGCCAATTAGTTATGTATGATATCATTCTGAAGTAAACTGCAATTACATTTAAATGTTACATTTGTCTAAATTATGACCTCTGGCTAAAAATCTCAAATCAGATATGTACTTGGGTCCTTTGTCGTTTGATAAAAATTTTGGTAAAAGAGTGAGGAGAAGAAGCGGAAATTATTGATTATTTTGAGCGGTAGTAGAACTTCTCTCTCACTCTCGTCGCGATATCTAGAGGAGCATAGTGTCTCGACGAGGTCTTGTAAAATTGATAAAGTTGAAAGTAAAGGATAATTCATCCCCTTTCTGTTATCATTTTTAACCACCCGTCCCTCACAATTCGAATAATGTCATAGTGTGTGATCGTGACGAGTTCCAAAATCCTATTTCTCTCTGTATCCAGAATCAAAATTTGGATGAGCAGAAACTATTTTAATTGCCAATAACTAATAACTGCATTAATTGATGTACAGAATGCCGTTTCTTCTCCTAATAAAATTATTTTGAATCTGTTTTTCTTTTTTGTTTTGTATGATGCTATTTCGAATTAGGACGACTATAACGATAAATAATAGTAGTGTTATTTGATAGAAAAATGTTGCGGCTTTATTTAAAACGCAATTATAAATACAATTATTTAGGAATAAGTACTGTTACGAGTGTTTGCTTTTCAATTATCACTGTCCCAAATTTTCTTGCGCCGTCGATTTCACTACTGACGACTAATTAATGATAGAGTGTTGGTCTCAAAAGGGAAAATGGAGAAGATCGATCGCGATCTATTAGCAGAGGTGTTGACAAGTCGATAATGCGTTAATAAACTGCGTGATTTATAACGAACTCGGAGTCTGGGGCGTCCGAAAGTATGCCGTCGACGAAAAGAACTTTTTATCAATTGCGGCCGAAGATTCGGTCGATCTAATAATGTCGAAGTTTGCTGCGAATTTAATTAAAAATTTTCGCCCTCCGTAGTTTTGCTTTGAAATTAAACTGGCGAAAGTATTGGATTAAAAACTTTTTTCCCTGCTTTTAAAATTAAACACATAGAATAAAAATTATGCTAAATTATGATAAGTTGTTTAAACAATGTGGCCCGTATTCTCATCTTATAATTAAGGTCATGTTTAACTAAAGTCGTAATTAAAATAAACAAGAAACGATACAGCTTTAAATCAATTTAATGTGTAAGAGAGTGATGGACGAATGTTGCTGTGGGAAATAAACATGTTATTAAATTAGTCATAAGATGAGAATACGGGTTTATGTAATTAGCATTTTTTTATAAGTAAAAAAACTTCCATTTTGATATTTTATATGTAGTATATGGATGTGACGTGATGCCCCATTTCTTAACCGCACAAAAATAAAAAAAAGCAGACTATAGTTATTAGGTTGAAATTAAAACCCCGTGATAACTATGTTTGCTCAAAGGATCATTCCAAGCAGCAATAGCACGTGCACTATCATAAATCTTATTCCGTGCTTCCGCACACGTCGAGCAGAACTTTAGAGCTTTAACGTCGCCGTCGCATTAGGACACGCCGTTACGTCGACTGTTATAAATAACATAACGACATAATACGAGATAAATGCCCGCATTAAGTCGCTTAATAACGAACTGCGTACTATGAATTATCATCGCTCTTAATTGTAATATTCAGGTCGCGTGCGAGGCGGCAATATCAAGTATAAAACTGATATTGCTATTAATTTGTCTGCGTGGCGGCGAGCTGCTTTTAGAATCGCGAATTGCTTACTTAAAAGATTGCAGAAGATTTGTCGACGTCGATTTCATACATAAATTATAAGTATTTTCTCTTTGTATAACATTAATATATCTATTTTTATAATTGTCATACTATCGAATTTTGTAGAAGCGCGAGTTCTGTAAAAATCGGTATTCAGTTTATTTTAAATAGTTCGCTCGGCTTTGCGGTGACCGTAAAAACACTTGTATCTGTTTTGGAACACGTGTTATTGCTTGATTTAACCAAATAAAAGACGGTTGTCGAGAGTATTACTGTTAGCAGTTAGCACTAGTATTACTGTTAACACATTGGCAGAATTGACATTTGAATAACGTAATAGTGTGTAATCATGAGGAGCTTCAAAATCCTGTTTCTCTCTTTGCTTCTGGAATCAACATTTGGGTGAGCAAGAACCAATTTCATTGCCAGTAACTAATAGTGACTAATAACAGCTTTAATTGATGTACAGAATGCCGTTTCTTCTCTTATTAAAATTGTAAGGGTCGCCCGAACGGGTGATTAAAATGATAAAAGAAGGGGAATGAACTATCCCTTATGTAAGGACCCGAAAAATGCGTAGGGAAATTTCCAAATTATCATTATAAATTCTTTCTTAAAACTTCACTTGATCTCACGAAATCGGAACGCAGGAAAAACATATTATATTCGGTAGTCTAGAATGTGCTCTCCAACTAAAGACAATATTAAGTTACGGAGATAAGATTGTTTTCAAATTTTAAGGTATCAGCAAAAAACCGTGCGACCAGCTTCTCTGGCTACTGACCGCGCGACACGTGGCTAAAAATGGTAAAAGCAACACGCGTACGCCACGTAGTGGAAAGCGGCTCGCCGCTAAAAGCCCGAATCAACCACGGACTTTTTCAAAAACTTGCTGAATTTGAAAAAGATCTCACTTCTGGGTTCGAGGGCGGTGGCGAGTGCTTAAGTACAGGAGCCGTGCGCAGGAGAGTTAGTTCCCGGTTCCATTAGTTTGTTGCGCGTTAAATTCTCGTCGAAATTTTAGTTTAATTGATTTTTGTTCTAAGTTCGGTTTTATTTTTGATTTAATTTTTCAAAGTTTGTTATCGGTTTCGGTTAGAAAAAGCTGAAGCTTTTTCCGTGTAGTTCTTTTTTTTTTGTGTGTCAGTTATTTTAAAGTAAATTCGCTCGCTAACGAATCAATATTCGTCAATATAAATCGTTAGTGTTTTCCCTGAGTTACGGATACGAGAAAAAATCATTTAAGTTTCGTCCCCGGTAAGTTCCATGTCTTTACGGCTTAAAAGTTTGACAATTACTAACAAAACGCATTTTTCTAAATGTACCGCACCATCTTCCCTCCTGGACGAGAAATTGTGTTTCTTTTAGGTCTGATAACGCGGGCCACGCTCCGGCCGCAGCATTCCTACCTTCGCACGCAACATTGTAATATCTCTATTTCATTTCCACACAAGTTTCAATGAGCCTCTCCTTTATTTACTCACAATTAACCGTATACCTAGTCTTAGTCAGACCAACTGTGTATACGAGTATATCTTTCAAGGTTGTTGAAATTACGCTTCTTCTTCTCTATTTTATATTTTCTTTTTTTAAAAGGATTTTAGTTAAAAATGAAAATTAAAAAATTAAATTACAAATTAAAATAAAATAATAGTTTTAAATAAAAATAACTGTTACAGTTTAAATTTCCGTTAAGTGTAAAAGTCTGTTAGAATCTAGAATGTTCCAAGATGGCCGTGGAAACCGTGGTTCGACTGTATGATGTTGTGGATCCTTCTCGGTTCGTTCGTATCGATTTTTCCAGAAAGTCGGTGGATGGCCAGTTCGGGGCATGTGACTTCCTTCCCTGCTTAGATATCTCGTTGTGCGCAAGACTGAGTTAGTATTTCGTTAGACACGTTGGAGTGTACTTGATTTATTTCTGACCTGGAGCCATTTTGTGGCCATTTTCTTAAGTGTATGTACTCGTGAAGGGAAATGAACGGAAATAATGTCGATGATTTGAAAGGAAGCACTCTACGTGAAATACAAGCATGTTCTTATGCTTTTCAAAGCCTGACTTTGACACTTATATCAGGTATGCAAGCAAATTCTGTGTGCAGTTAAGGTGGTAACGTGTTTTTCTTTTGCTGTTTAGGTTTTTCTTCTCCCGCCTGTCATCTGTGGTTCCAATCTTCGCTGATATATTTTTGTGCCGCGGTACACTGATAAAAGTTTTTGTGTAAATTTACTGTAATTAACGGTGGTAAATTTAAACTAATAATTACAGTAAATTTACACCAAAACTTTGTATTCCGCGAACTGTGGTTGGCGTATTGTCGTGTCCTTGTTGGCCGTATGGCGTTTTGAACGAAACTCTTCGAAGGAATAAACTACAGGCGTAACCTTCGGGCTTGCTTTGATCCCGACGCTTTGCGGATCTTTTGGTTTGAGTTCCACGAACGATGAATTTTGTTGCTACCGTTCTTTCACGTTCGTAACACTTCATTACGAGGTAAGCTTTTTGTCAACCACACCCGTATTCCTTGGACACCATTGTAATTTTGTCCCTCGTTTTCTCTTCTTTAGCCGCACGTACCGGACCCACATTTGTAGGGCAGCCCGTATCGGACACCCCCCTTCGTATTGAGTTTGTTACCCATATTTGATTGACACTCGTTTGGGTTTCCCGAAGGACTTCCTGGGAAATTTAGCCCTCCCTCTCCCGGACAAACGATCATCGGGACGTTGGTACGGAGGACTGTTGGACCTAAACCACCTGAGGGTAGGAAGGCCAGGAAGGGGTATGATTTAATTCTTTTTACTCTCGTCGAAATTTCGTCCGGCTGCACGTCCGACTTCTCTGTTGGGTCACCAGTGGAATTTTCCGATCCAACGTCGCGCCCTTTGTCACCGGCTTTTTGCGGGAGCCGTGGCGTAGATTTTTCTTCGTTCGGTGATCTGATTTTTGCTCTTGTGTGAGTCCCTGTGACTCTGTTAGTTGTTTTTGTATTAACTGTTTAAATATTGATATTTTTCATGTTTGTTTCATTGGTTTCAAATAATAATTACATTTTGTTTTGTTTTGTTTTAATAATTACAATTTGCTTTTCACGTCATATTTATATACATATATTTTTGATGAGATTTTAATTCGTGTGAACGTTGCGGTTGGTACCACACGCGCACGGTATTTTATTTACTTTGCTTGTATTTAATTATAGTTGGGCCTTTTGCCCACTCTGTTGTCCTTCACTTACATGAGGAACTGTCGATGTGCTGCATTGCCTAAAGTTCTTTACTGAATTTCTTACCTGGATTACTATTGATGCGTTTATGAGCCTTTTATTTCTCTCTCTTTTCACTTTTTACATTATTTTAACCGTACTCCGGCGAGTCACTCAGAATCGGATTATACAGGGTGACTTTTCTTGGCTTACTCCTAGCGTCGGCCTATTTCCTACGGTAACGTCTTAACAAGCTAGGTGGCGTACGTCTTTACCGACGTACACTTGTGCGTAACTTTATTTACCCATAACCGTCTTTACTGAGCTACTCGGATATTTGGCGTTACCAACAATTGAGAGCGTCACAGGTAGGTCCGACCGATTTCGCTGATATTTCTTTCTTTTAACTGCTACCACGCACAAGTAGTTGCCGCCTCCGACCCGACGGGTCGATTCTATTCCTTGCGGCAATAAGTTTGTTCTAACGATTACGCGTGGCAGTGCCCTTTTACTTTGTGGTTACGTATGACCTCGCCTGTTCCATTGATTTAGCCGGTAATTGGGACGATCTTAGTTTGTGAGAAACTCCGATTAATTACGATCAAAATCTGCAGGCTGAATCATGTTGCAATTCAAAGCAAAACGGATACCAGGTGTCTTCACGTTCATCGAGGCGCACCGCTTTTCGTCATATTTTGTTTATAATTGCGTTATATTTAAAATAAACACACTTCTTACAGAATATCGGCATAAGCCGATGCAGGTGTTCGTTAGTCTGTTACGGTTGAAAAATTCATTTAAATTATTTACAATATTTGCCAGTCGCACTGTATTTGTGTAGGAAACAACGGTTAGCTTGGGCCTGCTTGCCGTTGCACCATATTGCACCAGAAAACCAATTTTTTTGATTAATTGTATTTGATTTCAAACCATCCGGTTTTTTTTACGCTCAATTTCTCTGATTCGACAGAAGAGGAGAGACGGAGTTTTTTGCCCGATCAAATTAATTATTACAATAAATAATTACTTAAATTTTAATTGTTGCGTTTTATTATCAACTTGCCTATTTCCTTGCTAAAGCTAATTGTACTATCGCACCGAACAAAGAATCTGGGAAACCACAACGTAGGGCCAACTACATTCGATAATTGTGTCATAATTATATAATATCGAAAGTAGCTCAGCACAGGGCGAGGGCGAATTCCGACGGGTTATTCACCCTGTAATAACATCTGCGGGATTGCACGGTTAGAGTCGACGGGGGCAACGCAGGTAAAGGGACAGGCCGACCGTCCTCGGTCATAAATCTCAGTTGGAATTCCGTTGACCTATATTTATTATTTACTTATGTAAATTATGTGTTTGTTTACTTGTAAGTATTGATTAATAGTAGTAATTAGCGGGGCGCGTTACAGTTTCCTCTACTCTTAGGCTTCCAGTGGTAGTCATACCCCCTTTTGGACAATTAACTACGTCCTTTTTGTGTGGAAGAGAAAGCTGTAATCAGAGTCTTAGCTGCTAAAGGTCCTGGCATCACGGTTCACCCCTCGACCGGTAAAAGTTGGACTTGACCTCAGACGTGACGCCGCAACCGGAGAGTTCGTGACGTAAGACTTAACGCCGTTTTACGTCATTGGCGGTACTGTCCTCCTCTGGATGACTGGAGGGCGCTCACTTGGATTCTTCCACCCCACTATTGACAACTGATTGTCTAAACATGGATTTTTGTTATAAGGTCGGAAACATTTTATTTATTTATTCGTTTGCATCGTCTAAACGCTGTGTTATATTAATTCAATTCTAAACAAGTGACTTTAGATATTTATTTTAAGCTTTTTCTGTAAACGAAAAGCAGATCTGTTTCTCGGTTGATTTAATTAATCATTAGAGTGATAACAAGTTTATTTATTTCTTGCTCAACTCATTGTGACCCCTTCTGGGTCGTACTCGTTACTTGTTACTTATTTATTTTCTTACATTTTTGAGCATTTCAAATAAAAACAAGTGTGCTCAGCTGGTGACTTTTATTTTATTTAACTTGTCCCCCCTTTGCTTTTGGGGTTTCGTTGAACCCTACCTTCTCCAGGAGTTTAGCCGGCGGTGCTGGAGATCATTGAAGTTACTCGCACAATTTGCTGACCTTCGGGTAGGTAGCAAGTCACGTCAGCGACTGTTTTGTTTATAATTTCGTTCTATTTAAAATAAACAAATCTCTGTACAGAATACGGTTTCTTACAAAATTATTTTAAATTTGTTTATTATTGTTCTGTACGATGCAGTTTTGAATTAGGACAATTCGTATAACAATAAGTAATAGAAGTGTTATTTGATAGAAAAGTCTTGCGACTCGTTATTTAGTATTGTTTACTGTATGTATTACGCGACTGCACAATTAAAATATTTTTAATAAAGAAAAACGATTATTTTAGCGCACCCCGAATTCATAACAGTATTAGCAGAAGCATACGTGTGATGCTAATCAAGAAAATTCTTTTTAATTTAATATACATAAGTATCTGTTTATTTTTTTTTTATTAAATATAAAGCAGTATACATTCATAAGATGAATGTAATTCTAACTACTCTGCGAATTTGTTATTTGCAGACGATGCTGAAACTGAATCGAAAAAGAAGCAGCACGAATGTAATAGAACGTCGGGGCTATAAACCAGACGTAAAATTGGCTTCAGGATAAATAAAACATGTAAATACTGCTTCGCAAACGTACACGACTTGCTTTATGGTATGCACATAAACGTTAACGAGAACGTTAAATAAATGTTTTACTTATATTTAAAGCATTAAAAAAATTGTAAATCGTAATTGCAAAATTGTAAATAACAACCCTAACCCTAAAACAAAAGCTTTTCATATTATATTTTACTGCAATCGCAAGTGAAAATAACATCGAGTGTTAAGAAAATTATGAGATGCTTGTCATTACTATGATTTAATTATAGGAATTTATAATAATTAAAAGAAAAAGTCATTCAGTTTGCTCTTTTAGTTATTATATTAACTTTCTGCTTTAAAGCAGTTATTAAATATTTGTACAGAAAATAATAAATACGCTTTATTGTAAGGAAACTGAAACTTTGAAACTGCCTTTCGCCGTCGCGTCGCAATTGAAAACCTGAAAAGCCTCTCGCTTTAAAACTGGACATTTTAATTAACCGTCTTACCCCCGAACGTTTGCTCTGAAGAACGACGATAAATTCCAACCCACAAAGAAATTCGCCCGAATATTAACTCTCGCCGCGAGTGCATAATTCAACTCGCGGATGGATTTATTTTACTTCTCTAGAAATTTTCCTAGGCTTTAATTTTTATCAAAATTTAGGGAGGCTAAGGTACTTGAAACACTTTGGTTACTCGGTCTGTAATTAAATAATTGTCCAGTCTAATTTTGAAAATTATTTCTTTCATTTCCAAGCATAATTAATTAATTAAGTTTAGTAGATTTAGCTACAAGACTGCAATCCGTTGCACTCGACGGCCGGGAGGTATTAAGGTCAGTAGGGTGTTTGTTCCTCGAAGACGTCTTTCCCCTTTTAATCGAATCAACGCGACCGGGTGCCCTAACTCCCTAACGAACTTACCACGGCATCGTTTTCTTCAATGAAGGTCAGAAGGCATTTTGGGTCCTGCGTATGGGTTTGTTTAGGATTAAATGTTTGCTGTGGTAATCCAATTTTCCGCTTGCAGACCTTCGTCGTGAATGGACAAATTCCGTTAATGGTTTGATTCCGATAATATTTGTTCTAGGGGGGGGGGCGAAATTATTAACAGGTTGTGACTCCTTATGAAGAATCAGGGTATAAATTATTTTGTGCTTAATTGTGCTTAACAAGCAAAAGAACGAAGGGAATGACATCGAAACACGAAAAGACGAACGAAAACAACAAAAATAAAACTGAACAGAAAATTAATTGAAATTTTCAAATGATTTTCAGCAAAAGAAAATCGGCAGAAATGGCCCGTACGAATATTATAATGAAATTGAAATTGAAAAAATCGCCGATTTTCATCCGCCAATGAGTGATAGAAATTCAAAAGACTTTCGACAAACAAAGAAAAAAGAAACCTGTCAACGCACGAAAAATTAATTACTGTAAAAGAAATAAACCACACAGAACTGCAATAACGAACATTAAAATACGAAGAATAAAGTAAACGAGAAACAAAAGAACGTTGCGGCGTGTTTTTTTGTTTAGTTTCTCCTTTTTTTCTTTTGCCATGTGATTTTCGAACGCTCCTTGGAAGAAGCATGTACTCGTTCTGTTTTGTTATCGTTACCGATTTTGGTTTTTTTTGTTTTTATTTTAATCAGATTAATTTTGTAAGAAATCGGCAATTTCGCGATGATAGAGGCACTAGGTTGAATTGTGAATTGACCAAGGGGTTGAACAGGTGCAGACCGTTGGGGCCAGGGGACTGGGGTCCCCGGTGAGTAAATAACTGTTGTCTCTTACAAATGATTGTAAACACATGTTATTGTTGCATGAATGCACCATGTCAATGGGAGGTGATGGTAGCGAACGGTGCCCGGTAGCCAAAGGAAATGGTGAGCGTTTTGATTACTTACATTTATGTATACGCATTACCACATTTTAATAATACTGAAAAAAAAAATATATGTTGGTAATTTCGGCCGACCTTACACAAGCAGAACAGCGGCTCGCTTTATAATTCTAATAATAACTTTATTAACGGAAAAAAAATTCCAATACAACAAAATTCAAAATTACAATATGACGTAAGAGTTAAACATTCCAAATGACATAATTCCAATATAACGCGTGATCAATATCTTTTCTAATCAAGTTGTCACACACATTTCGGCATTCTTTTATGGCCAATATTACGCCTTCTTTTATGTCGTTTAATCGATTTATCGCTGATGTTTAATAATAATAGATTCTACTAATAACAAAGAAATTGTGACAACTAGAATTTAAAACATTATAATCAGTAAACACATTCGCAATCTAATTGGTTTTTTAATTATTATATGTATGTACTTTCGTTTTGTGTGCGCCGTTCAACGAGAAACAAATTCTATTAATATAAAACACGACTTATTAACACAAATTCGTATAAAGTCTAACAAAATTCAATACGTGCGTTCGGTGCGTTATTTTTTAAAGCGACGGAATTACTTGCCGTAAATTATTGTCCGTTTCACTTTTGTATGTATACCTTTGAAAACGCAATTACATTCATCATCAGCTGCGCAACTGTGTGACATTAGTTCACGGTTAAGTTTTATGACTGAACGACTTTGATTCTCTGCGTAACACCATAAACGTTTATTGCACGCTTTTAAAGACGTAAACTTTTGGTTTTCGTCTTATGCATGATCGTAACGTGCATTTCGGGTTAATTATAAATTGTCATTTGGAAGCCACTTCTTTCGTCAGTATTTTTTTGTCTGTCTATTCTTATATACATACTCTTCAAACGACGATGCTATAAGCATCATCCAGCGTAAAACGAAGAATTTTCCCGTCGACTTATTACGAAACCCCCATTCACCGAACCGTCCCAAACATACTCGTCTTCGAGACGGAATAATTTTATTGCAGCGCATGAAAACAATTTTCAGGAGAGCAGTTTTAAATAAGCCGTTTTAGGCGGTCGCTTCGGAAATTATTACGGGGAGAACAGGGCCGCAAAAGAAAAACGGAAGACTGTTGTACGTATTTTAATGCAGCTTGCGAGTTTACATATTTGCACTCCACTCGAGGAAATGCAATGCAAATACACAATTTAGCCGGAGAAAGGCGCGCATTGTATTCAGCACTGTGAGCTGAAAATTAGAGCAAGTGACAAGTAAATAATTCAAATTTTTTCTGCTGAATGTGAGTGAATATATTGTGCAAGTGAAGGCAAGTACAGATTGCCTAGGATGCTGTGGACCTACAGTAACTTTATCCCAACAGAAATTACTGCACATCGAAAACGCAGCCAAATAAAATAGTAACCAGAAAATTTTTGGTATAACCCATGACTATAAATAACACCGGGCCTTAAAGTTCATTTTTTGTGTTATACATAACCTGCACATTTCAATACAATTGTTTTATAAAGAAAAAAAAAATCATGGCGTTTATAAGGAATTTGAAACACCACACCACGTATAATCAAATTGTGAGAAAACTTTCTCTTTAGTTAAACATACTGAAATGCTTCTTGCATTGGAACATTTCAGTGTAGACAAGGAAACAAGTCTATTTTCATTCCGTTCCTTCACAGGATAAAGCAAATTTTCCAAGTATAACGTCCTGCATATTGGAAGCCTTCAAGCAGAATCGAATTTATCAGCATTCACTTCACGTTTGCATCCCAGAGCATTCCCTTCAAGACTGCACCAAACGATCACATTTTGCGTGTCTTTCCTGCTTAAAATTCGGGCGTCGAAACGCAATAAGCACGACCGAATAAAATCTAATTACCTCGTACAATGGCGATCGAAACAGAACGAAATTAAACAGAGGAAATTGTCGTCCGATCGGGCGAGCATTGTTCGGGGGTTCCCGCGCTCGAAACGGACAGATAGAAGGGGCCCATTGTTTGGCGGTGCGGCGTCCTTTTCGTTTCGAAGGGGCCGACTTTAATGAGGTTTTAATCGCCTCCGGCCGCCGCCGATTGATTTGTTACAAGCTGACGCAACGAATATTGAAAGTCTGTTTGCGAACAATCGAAGAAATTGCCACTTGGCACGGGAAGCTTTCTTAAAGGGTTGGTCGGCAATTTGTAACTGTTTGTTGTCTTTTGTTAACTGGTAACGAATTAGAATTATTCAAGACTTTATTGAAGTAAGTATTATAAAAGAAACTCTGCCAAAAAAGCAAAAATATTTCGTTTATTGGTTATTTCATTTCACCATTGCCTATTTTTTTTGTTTAATTAAAATTTTTGTGAATATTTTTCTATATTTTTTTTTTTATAAAGCGCGGTATTTTTGTTTTATTTCAAATAAAACGAGCTATTTTTTTTTAAATAAAAGTAAATAGAACTTGAATTTCTATATACAGGGTGTTTCAAAATATTGCACTGAACTCTGAAAATATGTTGTGCTCATTTTACAGGGTGTTTCCAAATAATGTATGGAACTCCAAGAGTATGTGTGCAGTCTACACAGGCTGTTTCTTAACTTCATGCAAAAAATGAAACCAGTGAAAGTTCACATTAAAAGTGATAGAACGAAGCAGTTTTTGTATAACAATTGATTAAAAATATTAAGAGATAATAAATGTTTTCGTCGAACGATGAAACAGTTTGATAGACCCTGGTTTATTTTTATTACGTAATTAGTAATCGGTGAAGTATGCTGGTGTGTCAGCATCGGCTGTTAAAGCGGCTCAGTTACTCAGTTCTCAACCGCACTTCGTCGTAGATAACAGCGTTGAAAATATGGCCGAATTTTCCAATAGTGTTATTGTGGACATGATTTTAATTTACGGCGAATGTGGTCAAAATGCGTTGGCTGTAAGACGTTTGTATGCACAGCCAGTGTAACCGAGATCGCCCTTTGCTAAATAGCAGATCCTTTGTGTCAGTTGTGCAGCGAGCAAGGGATACGGGAAATTTGTTGTCTTGCAAATTATTAGTGAGGAACAATTATACCCGTTCCATTTTCAAAGAGTGCAAGCTCTGATGCCCGCAGATTACCTCCAACGCATGCGATTTTATCGGTGGTTACTCCGTAACTAATTTTAAAGGTGTGCCCAAAATTATTATAGGCTATTTAACTTCATAGCTCCGCCCATTCAGCAAATGATTGGCCAGTTTATCTACTCCCCACACAATGAAACGCCTCCTTTTTTATAAACATCTTTTAGAAAAAGTTTTATTTTCTAGGGTATTGCTGTCCTTCTCTTCTTGTAGGTAACATTTCCAAGGCACACGTTTTGTTCATTTTTATAAACGGAAGACTCGTTTCTTGACCAATCTGCTTAATGGATGACGTCATGTGATACAAAACTGTTAATTTCATTCGAATGTTGATGTGGCAAATACTTTTTTCAGTTTCGATGATCATTTGAGTTTTCGATCATAACGTGGTCATCTTCGATTCCAAGATGGCGTCAGTGTGAGAGTCGGTGTCGTCATTTCAAGACCTTTCATTTCACAAGTCATACGACGTTCAAAACACGGCATCCTTGATGGTGCCAGTGTGAAAGTCGATTCAGTCTATCGATACGTTTTATTTGATGCGTCATACAACGGGTTTTCTTTTCTCGCAAGCAGTTTCGATCATAACTCGACTGTTTTCAATTTTAAGATGGCGTCATCAAGATAGTGTGATAATCGAATTCTTAACTTCTTGCCGAATAGGGGACTCATGGTAACTCGGTAACATGGTAAACTTTGTTTGTACGTATCTACTTTGAGCTTTTAGCCAGAGATTGCTCTTAATGTTCCTTTTATATGGAATGAGATTTTAGCCCTTGCATGCCACTACGTATATTTTTCGGGATTGACGAAATTACGCTCTATCTTCTAAATGCAACTTAGTTAAAATCAAGAGAAAATATATATAAATGTATATATTCAAAATAGTTGAAGACAGTTACAATCAAATTAAGAAATTTGGCACAAAGCGAAATTCTCGAACAGTATTAAAACAATAACTCAAAGTCATGCATTATATATTAACAATTAAGATAATTTTAATAAAGAAACATATAATAATGCAGTCAAATTATGAAAGAGCATAATTTAGACACATGTAAAATTTTAAAAGTAATTACACATTACTTCAGAATGATATAAAAGACAATTCAAAATAATTTTATAACGGAAATAACGTTTTGTAAATCAAATAAAGCATAACATATTGGTAATTAAATTAATGTTTTCTCACCCAAACCATGGTACTAGCCGTAGAGAGAGACGGACGGATTTTCGGAGTTTAACCACACACTATGACATTCTGTGAATGTTAATTTCTCCTTTGGACTTTGAGTGATGTACTTGACCATACGACTACTGGCTATGTGCTATCGGATGAACTTTTACATAAAAATGTGATATAGCAGACAAAGTGGAATGTGCATTTCTAAAACCGTGTTGTTTGGGGAGTATTGTATTTATGTCTCTGCAGCATAATTTATATTTACAATTTTTGACTGTGTGCTTGTGTAATTACTTTTTTATTTCATCCAAAGTTGTAATTTGAAAAAGCTAGACGCGTTCTATTCACGAAACACAACAATATTTGAATCATATCATATTAGTAGGTAGTTGTTAGCCGAGTGGTTGAGTCCGCTGACAACGGGCTTGATGCTTGGCCGGACAACTATTAGGTGTGGGTTCGAATCCGCTCCTGGTGCATATTCTTCACGCTTTCTATTTAACGGAATCAAATTCTTTAATAAATTATCAACCGAAATTCAAGCAGTACACTCTGGAGTTCTGTTCAGGTCCAAGATTAAAGAATATTTTCTACAGTCTGTACATTACACTGTTGAAGAATACATGAACTCGTAATTTACGAATTTTATACTTACTTACAACTAACAGAAGATGTCTATTACATAAATCTTTTTTAGAGCACGGGTATTATGGAGCATGGTTCAGTCATCAAAGGTTAATTTTATTATTAACTTGTGCTCATTACTGTAATATGTATTTTTATTTATGTAATTTGTATTATTGTATTGACTATTGTAAAAATTACTGTCATATTTTATTTATATGTAACTGTGATATTTTATTTATATGTAAGTTGTTGTGTTGACTACCGTATTGACTGCTGAGATATTTTATTACGATTCGATGCTACTGGCAAAAGAATAAATATCTATCTATCTATCTATGGGCTTTATATGAGAGATATAGTACTTATGTGTCGGATTGTGTTTCGGATTGATACCGGCTCCTTCGAACTGGGTTTTCTGCGTTTCCCCAGTTTGTAAGGCGCATGCTGAAGTCGGTCGCAGCCGCCATCCCTTCCCGTCCCGACAAGCTCTGAGCTTGGGGTAAAAAAGTGGGTGAAAGAAAAAAAAATATAATAACTTTGTTGATTGATAAATATAAACATTATCGAGACTTATTTCACAAGAGTTCTATCAAGATTGCTTTAGGAAGAAGACAATTACTCTTACGTTATAGTAAATAATGTCGCGTTGGAATAATTATAATCTTAATCTAACAACTATAATCGGAAATAATTTATTAGGACACACAGCACAGAAGTATGTTTTCACCGCGTAAGCATTGTAGTATAATTATTGTTTACGTAGTTCGAGTTTCGTTACGATTTATGTTTCAATTATGAAATCATTATGTAGACAATTCACTGTAATAGATGTACTTTTAACTTTTATGTAAGCAAAATATTGGTATAAATAATGCGGGCTGGATGTTGGAAATCAATCGGTACTTCGATTCACTAGAAGAAGTGTATCGCCCTCATCTTCACCGAACGACTGACGTTGTCACGCCGCTGCTCCAGACCAGTCATCTACACCAGGCCGAAGACATCCCTTGCTGCCGACGCATTCAAAAGGATCGACCAGATCGCCACAGTATCGCTCTCTGGACGATTCTTTACCCCGAGGCCGAAGACATCCCTCGTTGTCATCTCGATCATTTCACTGGATCTACGCAACCCCCCAGGCGTTCATTGAGGTCCACGTATCCGCACTGTTGCTGTTGATACCTCACCGCCGAGTAACTCCAACTACACCCTTCACATCAACCCCAAGGAGCAACCGCGCCGCGTCATCCTTCAGCCGACATCTCGACGCCAAGTTTCCCGAACTGGCATTTCCCCGCATCAATATTAAATTAATTTTGAAAACCAATAAAGAGGTATATTTTGTATCAAATTATTTTGAAGTTCTATCTACACCCCTAAACGTCTAACGTGTACCGCTGAACACGATACAGCGACATGGTGGAGACAACACGTTAGCGTGACAATGACATCAAAGTTCAAGTTACGAACGTATGAAATATGATATTAGTAAACAAGGTCAAGGTTACACAGCTCCAGTGTTTACATTGTAGTCGAAATTATAACTTGGTGTTCATTTCTTTTCAGGAGTTTTTTTTTTTAATCTGATAAAATACTTAAAAGATCTTAATCTATAATTCAGAATTCAAACTTCGGTCATACTTCATTATTTCGCTCAACTTTTATTTCATTTCATTAAAATTCGTGTATTAGCTCAATTAACTTTTTTTTCACAAAACGAAAGCAGTTGTGCAGTCTCAAGCTCCTCATTCAAAATTAACGTAAGTTTTATTCCACCCAGGGAAAATTTAATTACATTTTCTTGTACGCACTCGCCGAGTGAGCAGCACCTCATTTTTCAGCGTTTTCCTCCGAAAACAAAAACAAAACAAAAAAAGAAAGAGTAAAATACAAGCAGCGTAATTCGGCCTCGTCGTGAATAATTACGCCGCACGTAAACGGGGCAAGTAATTGAAATAAAGCCGTCTCGTCCACTTGAATATTTCTCCGTTATCGCGTTAGCGGTCGTTCGTTTTTCCGGGCGCGTTTTCCTAACGACTGGTCCGGCCAAAAAAAACGAGAGAAACTGATAGAGTGGCCTCATTTATTAACTGGTTTTGCGCGTTTAACGCGAGCCGACGTCCATTAACGCCGACAGGCGTCCGCAAAACGTGCTCGTGTGTGTGTGTGAAACACTCGTTTCGACCGATGTCATCCGCCGTTCATAAAATCTTCACGAGCTGAATTACTGCTACCGTAAAAACGCGTTTTATGTGCAGAAACGCCGATGTGTGTTCACCTCTGCATTATGGTTAGTGTTTTAGCAAATTTGAATAATGTATGTACAGCTGGATAATAAAAATTTGAACAATAATTTCGAAAATGAAATAAAATGATGCTCAGTTATAATGAAATGATGATTAACTGGAAAAAATATGCGTATGCACAGTGTATCCACGGATGAGGTAGAAACTTTAAAAACCTCTTATCTACATGTACATACAAAATAGCTTATTTTCTTGGCTGTTTTTAAACAAGAATTAGTTCTTGTTCTAATATTATATATTACACTATTTTTTTCTAGAAGTTCGCTTAAGATTTCCGCGACCAAAGCTTCTCCATTAAGGCAAAACGTTCGGAATTTCCGGTATAAACGATATAAAAGACGATCGAGTTTTATGAAGGATATAATAAGGTGTAATTAGCACCCATCGAATGTTATTGTGTGGTTCAACTCCGAAAATCTGTCCGTCTCTCTGTATCCAGTACTTTGGTTTGGGTGAGAAAACATTATTTAATTTACGAATTAGTTTTATTAGAAACTAGCAACTGCTTTATGTGATTTACAAAATGCTGTTTCTTCTCGTTTTAAGGCTATTTTGAATTTGTTTTGCATTGTGTCGTACGATATCGTTCTGAAGTATGTTACGTTACTTTTTCCTTGTAGCGTTATTTCACCCCCGCGACGTACATCTTAGCTTCGGTGAAGCCTTGATCGCGTCGGGTCTATTGAATTATTGCTCTAAGGTTTGATTGGCGTGGGAGTTCCGCTTCGGTGGGAAACGCGTCGACGACATTTTGTTAGGCTAGCCGTTCACTTATCCGCATCGGACGCATCGCACGCAGCGAACGGATCATAAAAACTCATTCTTTTCGTTATTTTAAATGTATCTGCGTTCACTGCTTCGCATCGGACGGATCGCCTCTTACGATGTGAACGCATAGGCAGGATAAAATCCGATTCGTGCGATGCGTACGATGCGGACAAGTGAACGCATAGCTTAACTCGTGGTCGAACTCTCTCGCCTCTAGTTTGCTGTCGTACCTTGTGATCTTGTTGGCTGTAATGGCGTTTTGAACGAAGCTCTACGGAGGGTCAAGCTGCTATAGGCGTAATCTTCGGGCTAGCATTTATCCCGACGCTACGCGGATCTTTTGATTGGGTTCCCCGACTGTTGAATTTAGTTATTGCCGCTTTTCCGCGCTCGTAAAACTCCGTTATTTACGAGCTAAGTTTTTTTTGTTGACCACACCCGTATTCCTCGGACACCATCGCATTTTGTGCCTCGTTTCTCTTCTTTAGCCGCTCGTACCGGGCCTTCCCTTATGTTGGGTTTGTTACCCATACCTGTTCGACATATTTTTGGACTTTCCGAAGGACGATTACGACTTCCTGGGAGTTTAAGCCGTCCTCCTCCCAGTCAATCGTTTACCTAGTCGTTGGAACGGAGGACTATTTCACCTAAACCACCTGTGGGGTAGGAAGGCCAGGGGGGTATGAATAATTTCTTTATCTCCGCGTCGTAATTTGTCCGACTACTTGAGTCTGTCTGGAGCTACATTGGAATTTTCCGGTACAACGTCGCGCCCTCTGTCTACGGCTTTTTGCAGGAGTCTCGTCGTAGATTTTCTTCGTTTAGTTGTTGTTTGTGTGAGCCTTTCTGGCTCTGACACTTGCATTTGTGTTATTGATTTCATTTTTAATACTTTTCATGTTTTTTTTTGTTCTCATATAATTGAGTTTTGCAATTTTTCTTTGTGTTTAAAGTAACATGCTTTCACGTCATTTATTTCTAGCGTCGGCCTACGGTAACGTCTCTTCACGCCCTTTCCGATTTAAACTAACACTTGGGAGATCCCGCCTTCTTTATCGACAAACACTTGTGCGTAACGTTGATTACCTACGACCGTCTTCACTGAGCTTCTGGGATCATAGGTGTTACCACTATTTTGAGATCGTCACAGGTAGGTCCGACCGATTTCGCCGCCTTTCTTTTCTTTCCCTGTCTTAATTGCTCCCACGCACAAGTGGTTGCCGGTCGAAATTTTTGCGGCAATAATTTTTGTTGTAACGCTTACACGTAATCTTCAGTTACATTTAAATGTTACATCTGTATAAATTATGTTGATTAATAATTTTCTGAATTATTATAAGCATTCATTTTTGTTCTTTCTTAAAATTGTCTTAATTGATACACGAATTTGAGTTATTGTTACTGTTTAAAATTTCGCAGCAGTATAATAGGTCTATACATTTTATGATTATTATTTTATTGACTTCTTGCCTGCACACAATGCGACCTTGGCACGTATCTCAATTTCGTTTTATTGCGCGTTTAACAGCTGGGAACGGAAGCCTGAGTTGTTTCTTTTACGCGACGTAATCATTAGTAATTTCTAAAATAATTTGAATTGCATATGAAAGAAGGGTAACAAATTTGCAAATAATCGTGTAAATAATTGTTTGTTAATTCTATTTACTAGAGCGGAATATACCAGCTGCCTCGTCCACAAAAAAATCGCAAGGATTTAAATCTGGTAATCGCAGAGTCAATGCACGAACCGACAGGTAGCTGATAGTAAAATCTTTCGCCACGTTATCGCACGGAGAAAATAAAACTATCAGGATACAATTGTTTTTAACGTCGCTAGTATTATCCGTAGAATTTTTGGTCAAATCGCGTACGTGAATGCATGTCACAGATTACGAGAAAATGTATAAAAAATTCTGTGGAACAGTTTTTAATTGATTAATTATAAATTTACCCAAAAAAGTAGGTATGTTTAGCACTAGCGTAGCTATGAGACGCTACGCCCCCCCCCCGCAACTGGAATTGTTGCGCCCAGAATGATCACGAATCACTATTTTCTTCCTCTTGTTTGATGCGCCCCTAAGAAGTCTAAGCCCTCCTGCGCGGCGGTGGTCGCGGGGGCGTTATTTACGCCTGGGATGTTTAGATTAAAACGCCAAATTCATAGCGTTCGTATGTCATGAGCGTTTTGCGATATTTACTCTGAATAAAGCTTGTAGAACTTGACCTTCCATAGCAGACATGTTAAAATGTATACAAACAGTATGCCTCGGGATGCGCGGCGTACGATCTCGGGTCGATCCGAATGCTGTCGGTGCTCAGTGTAGACGTAATAATAAGTGAGCAAATAAAAATCACATTAAAGTAGGCGGTGTAATGTCTGTGATTAACTGAATTAATTTATGTAATACATTCATGGACTGTCAAATTTATTGACTTTTTATTTAATCACAGACATACATTTTCTCTGCACCACCTACTCTAATCTGATTTTTATTTGCTCACCGTTTATTTTATATCCAAATTTTTTACTGACGACTTCGAACATCTGGATCAACACTCTCATGCATCCTCGTGTGGAATTTTTACGAGAGCGCGACGAGGCAATTCGCGTCCTTTGTCAAGTCTGTACACAGCTTTAACCAGCTGACAAAATAGTGCGCTAAGAAACACAGGATATGGAGTTGCAAGCGCGTCTTGAATTTGATTTGTTAAACTTTTAATAGAGTTGTGTTAATAATTCGTCACACACAAAACTGTTTACTGATTATAATGTTTTAAATTCTGGCGATGAAGGACAGGTTTCTTGTGGAAATAAACTTTATTTACAATACAATTCAAATTAAAATTGAAGAAAAATACTAGGAATTCTTGACACGGATATTTAAATTGTTTTTTGTTTTTAATATTTATTTGTTTACCTATCAAAGTAGGTGTTCAAAGTGGGGCCGCTGTAAAGAGCGATTTACACGAACAAGTTTATCTTTTGAAGCGGCTTTAAAAGTGACGTTAAATGTATATCTATACATGTACAAGTTTTTCTTATAAATTCTCTTGCTTGTGCAAAACAACCAACTTTAAACCGAAGTATGAACATGATAAGAATCATATAAGAACATAATCTTTGAAAGTGAAAGAGATAGGACAGTCTTCCACTGCCGCATTTTATTTCACAAACAATAAAGACAAAACTTCTAATTGTCGGAATTAAAGGTTATAATGATTCACACGTTGTAAAGTTAAGTTGGTATATCGAGAAATAGGTAGATTGCGCTTGCGCAAACCGTCAAATTTTACAGAAACTTGTAGAAAATAGCGTTTGTTCCAGTTTTCTGTAAAAGACTTCTTGTACAAGTAAACTTTTAAGTAATTAGTTGTTTCTTTCTAATGCATGCAAATATTAGAGAGAGAAAACTTTTAATGTTACTTGCAAAGAAAAACTTGTTCGTGTGAATCGCTCTTTATCCCTTGTATGGAATAATCTACGTCAGGTGACTTGCATGCATTTATCAAGTAAATATTTTGTAGTTCGTATTTCATGGAGTTGACCTAAAAACGGAGTTGACATGAAATTCCACTTAAAGGTCGAGTTCACGATGCCACGGCGCCATACCTATCATAAAATTATAAAACATTTTTATGAGGGTATTTATTTCGTTCATCTGCTTCTCTATTTTTTAACCAGGGATGCATCGTCGTTTTGGGGCTAATTTTTGATTAATTATTTCTCGAAAACTAAAGTAGAAAGAATCTTTTCAACATTTTACCCATACTCTCGTACATCCCTTTTTATCTTAGTTTCATTTTGTTCGGTTAATTAACAGTCACCTTGTATATTAATAATTCTAATTTTTGTAAGACATTTTGCCATCTACGATTAGTCTTTAAGCAGAGCAATAAGCAATTTCGAAGTTTGCCCCTTTAACACTGTTCCAACAATTTCTGCAAAATTCGTTGTTTAGATTAGGTACTTTCCCCAAAGGTAATGTTAGTAATGTTAGTTTGGCATAGTCGGCATTAAACTAAGGATTAGTTAAATCTGAAAAAAGTTTAAATTTTCAGTTAACTTCGATTTGTAAAAAATTTAAGACTATTTGTTCCAGACACACCAAAAAATGTTGTTCAAAGAAACTTCGACATCACGAATAAACTCACTTAGTTACACGGGAAAAACTTGATTAAACTTTCCGCGTCACCCGTCAAAATTGAATTGGCCATCTTCAGGGCGAGCCGCGCACCGAGAAAAAGATCTCCCGATCTCGTGATACCAAAAGCCGTCCCGAAATGTACTCCGGGCCATTTCACGTTTTGGCTTTCGCCGGATTAAACCAACAAACGGAGATTTATCTTAGAAATAAGATCATAATCCGGCGAAGCGGCGGCGTGTTTTTCTTTTTTCACGCGGGAACGGATTTTTTTTTGTGCGTTTTAAGGGAAATTAGCGTCGCGAGCATTTCGAACGCGGTCCTTTGTGCGGGGGGTATGATTTATTTGTATTTCAACCGCAATCGGGAAAGCTAATTTCCATTATTAAATTCGGTCTGGTCTGAAACGCCGAAGATAAGGTTTAGAGATTTAAATTAAATGCTCTTTGTTTGTCGTAGGAGCAGAGCAGATTAAGTACTATACGAAAGTAACAAGAATATAAAGAAGAATTGTTTGTGAAAGTATTTCAACAATTAGAAATTTGTTTTTTTTTTAGAACCATCTTCTATTTATGTTGTTATTGACCAAACCGTTTCTTATTCACGATCAGAACAGGAGCACAGATTTTTCAAACCCTGTGATAAAAAAAAATGTATTAAAAATTATACGAATTTATTTTACATCAAAGCGAAACACGTTTCCGTAAAATTTAAAGCCTGTCCGAATTTTCGTTTTTTTTTTTTTTTTTGGGGGCAGGTAACACGTCGGAAACGCGCTGGCCTTTTCCCACGTCCCGCCGATGTTACAGGTCATCAAATTTCGATGAGCCCGACCAATCATTTTTATGCTTTTCCTCGTTCCGTTCCCTCCTGACTTGTGCCACAGAATAACAGAAGGGACAATAGCTTGTCTTAGTTTTAGTGCGCAAACTCGGATCGGCCATGTTCTAAAGCTGTTGTTTATGTTTTGATTTGAGGTTATGAGCGTTGGTTAAGGGTTTCTAAGATTATTGCTGTTTGTTATTAAATTGTCTCTTTCGTAAACATCGTAAAAACAAGAAAGAAAAGAACATCGGCTTCACGTTATTGTGCTGAACCAAGGTTACAGCTTTTTTTCCCTTTCCAAAAGATAAAGATCGGTAAATATTAACTGCTGTATATTTAAACTAATTTAATATAATAATGTATTATTGTACATACAGAGCCTTGAAATGGATTTATAGTTGTAAACGAGAAGATCTTTTAAACAGAGATTTGTCAAAACTTACAAATACAACTTATGTATGTGGAAAACACTTTGAAAAACATAAATGTTTATTAATATTTGGCAAAATCGTATTCACTCACATGTTGTTCCAACAGTATTTGAAGAAACTGCATCGAAATCAGAACATTCACTTGAAATGGAAGGTAAGAGCAACACATGGAATTAAATGAAGCACATCAAACGAAAGAATACATGAACGCCATCAGTTTGTTGTCAGGGTTTCGACGCACGTTGTTTATTTTATATTTATTTAGAGTTATGTTCAGGTAACTGCAGTGCTACAGTGCTTTAGTAAAGCGTAAACCTGAACGAGGTACATGTGATGTCATTGCCTGCAGCGCTTTCTTCAAACGGCTGCGATAATCAAGCATGGTCTGTATACGCTACATTACAGCGTAATGAATTCATAACCTCTATGACAGAAAGCCAGTACATGTAATTTAGAGCGCTACAAGCTAGAACTTTATGCTGTGCTGTAACGCTGCAAACATCTTTTCTGCCTGAACGTGACCATTTAGAAAATAAACAACGTAAATTGAAACCCTGACAACAAACTGATTATGTGAATCAGTTTGTATCTTTGATTTTTTCCGTCTTAAACGTTCCACATTAAAACTTTCAAGCCAAGTAATAAATCGTAAGTTTGACTTCACAAACATTCGTATAAAGACATTCCTCTTTCAATCTGAACGAGTGATTCTGTAGGGAAACTACCTTTCAATAATTTTTGATTTTAGTTTCACAAAGCATTGGAGAGAAGAGTTACTCAAGTGATAAAGAAAATGTGCAAACGTCAGCAAGAGAAAAGTTCCTCAAGTGATAAAGAAAATATACAAACATCAGCAAGTTTTGTTTTTGTAATGTTATTGTTTATTTATATGTAGTAAATAAAATTTGTTTCTTAGATCTGCGTTTTCTTTCTAAATATTTTCATTTATTTCTTATTTTTTCATACAACTTAGTGTGTAGATAAATTATCACCAAAAATAACTTAACGTACTTTCGGATATTGTTTTACATACCCTACCATTTTCCTTCTGTGAATCTCAAGTAAGAAAGATAAACAAAAAAAAGATTTTTTTTTATTATAATGCAAAAGTTAACAATTTTTTTACAATTTAGAAATTTTGATTAGTCAGAAAGTGTTACATTATTTGTGTATTGATTGAACATTCAAAATTTACCGCTGAACAGCTTTACAAAATGGCGCAAGGTCATCAAAACTGGGTACAAGAAGATCAAAGGTGCCGACGGCTTTTGTCCTTTCTGTTATTCTGTGCTTGTGCACACATGTTTCCGAAGAGTACAGGTGAATAAATCGCTGACCGCAGGCGGCCTCGCACCCACCCCCAGGTCCGGCCGACCGCGTATATTACGGAGAGTGTTTTTGTGGCACGAGATCTAAATCACATGAGCTAGGCGGCATGCAAAGTTGAACGTGAAAGCCCTGGACCACAGCCAAGTCACTTCCGGGAGGTATGTATACACACTATACACTTACAAGGGCGTCATAATGTAGTGTGTTGACAGAAAATTTGTGGTGCAATTGTAGCTTGCACCTGATGCGAATGCAATTTGTTAAATATAAATGTTAATATAGCCAGCAAGTGTAAATTTATAAAATAAAACGAGTTTTAACAAGCTTTTTTCGAATAAATTACTTAGAACAAAAATAAGACACAGAATTGACATTTTTGCATTTAATATTTAATATTTTCCACCAAGGTATTTGAAAAAATAAACGTGATGAACTTTCAAAGCGAGAACCTTAAGAAAACATAATTTCATTTTCATAAAACGTAACCCAAATTCTGATTTAACACGTGTACTGAAAAGGCGATCGGTTCGACTAATTTATCGCGTTAATATGACAGTCTCCTGCTAAAATATAACTTTACTTTTCCCTCCGTTCGGTCGTAAATTCGCTCGCGTAATTGTACACGACGTGCCATTACCTTCAAAGCTCTAGAGTTAACGTAAAATATGCATTTAATAAAATTCAGAATCGCTTATATTTTCATAAGTAGTTGCGAATTGCGAGCAGGATCTCGAATTGCTTGAGAAATCACGTTTTAATGCAGAAATCGATTTTGAGACGTTGCGACGTTGCACAAGTAAATAAAAACCTATCAAACACAAATAACCCTTAACTTGTATTACATTTCTTTCTTTATTTGTTTTGATAAATTTTGAACCAAAATCAACTTACAATTAGTTATCAAAGAATTCAGAAAAAAATTTCTATCAAACAATGTAAAACAAGATATTTGAAAAAGAAAGATGGCGCAGGTAACCAATCTCATTACTTGATGATAGATGGCGCTAGCAATAAAGAAAGAAAAAACTGAGTTACATGGTGATAGATGGTGCTACTTGGTAACAGATGTTCCCAGTGTAAGAAATGGGCTTTTTATAAATCATTAAGCTCATTCCGTAAGTTAAAGTCGATAAAACGTCGCCTACGCGATCGCGGGAAAATACGCCCACTTAAAAATCATGTAAACAAACGACTAGTTTTACCAAAGGCTTTGTCATCATGAGTCATAACTGACCTTTGCAATAAAACTGCATTCGGATAATATCAGCTGCATATTGTATCATCAAACAGTCGTCGAGGTGGGAAACCGGTATCATGCAAGCATAATCAAACATGACTAAAAGCGCACGATTTAGGAAAACCACGATGACTCAAAGGGCAAGTGCCCCACAAGCAAGGTTTTTCGTAATCGGAATTTCCGGTATAAACCAAAGGCGACTGGGTTTAATGATTAGATATGACATAGCTATAAGTAGTGTCGTCCTGCACATCACCTAGAGTCCGAATGCATAATCAGCATTCATCGAATGTCACAGTGCAGGTATGGTGAACCTATGGCACGCGTACCCGCAAAAAAATTACTAGCACGCTATCGACTTAGAGTAATATAATTTTATACGTTTATAAAGTATTAATTGGACGCCTTTCTGCAAAAAGGAACCAACCCGCAAATTGACAAAATCTGAGTTCTTCGGGCTATGAGTGTGTTAAGCATTTAAAATTCTACTGCAGAATAGATCGAAACCCCAAAATAATGGTAATAACATCTATTGGTCGCTGAACCAACCTATATGCAATAGTGGTAAATAAATAGATGCAGAACAGAATCATATGGGTTGGGTCCTTTCTACATAATGTAATATCAATGGCAGAGTATAAGAAAATACTCAGTAGGGACACTTAAACGTCAGTGTCTAAAACTACACAAGTATACAATAGGCCTCAAATTGTTTAGGAATTTTAGAATTGTTCAAAACTTAGATCACTGTTTTATCAGTTTGACAATAACGTAGGTTGGTTCCTTTCTGCAGAAAGTCGTACAATCGTTTTCGTTAAAATATCTAAAAGCAATTTTTTTCTACTTCGCACATGAGCAATTGGATAAATAGGTATTATTTGTAAATTGTTAACAAGCGAACATAAAAAGTTTCGCCGCCGCTGTCATGGTGTGTGACCCGGTTCCGAAAAGCGGACCGGCTCTCTGTATCCTGTCACACTTTTCGTCGTTTAGATTTGTCAGAATATCTTAGTTAATTGATACCTACCAAACGTTCAGTTGCTGCATACCGTGCAGTGAACATTACCTAGGTCAAACCTTTTGTACCCGAGCTCAGTGGAGACGGTCGTGGGGACCACAAAACGTCGTTTTCGGAAAAGGGCCCCACCAGCGATTGATTGATTGATTGAGCCAAGCTACATCCAAGGTGATAGTTGCAGTTCCGCGCTGGAATGAACGGTCGAATCGTCGTTCCAGAGTTAAGAGAGCAACCGCTATAAGAGGAAGGGTATATCCGAAATGAAACACCGAAGCGAAGATAAAAGGGTTGAAAGTCGTATATTGCACACCCCAGAATTTGTAAATCAATGTCACAAATTGTCGCAAATCGTTTCCCAAAATATAATATTTCAAACCGAAAAATTTACCGTTCGCGATTAGGCCTCTTCGCTAGCGTTTACAGACAAGATCCGTGAATACTGTTTTGTTGAAAATAACATTAAATATGTACGTGAATATTAATTCAATAACAAGTAATTTTGTGACTATTAGCTCATTAAGAGTAACGAAAAATACATGAACAACAACTCAGCGAAAAAGACAGTAGTAATTCAAATATTACCACATTCAAAACAAAGAAAAAGGATTCTCGATAAAACAAAGTAAAGAAATAATTTGGTTTGTTCCGACCTTAGAATTCCGTGGTTACGATGCCTGCAAGACGCAAAGTCCTCTTAGGCCGGGGAGGTTGCTTTATGTCCTTCCCTCGATGCGTTCAACGGCGAGTTCTAAGGGGCGCGTGGAAAAAGACAGTCACAAATACGAAGCGCCGAAGTGTAATCAGCGTAATAACGGAGAGGGGTCCAACCAAACCAAAAAAAGAAACTGGTTTTCTTGACGAAATGCGATGAAGTCGTTCGAGTGCGAGGTGCCCGTAAAGTCACAAAATCCGGCTTAAGCCGAGTCAATTCTTGCTTCGAAGGAGTAAACAACGTCTCCCCAACATCAAAATTCCGAAGGATGATAGCCTGTTGTTGCACTGCAAATTCAGGTAATACGAAATTCAGAAAGCATCAAAAATGGCCACAGTGGTAGACGTAAAACAAAACTCGCATGTACCGTTCAACGAGCAACCAATCAATCAATGATGGATCACGCGTCTACTCGCGCAAGGGACGCTGGGAAATTTTTGCACGCGTACGCGTACCCTATCGAAAATCAGAACAAGGGTGTGCTATCCTCATCACAAGTATAGCAAAAGGGAAGTATACCCAACGATATTATCTAATTCGAAAATGGTTAGGGTGAGAAAAATTAATTAATTTGCCAATTAGCTACGTTATTAGAAACTAACAACTGCTTTATTTTATTTACAAAATGCTGTTTCTTCACGTTATAAGGTTATATTGAATTTGTTTTGCTTTGTGTCGTACAATATTGTTCTTCAGTTACATTTAAATTTTACATTTATTTAAATTATGCTCCTTAAGAAAACAAACAGAGCGCGGAAAGTTTACCTCAAATGGAGGACTTTAAATTCGGCGGATAAAAGTAAATTTACCCTCGGAAATCAGCGCGAATTAAAAAAACAATTTCCAGCAAACATCTCTTCACTATAAATTTCGTGTCCTGTAAGTGAGTGCAATTTATTTGAGTAAATGAAGATTTAACGACTTCCGGCGCTGAGAGTTATTACCTGGGATGTTTGCTACAAATATAATTTGTTTGTTGGAGAATTTCTATTAATATAGAAGTTGGAGTTAATTAAACAATATTCTATAGTATTTGCCTTTAAATTATATACAGACAAAGAGAAATTGTTTCCTATGTTTTTTTTTTTTAGAGAAATTCAACTTTCACGTAAATGTCACCGTAACGGCCAGAAGGTGTTGTAAAGAAATTGTTACGCTTTTGGTCAGAGTATCTTAGTTAATTGATACCTACCAAACGTTCATTTGCTGTATACCGTGCAGTGAACGTTACCTGGGTCAAACCTTTTGTACCCGAGCTCAGTGGAGACGGTCGTGGGCCAAAATGGGGACCAAATAACCGTGACCACAAAACGTCGTTTTCGGAAAAGGGTGCCATCAGCAATTGAAGGTGACCCAAACTATTGAAATAGTTGCAGTTCCCCGCTGGAAGGGACAGTCGAAACGTCGTTCCACAGTTAAGAGAGCAACCGCTATAAGGGGAAGGGTATATCCGAAATGAAACACCGAAACGAAAATAAAAGGGTTGAAAGTCGTATATTGCACACCCCAGAAAATGTAAATCAATGTCGTAAATTGTCGCAAAATGTTTTCAAAATTATAAAAAATCACAAACCGAAAATTTACTGTTCGCGATTAGGCCTCTTCGCTAGCTTTTACAGTCAGTAAATTTTGTTTCATTGGAAGTAACATTACATATGTCAATATTAATTCAGTAACAAATTCGCGACTAATAGTTCATTAAACGAAAAATACGTGAACAATAACGCAACGAAAAAGAACAATAATAATTTAAATATTAATACATTCAACACACGGAAAATGTGTTCTTAATAAAACGAAAAAGAAATAATTTGGTTTGTTCCGACCTTAGAATTCCGTGGTTCTTATGCCTGCCAGCTGCGAGGTCTTCTTAGGTCGGTGAAGTTGCTTTAGCCAGGTAAGAATCGAGGTCTGTTTAGGCCGGTGAAACTGCTTTAGTCCGGTAAGAATCGAGGTTTGCTTAGGCCGGTGTAAATGCTTAAAGTCCTTTCCTCGATGCGATCAACGGCGAGTTCGAAGGGGCCGCGTGGAAACAGGCAGTCACAAATACGAAGCGCAGAAGTGTAATCAGCGTGGAAACGGGGAGGGGTTCAACCAAACCAAAAGAAGAAACTCCGATGAAAGCTGGTTTTCTTGACGGAATGCGATGAAGTCGATCAAATACGAGGTGCCCGTAAAGTCACAAAATCCGGCTCAAGCCAAGTCAATTCTTGCTTCGAAGAAATAAACAACATCCCCCAACTTCTAAACCCCGAAGGAAGGCCTCTTGTCACACAGCAAAATCAGGTATCACAAGATATAGAAATCATCAAAAATGGTCACCCTGAAGGGACGTCGGACACACAAGTCACACGTGCACTCCAATGAACGACCAGACAATCAATAATGGATTTCGCGTCGGTTCACGCAAGAGATGCTGGGAAATTCCGGCACACGCGCAACGTATTGAAAATTCAAAACAAGGGTATGCTATCCTCCTCACATGTATAGCAGAAGGGAAGTATACCTAAGTCGAAAATAAAATGTAATAAAATGATCAAAAGAGTCCAAGAAATAGAATTCATACAAAAGCTGTCTTCCATAAACAATAACAATTTCCTTTCCTCTCACTCTTTTTACCAAAATTTTGACAAACCCATAAAAGGCCCAAGTCGCAGTTTCTTTGTTTTAGCGTTTCTGGATTTAGTTCTTGGGTAGCCAGGAATCACCCTCAACACCCTTTTTCTGCTGAATGAATTTTGGTTCTGTACCGCTACTACTGTAAAAATAATTTCGGGATTGACGCAATGTCCACCTATCCTTCTCTCTTATATACGTATTGTCACGATGTCATTATCTGTGAAATGTGCATTTCAAAATTATGCGGAATCAGCACCCACTGAAGTTAAGTAGAACAATGCCGCGATACACATACTTGCATTCCACTACGCGGAATGCAAGTGTGTTGTTTACATGTGCCAATTAAGATCGAGGCAGTTAGAACGCTTTAAGAAAAACAAATTTGGCAAGGATCAATTGATGCTGACGCCTTTTAGAATTTTGTACTTTGGATCGAACCCCGGCTACTAGAGCAAAGAAACCAATTGTGACGTAGAGATAGGAGATGTATAAAAGATCGACCCGCAGGTAGAATCAGGTAGTGAAGCAGTATTAGTAAGTGAATCAGTATTAGGGGTATAATCATAATTAGTTAAGTGAGTGTTAAGCAGTTAGAAAGTAATTAGTCAGTAATTGTGAACGAGTGCGCGCAAGGCGAAAGCAAGCGAGTGAGCTCTCCGCGAGCCAGGGCTGGCCCCGGGCCAGGCCCCTTTTCCTCCTAAAAGTAATGTAGAGTTTAATTAAAGTTTAAAGTTAAGGTTAGGCCAATTAAATTCGGTAATTTAGTTTAAAGTTAGAAGATTTGATTAACGTTAAAAGTAGAGAAAATAAATAAGTTTAAGTAAAAGGACTAAGTTAAGATTAAATGAAAATATAATTTAAAGGGGCATAGAATAATTATGGTTAAAATAATTGTGATTAAATTAATTTAGTTAAATAAAAATTAAGTTAAGGAAATGTCCGTATTGAATTCATAATCGTAATTCGTTATCAATAAATTAATTCTTTTCGTTTACGCGACAGTATTCAATAAAATACTAGAATTTTTTAAAAAGAGTACAATAACAATGTGTGTGTATAAATTTTACAAATCAAATACCTACATAATATATAAAAGAATACGAGAAATTTATGATATTAATAAGTACAAAATTAATAAGGTGGACACAGCAAATAACTCAAAATACAAAACACAACAAAAAGAAAATAGAAATATAATCAATTGGAATTAATTCGAAGAGAGAAGAAACGGCATTCTGTACCACATTTAATTTAATTTTGTTAATTTCTGAATTATTTCGATTATTTAACCGCACAGAGAGAAGATGGAAAACTCTGATGAAATTAAAATAAGAATTTAAATAAAGGAGGGGTAAAGCAACATCACCGTAACATTCAAATTCAAAACTTTTCCATTCCGCGCAAGGCTTCTAAAAGAAATGTTTTCACCGATAAATGTGGTGTAATTGTTCATAACGTTTGTTTTTTTTTTCTTGTTACGCCTACGCAGTGAAGCAGGTGTGTCCAGTTGCAATCTCAGCAATTTTTCTCAAAGTTTGCAGCTGCAATTCTTCTTAACCAGAAAGAAAGTCAGTTATACATGAAATATGTCACTTTTAGTTATTCAAAACGAAATAAAAATATTATATAATCAAACTTATGTATATAATAATAATAATAATAATAATTGAAAGAGGAAATTCCTTTGTCTTAAAATTGATCACATAAATAAAATAAAGTAGTTTTGAGTTTTGTCTTTCATTACGTTTTTTAGAATGTTGAATGAAATCCGTTTGTTTTGAGGGATGGTAATTAAACTGTATTTACGCCGAAGTTACTCTAGAGACGTAGTTGAGGAAGACGTTTTCCTTTTTGCGAAACATCCAATCTCCTCTCCTCTGCAACGACAAAACCGTTTAATCGTCGCAAAGCCAACTGCCTTACACTGCATTACATTAAAGCGTTCATCGTTTGCGCCATACAACTGCAAGGTAACACGTTCGCAAAATACAACATAAGCACTTTACCATAAAGCAACTTTATTGCATGCCGAAATCGAAGTGCACCGGATTGATGGTTCCATTAAAACGTAACGTGTCGCGTGTACTGCGGTCGTCGCGACGCCCTCGGATTTTCATATTCGTTTCGGCGTTGAGCAGCTGCGAATTAATTAGAAGCTTTGAATTCGGAATTCGACGTGCTCAAGTAGGCCGGCGAATTCCAACAGATCGAGGGATGTATACTACGCTTAATGTGAGTATTAGATGCTATTTACCCTACAGCTATCTTTAGGTAGCCTTTAGTTAGTGGAATCTCATTAGGGTATTAATCGGACTGACGTATTCATAAGCAAATCGGGTGGGTTTGTGTTTATGTGAATCTGTGATGTACTTGCTCTGGTGAAAGGGAACCGAATATTTACAGAAATGAATTGATCAAATTATTTTAGCTCCGTTTCTTGTGCAAAATTCACAAGTGACTGAGTTTCATATTTAAAACTAAAAAACTAAAGATTTTCGTTTCTGACTATGGCAATAAGGATCACAGATGCATCAAGCAGGGTAACCCCCTAATTCACGAAGCAAAGCGAGTTTAGATCTCTGTTGGTACAAATTGTAAAATGTTCGGGTCAGCTACTACTACTACTACTCGAAACTCGCTGTAATTTTCACGTGTTAATGAACAGAACGAGAACGAAACATCATTAGGGTTGGTGCACCTGCGCGAGCTCACACAAAAAGGGCAAACCCGCGATCGCAACATTCTAAACTCCCATTATAACCATTCAAATGGATATTTTAACAACTTGTGCTAACGAACTAGGACTAATTAGTGCAAGTAGTTTATCTGCACCGAGGTCATTTGTGAGGCCCTTTATCTTGTCTGGCCTGTGTTTAACCCCCGGCATCCTCTTGGTATCTATCATCGGATGAATACATTAGCGGACGCCCTTATTACGTGTACGTTTATCTGAACGGAGAGCGTTTATTGAGCTCCTAATTGCGGGAAAATAATTAATTACACCGCAGAAGGCACGCGAACGTACGCGCGTCCGGATCTGAAAGGGCCTTTACGTGATTCCCCGACATTACGATAAAGCCGTCCGTATTTTTAGAAATTTTGTGGATAAAAATATCTTGTACACTCTTATTGTTGTTATCTTTATGGGCGTTATTTATGTTTAATTGCTTTTTTATCGAGGAAGTGCATTGCGTACCATACGAGTTTTTACTTTTAAAAATAAGTTATTGTTACAGAAAGAATTTCTTAATACACTTTCTTTTATTTATATTATACCAGCTCTTCTATTTAACCTTGTGCAGCACGTGACTTGCGTCGTACGTAAACAACACCGCGGCGCGCCGCCGACAGTGATCGTGCTAACCGCGACGTGCTAATGCGAGCGCTTCTTCGCCGTGCACGTCTGAGTCTCGTCATTTCGATCAATTATTATACCATATTATACCATATGCTGCAAGTGGATTGACTTCATGCTTAAAGGAAGGGTGGTTTACACATCACTGCTGGACGGTGCGGGTTGCGGGAGGTCGTCCGCAGGGGGGAGTGCTCTCTCCTTTACTGTGGAATAGCGGTGCAGAATTTGATCCCTTAGGGTATGCAGACGACCTGGTCATAACCGTACAAGGGAAATTTAATAACATTGTCAGGGACCATATGTAAGTTGCCCTGAAGGTTGTAACAAGGTGGGCTGAAGAGGAAGGTTTGAAAATCAGTCTACAAACCGAAACCTTGAGGGACTAGGACCCCTGCGCCTACGTGCAAATGAGATAGCCATGTCGAGGGAAGTAAAGTATCTTTGACTCTAGACTTACTTGGAACCAACATCTAGACAAATTAGTTAGGCGAGCGTGGCCTGACGAGTCTACGACAGAACATGGGGTCTAAAACCAAGTATGGTATATTGATTGTACACCAGAATGGTTAGACCAACATTTACATCTGTGGCTTTGATTTGGTGGCCCAAGGTTAAGACCAGACCAGTTCCCTAATCGCAACGTACGCTAATCAAGCGGTTCCTAGGTGTGTTAGCCCTTATCCGCTTGGGCCCCGACCAGAGCCATCGGAGATATGCCCAATCAGCGCGCAGGGCGGGCCCACCTATAAAGTGACATCCAACTCACTGCTACCAGAGTGGTCAAGGGAGACCTATCTAATCTCTACTAGCTAACCAGGCTAGTGCTGAAACTGAGATCCGCAGTTCACTCGTCGGGATGGATGGACATCATCCCTAGCCCAAGCATGCGGGCTTGCAACCACTGCCCCCGTGAGTCCAACCCAGTCGACCGGCGGAGGTCTCCCTCTACACACTCCACTCCAGGGGAGGGGAGGGTATCCTCCGGGCTAACCGGTCCCCACGGTACCAGTTAACTTCACTGGTTGGAAGTTCGGCCACGTCCTAAGACGCGTCCTGCAGATTAGGTTTCGTGCAAACCAGGCGCTGGTACGCCAACTCGGGACGGTGGGCTCGTCACACCCATAGAGACTCTATCAAACGTCCACAATGGTCACCTACGGCCGAAGCCGTTGGATCCACGTCTCGGTTAGCAGGGTTCCCCCTTGCCGGGGGCCCAAGGTTAAGCAGGAAACTACCAAACTTAAACTGAGTAAGGTACAAAGACTTGCCTGTCTCGGCATAACGGGGGCCATGTTTATAATGCCCACCGCTGCAATGGAGATTCTTCTAGACCTTCCTCCCCTACACATTATGATAATGGTAGAGGCAAGACGTGGAGTCCATAGATTGCAGAATTTTCGTCACCCAATGAATATGGGTTATACAAGTATCATTGGCAGCATAAGGGTCCTTTACTTGATATGAGGACGGACTATATGGCTCCCAAAGGAAACATAAATTTGCTTATCAAGGTAATAATTCACGAACTGGCTAAGCAAAGTAAACCCGAACAGGACATTCCTCCTGGCAGTCTCATCTGGTACACGGACGGTTCCAAAACCGGGACTGGTGCCGGGTCTGGAATTTACGGACAGAGACCAAAAGGGAGGATATGCTTCCCTTTGGGCTAATTTGCCTCTGTTTTTCAAACAGAAATATTCGCCATAATACAATGTGCGAGGGAAAACATGAGGAGGTCTTATACGTACAAATAAGAGAATCTTCATTCTATCCGAGAGCCAGGCGGCTTTGAAGATTACTAGATTATGATTACAATTATTCTATCGTGACATTTTTTTTGCATTTTATACAAAGGTAACATGAAACCTCTGATAAAGGTAATTCCCTGTTACAATCAAATTTCGAATTCAAGACAAAGACGTTGGTATTAATCAAATAAGCAAACGACAAGTTCGAAATCTGTCTCCGCCTCCGAAACCTTTAATTAAAAGAGCGCCGGAAAACTCGCTAACGATAATTGAAAACAAGAAGGGTGGGCGGATACGAGGCACTGAAATTAATTCGATTAGTATTCATAGCGTCGCCGGTGAACGGGGGCCAAGTTTCGAACGCTAAATTCCGTCTTCATGTAGTCACGTGGCCAAATTGAAGCCGTAAGTTATGTCACGGGGTGGATTCAACCGGCGTCGGTACGCATGTTAATTCGTTGTGGTAATCACGTTCCGGACAAATAAATTCGCGACGGCGACGGTGACGTCGTTATATGTGCGGGATCCATATTTTATGGCTGTCGGGCTTAATTCCGACCACCTGGTGCGGTTACGTTTATTGCCCATGTGGGTCATGTAGTCTACGCAGAAATTGATAGCAAGCACATACATTTTCAAACAAATAAGTCTATTTCACTGTTACTATTATGTACTTTGAAAAAAGAAGTACCAGGAAGGTGTGTTACCGTTTAAAAATTCGTTTCAATTATTTCCAGAATTTAGGTCATCTTGTATTGTGTGCGAACCAAAATACGTTACTGCTTTCTTTCATTTCACAAGATTTCAAAATATTGCACAACTAGACAGAAGCATTAACTCACGCTATACAGTATCGTGCTATTTCACTCACTCTCCTGCGTAATTTAGCTGTCTTTTCTGAAGAACCTGTCACCAAATTTACTTTAAACTTGACAGCCTCTGCCTTACCTTGACCAGGTGACAAATTCTGCTGTATCTTCCACCAGCTTTCCTCTCGGCTAGCAACAGTGAGATGGGGGTGGGTCTAATATGATGTTAAATTATTAAGGGCGCCAGGACGGATCGAACCCAGTTAATAGACAACCAACCTCGTCGGTACCCCGAGCCGACTTGATCGTGCAGAAGGCCAAAACGAAAATACAGGCTACACTTGACTCACTTGTACGTGAAGGAATGGTAACGTAAACGCACACTTCAAGAAATTCAAGCTTTGTTGATGGTCAGACGTTCAAGCGAATGCAGGTTATAAAACACACCAGGTTAACCAGGTGCTTGTTTGCAACAAACAAAAATTCAAACATAGATAAATTGCGAACAATCTAATTTGCATTCTGCCGAAAATTCGCTCTCCAAAAAAGAAGCATGATAAATTAAATAATGAAACTCACGACCTTTCTGTCAGTACACAGTCGGAAATGTCAAATTCGCTGGTCTACGCTGTGAAGTTGGCGGTCGCAACGCCACCTGTTGGTAGTGTCCGAGTCGGCAAACTGGTTTGAACCGGTGGGCAGGGCTGCGAATATGGCGGACACACGCTTCTCGTAGACTTGCGATCGGCGTAGAGAAAGTACGCGCGAAGGTTGAATCGACTCGGTCTGAGTCAAACCCAAAACAGCACGGTAAAACTAAAGCGGGAGTTTGACGTAGCTCTAAGACTTGAAGTAAAACCAAACGTAAAAGCCTGAATAGAAAGAAAGAACAGACTCGTTAGCGTCCAAAATGGCGTCAGACAATTCGCACAATTTTTACCTGAGATTTGTAGTTTTCTCAAGCTTGGAATAGGTCTAAAATGCCCCAAAACTCAATCGATGGTGCACTAGTGAAATTCCGGCAGGGCCGTAGATAAGCACTTCTCAATCTAATAAGCAAGGGCTCCGATAGTTTCTAGGCGGTAAAATACGTCAGCATGGCACCGGGGTCCGACAAGAACTAACTGCGAGGCCGAAGATGCAAGTATGCCATAAGCGATAGCCAATAGAATAATTATGACGTCAAGAGTTTTGAATAAAAGAGCCAATGTGAAAGCGAGAATTCAAAGAGACGTTTCCGGCGCAGGTTACAGTGTTGTCGGATGTTCAGACAAGATATACATACAAGTGACGTTGCCAGCTCGCTACAAATGCGTCGCGAACTCGCTGCGATGAAATTAAACTGTAACAAACCCCCCTTCGAGTTTGCACCAGCCTTGTTGCTGTAAGCTTAGGGTGCACGTCGTTGTCAGTGGGCGTTTCAGCCATTTTGTGTCTTCATCAAGCTTGTTTAATTGATCGAAGAATAAACGGAAGATATTATTCCGAGATTTGATAAGTGCATTCTGAGCAATCAGAAGGATTCTTCTATGTTTATCGAAGCCTGATACCCGCATTCTAATCAAGTAGGTTTAACAAGAAAACCTTGTGCGCAGTTTAGGCCGTAACGTGTTTTTCGATCTTTCATTTAGTTTTTTTTGGACGCTTGACTAGAACGTTTATTTGAGACTACCGACTTGGTTTATCTTTGAGCCGTGGTAGATAATTCTACTGGCAGTTGTGGTGCATCTCCGGTCATCCGAACTAGAGACCGATAACCCCGGTGTTTGGCCTCGTCGCCGGAAGAGGGAGTCTACACTTCGGAACTCGTAGTGATACCCTCCCGGTCGTTTGATAGTCGGAGGATCTGTGACGTACACATCGTGGACGATCGACGGTGACGGTCGCATTCTTTTATTTTTAACATTATTTTTGCGCTGAATTAAAACAAACAATGTTGACACCGCGGAGTTAGACCAACTTTGTTTATTTGTTTAATTTTTATTTTGTTTGTGAGCGAAAAGCAGATCCGTGTTTCGTGATTCAATTTCACTTAACTAGTTGTTAAGCCTCGTTTATTTAATTAAAGTTGCATTGGTTTAGTGTTCGTACAAGTTTAAGCTTAGCACCAATAAAAACAAGTGTCTCCTGTTTTGGGTTTACTTATGACCTCGACCTTTCCTACTGAGTTTAGCCGGCAATTGGGACGTAACTTAATTTGGATTCTCAATATTTTGCAGCCAGGTAGGTAGCAGCTGAGGGGCTAAAGCGTTTTAGTGCGATAATAACACAAGGGGGTTACTTATAAGGAAGTGGGTGAAAATAATAGTAGACTATAGGCAATAGCATAAATCATAAATGCCCGCCTGCATTGTATTATTTAGTGTTGCAGATAAGCAACACAACCTTAATTAAATTTCGGCCAGCAAATAAACAACTGTAGCGCTCTCGGATATTATGCGGTCGAGCTTCGGTTTCGTTCCGGTCGAGTTCCTTTTCCAAAAAAAGAACAAAAAAAATACGCAAATATAAATCTCCGACAAGTTCACAACGGGAGCCCCATGCAAATAGAGCACAAGGAAACCTCAGTCAAAACAGGATCCGTTCGACGTCGCCCTAAGGCGAGCGTCGAATTACCATTTTAAATCGCGCATACATGCGGAGAAAAGCCCGCAAACACCTGTATATCACCGAAGCTATGTCGTCTTCGTCGACGTAAAAAAGACCGCCAACGAGAATCGGATCTGCGTGCGAGCGACAGGCCCCCGATTTTTCGATGATAAATTTGTTTTTAATCGGAATACAGCGAGCCGCGTTTGTTCCGGATATTTCCGGGGTGGAAAAACATTTATCGGCAGCTGCTCTGATTGATCGCACCAGATGCGAACTTAAAGCTTCCAGTTTCGAATAATCGACCTGAGCTTATTCTATATGTATTCTTTTTCCACTTCTTCTGATACAAGTGCGCACACGTTCTAATTTACCGAGGAGTTAATTAATAAACTCTGTTTTTTTTTTTTTAAATTCTGTGAAAAATGTTCATGTCTAAAAGACAAAAGTATAAATGCCGCCAGGCAGATACACGTATGCGCAGCGGAAAATTTAATTTAGAATTGAAATTGTTATTTTGTTCAGTAATTTAAATATATCCTTTCAGTTGTAAATTTTTTATTTACCAACTTCTGGACGGTACCATTTTTACTAAACAGTCTTACAATCTACATTATAATGTTAATTCTGTTTTTAACTCACATATTTCTCAAATTCACCCCTTCCATAAGCGTTAAGGTCCAAAATTTTCTATTGCTCCTAAATTTAATCAAATTGTCCAAAGGAACCTTATGATCAACACTGAAGCTATCATAGAAAAATTCGAATTTTTTCGATGGTGAGCGTATTAGGTTCAAATGATCGGAAATTTTAAATTTTGTGAGGGAAAAGCGGATCCGTGCTTCGTGATTCAATTTCACTTACCTAGTTGTTAAGTCTCGTTTATTTAATTAAACCTGCAAATCCCCGACTTTATGGGTTACTTAAGACACATAAACATGATGTTCCTATCCAGCCTGTTGTCAGTTACCTCAGTTGACCTGCCCATAAGTTGGGCTTGCTTTTTAGACAATACTATTACATTCCGTGAAGTAAATTCTATTTTTAGACTGGTCGCACCATCTGTGATGCAGACACTATTCTACTCTATTCCACACTCGCACCGAATGGTAGTAGATTTTACTGGATTGTTCTATCTTTGTTCGCCGCTATTCTAGAATAGCGTAACTTGCTATATAACCCTGAGGCAGCGGGATATTTAAATCAGTTTTATTTAGAAAGCGATATGTGTAGCAAGCGAATTAATATAACGATTAAGTGTTATTTTGTTAGACAAGTGTACAGCTCGATATTATTGTGCTTTCATTGTGTTAAATGATCGTAGACATTAAAGTGTTTTTAAAATAAACAACGATTACAATTTGTGAACCTCGAAGACGTAACAATACCTTAAGAGATCATCTTACTTTATCACATTTTTATGTATCACAGAATTGAATTCTTATCTCTTTAGATGTTACAAATCTCTTTACGTCTATACCGATTACAGAATGTCTTAGTCTGGTTGAAGAGTTGCTTATGAATTCAGATTTATCTGATGATGCACATTGCATTGCGGAACTTTAAAAATCACTCTGAAACAAAACTTCTTTCAATTTAATAATAAATTCTATTCACAATTACGTGGTCTTTCCATGGGTTGTAATTTGAGTCCGATGCTAGCAGATATTTTTATGAATAACTTAGAGTCTAAATTTTTTAACTCTGGTCACTATTTGTCCCATAAAATTAAATTTTTTGCTCGGTACATTGATGACATTTTGATAATGCTGGATGGAGTTACTACAGCTGTCGATTTATTTAATCATTTTAACACTTTCCACGATAATATTAAATTTACACTTGAACTAGAAAGAGATAATAGTATAAATTTTCTGGATGTGTCAATTAAAATATTAGATTCATCTCTGTCTTCCAGTACTTTTAGAAAACCTGCCAATACAAATGCGACCATCAATTTTAAGTCTAATCATTCTCATCAGCACAAGTTGTCAGTTTTTCAGCATTTTTTTATATCCCTATGAATAGAGAGGACTTTGTTAGGCAGATTAGGATTTTTTGCCAAATAGCTTGTAATAATGGCCTCCCTATCGATGTCATCTCTCGTTTATTTTATAAAATTCGTAATAGTTTAATTAAAAAAGTCATTTTCTCCTCTTTAGCAGATAATTCGAGAAAAAATTTTAACGAATTGGAAGGCGGGCAAGTAACTTTTTCTAATGATTACAACCTGATCTCTATTTTGACGAACTCCAAGGATGAGATCGAATTTATGAATACTCCATCACTAGCACTCACTCCAATTGTAAGTCAATTTATATTGGTCAAAGCGGCCGTAATTTGGTCACTCGTGTCACAGAACATATTTCGTCTGCTAGATTGGGCAAAACCGACTCTAATTTTGCTTTACATTTGTTTGATTCAGGACATTATCCCGACCCTAATTTCACTGTCAAATTATTACATCAACTACCAAAAGGTTTTAAAACTTAATACATATTGTCGAATCTTTAGAAATTTTCTTGAGTCTATAAATTAGAATCATTCCTAAGTCTTTGCGCCGATCAGCTTTTACTTTTGATTATTTTGCCTAATCTGATGTAAATTTAATTTTTACAAATGTTGTACTTTTTCAAAATTTGTTAATACGTTCACTTTTCTTTGTAATTTATTTTAGTCAAACATTATTTGTCACTTGTAATTTGTTACCCATAAGTTGGTATTAGTTAGGAACTTTTCATTAACATAGATTAAGTTCTTGCATTGCTTGTCAAATAATTAAGAAAAATGGCCAAGTGCTAAGTGCGTTGTTCAGACAGGTTTTTTTTTTTATTTCATTAATTAATTTTCCTTTTAAGTGGCAATTCAATTATTTCTAGATTTGATAATGGTAATTATTCCGAAACATATCACCACCTCCTACTTAGATTTTGTACCGATGAGCTAAATATAAGCCAAATACTTTTCAACGTTTTTTTGGTGACCTTCTGGCAAATTTTTACCAAAATTTTAATTAATTAAATAATGTTTTCGCCTTTTTTTCCGATTTACTTATAATTTGCATTTTATTGAACCAAATTCTTTACATTTCATAATTTGTTACAGTGTAATTTCCTTACCCGTAATTTGTCCCCAATATGGCTGCTGATTTGGCATTCCGCCTTCGTGTCGCCTTGTTCATCCCGGTCAATTGTATTGATTTTTCGGAAAAGTTTCTGTGATTGGTCAGATTGGGCCATGTTACGCGCAGAATCGTTCAGTTCTTTGCTAGACGCGTAAGAGTATATGTAGTTATTTTATTGTTGGCTGGATGCCATTTTGTTGTTCCCTCAAGCGGTGTGTTTGCGTGGAAAGCCGAACGGAATCTTAATCCGTGATCTGGAACTAGGCACTCTACATGTAACGAAAACATCTTTTAATTGCTTTCCGAAGCCTGGCGGATGTGAGGCAGTTAGGTAATTTCTGCAAGCAATTCAGGTTGTAATGTTGTTCTCTTCTTTTGCTATTTGGGGCTTTTCTTCGCTGGGATACTTTGGTGCCGTCTTAGAGAGTTCATTTGGTACTGATAATGCCTACATTGGTCGGTCGGACTCGATGCCGAGAGTTCCGTGATACCGTACGTAAACTCCATGCTGGATGCCCCTAGGTCGTTATAGCCAGACGCTTCTTGGGGATCAAAGTAAAAGTTTGACGTACGGTTAGACACCACAAGGTTGGATTCATTTTTTCTTTGTAAGGTTTCACAATTACTAGCGATGTTTTTATCGCGGCGACCCAAACAGTCGATTTATGCCTTGAAGTGGTAATTATTCAGTTCAGTATTGCCAACTCACTCGCTACACCTCCGTTCTACTGAAATTGGAATAGCGGCAATTGACGGTCTACGCAACGTACCAGCGTCAACGCAGCTTAGATTGGAGGGAGATGTAGCGGAATTTTTACAACCCAGTTGGCAACACTGATTCAGTTATTTTGTTTGTAACGTATGTAAACGGAAAACGGGCCTCGTGTTTCGTAGTAAACTGTAGCTTTGTGCGTTGTTTATTTTTGATCTATTCTTTTTTTGCAACTGTTGATGGATTATCCAAATAGCTCGTTTGTGAAATAAAGTTAAGTGTATATTAACTAGTTCCTTTTTTTCTAACTACGTTAGCCTTTTAAGTTTTCGTGTGAACTTACCTCGTCTCATTGAGTTAGGCGTGGGTCGTTTGTTAATTTCTGCTCCCACATCTTGCTGCTAAAAGGTAGGTAGAAAATTTCAGAAATTGCTAATGTGTAAACATGTGTCCAGGCATTGCCGACTAGAGGTACAGGCCATGCTCAATGGGTGGGGATTCGGAGTCTGGCATTCATGGCGCATGAATTAATGAATGAAAGACTCCGAGATTCGGAATCTCCCCACCCACTGAGCATGGCCTGTACTTCTAGTCGGCAATGGTCCAGGTAACTTAGCTAACATTATTGTTTTCAGATAAATAGGTTATCCGCAAATCATAGAGGAATGACTTGTTTATAGTTTCAGTAAATTTCGTGCGTGTTCTCATCATTTCTCGTTGGTCCTCGAAAATTTGAGACCAAGAGAGCAGATTACAAAAGCAGAATTTAGGGCCAAGTTTAAACAGTTGCTTTTTAGTTCTTTTCTGCATAAAACTCCTTTACTGGAGGTTGACTGAGTCGGTTCGCTTTTATTTTCTTCTTTCCTTCTTTCTTTCATGGTTCTTTCCTTTCTCTTTAACATTTACTTATATTTTAATTGCAATTAAATAGTCATCTGTTGATAACTCAGCACTTCTGTGACGTTTAACGTCACTATTACATAATATATGTTTGAAGATGGAAGAGGATTTTGGTTAAAATCCTCTTCCTCGGCCAGGAAAGAAGAGTCCTTATTTCCTTTTGTTGATAGAAGGAATTTAATACAGCAAAGTTCTATCCTTTTCTCCATTAGTACTTTTAGTGTCTTCCCAAATATACCCATTATTTCACCAATCTGATCACTTCCGATTGTTACACTCCCAAATTGCGTAAAGAATAGGTTGGCAACATTTGGAGTCATCTTATTAAAGAATAATAGGCGTGCGACACTTGATCGCCACGTGACATGTCCTAATATGGGCATTTCTCTAATAATGGTTTCCGATTGGTTAGTGCATCGTCAAACGAGTTTGGGGTGATTATTCACAACTATGCAAGGGCCTGGTTTTCCTAAAATCCACGTAATGTTTGGCTAACGGCATAACGCCATATTGTTATTAATTATACTGTTTTTTCTTTAGCTTAGGATATCTTCCTTCTGGATACTCTTTTGGTACTCAGTTATTTAAGCATTATTTTGGAAGCTGTTGCTATCGAAACTCATCACTTTCATCTCCCAGTTTCGTACTACCGAATCGGAGAACGTTTCCGGTTGAAGGGGAGATGACCGTTTCGGACATCGTGCAGGACACACGCAGGGAGGCGTAAACGACTTTGACCTACAGGACATATTCTTGGTTGCGTGAGTTTGTTCAGTATATCTTTACTAACTGTTTTGTGACGCTGCGTTGTTAAAGAACGAATTTTCGACTTATCTTGCGCCTTTAAGTATTTTATGTAAATTGTTGCGGTAGAAGTAAGGCGGGTTAGGTCTGAAATATCGAGTTGAGTAAATAAATAAGTTGTACACTCGGGTGCAAGATTGTTGAGTCACTATAGACTTAGTATACAAGTGAGTTTTAATTAAATCGCCTGTGATTGTTGCGAACGATCAACTGTAAAGCCGAGACACATTGGAAATACTGTCGAGGCCTGTTTCGGATCTGCTGGATATTTTGTTCACCCTGGCGCCTACTTTAAGGTCTATTTACCACACCCATTCTTCACTTGTTACCGATCAAGGTAAATAATATAGGAGTAATTCCCATTAGAGTTTTGAGGTGGCAACTTATTCGAACGTGAAAAAAAAACTGTTGGTGAGATTTCATGGCCACAAATCTAAATCTAATTTAATTATATTATCATCGGGAAGCAAGAGATAAGAAAATGATCAATTGGCGAAACGAGGAACTAAAAGAAATTATTAAAATAAAGAAAAAGACGTGGAAAGAATATCTGAGATAATAAAGAAAGAAGAATTTGAAGAAAAAAACTCTTCTACAAGGTGATTAAAAACATGCGAGGAAATAAAGCAAAAACAGTAAAACAAATAAAAAATAAAGAGGGAAAAATATTAATGGGGACATCAGAAGTGATAGCTAGATGGGGTGAATATTTTAAAGAAATGTTGGAAGCAAGAAACACTGCGATTAAGAAAATGAAATCAACATGCCACTGACAGAAACAAACGAAGACAACAAGATACAAATACAAGAGGTAGAAGAGGAAACAACGACACTAAAAAATGGGAAAGCTTTAGGAATTGATAATCTTAAGCCCGAAATGTCGAAGCATATGGGAAGAGCAGGAATAAATATGCTTCGTGAAATAATAGAGATGATTGACGTGCATCTGTTATAATACCGATATACTATGTATAAGAAATGAGAAGGGAAAAATATACAAATTATGGAAGTACCTATATTGCTGCTCAGTAACGCATGAAAAGAGGTTAGATAAAAGACACAGAAATGAAGATACATGAAGCACAAAGTAGTTTGAGACAGAAAGTCAAGAAAAACATGGGATGGAGACGAGGCTAAAATATTAAATGAAAGGAAAATGGAAGGAAGCAGAAATGTTGGCGCAAGAGATAGAAAAAAAGGAAGAAATTCGTAAATGAAGAAAGGTGAAAAGTAACCTTTACACTTAACGCTAGACGAGGAGCTGATTAGTATCTATCTAATATTTGGATTTCTTAATTCACAAATTTTCAAATTTCAATTTCCATTTAATCAAATTGAAAATATTTACATTACAACCTTGAACCTACCCACCCTACCTCCTCAGTCTTAAAGGACAATATTATTATTAAATATTCCAAACATATTTTCGTTAATTAAGGAAAGCTTCTCGCCTCTTTAATTGTAACTTTCCGTATTCGCTGGCTTAGACACGGCTTATTGTTAGATGGCAGAACATCAAAATTCACGGCGACGAAAGCGTGCACATTCCGCACGTCTCCTTACAGAAAACAAAGTTAGCACGCAAATCCCTCCACGACTCACAAAACCGCACCCCAACCTCCTCACGCAACTCACGAATACATACGCATGTTAAACATCTAAATAATGTCAGGGGCTAGCATTCTGAGTTCACAAAATTTTCCATGTCTTTAGGAACAACGAAATTCAATTCATCAACAAAAAAAAACATTTCTTTACATGCCTTCGCATAGGCTTACAATTTATTAATATTTTGAACCCATTACATTAGGAAGCTCCGTAATATAATAATAATAATAATAAATAAGTTTGATATCAAAAGTAAAATAAATTAGGTTGTCTCTCTCCCTCTCTGTAATTTCTGTGACAGTAAATGTTGAAGTCTATATCTCGACCACATTCCTTTTAATATAGCCTGGAATGGGCAAAAAGTGGGAAGCAATTTCAAGCTTAATCACGATATAGTTTTTGATGTGGCTTGATACTGAAGGCGACCGAATGTAATCATGCTTTATGATTTCCAAAGAGACTGCATGCGCTCTTGCAAACCGTTTCTGTAATTACAATGCATCGAAATTGCGCAGGAAATTTCCGGTTTGTACCATTATCAGAATTGATTAATCCTTGGTTAATTTGAGCCTCAGAAATGGCCATTGGGATTTAAAGAGTATTATCTAAGTATTTAATTAACAATTACATAGTATTTTATCGCTTATTTTTAGTGTTCATTTTCTATAGGATCACTTCAAGGAACACAAGAGTTTCGAAAAATATCAAAAGTAAATGATTACATTTGTGAAGGCTCGAATTGAACTTTCCATGAAAGAGCACAAAATGAAATGTTTTAAAAACTCACCCATAAAACGAAGGCGAAAACATAAATCCCGAGAGTTGTAAAAGTGGCGCGAGAGTAAAGAGAAGTCGGCGCATAAATCGCCGGTAAAAACACCGGAAATAAATCGGGGCCCAAATTTGGTTAGGGACCGCTACGTGCATTCCAACTATAACTTCCAATCATAAGTTTTAGAAAGTTTCCGGGGCGCTGCGCGCGAAATTGAATCCTCCGCGAAGAAAAACTAAGGAAATCGAGAATTCAATTTCAGGCTTTGGAGCATATCGCCTCAACGGATTGGGAACGTTTTTTGAACGCCGGTTAATACTTGTCTAGTCTTTTCCCCCCGGTTATTTGCGTAGCACTTTTAGTAAATCCAATGTAAACACGCAATTTAGCAGCGGAGAAAGTTCACCCCCCGGTTCTTCTTCAAGGGAATTACGAGGACGGGGGCGATAAATTATTCAGTGTTTGCATAAGCCGGGCGGGAAATTTTGAAGAAAATATCGACACTAAATGAAGTTGCTCCGGTGTAGGTTTTAATGTGATCGTGCGGAAACTTTATAAGTCGTAAAGTCATAAAATCATTTTGAAATGCACGTTGGTGTCAGGAGGTGCTTTGCATCGACATGGTAATACGAAAATAATTTTATTTAAAACTGACGAATGAACGAACATTTTAAGAATGTCCTGTCTACATCAAATATATTGATTATACAATATGGAAACCGATTTATGTCTCACAGCAGTTTGCCTAATTGTCAAGACAAAGAAAGAAATACATTGGAATAAACTTGACATTACAAAGACGCAGCAATAATAAAGTGTACTTACCTATGTACTACCAAAAAATAAAACTAGCCATGAAAGAGCACTTTAGGAAGAAAAAATAAATCAAAGCGATTCAAAATGTAAAGTGATCTTATTTTGATATAATCTTGTAACAATAAGAAACTTTCTAAGTTACATCTGTCTTTGCATTTATCTTAATCGTATAGTTGAAAATGTTGGAGCGTCTTAATTTTAATCAAAATCAATTTCCCAATGGCGAAACTACTTCTTCCCCTGTCGAGTCTCGCCACCCCAATCTATTACAAACGAAATTCGAAGGCACCCGTTCAAGAAATGAAAACGCACGTCAATCATCGTCGACGTCTCGACCGCAGAATTTGATTGGAAGTTACTCAAGATAATTCGGGCGTTCGCAAGGTTTTAACCCTGAAAACACCCCCTCGAGCTCATAATTAACTGAACACGTCGGTCCGCGTTGCAAGAAATTGTAACTGTAGGGGTATTAAAATTTGCTCACCTAAAAATTAAATCAACAAACGACTTGCTTTTTTCAAAGGCTTTGCCATCATGAGTCAGGATTGACATTTAAAATAAAACTTCGGAGAATTTTTAGCTACATATTGCATTAACAAACAGCCGCCTAGTTGACTCATCAAAAAACCGCATTACGTAAACATAACTAAAAGCGAACCATCCAGGAAAATCACGTTGACTCATAGGTGTCTGTTCCTAATCGGAATTTCCGATCTAAAAGCATATAAAAGGGACTGGGTTTCACAATCCGATAGCACATAGCCAGTAGTCGTATGGCCGAGTACATCACCCAAAGTCCGAAGGAAAAATTAACATTCACAGAATGTCATAGTGTGTGGTTAAACTCCGAAAATCCGTCCGTCTCTCTATACGGCTAGTACCATGGTTTGGGTGAGAAAACATTAATTTAATTACCAATATGTTATGCTTTATTTGATTTACAAAATGTTATTCCCTTCCCGTTATAAAATTATTTTGAATTATGAAGTAATCTGTAATTACATTTAAAATTTACATGTGTCTAAATTATGCTCTTTAATAATTTGACTGAATTATTATATGTTTCTTTATTCAAATCGTCTTAATTGTTAATCTATAATACATGACTTTGAGTTATTGTTTTAATACTGTTCGAGAATTTCGCTTTACGCCAAATTTCTTAATTTGATTGTAACTGTCTTAAACTATTGTGAATGTATGCATTGATATATATTTTCTCTTGATTTTCACTAAGTTTCATTTAGAACAAAGAACGTAATTTCGTCAATCCCGAAAAATATACGTAGTGGCATGCAAGGGCTAAAATCTCATTCCATATAAAGGGGACATTAAGAGCAATCTTTGGCTAAAACCTCAAACCAGATGCATACAAACAAAGTGTACCATGTTACCGAGTTACCATGAGTCCCCTATTCGGCAAGAAGTTAAGAATTCGATTATCACACTATCTTGACGACGCCATCTTAAAATTGAAAACAGTTGAGTTATGATCGAAACTGCTTGCGAGAAAAGAAAACCCGTTGTATGACGCATCAAATAAAACGTATCGATAGACTGAATCGACTTTCATACTGGCACCATCAAGGAGGCCGTGTTTTGAACGTCGTATGACTTGTGAAATGAAAGGTCTTGAAATGACGACATCGACTCTCACACTGACGCCATCTTGGAATCGAAGATGACCACGTTATGATCGAAAACTCAAATGATCATCGAAACTGAAAAAGTATTTGCCACATCAACATTCTAATGAAATTAACAGTTTTGTATCACATGACGTCATCCATTAAGCAGATTGGTCAAGAAATGGTCAATAAAAATAAAGAAAACGTGTGTCTTAGAAATGTTTATCTACAAGAAGAGAAGGACAGCAATACCCTAGAAAATGAAACTTTTTCTAAAGAGGGTTTATAAAAAAGGAGGCGTTCCAGAATAGATTTTAGTTCATTGTGTGGGGAGTAGATAAACTGGCCAATCATTTGCTGAATGGGCGGAGCTATGAAGTTAAATAGCCCGTAATAATTTTGGGCACACTTTTAAAATTAGTTACGCCGCAGTTTTCCGGCCAATCATTCGACGCCGTTTTTCAATGAATTGAATGACCACATATGGTTTACATTGACTTTGTGGTTATTTTCGTAAAAAAGTACCACTCTTTTTGCCTTCGATAAAACGGAAAAAACAGGGTGTTCTTCAAGTTCGTACAAAAAAATTAATGGCGTACATATTTGGTAACAGATATTCTCACGAATGTACCAAAATTAAAACGAAAAAAAATCAAGAAATTCATACCGACATCCGGCAATTCCTTGTGAAATGTTTGGAACCGCTAGACGCAACGGACGGTGACCTTCACTCACAATATGGGTTCGAAGTTCCCCCCCTGCGCGAGACGTAAACATACCGATTAAAGTGCCGTTTAACATACCTGCCCACACATGTTTGTTGTGAAAACTAAACATACCATCCCTTGTAAACATTGATTCGTCGGTGAAGAGAATGCTATTAACAAATTTCGGATTGTCCGTCTGTTTCCGGAGTAATCACCGACAAAATCGCATGCGTTGGAGGCATCAGAGCTTGCACTCTTTGAAAATGGAACGGGTATAATTGTTCCTCACAAATAATTTGCCAAACAACGAATTTCCCGTATCCCTTGCTCGCTGCACAACTGACACAAAGGATCTGCTATTTGGCAAAGGGCGATCTGGGTAACGCTGTGCATACAAACGTCTTGCGGCCAACGCATTTCGACCCCATTGGCCGTAAATTAAAATCATGTCCACAATGTCATTATTGGAATATTCGGCCACTTTTTCAACATTGTTACCTGCGACGAAGTGCAGTTGAGAACTGACCTACTTAAACAGCTAATGCTGACACCAGCATACTTCTCCGATTACGTAATTACGTAATAAAAATAAGCCAGGGACTGTCAAACTGTTTCATCGTTCGCCGAAAACATTTATTATCTCTAATATTTATTAATCAATTGTTATACAAAAACTGCTTCATTCTATCACTTTTGATGTCAACTTTCACTGGTTTCATTTTTTGTATGAAGTTAAAAAACAGCCTGTATATCCTTATTCGAATGTGAATTAGAATTGTTGGTGATATTAATAATACTGTATTAGTAATACAGTATGATTTATGACGTCGGGGAAATATTTCACCGGGTACTTCCTATGAGTAATTCAAATAAAAAACTTCAAATAAACATGTGTCCAATAATGCTTTCTAACGGAAGTGTAGCCTTTCAAAGTTTATTACATGTTAAACGTTTACAACTTTAAGACGATGTTAAGGTACTAATTTTTGCTTTCATAAGTAACAAATGGAACAAGAAATAAGCCTACCGCTATTGCTTTGATTTATTGATCGTTACATGTTATAAACTTTGAAGGGCTACACTTCCGTTAGAAAGCATTATCGGACACATGTTTTTTGAAGTTTTTTATTAGCATTACTCACAGGAATCACCTGGTGAAATTTTTCCCCGACGTCATAAATCATCCTGTATAATAAATATCAAGTATTCAATTGAATAATTCATCAGGTGAAGCAGACTCTTAATTAGATCGACGTGTCACTACAACTGCCTAGTTGTCAACTGTCATCTGTCAAATGTCAATCGCTTTAGAAAGCCATCTCTTTTTCGCTTTGTCGCCACTGGTAAGAATATTTGTGTCTATCCAGAATAATGACGTTATTATATTTAATAATAATTAAAGGAATAAAAAAAATAATTTAATAATATTTTATTGTTTGGCTATTAATTTTGAAATGCTACAAGTGTCAAAAATAAAACTCCGCTCTTCATAGACCATGGAGAATTTCTTACATTTCAAAATCCAGTTACGGCGAAGCGGCAACATTGCATCGCTTGCCTAGTCTCGAATCGCTTGACAACCTCGCCTTTCCGCGCGTAACCACACAAGGCAGAAATTATCGATCGATGTGCAGAATCACATGAGGTGATTATCATTTGCTGAGAGACACCATGTGATTGTGACTTTTTCATTCATTGGCTAATGCTTATGTCATGCGCGCGTCCTCAGCGACTCCGCTTTGCGCTATCGCGCCATTTCTCGTTCAACTCTGGTGGTGTTGTGTGTGCGCTTGGTGAATTAACGGAGCCCTTGCTTAAGAATAAGCAGAGCTCATCTACGGCTACCAGGACCACCGAACGAGTTTTGGGATATTTTAAACTTCCTACCAAGCTTGGAATACTTTCAAACCAAAGTAAAAATAAGCGAATTGTCTGACGCCATTTTTAACGCCAACGGAACTTCTTTCTCTCTTTAGGCCTCCAGTTTCAATATCAGTTTCAGTTTTGGGTTTTGACTCTGTTCGAGTCTATTTTCTCGCTTATACGATCGTTTTGCGCTACCTTCGGGCTACGAATCTCCGTGGGACGCAGTCCAGGCGTTTCTTTTTTGAGCCCTCTAACGAAAAGGCAGTCCCGCCCTGCAAAACCGGTTTGATCCAGCTCACCAGCGTTGGAAACGACAGACAGGTGGCGTTACGACAGCCAACGATCCAGATTGACAGTTGACCTCGACCTTGCCACTGTCGGTAATTTCGTGAGTTGTTTATTTTATTACATCCGTCAAATTTTTGACCGGTTCATGCATGCCTTTTCGGAGAACGAATTTCGGCCTTTTATGCGCTGTTGAGTCTGCGGACATATCGCAATAGTGCAAACAAAACCAATTATAATATTTACCGCTTGTTGTGTGTTGAAATCGCTAAATGCGTATCGAACTAAATTATTCTTTAATAATCAACATTGTAATTTAGTGTAATATTTCTCTCTTTGCATTTTCGTTAACTTGTTAATTAAACTTTAATTAATTTTACTTGTGTGTTTGTGTTTACACCTTCACACCTTAAGTGTGTTTGTGTTTACACCTTCACACCTTAAGTGTGTTTGTGTTTACACCTTCACACCTTAAGTGTGTTTGTGTTTACACCTTCACACCTTAAGTGTGTTTGTGTTTACACCTTCACACCTTAAGTGTGTTTGTGTTTACACCTTCACGTACCAGTGAGTTAAGCCAAGCCTCTTGTTTTGTTTTGGCCTTCTGCACGACCGAGACGGTTCGGGAACGCCGTCGAAGTCATATTAAACCAGCTGGGTTTAATGTTCGACCTGGCGCCCTTAATTGATAACAATTTTAAATACCCATCCCTTCTCACTGTTGCTAGCCGTGGGGAAAAGCTGGTGAAAGATACAGCTCAGACTTGTCATCAGGTCGAGGTAAGTTTTAGGGGCAGTCAGTTTAGAGTTTATTTGGTGACAAATTACATTAAATCTTATCTGTAGCTTGTCAGTAAATTCTCTAATCTTATTATACAGGATGTTTAACGGAATTGGCTACAACAACTAACGGTTTTGTTTGAACTCTCTTGGTGTTCTTAAAAATTCAGTGACTTTGTACAATGATTTACCAAAAACTTAATATAAAAATTATAATAAAAAATATTAAAATTATAATAATTTCCAAAAAGTGAATGATAAACTAAATACAACAACAATTTGTTTTGGTATTGTTAAAATGTCAGTGATTTTGTTTAAATAAATAAGAAACACAAATCATGAGTATAAGGGTTACAAAATACAATAAATTACAAAAAAAGTTTAACAAAAAATATTAAAACTACAATAATTTACAGAAAACATAATACAAAAAAAAATTCTGTGATTTTGTTTAAATAAATAAAAAAACAAATTATGAATACAAAATACATCAAGGACACAAAATAGAATAGTTTACAAAAGAATTTAATAAAAAAATTAGATAATAAAAATTAATAATAAATAAGTTCTGCCACCATTTGTCTCAATGTTTTTAAAACCTCAGTGATTTAGTTTAAATGAATGAAAAATGCGAATTATTAATACAAAATACATCAAGGACACAACATACAAGAAACGTAATACAAACATTAAAAACAAAAATGAATGATAAATTGGAACAATTTGTCTTACAATTAGTGTTATTAAAAATTCAGTGATTCTGTTCAAATCAATAAAAGAAAACACAAATTATGAATACAAAATACATCAAGGATACAAAATAGAATAATTGACAAGAAACTTAATATTTCAATGGGATAGGTACAAAGATTAAAAAAAAATACAAATGACAAAATTCTGCAAAAGGTTTTCATCAAACGTTTGACAGCAGATAGAATGTTCCCATATTCTAGAGAATTTACAATTGTAATGAAAATAGAATCAGAAGTATATATTATTATTGTTTTTGGCAAATTTGAGAGACAATTTTGGTACCTCTCTAGCAACCAGATCCAGTTGAAGTCAATTATGCAAAGAAAGGAATTTTACTAGCTGAAAATTCACGAAATAATTCCAGTCTTCTTCGCGAAAAACAATTATTATTATTGACTCTATACTATGAATAAATAATTATCCAGTTAATATAACCATCGAAACTGTCATATCATAGGCCATAGGCAAATGTAAAGCTGTGTCCTTACGTCTTCAAATTGCCATTAAAAATAATCGAGTTGCTAGCGATTTCCGATATAAACTTTAAGTAAACTTTATTTTATTTGAAAAGTTCCTTTTGAAATATCTCTGTTCCGTAAATTTCCATTTTCTATCTAAGCTTTGTCCTTGAAAAAACAGTTTACATGTATAACCTGTATAATTAAAGCTGGTTCTTGTCCGATGAAAATTGTATCACAAACTCTTTTAAACGGACACTAAATGGCGCACAAACACTTAACGTTTCGCAGTCGTTCGACAGCTTCGTGTCCGTTTAAAAGAGTTTGTGATATAACCTGTATATTGGCAAGGTAAGGCAAGTATTCTGCTGTCATTGAATAAATCCTAAATAGGAAGGAGCCCGTTTCTAGAGGAATGTCGAATTTGCTCTGACATGGAAGAAAAATTAAAAAAAATCCTGTCAAAATAATCAGTGTCATAGCAAATAAATGGTAACCAAAGCTTACAAAACATGAACGACGACAAATGGAGATAGAGGAAAAAAGACGATGCCTAACGTAGGCTGAGATGTTCAAGATTTTCAAGAAATATTAATTTCTAAAGTTAGAGAAAGAAGTGGATATTTAAAAGATAATTAAAAATTAAAAAAATTAGTTCTTCCAAAATAAAAATTGAAGTTTTAAGTGAGATACAGGTGGTTCCATATTGATACCACCTTTTCATAAATTTGTATATGAACTTTACGGAACAGTGGTACCGCTCAGTTACCACCCACATGAAGAATCTGAGGTGCCATTTGTTGGGAAAAAATTGGTTTCCGTGCTCAAGCAACCTGAACCGTATAACTTGGTGAATAATTCTCACACTCAGTGCGTGCTTGTTTATGGTATGTTAGTTTATTCATAATTTTCCAATTTTCAGAGGAAAATCTATTACTAATAGTAACAAAAATCAAAGGAATGAGAGAATGAAAATAAGACGTTCTTCCTTTTTTTGGTTTTGCTTTATCAGTGATTCATTTTGTTACTGCTTACAGATAAATTGTCTCAATTCTTAAAGAGAAAATGATGGGGTTTTCAAGATCATGAAAATCTACCCACACCCTCGTCGAGGAAATTCCTTCCTGATATTGAATCAAATGCCAGCGATTATATGTCAGAGGAAGAGGAACAACAAGTCGTCGTAGATTTAGATAATCCAATCAATTTTGGTGAAGAAGTAACTGATCAGGAAGATGAAGCGGGGCCTTCAACCTTGGAAGACAATGTCATGTCACTTATGAAAATAGTCCAGACGTTTCTCATAACGACATTATTGATGAAGGAGACATTGATTTGATACATTTTGTGCTAGATCGATGCAAATGTTGATAATGTTCACTGGAAAATGGACGCATTTCTGAGTGTGAAACACCGTTAGACACATTCTTCCAATTATTTCCGGAACATTTAGTGTTTCAAACCAATCTCTAGAGCCAACAAATATATATACCAACCTCAAAAGAAGAGGATGGGGTTGACATTACTTCCCAAAAGACTATTGGTCTTCCTTACCAGATGCGTGACGGCTAGATAAAGATAAGTTCGGTGATTCCCCCATGTTCGATTTAGTTGGCTTCTTGGAAACCTTTAAACGGTACAACCTAAGAAGAGCGAACCAAGCTGTAATAAATTTATTACAGCTTGGTCCAACCAGTGCAGGTTTGCATAACAGAAGCTTTCAAAGAATCTTGGGCTCCAGAAGAATAGTAATCAATAGACAAGTCAATGATAAAATTTAGGGGGTCGTTGCGATATCATACAATACATTCCCAGAAAACCCGTCAAAATTCAAGAAGAATTAAAAAATTGAATCACCTAGAAATTCGGTCTTGATTGATCCTCGAGCGTCCTCTGGATAGCTATTTCGACCCTAGTTGGGGGCCTAATCAGCAGAAGAGAGGCTCGAGAACTTCATCGCGAAATGTCACGACTTAAACTGTAGTTTACACATGTACGCAATTTTTGTCTAAGTAGGACGGGTTGGTTAGATTGCAGTGGAGTTCTCAAGCTACTCTTCTGCTAATGAGACTCCGATTAAGGCACTAAGGCCGAAATAGATATCCATAGGATGCAAACAAAATAGATTTGCAGCAAATTTTTCAATTTTTAAATTTTCATTTATGCACAACAGGATTATTCGACCGTTTCGTTTGGCATGGCTTATCGGGCAACAAATTGGTTGTCACTCGTTAATCCTCACACAATTTTAGGTCAAAAGTTGGCCGCGAGATGTCGCGACTTAATCAAATGAGTAATTACGTGCCATTACTGATACTGTTGCTAAAAATAAACTTGTTAAACAAGAATTATTTTTGAATAAAAAAAGGTAAATGAATAGATTTTTTTTAGAAAGTGAAAGTGTTTTAGTTGGTTTGGTATTCATGTAACGCGATTCTCATTTATTAATCCTTCATTATTTTTTTTTACTGATTTCTCTTATGTGAGGTTACAGAATTTATTTATCGGTTATAGGAGTTCTTAAGCCCTTCCGTCTTTTCTGCGGCTAGGTGGATAAAAGGTTCGTGAACTTCGGTTATCATTTGGCGATGAGCATATACGCCTGGGACACACGTGAACGAGAAATAATGGAACGCTCTCCGCTAATGAATTAATTATTCGCGAGCGAAATACTTGCGGTCCGGACCCGGAGGATATTTTCACTATTTCCAGTTCGGTGCTGTGCGAACGTTCACTACTATTACGTAAACCCCTTGAAATCACGAGTTGATAGTTTTAACTCCGGCACAATTGGAATTTCTAATTTCCTCGTTCAGAAAAGTTCTATTACCTACTTTCCTTGTTTTATAAGAAGTGTAATTACGGTATTAATTGCCAAACCGACGGTGAATTTAAAAGTAGTAAATTTTTACAATCGGAGCAACCGACGGACTCTTTCTTTTGTAACAACTTTAAGTACCTAGTATGAAAATAGTCGTCAGTACAAATGGGGAATAAAATCCTTCCTTGCCATTACAACTCCTTACATTTTTTGTTCAAAAAAGTTTCTTGTCTTGCAACACTTTTATTATATTAATCAGTTTAGTTTTCAATTTAATAAGCAGTGTTTAAATAGAACAAATACCTTTGTTATAACTAAAGCACGGATTTAAGCACATTTTTAGGTTATGAGTCATTACTTTACAACGCGTATTCCTGATATGAATCTAAGTCCGTGCTTTAGTTACAATAAAGGTATTTGTTTATTTGAAGGACATATTAAGTACTAGTGGCATTGAGTGCACACTTGTGTATTGAGGGTGTAATGTATTTTTGATGACACAAAATCAAATTGTCAATCTCTCCCCCTCGTCATCCCTGAATCGCACGCAACAGATCGGATTACATTCGAACTCTGTCGCTCAACAGCTTCGGCTTCTCCTTCGCCTGCGAGTTAGATTAAAACGGATTATTGAAGCCTCAAATGGAATAAATTACGCAACCTCTGCCTATCGATTTGTCGCTCGTCTTTTGCCCTGATTCAATTAATTCGATTTTCTTTTTACACCAACTGTATCTAACTTCCTCTGAAATTCGGGCGCTGTTATGAATTATTCCCCCCTCGAATGAAAACAAAAGGAAAATCTAGAAAAAAAAATCCTTTTTCATCTCGCAGATGCGTGGAAAGGAAATCTCGGAGCAATCGACGCTTCCTATTGCGAGCGGAGCCTTTTTTAAGTGCGACTTAGAAGGAGCCAAATAAAGAAGGGTGGTAATGGGCGGGAAATGGAGAAAGTTTTTAAAACACATTTTAGATTAAGTCTTAGTGTCCTTTGAAGCTGTTCGCACGAAAAGAAAGGCGCGACCCTCCGAACAAGGATTAAAACCCCGTCGTAAAGGATGCGGCGCAATTTCGAGGAGTGCGCAGACGGTTTGCTTTAACGAGAACCGTTTGCCCTAATTAAAAATTTATATTCTGGAATCGGTACGGAAAATTACGGCATTCAATTAATATTCTTACAATTAGAATTCCTTGCAAAGAAATACACTTAAACGAAAACAAAAAATTATTTATTAAAGTAACTTTTGAGTACCTAAGATCAAAGGTTCTCAGATTTTTAAAACTTTATCATACTGGAAATGTACAAAAGTAATTCGAGCACTTACGGTTGTATACAGAAGAAGTGAAAGCAAAACGGGAAAGCACACGAACAGGATAATGTAAAGCCCCGAAAATTATGTAAATTTGTGGCTCTCGAGTTCTTCGCGGATAGAGTAAATAAATCCGGACGCTTTTCATTCCGATGAAAAATGCATGTTTGCAAGCAATAAATTGTCACCTTATCTGCCGATGCAGTTAACAAGGCCGTAAAACTCCGTTCCTCTCTTTTACGAGGTGTAAGCGACGGTTAAAGACCAGTCATTTTTTTAAGGAGTCTTAAACGTTGTTGGCTCAAGTTCTTTTATGAATCGTTATCGCTCGTTAGTACCCCTAGGGAGCCATTGGCAAGTTTTAACTTGAACAGAGCTCACCGTTTCTCTTTTTTGAAATCAACTCGGATTTATTAAACCGAAGTTCTTATTAAGTATGTACAACACGAGAGTTCTAAATATACACGTGTTATTAGTAAACAATAGAAGGCTGCACACCTGCAAGTTACATACACATGATATACCAGTAAACAATCTCAAGGTTGCATACCTGCGCGATTTTTTGTTGTCGTAGATATAACTTTGAGCACATTGTACTGTGATAAACTTTTTTGTAAGTAGATTCTCACCTGTTTGGTTGCCATAGCTCAGTTTAATCGGAGGCTGAGGTGGATTTGGAAGGATAATTCTTCGAACTATATTCTTTAAAAAATAACTGGCGTAATTCATAAAAAAAAATAGTAAACGTTAGGTGACAAAAACGAAAACTGTTAAGCGCCAAGTAATCTCTTTAAACTGAAATTACTAAAACAGTCCGAAACATAACAAATGAACTCGATACAGATTTTTAAGTTACGCAAATTAATTTTAAAGAAATTAGTCTTTAATCGCATCAGAAAATAAAAAAACAAAAGTTGGAGAATGAAAATAATATAATTGAAAAATGATGTAACTATTAAACATAAATGGTAATCCGAACAAACAAAATATATATACATATAACTAACATGTGTACAAAAAAAACTTAAAGTAGAAAAAAAATAATATGATGCAACTATGGATAAATGACCCGACAAAGTAAAGAATGTAACAAATCGCTAAATAAAATCGAAAGTGACCCAATATACTATAAATATTGTCCACGACAATCAAAATAAAAATTAAAGGACTAATTCAATACGGTACGGTAATATTTCCCAAACGATACGGTACGATAATTTTTTCGATACGATAATAATGGTGATTGTTTCTTACTCAATCCTGACGATAACTTGACCTGAGTTCCATTTACGACACCGCTGAATTATATCTTCAAACGACTCCGCAATAACTTGACTTTGATTCCATTTACGACACCGCTGAATTAGATCTTGAGACGACTCCGCAATAGTTGGATTTGTTTCCAAGAACAACCACGTCAAATAAAAAGAGGAACTCCTGTTCGATAGTATCTTCAAAAGACACGCCGTAAACAGCAAGGAATTTTCCGATAAAACTCGTACGGTAGGAGGAGAGCTTCGGTAACTCAACACAATTTCGGGAGTCAAAAAAACTCTACATAAAGAGAAAAGGAATCTTAGAAAATATTCTCCTAAACAACTAGGCTACTTAAAATCTTCTGTTACTTTTTCCTGAGCGAGAACTTTAACGCAACACGTGCTCGGATACGTACTTGAACGGAAGCGGTAACAGTTGAGAAAAATAGACGGCAAAAATGACACAGTAGGGCATACGAAATATAGAGACGTAAATGTTTGCCAAACTGGAATATCTCGAAGCCGTCCAGCTTCACAAAACCACAAAAATTTGAAGACGCACGCCACGCGTCTCAATGGCGTAGCAGCGCACCACACAAGTAATCGCACGAACATCGAAGAGGACGGAAACTCGTCAAAGATTTTACACGAAATTTCTGCATACGTCATCAAGAAACATCGATCAATAAAATCGACCAAGGGACCATGTACGACATCTACAGATTAAATTCCGAAACAAAACAAATGGCTTTAAGAAGAATAGAAGTCCGCATTACTATCTAAAATTAAAACACAAATCCTGAGAGATAGAGGCGTGAAAGTCATAAATACGAAATTAATTAAAAGTACGAAACGGCGTTTATTTGAATTTCAACAGCAAAATAACGCGAAAATACGTAAAAAAAAATAATGTAACGGACAGCGAAAAATGTGAACGTTACAGTATAATGTAACTTCTGTGCCTTACTTCGATTCATTTTTATATTTACATAGAATTTAGTAGAAAACCAATACTCCGGACGATTAATTTTTTAATCGTAAAATGAGCTTTTGAGTTTGAATGATTTATTATAATTTGTTCTTTTTGGTTTCTATTTCAGTTCTTTTTCGCTTTGACTTATCATTAGAAATGAAACCGAAAAATTTCGATTCTTCCCCGAGTTCCTAGGCCATTTTCAGCAACAGCATCCTGACATAAATAATTCAGTCCCGACTCGTACGTTTCAATTATTCCTGCAGGTTCAATTGAGCGTATAAGCGCCCCCGAGACATCCGGAGTCGCTCGGCACGCCGTTACTTAAATTCGAGAAAGTGCCGGGCCGAGCTTTCAGTCGTTTCAGCCGGTCGCTCGCTTTCGGCGAGATGAACCTGTTTGATCGATTGTTGTGTTATTAACGGTTTTGGGGCTGTCCGTTCGATTCCGGGGAGGTTGGTGGTTTGTTACTTGCAGCAAGTTGACGTCAACGTTTCGGAAATTACGCTCTCCTTATATATTACGTGACACAAAGGAAGGAGTTTAGGATTAAGACAACGGTAAGCATGCTTTTTCAAAAAGTACCCTAACGTTCAAAACATACAAAACTCATTGATTATTAAAAATTAAAAATTTGGGAAAGGACGGATTCATGCAAAATACGAAATATTTTTTGGGGTTTTATGAATTTATGAAGACGAAGAGATTAATTGAAGATAGAAAGCAAATGTAGATAAAAATTGAATTCTACTATAAAGTCGATTTAGACTGCTCTATTTCTTGTATAAAAAGAAAAAAGTAAGTTCAACCCAAAAGAATGGATCTAAATGTAACAAAAATCTAAATCATCCTAAAAACGATAACCAACAAAGAAATGTTAAATAAAAATTGAACATATTGTCGCTGTGCATTTATACAGGGTGTTTCATTGAAGATGCACCAAACTTAAGGGACACGTTTCTGACATTATTTCAAACAAAATATCTTAATAAAATTTTTTAATCGGTGCAACTTGAAATTTGGATAATTTGGAGCCGATGTTTTTAGAAATACCGTAGCGATTTAAATTTCTGCCGCCATGAAACAAGACGAGCGATTTTTATTGTTTTATGAATGGCACGCGCCTGCAAGAAGACAGTAAATATCCATCGTAAACGAAAAAATTTATGACAGGCTTTTAAGTTTGGCCTTGACCGCAAGACGTGTTAAAGACGAACACTTTGAAAAAAGCGTGCGTTTTCATCGCACTAACATTTATGCAAACCGTCTTTATGCAAAAGTCTTAATAATGTATGATAAATAATTAACGCTTGTAACGTTTTTATTTGTTTCTGTATCCAACAATTACTACAATTATGTACAATTAATAAATTGGAATTGTTGAATAGAATTGTTGCTTCCGCCACGCCGGTCTGTTAAATTATTTGCCTATCAGACTGAATTTGATCACATGAGGAAGAAACAATTTCGGAAGTGGGCGAATTACGCAAATGGCAATTACCTTACAACATGTGTTCGAATAATCTGCGTATTCTCGAAATGTGTAATTGCCCATCGCACCACCAACACACCCACACACACACTTACATAATAAACTTAAAAATGAAAAGTATAAACTACACCAACTAATTACTCGCCACTACAACGTTAGTGAACGAACGGAGTGAACGAACTAAATGTGTTTCATCATATCTGAGGCGCGACAGTTTATGGGGTAATAAAGTAAAAAACCGAACGTTAAGGTAGGTTAAGAATTCGGGCCGCTCTCATCTATTGTACGTTTTAAAAATGTACGATTCCCCTTTCCCTTCGGTTATCTCAAAACTTATTCATTTAAAAAAAAAATATTATAGGAAACTTTTATTTCTTTTCACGATATCTACCAACATACCGAGTTTGGTGCATCTTCACTGAAACACCCGGTAGTTTTCTTTTCTAAAGGAAGAAATAGAAAATGCGATGTAAAATGAAGGCCGAGAATAAACATGATATTAGCAACAAAGTGGGAAGATTTATAAAACAAGTTACAGAAAATGTACGTGTGCAACTTTTCCTTTGTTTTAAAGTTTATTTCCCTTTAATTTTTTCTTACATGTTTTCCTACATTATGACAATTATAAGATATAGATGTGCCACATTTTTAAGCAAAGAATTTGGTACAAATGTCAAATGAAACGAACGTAGTACATCGAATCGTAAAAGAAATTAATTATTTATACTTTACCGACAGATATCAATACGTCGACATTAATAATAAAAAATCTGAAATGGTTGAAATAAGAAATGGAGTCTTCCAAGGATCTGTCCTAGGGCCACTTCTCTTTTTAGTTTATATCAATGACCTAGCTTATCATGTACTTACATGATGTAAACTCAATACTATATGCGGAAAATACTACAATTTCGGTATCCAGTGACAGTCTCAAAAATTCCGTACTTTCTACAAATAATGCTAAATCTTCATGCCAAAACTGGTTCCTTTCAAATAAATTAAGTTTAAATGATTCTAAAACACAACACATGATCTTTTCTACTCGACCTATTCATGATTTTTCGAAATCCAACATCAGCTAAATTACTTGGCATACTTTTCGAACCGTCTCTCTCATGGCAGGAGCACTGTGAATCTGTAGCAAATAAACTAATATCCCTTATAATAATAATAATAATAATAGGACTTTATTTATCAAATTATACATAAGATAAATCCCAAGGCGGAGTTCATGTAACGGAACATGCTCTTCCACTCAACTATGAAAAAAAAATAACATAGAACAAATTAACAGCGCTGGCTTAGCAGATAACAGTATTAAAGTAACATAAAATTAGTTATAATATTGTATATAAATATGTATATATGCATATTTGTAACAATGCTTGCATTGGACGGAGGGCGGTAAAATAACACGTGATGCTGTAAAGAAAGAAAGACGCAACCTAAACGACGGGAGACTCGAATAGCATACTTCTTAAACAGTATTTAAAACGGGATACATTCATTGATTTGAGTGAAGGATATAATGAATTATAAATCTTAAAAATTTGATATGTGAAACTTTTCTTGAATCGTTGAGTTTTGTGCAAAAGGCGAGAGACAGTAAACCTTTAAACCTAACATTAATCGTGTGCACATCAGTACGATATGTTATTCTATTAAATAAATACTGAGGACACTTGGTAGTTATGATTTTATGATAGAGACATGCCGTATGGAGATATCTTCTGTTCTCCATATTAAGCCAGCCAATCTGTTTCAATGTATGAGAAATTCTGTCAAATTTCCTTAAGCCAAAGATTAACCTAAGGCAAGAATTTTGCACTCTTTGCACTCTCATTCTATCAGTAGCGCTCAGGAAGGAACCATACACAGTGTCACAGTGGTTAAGCTTGGAAAGAACTAGAGACTCACATAGGATAGCTTTCATTTTCCTTTCTAATATATGACGATTAGTGTAGATTATTTTTAAACTATAATAAGCTTTACTCAGCAGGTAATTGATATGATGGGTAAATTTCAATTTATTATCAATGATTATACCGAGGTTCAACATGAGTTTCAATTTAAAATATGTCCATTCACTGTGTATATGAGGCAGAGATAACAAGGATACTGAGCTAAGAGTTTTATTGCCGAACAACATTAATTTAGATTTAACTGGATTTAATGCAAGGTCATGTAGTTTAGAAAACTGAACAATTCTATCTAAGTCCATATTTAAATTATGATAACTTTGTTCAATATCATCAGGAGGAAATGATAAATAAAGCTGAATATCATCTGCATATAAGTGAACTGCACAGTGACACATGTGTTTAACAATGTTACTCGTGTAAATAGAGTACAGCAAGGGACCCAAAACGGATCCCTGCGGAACTCCAGATATCAGAGGAGCGGGACTTGACTCTGTCTCATTAACACAAACTATCTGAGTTCTTGCAACTAAATAATCCCTAAGTAGAGCTCGTGCACTTACCCCAAGACCAATGTGATAAAGTATCGCATCCAATAATTTATGATTTAAACTGTCGAAGGCCTTAGAATAATCCAGAAGTACTAAGACCGTATATAAACTATCGTCAGTTATGGAAAGCAGCGCTGTGGCGCAGCCATGCCCAGGTCTGAAACCAGACTGAGTAGCAGGAATAATGTCATTTTCAGACAAAAATGTTCGAAGCTGTTTATCTATAGCTCGCTCGAGTATCTTTGATAAAGAGGGTAATATACTTATTGGTCTTAGATGCTTTAACTCAGTTGGGTTTTCCACCTTAGGCAGCGGCTGCACCAATGCATGTTTCCAAGCGCTCGGATTTACTCCTTCAGTGAGACAAAAATTCACTATGTGCCTAACGAAAGGAATGATATGCGGACAGCAAAGTTTGAGCATAGTTATGCTTAAGCGGTCAGCTCCTATCGCTTTACTAGTAATGGAATTTATTATAGTTGCCACATCTGTATCAGTAATGTTTGCAAAATTAAAATTCATATTATTCACCCTATTATTAAAATAAAAATTAAACAGCAGAGTTATCAGTTGTAATTTTTAGGTATGGAATTGATTAGGTAATCGTTAATTTCATTGGCATTAGAAAGATGGTCAGGTATAAAATTAGACTTTGATGAAGAATAAATATTTGAATCTTTGAGATATTTCCACATTTCTTTCGTGTTAGAGTTACTGAGTCTATAAGTTAGGTAGGCCTTTTTTTCAGCTTTTATTGCGTTAGTAACTAGATTACGGAGGGTTTTATAGTAGTTCCAATGAGCAGGGTTATGAGACTTCTTATATTTAGTTAATGCTTTGTCACGAAGATGCATCATTAATTTTACGGTGTCAGTCAGCCAAGGTGCGGGTGGTTTTGTGAAACGGGAAGTAGTAATAGGTGCATGAACATCGAATAAATTTATCAGAGTGTCAGTTAGAAAAGCAACTTTGTCATCAGCATTGTTCATATCAAAAATGTGAAAAAATGGCACAGAATGTAGATCAGCCAAGAATGAATTATAATTGAAGTATCTAAAATCACGATACGTACGAGTTTTAGGCTTATAATAATTATTTACTACGCCAAGTTTACAACAAACTACATGATGATCTGAAATGCTATGAACTGGTGTAACTTCATGATCCAGTAATAATTTATCATTTGAAATTAGTAACAAGTCAATCAGAGTAGCAGAAGTAGCAGTAACTCTGGTTGGTACAGTAACAACCTGTTTCAAACCGAAGGGTTCCAACAGCGAAGTGAATTTATGTAAGTGGCTATTACTAAAATTTAAAAAATCAATGTTAATGTCACCCATACAAACAATTTCATCCGAGATACACATTATGTGCGACAATGTCTCTTCAAACTCCTGAAAAAAATTGGCGTAATTAAAATTAGGCGGTCTGTACACTACCCCAAATGCAATCCTGACGCCGCTAATATTCAAGAGTATCCACAGCTGTTCAATATTTTGGCTAACATTAATTAATGAATATTTCAGTGATTGATGCACATAGATACCAACTCCACCTGCCCTTTCAACTCGGTCATTACGTAAAAAGCAATAGTTCTGCAAATTTATGATGTCATTAGACATGCCAGGATTAAGCCAGGTTTCTGTAATAGCAAAAATGGGAAAAATGTCACGTTCAAAAAAATCTCTAAACTCTGCAAAATTCGCTACCAACGATCCCGCGTTCAGGTGCGCTAATTTTAAATAATTAGGAGCCATATTAACAAAAACCAAAGATTAACCAAAATAAGACACACCTTCCGTCCGTTGCTCAAAATTTTCCAACAAGATAAAGAAACTAGTGCATATATTTCAGAAAAACAAAATTCAGTAATACAAAAACTGGCATAGATTAACGAAACAACAAACATGTAGCAAAACATAAGCATTTTCAATAACACAAGCCGCATCGATGTTTTTACGAATAAGCGACAAGGGCACGGAGCTACGATTTCAGCGATGTAAATTCACGCATATTGGTGATTTTATGTGTCGTGTTGTTTATTTTAATAAATATAACACCATCAAAAGTCCAAGTGTTTTTGTAAGAGAACTTTTTAGCGACAAGTTTGTACAAATTAAGACGAGATTTACATAAGTCCTCTTTTATGACGATCTTGGACCCTTTAAGTGAACTACGACTACTAAACACTTTATATTTATCCTGATAGGAAATGAACTTTATCAATCTATTTAGGAACTTACTATACTTATCTATCTATTTAGGAACTTACGTCATAAAATCACACGTAATAACCTTATTTGTATATACCATGGACTGTTTGAAAGCTGTCTTTCTTATGGTTTGTTCATCTGGGGTCACTCCCCACCTTCTAAAAGAATTTTCGGCCTCCAACGGAAAGCTATTAGAATAATAGGGAGTTTTTGCAACACATTACGATAAAAATATTGTTACGTTAAAGGCTATGTTGCTTAGCAACCTTATGGATCTAGCCAATTACAAACAGAGTTTTAACGTTTAACGTACGTAAGTTTTAACGGAACTTATTGTCAAAAACTCCCTAATTGCTGACAAACCCTACAGAGAATACACGAAACCTTTATATCGCGTACTAAGGATTCTTACCGTACCGTCATTGTACGTTCTGAAATGCCTTGAATACATTAAAAAGCATGAATTTAATTATGATAATGTTCACGATATTCATAATCATAATACTAGATCAGCTGGAAACATATACGAGTATACTCCATACCATCGCATTCACCGTACTAAAAATGGGCCCAATTATTTTGCTATCAAGTGCTTTAACGTGCTACCTCAGAAAGTAAAAGAACTACCATTAAAGAAGTTTAAACTTATTATGAAAAATTTCTTGATCGACAATGCACCCTTTGACGTTAACGAATTCTTAAATTACGATTTTTCAAGCTTACAATCATACATGCAAGCCTAATCATGGTACCTCCATGACCAGATGCTCATTACTTAGTATTTATCTATTTTTGTTTGTTGACTTAACGTAAATTACTCGTCATATACATTTGTTTGTTGTTTGAATATTTATGTTCAATGTTGTATTCTGACTTGTGTAATCCTTTTTAAATGGAATTGAACACCAATAAATATTATTATTATTTTGTTTTATTTTATTATTTAGTATTTGCTTCAGTAAATAATTATTTTACTACATTTTTTTCAATGCATAAAGGGATTTTCCTCTATAAAAAGGGACTTTTTGTCATAGGAAAAGAGAGTTTTCAATTTCACAAGTTGGCAATACTGACTTCAACTTGTCAATGTCAACCCTGATAGTTACAACGTCTATTTTCTACATACCTGCTTCGTTGGTGAACTTTTTTGTGATTAAGTATTTTTGAAACATAATATTAGGTTGTTCGGAAAAAAAGTCGTTTTCTTTTTAATTCAGAATGTTCATATACATAAGTATATAAATTATATAATCACCATTTGCATCAGTGATCTCTTGCCATCTTTCTGCTAGCAGTTGTATTCCCCTATGATATCAACCAACTTTTCTGGAATCAAAAAATTCTAGACATAACACGACATTTTTTTCCGAACAGCCTAATATTTATATGTAAAGGTAAATAAGAAAAGGAAAATGAAATTTCCAATTACGAAGTTACCAAATTAGAAAGAATAAGAAACAGTATATGTGATTTTTTAAGCAAACTTTTCTTGTCGTCACTGGTCTATAACAACTGATTCCGATCTTCATTCTTCAAAATTTCATTCTCCCCTGAAAACTGTTACAGTGTAAAATTCCGTTAGACGTAATAGATTTCCAAGATGGTCGACGTAACGGCGGTTCGTCTTCACGTCGCCGTTGATCCACGTCGTTCGTTAGTATTAATTTTTCAAAGGAATTTTGCGATTGGTCAATATGGATCAAATGACCCCCCCTCTGGCCTGTATTCTGGACATCAGCGAAGAGCCGCAGAATCAAGTACAATCCCGCCAGTCGTTGTGCTAAACGCATCATCTTATTGTGTAGGCTCTAGAGTCATGTTGTTATTTCATCATACTGGAATGTCTGGTTTAATGTTGAACGGAAAATATTAATCCATGTTCTGAAAGAGACACTCTAAGAGCCGGTACTTTCATCACTGATTGATTAACTTCAATCTTTGGTTTATTCCTATAGAAACAATTGTCTTTACAATTCTAGACATGGGAATAAATCAATGAAGTTAATCAGTGATGAAAGTACCGGTCCTAAGCAAACCAAAATATTCTTCTATGCTTTTCGAAGCCTGACCACCACAATTAGAGAGTTCTTTTGGCGCCGGCAAAGCTTTTCGACCGGTCCGACTTGTTTTCGCCATCCAGTTCCAAGACGTTGTACGCAAGGTAAAGAGACTTTACACGGTGACGTTGTACGGCACACTGACGTCTACTTCGGGACCGAACTAAAGTTTGACGTCCAATTGCACAACTTAAGGTTGAATGTTTATATATGATTGTTCTTTATCTTATTACCTGGTGAGGCGTATCAATTTGCCGATCGAGGAATCGACGTATTGCACTTTGTTGAGTAAACTTGTACTGGTACGTTAGCACGTTTGTAAACGATTCGTGGGCTCCGTATTTCATGATTTAGATTACCGAAAACTAATTTAATTTAATTTATGATTACCTTTGTTGCTTGAGTATTTGAGTAATTTTTGTAGTTCAAAATAAGGACAAGTGTGACAACTGATGATTTTATTTACATTATTTTAATAACTACCCTTTTAGTTTGGGTTTTGTATGAACTTGCTAGTCCCATCGAGTTAGCCGGCTTTGGGACGAACTTAATTTGCGCTGCCATAAGTTTGCAGCCTTCAGGTAGGTAGCAAAACTTTAATCGATGAATTGTTAACGAAAGCTAATAATAAAAATAAATCTCTTATTGAAAGAGCAATTTTTATGAGCAGTCTATAGCGTCATCTCTTGTTCAATAATAAAGTCTTCTTGTTATCGATTTTATTATAAAAAAAAAGACGTGAACAGATTTTATTGTCCGCTACTGTACGTAATTTTTGTGAATTGTTTGTAGCGTCATCTTTTTCAAGTATTTACAAATTGTTTTTTGTTGTAAACACGGCTTTCTAGATTAATAAAGGACTAAGTTCTTTGTCCGGCTGGTCGCGTTCTTAGTTCAGTTCTGTGCCGAAGAGGGACCCACGCTGGAGTGGCTTGTTGCTATCTTCAAAGAAGTGATTGCTACAAACTAGCGCATAATTTGTTGAAGTGCAGCATTTTGGGGTGACAAGAATGCAATATATTTGACATAAAATGTACAAGATTCGAATTCAAATGCATTAATAGCATTATCGATTGACCGCACTAGTTCGCACTCAGAGTATCTTCATCTCGTGTTATTACATGAGGTTAAAAGAAGATGAAAATACACTGAGTGCAACCAATGCATGTGAATCGCAAACGCTATAACATTTAACGCGGTAACTACATATATTCAAAACCGTACAGGGGGAGCCACACTAATGAGAGTTTTCGTGGAACAAGCTTCTTTCAAATGCGACGGCCGCGGTCGTCGTTTTAATTTTTATTTTCATTAGTTTTTTTTTGTGTGTCACTAATCAACATGTTTTAAACTCTGGTTCTGTTATTTTGTTATTTCTCTATTTAATTGATAAAAAATTAATGAAAAATATTCGTAAAGAAAGTTTTTTTTATTAATTAAAAGTCTCACATATTCAACTACTATGAGTAATTTGTAGTGTCATGAATGATGATTTCATACTTGGAGGGGATTTCATAAAGAAAAACAGCTTGGTTGTAGATCTAAAGGATAAAGTTCTACGCATTGGAACAGAAAAGATACCTAATCATATCCCTGGAAAATTACCTATCGTATTGAAAATAAAGCTGAAAGAAAGTGTGAACATTCCAGCCTTAACTGACAAGATGATCTTGGCAAAAATGGAAGGCAATCTTGGTAGCTATCCTGCTGGGATCATAGAACCAATTGAAAGCAACTGCACCAAGAAGGGAATTTTATTGGCTGGAACTCCAGTGAAGATTCAAGAAACAATTCCTATCCGTCTTGCGAATGTCAATAGCTACTCAGTTACCATACCCAGCGGAACTGTAGTAGACAAATGTGAAGGAATTGCTTCTGTAAACCATATTGAAGTGAACGATGCATCCGCTCCTCATCAGTCTGACACTCTACCACCACTACTAGAGAAATTGCTGGCAGGTACATCAACATTGCTGAAACCCAAAGAAACAGAAGACATACGAGAGTTGTTTCGAAAATATTGAAACGAATATTTGCTTACACCGATGGTGATTTAACCCGGACAGACATTGTACAGCACAGAATAAACATCCGACCAACCCAACCCAAAGAAATAGAAGACATACGAGAGTTGTTTCGAAAATTCAAAGGAATCTTTGCTTACACCGATGATGACTTAATCCGGACACACATTGTACATATAGCACAGAATAAACACTGGCGACTCGAATCCAATTCGACAACCCGCACGACGACTGCCGTTGGTAAAAAGAGAAGAAGCCGACAATTTAATCAAGAAGATGCAGGACCAAGGCGTTATAGAACCATCGGTCCTTGGGCATCTCCCGTTGTATTGGTGACTAAGAAGGATGGCAGCACGCATTTTTATGTGGGCTATAGACGATTGAATGACAGTTATACCTTGCTCCGGATCGATGAGACAGTAAATACCTTATCCGGTGCGAAATGGTTTTCGACCTTAGACTTGAAGAGTGGCTATGGGAAAGTTGGTACGCATTCCAAAGACAAGGAAAAGACGGCCTTCACTGCTGGAAATGGTTTATGGCAATTCAAAGTGATGCCTTTTGGTCTTTGCAACGCCCCAGCTTCTTTTGAACGACTCATGGAATTGGTATTGCGCGGACTTAGCTGAAAAACTTGCCTCGTATACTTGGAGGATGTGATTGTTGTTGGAAGAACCTTTAAAGAACACTTTGCAAATTTAACGGACGTCTTCCACAGGATAAAAGAGGCGAAATTGAAACTGAATCGTGCCAAATCCGAATTCTTTCAAAAAGAAGTGAAATATCTTGGACGCGTCATATCAGAAGCAGGAGTCTCAACGAATCCAGACAAAATTTCAGCCGTTAAGAACTGGCCATCACCAAAAATGTGCATGAATTACGAAATTTCCTGGGATTGTGCACATATTGTAGACGATTTGTGAAAGACTTTGCAAAGACAGCCAAACTTCTGCATTTTTTGTTCGATAATATAGTTTTCTTTACTGTCTTTAAAAAGAAGTAGGTAATCATAATGACCTAAGAAAACATACGTATATAGAATAATAAATGAAATCCAGAAGCACAATTGTTTTCTAGAAATAAAAAGGAAGTTGAAAATACTCTGGGTACGTCTATCTAATCTTGTCTTATCATTCATGGGAAGAACTGAACAAAGCTGATCACAATGGGGAAGATTTTTATATCGAAAAAAATTTAATTTACCTATTGTATTGCTGCAAGTTCATTTTATATTTAGTTAGTTTGGTAAATCCGGCGCACGTGATTCATAGGATGACCTATACAAACGTGTATAAATTCGCTCGGACGTTACATTAAATTACCTCCTATTTTCAGATTTAGTCGCACGTAATTTAAGGGATGATACATGCTAACCCCTGGCCGAATTTGCGCGCCAACAAACTTCCTGGATGAGTTCGGCTTTGGGCTTTACGTTTTGGCTTTAACGTCGGCTTCATAATACCGTATGCCAACTATAAGCACGAGCAATTCTATTTCAACTAAACCGCGACGTTCACATTGATTTAGATCAACTATTTACATTATTAGGTGTTTTGTTGGGAGCCATTAATTTCATATATTTGCATTGTTTAGGACAAATTTTGCTCATTGATGAAAACACGAACAAGAAAACTAAAAACATTTTGTTGTCGGTAGGGTACATTCTGTTCAAGCACGTTCTGGAGTATCTTTTTTTATTACTTTTTAGCCCACAATATTAATTACAATTTGCACTATTCCGGTGCTTACAAAAATTGTTTTAATTAAATTTGTTTAGGTAGGTACTCGATGCAACTGTATTTCAGCAATTCAACCTTTTTCAGGGACTCTAATCAAATCGTGTCCCAGAAAGATCCTTGTGTTTTTAATTATTCAGGAAAGTTTTTAACTGTAATAACGGCTGTAACAACTCGGAATATAAATGTGTGTGCATGTAAGCGTGAGTTGTACGCAAACATTGCCACAGTGCCAAGAGCAAATTTTGAAACCGCCGAGGGATCGCAGGCGTGATGTATGGAGCCGGGGTTGTACTTTGCACACGCGTTCGTTTCCATCCACCACCAGATGCTCACCCCCCCCCCCCTCTTGCGCCATCCGATGCAGCCTGTTTTACTCAATTATCGTACGTGATTAACTGCGTCAAACGTCGAAGACGTGAAGCACACCTTTATCGATTCAGTTATACGGAAACGGTATGTTAATAGAGTTTTTCGTTGGGAAAAATAACGCGCCCCGTTGAGTATTACTTTGAGTACCGCCACGGATTTATTACCGTAACCTTTTTCCCCCCCGTTTGTTCGGCGGAAATTTCATTTCAGCGAATGAGAATTTTAAATTGTAGTGCGTTTGAAAATAAAATTTTCATGCTGCAACATTGGCGAATGTATGTATAAATAATTAAAGGTTGCTATTGGCATGCAACGAATTCCAATAAGCACCAATTCTTTCGAATTAAACAAACAAACAAAAAAAAAGAAAGACCATTTTGTATTATGTTGTTAACGAGCAACAATAATAATAACTAACGAGTTACTGTATGTACTTTATTAAGATCACGTACATTAGTGTATATGCGTACACAGTGTTGCCACACTACTTATTACATACAATGTATATATCATTCAGTATCATTTATACTACACATTTTATTTGAAAATAAATCTAGACGTTACAGATATGAGACACTTACCAGGACAATCAGGACCAACCCACTCACTTTCTTCGAGCTGGACACTTAAGGACACTTATGAAGAATTAATTTGTTTTTACAAGAACAGAAAGATGGAGAGATTATTTCAAAGAATTGTGAGAAATTCGTAATGAAGAGAACAAGGATAAAGAAAGCAGAACATTAATCTTGGAGATACAAGAACACGAGATCAGCAATTCTATCACAGTAGAAGGATTAGAGGTACAGGAAAAGAAATGTTCCTGGAACCACTGAACAAAATAGCTAGAAAAAATGAAATACCTTTAGATTGAGAAACAGCGATAACCATACCACAAAAAAGGAGACAAGAGGCATCTCTATGTTAAACACTTCAGAAAAACATTATGAAACTGTATTGACGGAAAGACCGCAAAAGCAAGATGCAATAATTAAATAGATAATAGAAAGAATCATCGAAACAAATTGTCACCTAGTTTAATTTTAAATGACTTGCCTCGTTCCTACCTCGACAGGTGACAAGCTCTGCTGACTAACGTATCAGATGTTCCCCTCGACTAGCAATCAGTGAAGATGGGGGTGAGTTAAGGGTGAGTTAATTACCATGGTAAAATAACAAAAGGGCGCCAGGTCAGACTTGAATAAACAAACTGAACGTAAACGATCTTGTCGACGTTTCCGAATCGACTAAATCGGCAGAAAATCAAACGTAAATAGAGGCTACTCTTAACTCACTGGTACGTTAAGGAGTAAACACAAACGCAATAGCAAAAGTTAACAAATTTAAGCTTTATTGAAACTCAAAAATTCGAGCGAATGCAGGTTATCACACACACCAGGTGATACAGGTGCCTGTTTACAATAAACAAAATTCAAACATAGGTAAAATGCGAACAAACTACGGTTGTCAATTTATTTACTTAATGACAACGAAAACTATTCTTTTAAATTATACCAACCGCATTCAGCCGAAAATTCGCTCTCCGGTAAGCATGCAATTATTGTTCACGAAAGAGAGATAAGTAAATAAAGTTGAACGTCAAACTCACGGCCTCGCCGCCAGGACGCGGCTACGTTCATCTGTCAGTCGAGCCACGGAGTGAAGTTGGCACTCACGACGCCACCTGTGGGTTGTTTCTAACGTCGATGATCCGGTTCAAAGCGGATTCGCAAGTTACTTCGTAGAAACGCCGGAATTGATTTCTTCACAGGGGAAACGAGTTGGCTCGATACGATAAATCGAAATAGTACTTCGAATTGTTCGTGAACTGATAATTGAAAGTCGCACTAAAAGCCTGTGCTAAAAGCCTGAAGAGAAATGAAAAGCCTTAGCGTCCTAAAATGGCGTTCAGACAAAGCGCTGGGTTTTTGAAGTATTCCAGGCTTGGTATTTGGCTTAAAATACCCCAAACTCGTTCGGTGGTGTAGTCAGGAATTCCGGCAAGGCCGTGGATGAATTCTCCTCACATAAAGAGCAAGAATCCCGAGATTACACTAATACACGACAGTACCTTAAGGTAGGTTTTCCAATCGGCGTATTATTTCCGACGCGGAGGACGTAATACGCCGACGGGGTCGCATCATAGACTCGCGCAAGTTAAAATTAAAATTCGTAATCCGTCTTTAAGGAAAACGGAAATGTACTTTTCCATTGCACGAGTCCATGATACTATCCCGTCGGCGTGTTACGTCCTCCGCGTCGGAAATAATACACCGATTGGAAAACCTACCTTTAAGATGGCCGAACGTAGAATGAAACGGGAACGCGAATCTAAGATGGTGGACGCTGAATAACGCGCGAAAGTCGCAGGCGGTAACCAATGGCGAACCATGATATAGTCACGTGGTGTCCTACATCGAATGAGCTCTTCGTGATAGCGGGGAAGGAGTACAAGGTTGCCAAACGTACCGAAACGCGGCTTAGACGTCGCTTTGTTGCCACGTTTTCTTAGCGGCAAATTCAAACGTAACAAAATGAGAAAATCAAAAGTCAGAAATACATAGCACAGGAGGGCGGAGAAAATTCTGGAAAATAAAGAGGCCTTTTTAGACATCGAAGAATTCTTTAATAATACATCCTTCGACTCCATTATCTCGACACTAAGGGGTAGAGGAGTAGAAGGCATTTTCTGTAAGTGGATTGATTGCATACTTAAAGGTAGGGTCTATACACCACTGTTGGACGACATTCTGATGGCACAGGTGGCTAGAGGTTGTCCGCAGGGGGAGTGCTGTCCCCTCTACTAAAGAATCACGTCAAGGACGGGCTTTGCAGACGATTTAGTCATACCCGTAACATACCAGTACAAGTTGCCCTGAATGTAGCTGAAGAGATAAGCCAGACAATGAGTCCTCAAAAAATCACCATTGCGCCAATCAAACGAAGGCGAAACCTAGAGGGCTTAGGTCCTCTCCGTTTCCATACAAATTAGATAGTCTTGTCGGGGGAAATAAAGTAGCTTGGAGTAATTTTTGAGTCCAAACTTACCTGGAGCCAAAACTTGGACAAAATATTCAGGCGATCGATGAGCATTCTTGCGAAGGTTACACGACAAAATATGGGGCTTAAAACCAGGTATGGTATATATATATATATTCGTATGAAATATAAACAACAGTATACATATAAGTTAGTAAATTACAAAGCAATAAGTTATTTTGAAACTTATAAATTTTTTATGTTCAGCATCCACTGTAAGGCTTCAGGAGTGACATTATGTAGCCCTGCAAAACCATGCTGAAATTTAGTTATGGCGCAATGTTCCACAATGTGAGAAATCGTTTCGCGTTCTACTCCACAATCGCAAACTGGACTTTCAGCTATGTTCCATTTGTAAAGCAAATCATTACAACGTCCGTGCCTTGTTCGAAGACGATTTAATTTGCTCCAAATTTTCCTTGGTACGTCAAAACCGGGTACTCTCTGTGTTGGGTCCTCAATTAAATTTTGATTGAAAACTTGATTTTCCTGCCATTGTATTTTCCAAGCTTCAGAAACAGAAAAAGGTCGGTGTAAAAAGTCTTCTTTCCACAGTGGCTTACGTGATTTTAACCTATCAGGAGGAATGTTTTGTAGGTCTGCATTGATTGGAAAAAAATCTGGAATCATTTGATACATATCCCATTCACGTTTCATGATCTTCTTTCTTCTCAGACTGTGTGGCTCGATATTTGCTAAAACATGCAGCCAAGCAAGTGGGGTGGATTTTATAGTGCCACATATAATTCCCAATGAAGTATTTAACTGTGAATCTATTTTATTTACATGTATACTATTCATCCATACTGGACAACAATATTCAGCAGTAGAATAAACTAGAGCTAATGCTGTTAAACGTAATGTATACACATTTGCTCCCCAGTTTGTTCCTGCAAGTTTTAGCATTATATTATTTCTGGTTTTCAGCTTCTGTCTCAATTTTTCAGTATGCTCTCTGTATGGTGTATTGGTTGTACACCAGAATGATCAGGCCCGCAATAGCTTATGCGCTTTCGGTTTGCTGGTCCAAAGGTCAAGGCATAACGTGGCCGATGTGTACACTGTTGCAATGGATAACCTTGTGATAGACACATAAGAGGTAACATGGCTACGAGTCACACAAGTATCGTTGGCAGCATAAGAAGTCTTTTACTCGATATGAGGACGGACTATATGGCTACCAAAGGCTACGTAAACTTGCTTTTCAAGGTAAAAATTAATGAACCTACTGAGCAGGTTGTGAACCGGAACAGGACATTCTTGCTGGCAGTTTGATCTGGCATACGGACGATTCCCGAGCCGAGACTTGTGCCCTGTCGGTTCTGGAATATAAGGACATAAACTAAACGAGAAGTTATGCTTCTCTATTAAGAGAGTTTACATTAATAAGCGCATCTTCATTCTAGCCGACAGCCAGGCGGCTTTAATAAAGTTAAAACCTTCATCCAAACTGGCGAGGGAATGTTTAAAAAGTGAATTTAATGACCTGAGCACAACTGCGTTACTCTGGGACATCGGGACATTATCGACAACGAATGGGCCGATGATGAACTGGGCAGGCAGAGTCTGGGTATGACATCCTTGGCACCGAGCCTACCTTAGGTGTAACTAAGGGCGCCATTTAGGGCTCTTTCAGTGACTGGATAAGCGAGGGAAACAACAGATATTGAATAAGTAGACTAGGACATCGTCAAGGTAGAACCTTCCTTAGAGGTCCTCGCAAAAAGAGAGCTGTGGAAGATCGTTAAATTCAATGGTCATCTAAACTGCAGCTTCTACAATGGAGAACCAGAGAAAGCAACGCACATTTTGTGCAGAAATGATGCGCTGGCAAATCGCAGACATCTTATGATGGCTCCCGAAGACTTCAGTCCGCAACCAGTGCAATACCTGTACCGGACCTGCCTAACTGAATGGTTGCGTTAATAGAACCAGGATGAGCACAATAAGCCTAAACGGCTGCAGTGCCTCCGGTACAGACAGGGAAAAAAACGTTTGATTCTGAAAACCAAAATGACACAAGGGAGAATAAAAAAAAACTTAACATTAAGATACAAACACACTATAAGTCAAGGAGTTACACTGAGCTCATATCTGTTTAATGGATGAGGAGATAAAGGGATGCAGAAAGAAAACAAAAGAGTCAACTTGAGGTCACTACACTTAACAATAAGCCAGATGATTTGGTACTACTGACGAACACAGAGGGAAAGAACAGAAAATTAGAAATTAACAAAAACATCATATCTAAGACCCTCTCCCCCCTGAAATTAAACATCCAACTAGAACAAGCAGAACTAGAGGAGGCAACGATGTTTAAATATCTTGGATCAGTCATATCAGAAGACGGAAGAATACACGCAGAGCTTGATGACAAAACGAAAAAAAAAAAAAAAAAAAACACCACACAAATATAGTTACTTGGCCCCCGGACATTCAGTAAAAAAAAGAACTATTCACAAAAGCGAAAGTGAAGACATTTGTACCAACGCTAACATATTGTGGGAGCTTGCATGTTGCCGCGTCAAAATGACAGTTGAGATTGACAACGTCAGACAATGTCAGATAGATGAATACGGCCGAAGCTCACGTTGACATTTGCGTAACAAAGCAACGATGACGATTTTCGCAAATAAACAAAATTTAGGCCGCCTCTTGACGAATTAAAGCGAAACCGCATTCGTTTATGATTGGCCCCGCAAATAGGATCGCACCTTCCAATTTGGTCGCTAAGACAACCCCCGGGTAAACACAAAAAGACTGCCTCGTGACGAATAAGATACAGCTCTAATCATCGGTGATACGATTACACCCTTAGACCAATGAAACAGAGTTACTTCACCCCCGCTACGAAAAAGCCTATAAAAGCGAAAGCACAGACCCCTGTATCCCCAGTACGTCCTGAGCACTCAAGTGTCGGGAACACTCATGCAAAGCCTGCCGTGCATTAAAGGTCAGTAGCAATACATACACTCTTCCGTACAACTTATTGTCGGAAGCTCATCCAAAGCCTCCCGTGCATCAATTGTCAGGAGCAACACTCTGCCGTGCAGACTAGTGTCAGAAGCATTTACCACCACACACCTATCGGCGTCGTCAAAGCCAGCTGTTGAACAAGAGATAAAGTGGAATTCAAGCAGAAGCAAGAAACGCTGAGATAGTTTCTAGTGAACCCCGTGTTCAACATCCGTTATTATGTTACCAGAGATTTCGCCCTCCAGTATCCTGGACGATAACCGGTCAGGAGAGCACATGTTGTTCATTCGTTTATTTTTATTTGTTGGGAGCAAAACGTTTTGAACAGTCGGATGCTTGGATATGTGATTCAGGAGCAACTCATCATACATATGACAGCTAAGAAACAATATTTTGCAAGTTTTCAAAAATTCGTTCTCCCAGTTGAAGTTCAAGTAGCAAATAAAGAGAAAATTCCAGCTTACGGTTGTGGACGCGTGGACATTGAGATGTTGCTCAATGGAACATGGCAACCAGGATATCTTGAAGATGTTTGGTATGTGCCTGATATTGGAAGACATTTGTTTTCTGTGCAAAGTGCTACAAAACATGACTTAAAAGTGATTGATCATCAAAATATATTTCTGCAAAAGGAAGGGAAAGTTAAAGCAACGGGAAAATGGAATATGCATATATGAGTAGTAACTCCTAGAAAAAATGTTCAGGTCAATGTCGCAACAGCTGTAAAGACACTTCAACTTTGGCATGAGAGGCTGTTGAAGTTTCAAGTTATGTTGAAATAAATTATACTATTATATCAGAACAGGCTACAATATAATGCAGAAACCTGGACACTCAGCAACAAACAAAGAAGAATAGCAGGAGTACGGTCATCAGACAAGATAAGAAGCCAAGAGATAAGAAATAAATAGATTAGGTATTAAGTCCATCAGTTAAGCGATAAGAGAGACCTCAGCAAGATGATTTGGACATATTGTCAGAATACTACAAGACAAGATAAGCAAAGAAAGTGTGGAAGATGGGAACAGTAAAAAAGATCAGACGAAGACCTAGACGAAGGTAGAACGATGAAACAGGAGGTTACTTAGAACCGATAGGATTGGAAAAATACAGAAAATATAGCAAGGGACAGAGTAAGATGGAGAGGAAAGTAATTGAAATTATCTAGAACTTTACCTCATTTTGTTTTAAAGATGTCAAAAGGAGCTGAGTTAATGACAGAAATTTAAAGAATTAAAAATATTGCTCGTGTTGCCAGATTTCGCCAGGGTGAAAGTTGGAATTGAAAAGGAGAAGCTAGCTTCACCCCATTTGAAGAGATTCCGAAGAAAATTGAAGATTAAGTGAAAGCAAAATATGTTTAAATTTTCATTTTATTTTTTCAATATAACAAGAGGAAATTGTTTCATTTCGAAATCGATTTTCTCGAGTTTCTGCAACATTCCGCTTCGGTTTGCGATGCGTCTCACCTCCGCTCTAATTTCACACGTCACCTGTCTTCCATCGGAGTTCCTCGAGAATAATTTACGAGATTGCCAGATCTGTGCAAACACCGCGGCGTATAATGAGCTTTTTTGCCGACGCTCTGTCTCTAAATATACTGCGTTTCCGCAAGTAGTCTCCGGCTCTGAATAAACATTCCCTCCTCGCCGGTTAAATATTACCAGTGTTTACTTTGAATTTCAAATCATCTCCGGCCATTTACTCCCCGACCGGGTTTATTTTCAAAGATACGCTCCTGACCCTCGCCGGCCCTGCTTTCGTATATTCAGTCTCGGAAGACAATGGGGCCGGCCAATGCATAATGATGATGCTCTACGTGATGGAACGTCGCTCTTTCATATCAACTTTTGGCTTTAAAATCACGACGAGAGGGTTTTCTCTGGAAAAGAATGGAAAAAGAACTAACACAATTTTTTTAGGCCCGAGCCGAGCCTACTTGATCTATACGTAAATTCGATACTAGTTTTAGGTTGAAGTCTTGGGTAGTATTTTGTTAACTTCCCGTTTTAACCAATCAATGATGACGTGAATATCGAGCGAAGCACATTCATCCTATTTAATACATCTCTTCTTCCATCGAACGTTACGTTCACAAGACACGCAAAGTCTGTTCCCCCCCCGTTCCATCTCCTGCCAACGTCTGTCTCTCCAGGGGTTTCCGTTTCTGTCGGGCTGAACTTGTCGATACTTAATATAGATACACGGCGATAACAATAAATAACGCGGGCTTTAAATACCGCCTCGTTATTTATGGAATTAAATAGACCAACCGAGGAGGCATTCGGAATCAGTTGGCCTATTTCTCTGGCAATAATATAAATAACTCATCTGCTTGGTTGGGGTAAAATAAACTCGGAGGAGGAAGTCGGTTGATGAGAAAACGAAAGGTCCTTTTGTTTTCGCACTGAAACGCACGCCTGTATTTGTAAAATGCGATAAAACTGAAGGTAAGTGACAGGACAGACAACACAACAAACAGCAAGAGTTATAAGCCGGAAACTCCGCTTTCGTGTCGGTAAAGTAAAAACATTGGCATAAACAAGACGGTAACAATTATGTTTGCATGACTTCCAATTTTAGACAGAAACGGCAATAGACGAACGTATATTTGAACACTTTATCTATATAACAGAGATGAAATAAAGTGAAGAAACTTATACAATTTAAAATTAGAATGAATCAAAAATAGAACATGTTCTGTCGTTAGGATTAGTCGTATTTTCTTAGCTGCGCGCAGACTCGTTCGGTATTTTGTTAAACGCGCAAGAGAGCGCGTCGTTTATTGTGGGGCGTTAAGACAGATTTAATCCGTGATCTCGACAGAAACACTCTACGCATAACACAAGCATCTTCGAATGCTTTTCGAAGCCCGACTTCTGCAAATAAATTAGGTATTTACTGCGAGCGAATTTTGTGCGCAAATTTAGATCGTGACATTGTTTTCGTTCGTTATTAATCAGGCTTTTATTGGTGGTTTACTTAAATTTCGACGTCACTTTTACTACTTACATATGTGGATGACATCTCTATTGTTATTTCAAACAAAAAAAGTAACTGTGGTAGATTAACATAAATTAGTTAAACTGGTCTTATGTCCGGCATCTCTAATAGGGGGTATTATGACATCACCCATAACATTCAAATTCAAGATAAAGCGATCGGACATCTCATGTCTAGATGGACCTTAAATTGTCAAGAAAGGTGTAATAGAATACATTTTGAATGAAACAAGGAAGAGAGGACCGTTCGAAAGAGGTAACAAAAATGAAGTATGAAAATAATCGACAGGATAATCTCATTTTATTGTTCTTTTTCTTTTAGTGTTTTATGCATGCAATAACTTTGAAATTTTCTGGATGAAATTTATCTCGTCGGCCTGCCCGGATTTGTCCGGGTCATTTGGGTGACCGAATTCCGGGCGCAATCTCAGCCGATCGTTGTGGTCGGCCGGCGTCCGTAAAGCTGACGTGTTATCACGGCATTTTCTCAACTCGCCCGATTAAGACATCCCGGCCAAAACCAATTAAGTCGCGTCCAATTTTACGGACAACTTCACCGGAATTCCATTTTATTCGGGCCTGTCATCCCCCGTAGTTACCAGCGGCTTATTCCGAAATCCTTTTGTGAAATTTACTGGCAAAAATCGCCGAAATTTATTGATGAGATACATCGCAAGGAACTTGATCAAATTATATTATGCATTTAATTTAAAATTAAAAATTCCTCTTTGATTTGATGAAACTTTGACTTTGAATTTTTCCGACAGGAAATCCTCCTTCGCTCTCGTGCAGATAACCAAAAGAATTTTTCTCTGTCGGTATTTGTAAGTTGCCTGATCGTTGGAAAAAGAAAGTCCATCCCCTCGTATTTTGTAGCCTATACTTTTAAATGGCGATGAAAGGCGAATTCGCGTATGGAATTTACATCAATAAAAAAAAACCTACGAAATTTTACGATAACGACGACTCAAAACACATTGTTTCGATAAAATACATACAGCGGTGCAGTTTTACGACGTATTACGTTCGCACACAGAACAATGACAAACACATCTGTAAACGCGCGAAGCTCCCGGAACTCCGGGCGTTCCTCGTCATAAAAGGATCCGTTGGCATTGTCCCGAATTTTTCCACGTACGTTAGCGAGTTCTCGGTTTACCTGTGTTATTTAACGCTCGTCGTCCTCCTCTGCACGTCAAATACCAATTACCGAGCTGCAAGCGGAAACGAGTCGATTACACGAGATTTTTTGTTCGGACCCGGATGGAACACGCGTCGAGGTGCGTGTCCTGAATTTCGGATTTTCATACGGACACGCAATAACGTCGTTCTCGAATTCTTTCCTCTCGGACTTTTCTGCTTTGTAACGGGTAATTTTGCAGATGTTAACTTGTTCCTCCTCGTCAACGAAAAAAAAAAAGAAAGCAGGAATTTCAGCCGCATTCTTTCAGCATGTACTGTCGCTTCAGGAAACACTGTTGCAAAACTCACACACGGTTTTTCATCTGAAGAGTTAACAAGCAAGTGAGATCAAAAGGATATTTTACATGTTTCAAATTCAAGTCAAAAATTGAAACTGCTGGAAAATTTTTTTTCAGAGCAACACTTGTTTATGATTAAGTTAATATATAATGTAGCAAGGATGTTAGAACGTCGCCAACACGCGACCTCGATTGTAACATCTGTTATCAAACAGTCCGCCTAAGCTTGGCAAAAATAGAGTTAATATAAACTGTAACGAAGTAACCTTTTTCATTACTATGAATATTTGCTTATTTTTAAATTTGTTTTTATTTTATAATGTTTAGTTTAGTTTTGTTTTGGGGTGGGAGTTCCAGCAGAGTGAGGCTCCCTACCATTCACATACCTATATAAATGTGTGAATGCGCAGCCAGAACAAGTCATCTGCTCATCGGTGTTTGACTATAATGCGCTAAATGACCAGGCACAAGTCCCTTGCTTACCACCTACCAGAAACGGTGGTCTCGCATATACCGTTCCTTTGAGTGGGTGTCTCGCTCATACCTGCCAGATACGTGTGTCTCGTATATACCGTCCCTTTGAGTGGGTATCTCGCTCATACCTATAAACCTACCAGATACGGGTGTCTCGTATACCGTTACATACCTGGAGGCCAGCAAATTGTGCGAGGGACTGACGTTTCTCCAGAACTGCTCGGCAAAGCTCTTGGAGAAGGGAGGTTCGACGAGACCCCAAGCAAAAGGTGGGCAAAGTGAATAAAATAAAAAGCACCAGCTGAGTACACTTGCTCTTATTTAAAAAGGCTCAAAAATTAAATATCGAAAAAGAAAATGAATTACAAATGTACGAGCTCAACCCTGAAGGGGATCCAAAAAAACAAATACGAAATGTAATTAAATAAACAACACGTTAAATTTAATCCAATCAACAGATCTGTTCTTCGGTCACAACTATCGCTTAAGGCGATTAATGAAATTCACTGGATTATCAAATGAAAGAGCAAAACAAATAACAACGCCGCGGTAACTTAACAAAGTAATTCAAGAAATAATTACTTCCGACCTTGCATAAACCGGGATCCGGCGTATTGACAGACCGCTCAACAGCTGTCAGTCGGGAGAGAGCGCACTCCAACGGAGGTAACTGCAGTCAATAACGTATTTCGTCACAGGTATTACGTCACCAAATGGCGTCGCCTTGCAGGTCCAGTCAGGTCCACTTTCACAGACGGGGGAAGTCGTATTGCGGGGCTCAAAACGTCTCTAAAGCCGAAAACCAGCCTTCTCTTTCCATCCAAGGTAAAGACAAACAAAACACGCTAGAACTCGGACAGGAATTTGAACTGGAGTTTAAATTTGAATTTGAAGCCTAGTGGAAGAGAAAAACGCCTTACTCTCCAACATGGACACAAAATGGCCAACGAAACATACCTATTCCTTTTCTCAGAAGCAGGCTTTCGATAAGCCGTCTAAACAGCTTGTACGTCACTCGGCGTGCTTTAGCAAATCTCGGAGAAAATCTGTTTCAAGTTTCAACCACAAAATCCCGTGAAGAAACATAAAGATTGAAGACACAAATAATCGGCCAGCACGCGACGAGCGCTATCGAAAGAATATCGAGCGCGCCGTACCCTTCCAGAAGTCATTACGGATGAAATGAGTTTTAGTCGGGCGAAAGAGCGAAACGGAGATATACAGTGGGTCTAAATAGCAACGTGTGATTTAGTTATGAAACATTGCGAAATATGACGACCGGCACGTAGGCCAAGTCTGGCCATTAGATTCCCACGCTAATACAGGGTGTTCGGAAAAATATTATGAATATCCTAAATGAATTTTTCAACCGTAACAATATACCGTCCCTTTGAGTGGGTGTCTCGCTCTTACCTTCTAGATACGGGTGTCTGGTGTATACCGTCCGATTCCTGGAGCCCGAACCGTACCGTTAAATACCGAGTTTTAGTCATATTTAAATCGGCCGCGATTTATATATACTTTCCAAGTTGTAAATATAAATTTTCTGGGAATAAAGTTGTGTTGCTAAGTGATGGACGTGTTTTTATTTACGCTGAACCTGGACACCGACGAGCAAACCTGAACCGCCAGACCGACGTCGAGCAGAGCAACGAAAACAACACCAGAGAGAGAAAGACAACCCGTTACAAAACAAATGACATAAGGCGGTTACACACTCAAAAGGAGACCTCGCCTCATGATGCTGAGTCACTGAAAATTCCAGCTACACGATGAATCATCCACAGATTGCATAAGCTGTCCTGTTCGAGCTTTCTATACTCAACCCTATAAATACTTGATAATTTCATTTGTAACACATTCAAGTTTACATTTTGTCAGAGGAAAGTTTCCTCCTCTTGTAATATAGTGTAGTGTAAACCAAATAAGCTCTAGTCTTTTACTTTTAATAAATGTCTAGCTACGTCCCTTATTTTTATTATTCAAATTATATTGTAACAATATTCTTGGTTAATCCAAATCCTTTTTTTTTTCAGAACATAAATGTTCAAAAATGAAGAATAATTTGTGTAGATTTATATTTAATTTTGAAAAATAGTATAGTCGCGTGCGTACAGAAACTTTCTTCGCCTGGAGGCCATAAATCTCCTAGCGTCTAAAAATAATTACTTCGGCGATAAATTCAAAGGGTATCAAAGGACTTAATATCGTGCACAAATCTTCGGCGTGTAAATAAGTAAGGAGGGCGATCTTTACTACGCCGGTTAACTTTTCGTGTCGCCGCCGGAAGTTCTTTCGCCCGTCCGGAAAGTTAGCTTCGGCGCACGCAACTTATTTAATTATAACTAATGACTTATTTAGCCGGGCGCGGGCAGGCGGCGTCTGCCGGAAAAAAGTTCGGGCGAATTTCACCTGGCTAAGTTTCGGCGAATAATCCGCGCCGGATGTCACACCCTTTCGTTAACAAATTTAAACTTCCCCGGTCGGAAAGTTTGCCGCATGCAGATGTAACTTTCCCGGTTTCCAGAGGTCACATCTTAAGACCAAATAGTCGTCTCACCTAACTTGGCAAATTGAACCACCGTTATTGGATTAAAACTCTCGTTGAAATTCATTGGAAAATAAATAGCAAAATGTTGCAATAATAAAATTTAGACGTATGAATTTGAATCAGCAGCGGAAAACCTTGAGGAAAATCCTGATCTCAACAGGTGGACACAAATGTGTGCTCACCTGCATTCGACTTGAGTGAGCGTACTAAAAAAAAAAAACAAGCAAACGTTATGCACAGTACTTTCGGATGTCACTGTCATTCCACTGACGTAAAAGTTAAGAAATTCCTATATGTGTACGTCAGATGAATGACAGTGACATCCGAAATTTTCTGTCCGCAACTGCACAAGTTATAAGCACCTATCAGTTTGATAGTAGGACGCGGTTATTAATTTTCTTTATACAAATTATGACATATTCTTAAGGAACCGTGACTTGAAATATATAATTACAAAATTTTCAAGCCTTTAACTACTCATTATGCAGCGTAATTGATGATTAACCGAAGTAAGGAATGAAAAGTGTACGATACCGCTCGACGTTAAGTCCGGTCGTCTGATGCCATAAATCACGACATTTACATCGAAATCTCGAGAGAGGTTTTGATCCTACATGCACGTCCGAACTTTCCCGGCGTTTGATGGTAGTAGAACTAGACGACTCTCGTACGGCTTTTCTGTTTACTGCCTATCACCTGCTACAATTTGCCTTGCATAACGTAAATTTACCTCGTATAACGTGAAACTACTCCGTATGACGTGAAACTGCCTCGTACAACGTGAAACTGCCCCGTACAACGTGAAACTGCCCCGTACGACGTGCTAAAGGAAGAAACGTGACGATAAGTTTGTCAAATTCAAAGTTGAATCGGAAGACTTATCCCTTGTTTAAAAATATGAGCCTATTAAAACCTGTGACACATCCGTTTGATTGTGTGATTGAAGTTGGAGTTTGTGACGTGAGTTTTATCTGCTACTTAAGCCTCGGCGATATTCCAATCAACTTTCTTGAGTGTATAAAATCCCTATTGACTGCTAGGTGGTCGAATTTAACACGAATCACATAAATTAGCTTCTACAGCAAACGAAAATGATCTACACTTAGGAATGTCACGAACATCAAGATGGCGATTTTAATATTACTTTTTATTTTCGAATCAACAAACAAACAAACGCCAACACGTTTCCTTTTGTTCCAAAACCGGAATTAACCGAAATTAAACGCCTGAACGGTCCAGTGGTCTGGTAAGAGATCGGCCTTGCAATCGCATGGTTGTTGGTTTGAACCGCACTCGGGATTTTTCTCGGGGGTGGTCGGTATCAACTTCAGGCACCCTTCAGTGTTGGGGATAAAATTCGACACTGCTTCCCCTTACACGGCGAGAAGGTTGGAAGTAACAAAGCCATGGAACACTCAAATACACTCCCGCTCCTGAGGTCCTGACAAGTCTTTGACTTAGGACCCCGTTGGGCAACCACCGTAGATAAAAAAAACCAATCTACACGCACGAGAAAGGAAATAAAAAGGTAGCCCTTACAGTTTGAATTCAGAATAGAGCGATTAGTGAAGCCAAAACAGAACTTTAGAGTTTGCTATCAAATAGACCATTAAATGAAGACAAAATTTTAACATTCCCTAAAATAAAATCGTTAAAGCGAAATCGAACCGTAACATTTGCTAAAAAGGATTTAGTCCATTGCAAGGGTACCCTACGAATTCTGTACTGATTACGCTCAAAAAGTTATCTTGAATGATTTCCGCACACAAAGCTCTATTGAGATCACAAAAGGTTCTTCTGCTTCAAGATATACCAGAACCTATCATAAAATGATTATAACTGTAAGAAATCAGAATTCTGTCCAAAAATTTATTATTTCAAAATCAGAAAATAAATTGCAATATGTTGTAATCATAAAATTGAAACGTATGAGTCTAAGGCCCATCTACAATTGACTTAAAACAACGCAACGGTTCAATGTAACTGAATCTAAGAAAATGTTCATATTATCAGTACAGACTTTATTCAACGAATGTCCGCAGTTGCAAACCTTGAGGCAAATGCTGATGTCAACACAAGTATGTGCGCACCCGCATTCAACTTGAGTGGACGTACTAAGAAAAAAACAACCATAATGTAATGTAATCAACATACTACGTATTCAGGTAACGCCATTAGTGACTTCTTTAGTGTCCTTGTACCATTAGTGTCCTTGTCGAACATATAGGAATAAAAACTTTCCTCGTAAAGGATGAAATAATAGTTATACATAGCGCCATCTCTTAACAAACAGTCAAAATTATTTAACTGTTTAGAAATGACATTTAATAAATTAAAATATTTTTTTCTAAAACAAAATGACACTATTTCTGGATGAAATAGTAGTTATACATAGCGCCATCTTTTAACAGGGAAAATTGTTCGACTATAGTCGAAGAGAAGACATTTAATAATTAAAAGATTCGATTTTGTTTTTCGAAAACAAAATCTCGCTATCTCTTGATGAAATAATAGTTATACAGAGCGCCATCTCTTAACAAACAGAGAAAATTATTTGAGTCTAGTTGAGAGACGACTTTTAATAAAAAAACAATTTGATTTAGTTTTTCGAAAACAAAAGTCAAACGACTGCAAAACGCAAAACGCCTTCACTTAACAATGAGTTGTATTTTTCAAATATTTTTCATAAAAATTTCGCCATAAGTTTCAATCTCTTAACATCTAGCGCCATCTCTTAACAAACAGTGTAAATTATTTGACTAAATGATTAAGTGATTTTGTTAATTTTGTTCTTTATTATTTTATTATATTTATTTTATTAACAAGCTGTAAAATTCAATTTAGCTAGAGTTTAGAGATAACATCTAGTAAATTATCATTTTGTTAATGTGATTTTTTTTATATTGCTTTTTTTTTTTAGAATACAAATTTAACGCCATCTCTCGACGAAACGTACACTCTCTTTGTTTTCAGTTTAAGCATCGGTTTATTTTTGATTTTATCAAATACAGAAACGTATTTCATTTTCCTAAATATTCATTACGTTTTTTAACGTAAAACGCCATCTCTTAGCAAAACAATATAATTATGTATTGTAGTGTAAATAATTTTAATTTATTTTACTGCGACTTATTTTGTTGTTGTTGTAAAGTTCAATTTTCAACAAACAACTTAATAAATTAAGCGCCATCTTTTAGGTTGGTAACGAAATTTTCATTACCTTAATTTTCTTTAGTTTTTAAAATGTATTTATCGTTTCGCAATTTTTTTTTTTCATTATGAACTCGAATTTATTGTGTTACGGTTGAAAAATTCATTTAAGTTATTCACAGTATTTGCCAGTCGCCCTGTATTTGTGCGGGAATCAAAAGGCGAGTCTGGGCCTACGTGCCGATCGTCACATTGCACCATATTGCGTCAGGAAACCATACGCTGCCTACGGTATCTGTCCATTTCATTCTTTCGCCCGGTTAAAAATGAGTTCATCTCGTAACTACCCCGCTTCAGCGTAGTTGCATCCTTTCCGCGTTGCATTCATTGTTCCGACAGAATTCTTGGCGTGCAGATCTATTGTTTATGTGTTCACGATTTTTCATGTGAGTCTTTTGATTGAAGCCGAAACGGAATTTACTCTAAGATTTGTTTAAGTGCACGCCGAGTAAAATCAAGCTCTTTAAAAGCTTCTCTAAGACCTGTTCTTGGGACAAACAACAGGTACGTCTTATCGACAATTTTGTGCGAATGTTCTGTTTGTAATGCTTTCTTTCCACTACTCTTAGGCTTCCAGTGGTAGTTTTACCCCCTTTTGACGATTATCTACGGCCTTTTGGGTGGAAAAAAAGCCGTAATCGGAGTTTTAACTGCTAAAAGCCCTGGCATCAAGGCCCACATCTCGTCCGGTAAAATTGAACCTGACCATATACGTGACGCCACACTTGAAGAGTTCGTGACGTAATACCAAAACCGCTTACGTTATTCACAGCACTGTCCTCCGTTGGAGGGCGCTCACGCACTTCTGACAACTGTTTGTCAATAAGTTGGATTTCGGTTAAAAGGTCGGAATTAATTAATAATTTAATAATTTATTACTATCAAAAAACAACAAATAAACAAACAAACAAATGTTAACGACATAGTAAATAAATATAACTATAGGTAGTAATAAATGGTAGGTATCCACAAAAGAAAAACTTGTGTGGATAGGGTAAAGACAAGTTTTGGGAAACTAAGACTACCCCCAACCTCCCAGAAGGTCATATTAAGATATGATTTGCCACACACAGATACAAATCTAAAAATTAATATAAAGTACATATTCAAATACTTAACATAGGCCTTCAGAGGGAATGATATGACTTAACGGTTTAATCACTATTCAAGTGTAGACAAAATCACAGTTTTAGAATTATTAATCTGTAGACATAAATCGGTGCATAGACCACATCATATGCAAACACCTAGGCCGGATTTTACAATCACAGCACAAACGTGGAATAACTAATCTAAAGTTAGACTGTGACAGAAACAGGGTATTCCTTCAGAAATATCAGATTAATCATTCTTGGCATACATTTGGAATAAGATGACTGTAAAATCGGCCCTTAAATGATATTAATTATTTTTATTTATTTAATTGTTTGCGCCGTCTAAGCACTGTGTTGCGTTAATTTAATTTTTCTTTAAACAAGTAACTGTCGATATTTATTTTAATCGTTGCTGTAAACGAAAAGCAAGTCTGTTTATCGGACAAAGTTTAACTTACTCGTTAGTTTGATAACAAGTTTAGTTATTTCTTTTTCAACTTATTGAGACCCCTTCTGAGTCGTATTTGTTATTTGTTTTCATTTTATTACATCTTACAACTGGACAAAAATTCCATTCGCAAATAAATTTCAAACGTCCTCATTTACTGAGGATTTTGGTCCAACACTTACTACTGATACAGATTCACCTGTAGATATCTTCAATACTTTATTTGGCCAAGAATTGATCGACAGAATAATTATCCAGTCAAATCTTTATAGTGAGCAAAAAGGTACTAGACTAGATTTGGACGAAGCTGAACTAAGGGCTTTTTTAGGAATGTTGATTCTCATGGGCCTTGACACCTTACCCAGTATTCGGCTCTACTGGTCAACGGATGTAAACTTCCATAAGACCAGAATTGCAGAGGTAATGCCCTTGAGAATATTGCGTTTCTTACATATAAATGACAATTCAAAGATGCCAAAGAAAGGAGAACACAACTTCGATAAATTATACAAGATAACACCCTTGATGAAAATTTGAATAAGAATTTCTTAGCGGCGTTCAGTCTAGGAAGAAATTTATCAGTGGATGAAAGTATGGTTGCAATCAATGGCAGAACTAGCCTGAAGTAATATATGCCGCTGAAACCAATAAAGAGAGGTTTCAAAGTCGCTATTGCTTGTGCTAAGACGGGATACCTTTTGCAATTTTCCGTATACGAAGGTAAAAAAGAGAGTGAGGAAGATGGACCTCTAGGTGAGCGAGTTGTTCTCGAACTTACAAAATCATTCCAAGGAAAAAATTATTGCATCTTCTTCGATAACTTTTTTACGGGGTTTACATTGCTGAACAAGCTTCTGGAAAGATCTTTATATGGGTGTGGAACTATTCGTACGAATAGAAAGAATTTTCCGAAAAATGATCTTGCTGATGATAAGAGTTTGGCTTCCGAACAATATGATTCTGTAAATTGTCGTGATATTTCGGTTACAAAGTGGAGAGATAGGGGAAAGAAATGTGTAGTTGTTGCAAGTACAATGCACAACATTACCGAAACTTCAATAGTTTTGCGTCTGAACAAAGATTTTGAAAGGATTTCGGTAAGGTGTCCCTTATCAATAGCTGATTATAATAAAAATATGGGGGGCGTGGATATGTTCGACCAACTCCATGCCTGATACAACATAGCGTGGAAATCACGACGATGGTGGTTGAAACTATTCTACTATTTCCTCGAATGTGCAATCGTCAATGTATATATATATTGCACAAAACTGCATCGACGAAGATAAACCAAAAACCGAAATCTCATATTGCATTCAGAAGCATATTAGTGAATCAACTTCTGGGCGAATATTCTGGCCGCAAACAGATGGCCTCGCGGTCAGACTGTCAAAAGTTGGAGATCATTTACCTTGACTACTTCTCACAGCTGCGCTAGATACAGCATAGAGAAAAATCCGAAAAGATCAAGTGTGCAATGTTTTAAGTGCAAGGTTGCCCTGTGTATTGGATGCTTCGCGCCTTTTCACAACCGAGATGTGCAGTAAAGTTGATGGTGCTAGATGGACACTGGTCTAAAAAGCAACCAGGAAAAAACTATGCAAAATTTTTATTTTTGTGTAAAATTCGCAATGTTTATCTTTTTTGTATGTCCCAATAAACATACTTTTGCATTAAATTGTGTGTTTTTTTTTCTTTATTGTTATTTGCCCTGTAAAGGGTTAAAAAGGAATATTGATAAATGAAAGAAGTTCACAGGAGCGCCATCTATTAATCAATTGTTGAACTACAGCCACTTTAAAAAGAATGGTTGATTTTACTTTTACACAAAACTGACAAAAATGACAATTTGATAAATAAACAGGGCGACTTCAATGTGATTTGATGTTATAAAGTCCCTAGATTACTAAAGTACGGCAATACACAGTTTAGGACCAAATTTTAAAAACTAGCCAAAATATGGCGTCTGTGTCACGTGACACAAACAGACTTGTGTATTTGAGTTGAATAAACAAATATTTGTCATGGAAACGAAGAAGTTTTAGATTTTTTGGCAGTTGCTAAATGTCAGTGCCTTAACGTAATGGACAATTGCATGACATCTATCAGTGAAAACCAGTGAAAACATTCCGTTCAGAACTATGCGCGGGATGGAAACATTTTGATAAAATTGATTGTCCATAATTAGGTGTAATAAAGGTACTTCCTAATTTGTTTTAAATTTTAATATAGCTACCGGTTTCGATATTATATCTTCATCCTTCTTCTGTTCAATGATGGTTGTTTCCAATTTTAAGCATTTTTTGACGATAGCTGTATTAAAATTTAGAACAAATTACAAAGTACCTTTATTACACCACGTTATAGAAATATTTTTAATTTGAATGTTGCGGGTGATGTCATTTCACCCCTCTTAGAGATGCTGCGCCGGACAGATTATTTAAATCCTGCGATTCTAAAGAAAAGTCCTGTCGTAGTCCCTTTAAGGTCGTAACTGTCTTCCCTCTGCGTGTTTAATTCTCGACTTGATTTTTCTACAAGTTCGGTTTCGTGAATTAGAATGAAACAAAAATTGTCTGGCAGAAACAGAATATGTTCTATTTCCAAACAATATCGGTTGCTCAAAAGTTTGTTGTAGAAATTGACAAACAAAAATAAAAATACAATCAAAAATTCAATTCGAAGAGAGAGGAAGCGGCATTCAGTACCTCATTTAAGCTTTTGTTAATTTCTTAATTCTAAGCCTTTCTAAGCTTTCGAACGAAATTTTTTCACCGGCAATTGTCTACAACGTTTGCTTTTCTTATTACGTCTACGCAGTGAAACAGGTTTTTGTCACACTTGTGTCCAGTTGCAGTCTCAGCAACTTTTATCCTTCAAGCTTTTGCAGCTGCAATTCTAGGAAAGAATACGATAACAGTAGTGAGTTAATTGCAACTCATTACGCAGTGTGACATATTTTGTTTTAACTTGATTAATAAATCAATCCCTTTGTTTATGTTGAATCTAAAGGCCCGTTTTCACGCTCAAGCAATTTGCGCTTGTGTACACAAATTTGCACAAGGAAGTCGTTGCATGAAAACGTAATTTTTTTGCTTGCACGCTAGAAAGTTTGGCAAATTTGTATGCGCAAATCCATTTGCGCAAATTGCTTGAGCGTGAAAATGGACCATTAGGATTGCAACATTTTGCAATTTCGTTTCTAATTTTGAAATATTTTTTTATTTCTTACAGTGCGGCCATATTATGTAAACAGGTAACTTCTTCCACATCTACACGTCCAAAACTTTTTCGATATTTGTTACTCTCTACTTTGGTACAGCTTTTATAGTTCCCTTGCGACGCGACGCGAGAACTTATTCTTATTATTCTTCTTATGAGTTTATGTAAGTTTTTGTGCTGTGTTTGTCAACGTATGGTTACTTACTAAATACCATAGAGATTTTTTTGTTTGAAACAATCGATATTTAATTAGTGCGATTCCGATCGCGAACCACATTAAAATTAGCCATAAAAAGTGCCTGGCGTGATTTACGGCGATCGCGGAGTGGGTGGCCGGGAAGATTAACGAAAGTATTATGCTGTTAATGCCGTTCTTATCTGGGGCTGGTGTGCCTGCCGTGAGTATATGGGCCGTGAAGACGCGATTATTCATGATTTATGGAGTCTAAATTCGCGCGATTGTATTCGGACGTGTCTGAGGCTATCTCCGTCGTCGGCGAAGAAACGACGACGACTGTTTGCAACTTCTTTGGATTCTTTGTCGGGAGAAACTGAAACAGCGATTTAGCCACAAAAGGGACAAGTTTAGGGGCTGTCATAGTCACAGTCATAAGAATAATTTATTACCCAAATTTGCACGACGTCTAAAACTTCTTTAGTTCGGGTAAAGTTTAACAACTGCAATTTCTGAACGTGGTCTATAAAATATCGATTTGCTTTTTAAATTACGTGAAGTAACACAGAAATTTCCATTGAGTTCTATTTAATGTGAACAAAAACGTTGTTAATTTAAAGCCAATCACATTGGCCATTTGATTAACAAAACTCTTGGTTCACTTGTTAAGTTCATATGTGACGATCTAATTTGTCGCATTACTTTTTTCCATTACTGTACTCGTTATACAATTTATTATTCTGAATTTCTGTACACAGTATGTATTAAAATAAATAAAATATTCGCTTTCAGTTCAGATGTCTGATACGAGCTAGTAGCGATACTAAAACTCATTCCACGACCGAAACAAAAGCAGTTTTCAATAAAAGTTTTCGTTAGTTTTAAACCGAACAAACTTTATTCATTTTCAAATGTGTGACGTATAAAATTTAGCGCGGAAGATAATGGATCACATTCACAAAGTTTGCCGGCATAATAACGTCAATGTTTTCTACCCAAATAGCGATCGTCAAGCAAATATAAAGTTATTACAGAGAAATAAATGAAATAATAGATAATAGAAGTCGTGTGTTTGTATAGGGCGATTAGTTCTGGAGGATTTGTTTATTTGAAACGATTAAATCAGGACCTCACACAAATTAAAAGAGAGGCGAAAAAAGAAATTGAATGCATTTGGTATTTTACTTTCTTGTTTTTAGATTAAATTTAATGGAGCAAGATGTCAAAATCCTTTAATGCTATGCATATCAACTGAGGATAACTTTTCATTTTCAATTGATCAAGAAGCCTTAAGCTTTCACGAGGATCGATTTTTCTTTCCCCCTTCCTCCTCTCACCTCGATTTAGTATTTTTTCCATCATATTTTATTCAACTTCTCTTTTACTTCCTCTTACTTTTTCCAACCACTTTTAGTTCTACCTTGGTTGGAGGATTTTCGTCCTCTTTCCACTTCTTAGAATTTTCCTTTTCTTATCAGTAGACATACTATGGGGGTTCTGGTTCACTCTCTTATGGAGTTTTTACAAGTATCAAACTTGCACGTATGGTTGCCTATCGTGACTTTTGCTAAGTGTTGGAGGTGGCATGTCATAGGGGAGGACAAACCTCGTGTTAATTACCTGTTATAAATAAAAGCAGTTTTTAATTACAGGGTGGGGCATAAAAGTCTTTCACATTTCCAAGGGACATTACGCAGGCTGTAATGGGGGTAGAGAAGTTGGGTAGGTCTCATTCTGTTGGTAAAGCTGTAGCGTTTTCGGTACCTACAATGAGTTGGACCGGTAAACATCAGGGCTTTGTTGTTCACTTTCCGACGTTCTGACGGCCCTAGGTCTGCCAGGTGATTTTCTTTTCAGTGTGGATCCAGATGTCCGAAGTTAGAAATTCATAGTAAAATTGTTTCCCCATCTGGTACAAATGCATTTCGACTTAGATCGAATTCAAAAATTTGCTTTGAGGGCTAAACCAGCTCTTGATGGCTATTTTACAATTTTGCAAGCGCTAAATTTTATAGAAAAGGGCTAAATCTAGCCCCAAAAGAGCCAAGTTGGCATCATTGATACGGAATGCTCTCTTATCCCACTTCTGTACCTCTAGTATAGGTCGTACAATACTCCATCATAATTTGGGAAATTTTTGTGCCTCACCCTGTAATAGGTAAAAAAACGGATAGCAGATACCAGTTTATAACTAACAAATAATAAACTGCCTCCTGTTATTTGAAAACTTCTATCTGTCTTTGTCTGTCATTTATAAACCTGTTTTGAATTCGGTGCGCGGTTTTGATAAAAAAAGAAAAATATTGTCCTACTTTACGACATGCCACTCCTAATGCATAGCAAACGCAGATAGGCAATCATATACCTAATACGTAAAGATGATATGTCCATGTAAAAAAAAACATAGAACTAACCTTTACTTCTGTCTTTTATTTATTGTGCTACCTACCTGGAGGCCAGCAAATTAGTGCGAGTGACTGACGTTTCTCCAGCACCGCTCGGCAAGGCTCTTGGAGAAGGGAGGTTCGACGTAACCCCAAGGCAAAAGGTGGGCAAGGTGCACGGCGAATTGAATACTAACGGTGGAAGCATTTCGGCAAGCGAGATAGCGAACCATTACGTCACCGCATACCCGCTCCTCTTTTTACACAATTATTAACCAATATTAACTGTCACGGTTGACAGTTGTATTTGAGGGAGAAGCAGGTATGCGATGACGTAACAGCTCGCTATCTCACTTGAATGCTGCCACCGTTAGTATTCAATTCATCGTGGGCAAAGTGAACAAAGTAAGAAAAGCACCAGCTGAGCACTCTTATGATGCCAAGAGTAGCGTCGTCTTGCAGGTCGAGTCTACTTTCACAGACGGGGAAAGCCGGATTGCGGGGCTTAAATCGTCGCGAAAAGCCAAATCCGGCCTTTTCTTGCACCCAAGGGGATGACGATATTATCCATTCAAGTCAAACTGCCTCTATCAGGACCACTTGACGCTATGACTTGAACTTAAAGCCTAATGGAAGAAAAAGCGTCTTACGTTTCGTCACGGTCGCAACATGGCCACAAGACATGTCTGTTCCTCATTTAGACGATAGGCTTGGAAAAGCTGTTTGACAAGCTTAAAATTCTCTCCACGTACGATTACAACAAATCTCGGAGTAATTCCGGTTCCGTCTTCCTTCACATACACTCGTGAAAGGGAGCACAAACATAAAAATCACGAAGAAACGAGCCGTACGTTGGGAGCTTTGAAAACAGACTGACTGTGAGCGACCGCGCTCCTACCACACAAGTTCAGACAGGAGTGGTTATGATTGAAAACAGATTTAACTGGGAAACAGAGTGAAATGGAAATATACTGTACGACTAAATAACAACGCATAATCTTATCTGATGCAATATTGCACAACATTGTGAAATATGACGACCGGCACGTAGGCTAAGACTGGGCGTTAAATTCCCACGTTAATATAGGGTGTTCGGAAAAATATTATGAATAACTTAAATGAATTTTTCAACCGTAACAATTTTCTGTACCTCTCGCTTTTCTAACTTTCTTTTTCTCAATTATTCACCACTGCTAGATAGAAAGATACTCTTGATGTGAAGAGAAAACATGATTATTTTGGGTATTTTTCTGTCTTGAAGTTAAGATGCCAAATAAGTTTTTAATAAAATGCGTTTCATTTGAGGATCAATTTTTTCTTTCCTCTTACTTAAGTTTCCTTAAGTTCTGTAAATATTTCGTGTCTCACATCAACCCGTAGAGATTTGAATTGTCTGGAGGTCCCATTGTCTGACTTTTCAGTCTGTTCTTTCTCTTGTTCACTTAGTGACTCTGAAGATTTAACTGAAGGTAGTTTATAAATGTTCACTGCTATCTACCGTAAGGACAGCAAATTGTAGGAGGGCAATTTAAGATCTCCAACTCAAACAGCTAATTCTTGGAGAAGTACGAGGGTTGTACGTCACCCCAAAAATTTAAAGGGAACTGAATTTATTAATCCGAAAGAAATAAGAGCCATTTATTTATGTCCGAAATCAAAACTTTAATTAACAACCTTCAACGATTGTATCAAGTCAGCGTTAAAGATGAGCTAAAATGCTCCTTTACAGATTCGTTTACAAAACGCATCAAAATGAACGCTACAATTCGAAAATAGAATCGTGTATCAACGCCGTCTGTGGTTTAAGCATTTAATATTAAACTATGATAACACAAACTAAACAAACAAATACCTAAAATCAGAAAGATAGAAATCCCAAACCTTTGGTTATCCAAAGCGCAAACGTCAAAATGTCGCGTCGTTCGGGTAGGGTAGGCGTAACAGGAGCGCCGCATCATTCCGAATGTCATCTTAGCTTCAGGGCAACGAGGTAGGAATATGGTGGAGTAACGGCTTTCAGTTACCACTTTCGTTTCCACGGAGTGCGCCCCCCTGCGGTGTCTGACCGAAGACACACTGCGTTGTCGAAATTCAAGATGGTCGGCGCCATCAAACCTTTCAGCAAGGGCATACCACGAGGACGATCGCCAAGCAACTCTTACTCAACGGAACTCCGGTGAAACGTTCGGAATAAATGGGGGGAACCAATTAAGAATATTTAAAAAAAAACTAGATAAAAGAAAACGCACGACCGTCGCACGACCGTACTCTTGAGATTATTTCTTTTAGCAATAGCCTCCTTTTTAAGAACCGGTAAACCTCCATCGAAAATAAAAACAGGACGAATCCGAAAGTAAAGCAGTTTACACACTCGATGATAAATCCCCATCAAATGGGGATTTTTATTTTACTCTCCATTTTCATCCAACATTTACAGGTGTGTGAAACAATCGTCCACATTATTTCACGTTTTTACTTTCAGTAAATTCCTCTTCCTTTAATTTTCTTGTTTTTTGTAACTCTCTTTTTCTTGTCACTACTTCACTTGTTTCTATTCCCTCTTTCTTTTTCTGTCAGAAGTGTAATAGTAAAAGAAAAATGAAATGACTAAAATTATGAATTTCTACAGGCTCGCTCATTTTCGTTCTCTTTTTGTTTTCTTCCTCTTTCAATTTTGTAGATTCCTTTTTCTTTTCACATTTTCTTTAATTTTCTCCTCGTTTAATCCACACCTATCTAATATGAATGTGTCGAAAAAAAAAAACCCTCCCCATATCCATCTCATTAACACTTTTTACAGTTCTTTTTCCCTTCTATTACTCCATTTGTCATGCATCTATTGCTTGTAAAACAGCAAGAGTTGTTCAATTAAGGTATGGGGGCTTAGCGATCAGCAAAATCATGTCATAATGACAGACTGGAGAAACGTCACAATGATAGACGTCAAGGAATTTCATCATGACAGCTACCGGTGAAACGTCACTTTGACATCTACGTAACAATGTCACGATGACAACCGTGAATACAAACAAAATTAAGGCCGCCTCTTAACGAATTAAAGAGCAACTGATTGGCCAACATGTAGGATGGCAAATCTCATTTTGATTGGTAAGACAACCACCGAACACAAAAATACTGCCCTTTGACAAATAGGAAGTAACTCTGCTCGCCACTGATTCTATCAAGCAAACAGACCAATGATACAGAGTTACCTAATCCCCGTATAAAAGCCAGAACGCGTATCGTGCTGTAATAGTCTGACTATACACACAAGCTGGTGCTGTTATAGTTCGACAAAGCATACATTACACGAGCTAGAGCTGTAATAGTCTGGCATACACTTACACACTAATTACATATACTTTGTCGGCGTCAAGTTTATTTCATTGATGGCAAGGAATTGTACAAGTGAGAGATATTTGTGTCATAAAAATCGAATTCTCTTGCTTTTATTCATGCTTACAAAGTATATGAATGAGAGAGCAAATCGATATAGTAGATATAATGCTACGTAAGTATACCTTTTCATTTTATTTATATGGGACGACAGTTAGATTCAATTCCAGAGAAAATATTCTCCAGCCACATCGCTTAAAGAAATTTCAAATGTGTCATCCGATAAAATGAAAAGTCAAGCAAAAAAAAGCACACGGAATCAACCGCATCAGAGTTGACGTTAATCCTGATGGCATTTTCCTCGATATCCGTTGCCGGCCAACACATTGGAAATGAGCCAATAAAAATCAATAAATCTCCGGACTTGACACCAGATGACGCGAATTTAATGGAAGTTTCCCCCAAACAGCAAATAAAAAAATAAATAAGAAATAAATGGAAAATATTTAGGTCAAGAAACGCGGCACTGAAGCCGCAATCGCAAACAATCGAAACGCGCTATCAAAGCACACTTGATTGTCGAACAATCCGGCGATAATCAATGCTCTCGTGGCGTAACAAACGCGACGAGCTCAGTGTTTAGGGGCTTCCTGGGTGCGGGCGGTGCGGCGTCGCGATGCCGCAACGAGACCGCCGGGTTGTAATCGCGGTGTTGCTGCTGACACTGTGATTAGGGGGTGGAGAATTATACCCTCATCATGACAAATCCGTATGTTCAATTCGGCGATGCCGCGCGCCACTTGCGGACAGTCCCAAATCAAATAAGGGATGAATAAATAACCGCGCTTTTACGAAAATTACAACCGCCCTTCTTCTCTTTTATAAACGAAAACTTAAAGAAAGTCCTTAGCAAGCTTCGCGAGATTATGAAAAGAAAATTGCAAAGTAAGCGATTACTTACTGGCAACATGAAAAGAATGAATCGGATGATTCAGGGGAAAAAAATTAGGCCTAAATTCAGCGAGGTGTTTTATTCTAAACTAATTTCTTTTTCATTTTCCATTTTGATATCCAAACTCTAGTATTGAAATCAAATCAAATCATTTTGTAAAATTAAAAAAATTAAATAAAAAGAATTTTTCCTTTTTGTTTATTGGCGTTTAAATTTAAAAAAAAATGCAAAATAAGCAATATTTTTCTTAGGTTTAGTGTTTGTAATAAAAGTAAATAAAACTGAAGAAACTTTGCGTTGCATCATGAAAATAAACCTTTAATATTTCACGTCCCTTTTTCTATTTCAGGTGTGTTTGCGTTAGGGACTCAGAAATCCTGGCAGGATAACGAAAACCAACGGCCGCCGCCTCATAAAACATAAATATGCAGTGCAACCTGTTGAACGAGAGATCCTGGAGGATGCAGGCCTATAACGGCTCCGCGGGGGATATTTCGGGACAGGACTTCGTTACTTAGCTCAGTTTTTACGATACGAGCTTTTATATGATGCCCTTTTCCGACATCCGCGCGGAAACCGGCAATTTTCTTAAAATACACTCGGATAAATCAAATTCTTTTTTTTGTTCATTTAAAAGTAATGTTGGGGCGATTTATTTACAGTTTCCTTTGCTTTCTATTTATAACTTTTTTATATACATAAATGTAACCTCAAATTGATTTAATTTATTTATTTTTATTTAATTTTTAATTAATTAGTTTTTTACATTTATTTACGAGAATAAAACTTTTGTTTATAATATTCAACACAGATATTATCCTTCTCGATTGACCCATCTTTCAAAATTTGACCCACCATAAAAACAATTGTAATCCTTTTCGAACTACTATAACCATCAACTTTTCAGAAGTTTTCCAAATGATTTATTAAAGCTGTCAAGAAATTTATTATCAGAATTCTTATTGCACGTGTAATACGAGTATAATCAGATTGAAGAAAGAAGGGGAGAATGAGATACATGTAAACAAGAAATATTTTTAAATAAGTCAGAAAAAAGAAAGAGATTACACCGTAACGGGACCAAATTAGAAAAGTAATGAAACAAACGGAAAATTAAAAGAGCCAAGAGGAGGAGTCGAGGAAAAATAAAAATAACGTCTTAGAAATAAAAACGCAGGTTACTTTGAATAAAATCTAAGGAATTGGAAATATAATTGACACACGGATATGCAAGAACGCAGGGATAAAAGAGCAAATATAATCAAAAGTGCAAAAAATTCCAATGTACAAGAATAAAGAAAGAAATCAAAGACCTTAAAATAAGAGCTTTAAAGCACACAAAACAGAGGAAGAAAAGAAATTAAAGATCAAATAATGTGCCTACTAAGGAAGCATAATTAAAAGATCAATCTGTCGGGAGACGTTAACAAAGAACCCAGCAGGATATAGAAATGCTAAATTAATGTAAATTGAAAGCCTTGTATACAGGGTGAATAAAAAGTAACGAACGTCGATGATAGAGCCGTTATTAAAATTTTAACGAAAAAAGTTTCAAATAAAAATTCATTTTTCTTATGACATCTTAATCTCCGACTGTGACGTCATCGACAATTTAACTTTTATTTGAAACTTTTTTCTTAAACTTATAAGACGGGCCCAATGCTACTGCTCTCTGTGCAAGCACCTACTGTTTTTAACTGTGCTATGTTTACTTCTTTGAATTAACCCGTCTCATGTCGTGTGTTGACCTGCAAGACCAATAAAATATTTACGGAAAGTTATTAATGGTGGAATGTCAATATTGTTGATGTTGTTTATTGGGTTATTACCACCATTTCGTGGATTGTTCTCATCCGACGTTTCGGTAACAACTTGTCGGTTACCGTCTTCAGGGGGGTTTTGCCTTGAGAAAGGCAGTTGGTTTGCCAATTCTTCCGTGGGGAATGGTTGGACTTTTATGTGCACGTCTCTAATTTTGTCGCCTTATGTGGGGTTTGAACCTGAGTTCTTCTGATGGTTGATTTTATCAGACTCGGCACTTAACTCACTCGGCTACTGAGGCGGCAACTTATTATAGTTTATAACTTCTATATAAGCTACCGTTTGTTGCGTAGAACATGCTGCGCAGAAGTGTAGTTGCGCAGTTAGTGTTGCGCAGAGGTACTTGGATCCCCGATACCTTGTATCGTTGACTCCTCCCTCTCTGTTGTGTTGGTTTGAATGTCCGTGGTTTTTCCTCTCTTCAGGTTTTTCCTTATGATTGGTACCCACATGTCCTTAATTTCAAGGCTTGCTTGGCTAATGGTATAGATTGCAGTTCCGATGTACGCTGCTTCTTTCAATTTCCTGCGTATGGTTTTCTCTTCTTTTGATATCACCATAGCTTCCTCCCATTTTATGTTGTGATCTTCTTACCAAACATGTTCAAGCGATTTTGGACTTCGTTGTTTCTCCATTGCGTGTGAGGGTTTGATGTTCTTTTACCCTGACTCTTAGAGGTCTTTTTGTTTCTCCAATGTATTCCCTACCATATTCACAGGGTAATGCGTATATGCAGTTCTTGGTTCTTTGGTCCTCATTGTCTGGTTTTGTTCTAGTTAACACGGATCTTATTGTGTCCGAGGACTTGAATGCAGTTCTTATGTTGAATCTGTTTCCTATTCATCTGATTCTTTCAGAGACACCTTTTACATATGGGATTACCGTTGTACATAAGACTTCTGTGTTGGTTGGGTTGATTTTCATTTGCACCACGTCCTAAGCTGCTTGTTAGTTTATTTCTGGCTTTTTGTAGTGTGTTGTTGGGGATAGCCATTTTTCTTTAGAGTTTTTGTGATATTCTTTAACTCTTTTTCTTTATCATTAGGATTTGAACATATGGTATGTGCCCTGCTGTAAAGACACTTCGCTACACCTAATTTGACTTGGTGATTATGGTTTGAGTCGAAGTGAAGATATCGTCCCGTATGTGTAGGTTTTCGATACACATTGGTTTGGAGTGTCTCTCCGTTTCTCTGAACCAATACGTCCAGGAAGGGGATTTTTCCTTCTTCTTCAACTTCCATTGTGAACTTGATGGATTCTTCTTGGTTGTTCAAGTGTGCAAGGAATCTATCTAGATTTTCTCTTCCATGTGGCCATATTACGAAAGTATCATCAACATACCTTAGCCCCAGTGTCGGTTTGCAGTCGAAATGTCGGATGAGAACAATCCACGAAATGGTGGTAATAGCCCAATAAACAACATCAACAATAAAATATTATTATCAGGCTTACGATTTCGGCCCACGTCGCATTTAAATATATTTATTGAAAATTTGCTATGGGCCACGTGATCACAGTAAATAATTAAATAAAGTTTAACATAAATCAAAAAAGTATGTAGACAATATTTACTACCTGCCGTGTTGTGCGAACCCGAGGAATTTATGGTCCAATATATTCGAAATGGGCCGAAATCGTAAGCCTGATTATTATTATTATTATTTAAGGCAATTCTTGCTTTAGCACCCGAATCCGTGCATGTAGAACCTGCGAACTTCAGGTACTGCAGCGCCGTCAAAAGGCTTACACACGTCGTTATTTTGTCCCTGCTAAGAGAATGGGGCTTAAAGAACTTAAGAAACGACAAAAATGCATACAAAAGAGTTGCTACAATAATGCAAATCATAGGAAAAATTAGAAGGAATAAAAAGAAATGTTAATAGACAACAATATATAGATCGACAATAAATAACGATGAAAATAAGAAAATTTGGAAAAATGCCTTAAGTCATTATAGGCCGATATTTCACTTGTGGATTAACTTTAAGCTTCGTTTTATTCCCTTAGAAACATTTGTCTTAACTATTGTTTCTATGGGAATAAAACGAAGCTTAAAGTTAAACCATGACTGAAATATCGGCCCTATGAATTATGAATGTTGTTGCGAAAACGTCGTTTTTACAGCGTTCATAGTGACTCTACATTATTCCAATTTTTTAATTTCAATTAATCACTACCATCATGGATAATTCGTTACAAACGATGAAAATACGAAACAGAATAAATATGAATGGGATGTTTGAACTAGAATACGATGTAGAAGGGTAAAACGTAGCCGAAATACATTAAACCAGAGGGAAAACAGCACGGCGAAGAAAAGCATTTACGAAGGTTAATAATATGGGAAAATTGTAGATGAATGGATTGAGAAAGTAAACAACTGTGGCAAGAGGCAAGAAGTAAAAGGAAGTGAAGAGTACGGTGATCACTTGATCAGTAAAGCAAATTGATCTAGAAAATAAGAGTTTGGAAGTTAAGCAGGAAGATGGTTTGCCTTCACTTATAAAAATGGGGTTCAAGGAACTTTGTAAAGGACAGTCAATCTTTTTTAAATTTTAACTGTAGCAATCTGCCCGAAAGCAATAAGCATTTGGTATGATAATGATAATTGTCAAGTGAACGATCTCCCTTAGAGTTAAACTTAAAAAAAGTTTGTATGTTCTGACAATGTGAATTAAGTTAAACTAAATTAACATAAATCACACAATAGATTACTTAGATTACCTGGCACCTGGTGTTAGATCTGATGCCTGAAGGCGTTTCAATTTTCGCTCGTGACTGTTATCATGCGCATTTAACTTGTTGGCCAAGACGTTGAGATGCACTCTTCCACTGTGCTTCACACTAAATTGACGTATGACTTCTTTAATGGAGGACAGTGGATGACTTCATTGGAGACGTAATAGGGAACACCAACAATGATGCATAGAGTCTGAAGTTTGGTTATATTGACTGTTATCATGCGCATTTAACTTGTCGGCCAAGGCGTTGAGATGCACTCTTTCACTGTGCTTCACACTAAATTGACGTATGACTTCTTTAATGGAGGGCAGTGGGTTGTCTCACTGGAGGACTTCATTGGAGACGTAACAGGGAACACCAACAATGATGCATAGAGTCTGAAGTTTGGTTATATTGAAATTACTGGCAGTTCCCCACAGTTGAATTCCGTAAGTCCAGATGGGCTTCGGAATGGTTTTGTTGTCTAGAGAAAGCTTTGAGCCAACACATTTGACTAAGTTTTGTTAACTGAGTTGTTTGCGTTTAGTGAAAATGTGTTTTGCCACGGTAATCGGCGGTCTAAACGTATACCAAGATATTTGGCATTTTCGGCTTGAGGAACCTGATAGTTGTTAATCTTTACTGGAGGATGAGTTTCTCTATGCAAGGTGAATGTTACATGTGTTGACCTTGATACATTGACTTTTATGCGCCATTTTTTCAACTAGTTCTGGATCTTCTCAAGACATGTGACGTTAGTACCGCTTTGTCGTCGGCAAATGTCGCAACAATGGTAAATCTGGTCGTTGGTAGATCTGCGGTATAAAAGAGATGTAGAATGGGTCTTAGGACACTTCCCTGTGGCACACCTGATTTTATAGGTTTTAATTCGGTATATTCGCTGCCTTGCTTGACGAAGAAATGTCTCTCTGCAGACCAGTATGGATAGTCATATGAAAACGTTAAATATTTGCTTTTTTTTTTAATTTATCGAAGGAGAATTATTATAAATCATAGTTTAGACAAATGTAAAATTTAAATGTAATTACAGAGTACTTCAGATATGATACAAAGTCAAAATGATATCATACGAGACAATGCAATACAAATTCAAAATTATTTTATAACGAGAAAAACAGCATTTCATAAATCAAATAAAGCAGTTGTTAGTTTGTAATAATAACATAACGATTTGGCAATTAAATTAATGTTTTCTCACCCAAACCATGGTACTAGATATAGATATAGACGGTTATTCGGAGTTTGATCACACTCGGACACTCGATGAATACTATTTTCGGCTTCAGACTTTCGGAGATGTTGACGACCATGCGACTTCTTGCTGTATGATGATCCATCGTCAACGCAATCGCCTTTTAATATGGTTTTACAACGGAAATTCCGATTACGTAACACTTTACATGTGGGCCAGTTGCTTTTGATTTTTCAAAACCATCTGCTCATACGCTTGCATAATGCCCGACTTTTTCGATGAGTCTCCTATGCAGCTGAAATTCTTGCAGTTTATGATAAAGCGAGTCGCTGTAACGTTTACTTACATAATTTTTACGTGGGTGAATTTTTCCGCGGTCGCGTAGGCGACATTGTATCGAATTTAATTTACTTATTGAGCATAATGATTTATGAGATGCTGGATTCTTACACAACCATTTGTATCTTATTACCGGATCCGAAAGTCTTTCCTGTCATCTCTTCTTAAAGTGGTATCAATCACTTAGGAGGAAAGACTAGTAAGTATGATGTATGCAGAAGACACTAGATGTGCAGAGGGACAGTGCAGTGTGGGATTGAGAGTTGTATGTTGCCAGTTGCAAACCGACAATTGTCCTCAGAAGTCTACGTCGATGCCATTTGAATTTGATATCTAATTAAAGATGATTCCTTAAAAGATGTAATGACAGATTCCGTTAGAAACCATAGCCTTCGCATGTGGGTCTTGAAATTTAAAACCAACCAATCAAATGCCATTACTACACTTACTAGCATACAGGGGACCTAATCATGTATAGTGTCACCTTTTATTAATCGATGAAAAGTCAGCAATGAGTGCGAAATTCAAACTCAAAATTCAGTTTCATTTCTTAAATGAGCTATCTTAACACCCATCTTGTAGATAGATGCTTTTGTGGAGTAGATTGTACACGATGTGGTTACAGAAAAAAAATTCCAAAGACCAAGTTTGGAAAGGCACTTAATAATGAAGATTGTATACGTAACACCGCAATTGAGATCTTTCAAAACTACACCATGAACTTTCCCAAATTTTCCTACAAATTTGAAACGGAAAATAAAGTTAGACGAATTGCCGCAACCTAATCGATTTTTCGCGCAAAGCCAGTGATAACCCAAAAAAGAAAAATGTCCCAACACAATCGAGATAATTCAAAAAACGCCAAACATTCCGTAGATTAACACGTTATGAACTTGTTGACGGCCAAGCACGTTCAGCTTAGCGCCTTTCTTTCTAGCTTTGCACCCGGTCGTCTAAGGGCGACTGAAACGAACTGTTTTTTGTACAGAAGACGTAACAGCGAAACGCTAAAAATATGAAGCTGAGATTAACATGTGAGGCACGCAAAACGGTGTGAATTATGGCTTTTATCACTCGGTTTATCGGTGTATAAAGGCCGCACGCCATGGGGTGTGTATGTGTGGGTTTTTATTCATGATGATATACAACACCGGAAATAATATACGAGCCTTTAATGTCTGCTTTGGTTTCGAACGTGCTACGTGCAGTACAAAAAATCCGAAAGAAAACAGTTCGGTCCTCGAGCGAATAAAATCCATATTTTTCGCTTATGCTTTCGCCTCCTGATTTAATTTCGCGCATTAATTTATCTCAATAGGAGAGTGAAACAAAACGAAAGGCGGCCGGAGAAGTTTTGTTTGATTAATCGCTTCCGGAAATCCAGAAACGAAACCCGCTAATTACAAATGTTCTGTCACTGATGATGGATTGCGACCGGCGCGAAATTCACTACACCGCGGCGCCGCCTACGATGCAACTGTGACAGAACATTAAAACACGCGTAATATATCACGTAACTTATCGGCGGCGCGACGGGAGAAAGAAAAATTCGCCACCCTTGAAGGGCGGAGAAGAAAACATCCGAATGTTGAGGAAAGTAAATAAATTGTTTAGCAAAAAAAGAAAACTTTGTCAAAAACGAATTACTGAAGAGGTTTTTATATTGATACTTATGATATATAGTCTGAGGTACAAATCGCAAATATAGTACGTTTCGAAAAAGATTGAAAAGAAACTTTTGTTGCTAGGTAATTGGGTATCCTGGAAAATCCTTCTTTTTCTTCTCCTTCCTAGGATATGATACGATCACTCTGCTAATTAAGTTTGTAATTATTACAGAGACGTATTAGTAATACTTTTACAACAGTATATGAAATGAAACTGAATTACACAAGTTGCAGCTTTATGTAAGCGAAAAAAGAGAAGGAAGGAATGACTACACTGTGCCCTCGTAACGTATAAAGCTTCCTCTGCAAACAGCCGGCAAGTTATTCGTGCAACGATGTTATCGTAGTTGTAGGGGATTTACAAGTGCACGCCTGCCAACTCGATTATTAAATATTTCCAGCTTTAATATCCACATATTTGCCGCAACAAGTTTCGAATTTCTCGACGGGTATGTTGTAAATTTCGGGGAAGAATTTTGTCCCGATACGTCCGAGGCTCTATTATGTAAGTAATATACACAGAAAAAAAAAAGAATTTAGGTTTCAAAAATGGATATGACATTGATGTTTATTAAGTATAACGGAGAAATGTTCCAGTTTCTTGTTTGGTGGTTTTGTGTACCACGTTTCAATATTTTCCATTTTCACGACATGACACTCAAACTTGTTGAAAGTCTTTCCTGTTCAAAAATTTAAATTGATAGATTTTTAATACAAATTTTATTTTCGATTTCAATTCTGCCTTCACTGTCTGCCTTATGAAAATATGTCCGAAATGCCAATGTTAATTGATTGTCGGAAACATGAGTGTAATGGACACATTTTTAATAGGAAATGCTTTGATCGCATTTTGTCATCGAGATGAAAATATTTTTTTCCTCACAGGAATTTCTTTTCATAAACAACTTAATTAATTTCCTGTATTATGTCAAAACCAGCTGCTTCACAATATAGTAAGAACAAAAGCTTTCATTGTTGTTCGGTTTTCCATATCAGCTTCCCGGGAGGAAAAAAACGTAAACACACCATCGAGAACAGACCGGAAAGAATCCAACATGCAAACAACAACCCAAAATGAGTTAGTCGAAGGACAAAAAAAAATGGCAAAATCGGTCCGACGAGAATCCTTGTTAGTTTTGATTGTGTGCGAGCGCACATCGGGCCCCCCTTATTTTCGCAATAAAGCGAAAGATTCGCTCGCATTATTATCATGGGGCCGGCCCGGGGGCCTTTACGACGTGTGCGCCCGTCGGAACGGCGAAACAAAACGGCGGTGCCGGCATTAAATTCCCTGTAACGGTGTCTAATATCGAGCGTTTTATGTTTTTCTCGAGACGTAAAGTCGACAGTTAATTTAAGAAGGCCGCGGATTTTCATGGACGATAAACTGGATTAATTCTTCTTTTTTTTTTTGAGAGAGAGGAGAAAAACGATACGTAGCAGATGAGAAAATCACAAACAATATAAAACAGAAATGAGTTTGTTTTCCAAGAAACTTAATCCAAGATACTCGCGTTACCAGTACTTTTTAGTCAGTTGTTAGTTGCCAATAACAAAACCAGTTGACAAATAAATTAATTTTTGCTCACCTAACCATGATACTGGATACAGAGAGGCGAACGGATTTTCGCAATTTGATCGCACGCTATGGCCCGGTATTTCAGTAACAATTTAACTTTAATCTTTAGTTTATTCCCATAGTAACAATTATAGTAACAATTGTTCCTATGGAAGTAAATTGAAGTTTAAAGTTAAACTGTAACTGAAATAGCGGGCCTAAGGCCAGTAATTACACTATAAAGTAATTACACTATAAAAGATCTTTGTCAAAGATCTTTTATAGTGTAATACTGGGCTAAGACATTATTCGAATGCCAATTACGAGTTTGGACAGTAATTCGGATTCGTTCGGATACTGGGTGATGTATGCGTCCCAAATCTCGTTAACAGTCGTCTTTTAAATGGTTCAAAAAATGAAAAACGATCAACTACGAACAAAAATCTACATGTTGGATCAAGTTGTAACTTGATGCACATGCAGGTGTTCATGAGTCAACGCGACGCTACTCGACCACTTTTCATCATCTTTTCTTTATAGTTATGTTACGGTTGAAAAATCCATTGGAGTTATTCATAATAATATTTGGCAGTCGCCCTGTATTTAAGCGGGAAGTAAGAGTTTAGAGTGCCTACGTGCCGGTCGTCATATTTCTCAATGTTTCATCACCAGACCCATACGCTGTTATTTAGTCCTACAGTATCTCTCCATTTCACTCTGTCGCCCGGCTAAAACTGATCTCAGTCGTAACAACCCCCGTCTCAACTTATGGTTGGGGAGAACACGGCGTTCCGCTCGCATTCAGTCTAGAGCTCTTTGCGTACAAGTCGTTTGTTTGTGACTTTGTGCTCCCTTTCACGTGATTTTGTGAAGGAAGACGGAACCGGAATTATTCCGAGATTTGGGCAAACGTACGTTGAGAGAATTTCAAGTTCGTTAAACAACTTTTCGAAAGCCTGTCTTTGAAATAAGGAACAGGCTTCCAGTGGTAGTTTTACTCATCAAAGAAAACCTTTGTCAAACCTTTTTGGGTGGAAGAAAAGGCCGGAATCGGAGTTTGAAACTAGTTAAACCTCCGGCAACACGGGTCACCCTCCGCCCGTGAAAGTGGACCTGACCCATTGACTCGACGCCACTTGGTGACGTAACATCTGCGTCGAAGCACTTACCTCCGTTGGAGGGCGTTCCCTCTCTGTCTGTCATTACGCCGGACTCTGGTTACAAGGTCGGAATTACTCTAATTATTTCTAATTACTCTAAGTATTTTTAATTACTCTATTGTGTTGACTCACCGCAGCGTTGTTATTTTTATTTTCATTTAGTTGTTAATCAAGTGAATTTCTTTAATCATCTTAAGCGTTGATTGTAAACGAAGAGCAGATCTGCTGATCGGATAAAATCTAACTTGTTAGTTTACTTAATTACAGTTCGTGTTCTTTTCTTTGGGACCCCTTCTGGGTCGCACTTGATACTTGTAAATTATTTTCCTTATTCGTTAACTATTTTTGAGCGTTTTTAAATAAAAAAAAGTGTGCTCAGCTGGTGATTTTTATTTTATTCAGTTTGTCCACTTTTTGGTTTGGGGTTTCATCGAACCCTCCCATCTCCAAGAGCCTAGCCGAGCGATGCTGGAGAAACGTCAAAGTCACTCGCACAATTTGCTGGTCTTCAGTAGGTAGCTGTTTCTTAGGCCGAATGCAGGTGTTTATGAGTCACCTCAGCGACCGCTTGATGATGAAATGTGCAGATGTTCTTTTCGGCATTCTTTGGTGCAACTTTTTTACAAAGTTAATCTCTGCACCATGGTGGCGAAGCCGTCTTTGAAGATGCAAGCCATTGTATGACATTTGTTTATACGTTCTGTTGGGTATTTGTTTATCTTAATGTATGAAGTGAACACAACGATTTGCTTCTGTACAAGATGCCGGTTTTTTACAGTAAAATCCGTATTCGCAGATGTTCAATTCAATCTCGAAACTAAAATTAAAAAAGGAGAATGAAGTTGAAGCCTTGCTGAAACCAGGGTTGGTCGCGTGACACATAATTTACATAAATTACGTGTAATTTATACATATTTTACGTCGCGCAGAAAACTATTTATTACACAACTCTTTTACACCGCGTAATATATTATTTTTGTGAAATCATTTTAAGAAACAACGCAACCAAAAGGTAAAAGGGGTATGAATTTGCAAGTGTATAAATACTGTAACGTTTTTATTAAAAAGTATAAATTAAAAATATATTCGATTTAAATAAAAGTATATTCAATAGCGAATTGCACAAAAATGTTAATCTTAAACACTTTTAAATAAACACTAACACTTCCTATAACTAATTTATATGTCTAAAAATAATGTATGTCGCGTAATATTTATTTATTTATACGGTGGCGGTGTTAGCCTTGTTCGCGGGAAGTTGTGACTGACTCTCCAGCGAACGGGGCGAGTTTTATATCTCCGTAGACATTCTGGAGTCAACTCGAATGTGGCGGATTCTTCTTCGAAGGATCTGGCATCGTCCTGGCGATGGCATCATGCCGTTTCGTCGGACCCGCTTTGTCTCGCCAAGCCAGGCCGTCACAATAGAGAAATTCACACAGAAATTTGTAACAAATATCTAATATAAAAAAATATTGCTCATTTTGATCATATTGCTCGCGTTATCGAGCAGGGCGTTTCACTTAAGACTACTTCAACAAATTAGATCGAATTGTCATTATGAGATAATTATTTAAAATATTAACTTTTTAGGCGAGGTCAATGATCATGGTTAATGGCCATTACGTATACTAGCGTTGCTATCAAATTTCCAGAAAATTTTTTTCTTGAAATAGTATATTTAATTACTACTGACGTTTCGCAAACAGATTGTTAGAATACCAAATTTTTAGACTATCTTGATTTAAGCGACCACCACTGTGTGAAATTATTACACTCGAGTCTCTGACACCCTGTATAGTGATTTATTTCATTTACACTTTGTATTTCCTAATAAAGTCTTTTTTGCAATTTGATAGTATATTTTTTCGAATTCTAATAAAGTACGTAAGTAAATATGTTTATACATTCTAAGACATGGCGTTGTGAAAGTGTCACAAGAGAAAATATAAAAGTTCTCTGTATACAAAGAGATGGTGCTCAATAGAGAAGAATTTTTTTCTGATGTGTTGCACATTCATAAAATAAAACTGGGAAACATTAAGAAATACTTTTGTTACCATCCTGTAGCTGCATTGCGCATTGCGTAAGTTAAACACCTAAAAATTATGTAAACAAACGACTTGTTTTTTCAAGGGACTTGCCGTCATGAGTCACGACTGACCTTTGCAATAAAACTGCGGTATCAGCAGCATATTGCATCACCAAACAGTCTCCGAGGTGACTCATCAAAAAGTCGGCATTATGCAAGCATAATTAAGCAAAGCTAAGGTCAGTATTACACTATAAAAGATCTGTGACAAAGATCTTTTATAGTGTAATACTGGCCTAAGAGCTGACGATCTAGGAAAATCACGAGCCAGTGACCCATATGCAAAGATTTTCGTAATCGGAATTTCCGGTATAAACGATATAAAAGACGACCGGGTTTTATGAAGGGTATCATACGGCTAATAGTTGTGTGGTCGTACAAATCACCAGAGTTCGAATGCGTAATTAGCATCCACCGTGTCATAGTGCGTGATCAAACTCTAAAACATTCGTCCGTCTCTCTGGAACCAGTACCCATGGTTTGGGTGAGAAAACATTAATTTATTTTCCAAATGCCGTTTCTTCTCGTTATAAAATTGTTTTCAATTTGTTTTGCATTGTTTCGTATGATATCGTTTTGACTTTGTGTGTACATTTAAATTTTGTGTGTCTAAATTATGCTCTTTAATAATTTGACTGAATTATTATATGTAAGTATTCATTTTGTTTCTTTCTTGAAATTGTCTTAAATTGAATTGTTATTTGATAATAGCAAGACTTTGAGTTATACCCCCAAAGAAAGTTGAAGTCCACCTTTCGGATAAAAAAAATTTCTCGTTTTATTTTATACTCGACTCATATGTATGACATCCAACAATGTTCAAAATATTTCTTCACAGAACAGTCCAAACCGATGTGCTATTAGCTAGTACAAATGTGGAACGCCATCTTTCAATCAATAGGCAAAATTTTTATTAAAGACTTTCACAAAACAAAAGTTAAGTAATTTCAACGAAGTTAAATGATATCTTTAGGTTGGGGATGAATTAACAAAAAATGTAAAACCTGTTATTACAATTACAGGCCAATTTGTGTCATCGATGTAGATGTCTCTGATTTAATGAGGTGGTATGTATTTAAGAAGATACTCATCGTGGTTTCAAACATGACCTACTCAAACTAATTACGACCTCAGCGCGTTTATCTATTAGTCGCAAAAGGCAAGTTTTGGCAGCGCATTCCGAACCACACCCCCAAACAACCGGAAACTTCGGAAACATCGCGTTCATCCCCCGAACCCCGGTCATCCGCCGCCCCCCACGGCGAAAAGTTACTAGGAGACGAACGGCTCCGCAAACAGTTCCTTCAAAACTAGCATATCTCCGGAAGATTCGAAATTTAATTTCGCCAAGTCCGGGTTTAATCAAGAAATGAAAATGCTACAGAGCTTTTCCACTTGGCCAGTCGGAATTCTTTAATTTTCCCATAAATATTTAAGCGGTGCTTGCAGGAGATGACGTAAATTAACTTAAGTAGGACTGATCAAAGGCGCTGGCCGAATTAATATTTAAATTCGATGTTAATTCAGGAGTTTTTCGTTTTCAATTTGAATTTGAGAGAGTAAAATGAGAATCCTTATTTGTGATTACTTTTTGATTATTACATTAATATTTACTCTTAATGAGACAGGAAGCAGAAAAATATATTTCAATTTGAGATATCGTGTATTAAATGAGGGAAAGAGGATAGAAAGAAAAATTGTTACTTAACAGATAATGATAATTTTTGCAAGAAAACTGAAGTTGCGCTTGACGATATTATTTCTTATAGAACGAACACACAAGAAGTCTATTTATAAAAGATGAGACAGGAAGTGATGCGGACATATTCAAGAGAAACAGAAAGCCCGCAGTCAATTTTTTATCCGGAAATATTGAATCCGAAATTGAAGATGACAACTGCGCGCAGGAACCGAGATAAAAATTTAATCCGGCAATATGTAAACGGGAAAATAGGTGGATGAAATTCGACGCCGAAGCGTCGGCAATATACGGCTCCCGGTGGGGGTTCTTCAAACAAAACAGAATTTTTTCCCCCTTTTATTTTAGTTCGGCCGCCGATTAATTCACCGCAATGGCGTGTAAAACTAATTAAGAAAAAGGAGAGTTTTTGCTAATCCAGACGGCCCGGCGACAATAAAAATGTTTCTGTTTGTGAGACGTACTAAGTGGGAAAATATTTCCCGCCGCCCGGAGTAATCCGGGAAGGCTTGCGGAGGACGCAGCAGCGCCATCTGTTTTTGTCATTATGCCTTGGCCTGGGATTAAGGTTCCTATTAAAGTAGACGTCAAGAGATTATTAGGCAGTCTCTGCCGGGGAATTACTAATTGGTTAAGCCGGGGATTTAATATTTGTTGATATCAAGAATTTAATTTACTAAGAAAATTAGATTTGGGCATGTAAGGAAAACTACTCGAAATTTATTTTCTGTAACTTACACCAGGAAAATGTAATGTGCTGCGGAAATTTTTTGAATTTATCATAGATATTTAAAATTAATTTACAAATTTCGTTTCTCTTTTTAGTAGACAGTTCCCCTCTGATAATTATTGTGTGTGTGTGTGTGTGTGTGTGCACAGACTATTTAATTTGTTTAATGTTTGGCTACGTCCATTTTAGAAAGTTCACATACCATTTCAACCTCGTTTCATAAAACTTTATCACTGACAAGTCAGTGTCTCATTTGTTATTTATGTAGTAAGTAAAATAATTTCGGGAATTTTCAATACAGTTGTAAAATCAGAATAGGCAGATATGTTACTGCGTTCAATTCAATCTTGATTTTAAAATTTATAAAGACAATTAAGTTAAAGTCTTGCTGAAATAGTATACTTCAAAAAATTAGATCGAATTGTCAAGAGACAATTATTTAAAATATTAACTTGATAAAAATGTTACTGGCTTGCCAAAGCAGCATTGTCAAAACATTAACCCACAGTCCCGATTATGTAACGTCGATATGTTTATTGCTTACTTGTAAATATTGGGTAAAGTTAATGGCATTACGTTGTCATGGCATTAAATTGTCTGTACACACACAGTGTGTACATACAATTGAAGAGTGGAAATTCACAAGGGCCTAAGTGCCAAAAAAAAATGTTACTGAGATACTTCATAAAATATGTCTAGAACATAAAATAAAATACAAATCTTTCTTGAAAAAGTTTTATAGGTAAAGAAAACAAGAATAAATGAACTAAACACATTGTTACACATTTAAAAGAATTTACACATAAACCCCTAAATAGGCGTTGCCTGAAATTTTCTGGAAATGGCACTTAGACCATTTTGAATTTCCACTCTCCAATTTAATTTGTTTAGTGTTCAGTTGCGTGCGTTTTTAAGAAGCTCTTACTCCATTTCAACCTTGTGAGTTTTTACATTTCATAAAACACTATTGGTGACAAGTCAGTGTCTCATTTGCTATTAATGTACTAAGTAAAATAATTTCGGGAATTTTCAATGCAGTTGTAAAGTCAGTATTCGCAGTTATAGTACTGCGTTCAATTCAATCTTGAAATTAAAATTTAAGAAGATAATAAAGTTAAAGCCTTGTCGTAACATAATTGTCTACTTCAATTAGATCGAATTTTCATTATGAGATAATTATTTAAAATATTAACTTTTTCGGCAAGGTCTACGTATACGTATTACTATTTACAGTTGGTTCTTGTCCGATGAAATTTGTATCACAAAATCTTTTAAGCGGACACTAAATCGCGCACTTTACACTTTACGTTTCGCAGTCGTTCTGACGAAGCGATCGAACGACTGCGAAACGTAAAGTGTAAAGTGCGCGATTTAGTGTCCGCTTAAAAGATATACGTATTACGTTGCCACCAAATTTCTAGTAAATATTTTTCTTCATAACTCGAAAACGGTTACAATTAGAATACCAAATTGATAATATTTTTTGATTGTTCTGATTCAAGCTACCACCGTGTGAAATTATTACACTCGGGTCTCTGATACCGTGTGTAATGAACTAATTTACAACTTTTTATTTTCTAATAAAGTGTGTTTTACAATTTGATGCACAATTTTATCGAATTCTAATAAAACGTTAAAGTAAAATATACAGTGCGGGACAAAATTATAACCGCACTAAAATTCTTGTCATAATTCGCCTTATGTTGCGAGAATTTAGCTGAGAATTTTTTGTTGAAAAATTTTTTTAAGAGAGCTTATCATTTCAACGTTAACAAACACAACTAGAAAAATAAATGAAAAATGGAGAGAAAATTTGAAAAATGTACTTTTTTCGGTGAGACTAAACTCTAAGTGCGGTTATAATTTTGTCCCGCACTGTATTCCTACATAAGAGATGGCGTTACCGAAATGTCACAACAAAAATTCTCTGTATACAAAACAGATGGCGCTCGATAGGAAAACAGTTAACTTATTTTGTTATATGCAGCGACGTTTTCTTTAGTTAAAAAAGTTTGTTATTCTGGATTCTGGATTGGGGAGGGGGGTGAAAGAGAATTCACACGCACTTAGGCCACAATTGGGGCCATTGTACTACCCCCATATTCAGCAGTGCAGGATTGTCAGCGTTACTCGAGCCATTCCACTCTTTCGATGAAGTGGAGAACGTCTGACAGAGGGGCACTGCGAATTCCAGCCATGTCAGGCCAGAATTCCCCTAACATGGAACCTCTAATCGAGGCGAGTGCAGAGATATGCTCAGCTAATTTCTTTCTCTAAGTTGCAACCCCTACAAATTGGGCTGTTTGCTAAACCTATGCGGTGCATGTGTTTATTCAGTTTGCAATGGCCTACGAATAGACGTAGTCTTCTTCTAGGTAGTTGCGTGCAGAATCGTGTCAATTCAGGCGAGGGGGCCGTTATGGCCTTTTTCGCTTGGTGACACTTGTCTAGTTTGACCCATCTATCGATAAATCGATTTTGAGATCTTTGTTTCAGTAAGGCATTCTTGATGGTGCTATGGCCGGTTCAGGACCCAAAAAGGGCTGCCTCGATCCTTGCCTGGCCAGTTCGTCTGCCTTCTCGTTGCCAAATGTTCCAGCGTGTCCCTTAACCCAAGTGAGTTGCAGGGTATTGTATTTGGCCACTTGTTCCAGTGTGCCGTAAGTTTGTTATGTGATATGATGTAATAATTTCCGAAACCTAATAAATATATCTTAATAAGCAGACTTTAATGAAAAAAATTGATCTAAATATTCCATTTTTCCGAAGATAAGGAGGTCACTTATTATTATTATTATTGCTTGAATGGGAAATTTGAAGTATGTATATTATTACTAGATTAATATTTTTTAAAGAATTTTTTTCTGTGATTTGACAGAATCATTTCTTGCAACCTAATAGATGTTATCCAGAGAGTAAGAAATGGCGCTGCAAAATACTTGCAAGTAAAGTCTCTAGATACATAAAGTACGCAATTACCGCCATTTTGAATCAAAATAAGCGCGCCAAATTTGAAATCACATTTATTTTCACTCAAAATGGCGAAAATTGCAGTACTTTATTTATTTAGGGACTTTACTTGCAACTGCTCACTCTACTAACTGTATTGTTAAAATTGTATTGCATTAAATATGATAAACTTTACCTACACACATATTTTTGAAGTGTGGCTTATAAATTGTTAAAATTATGTTAAAAAACTGTATGATATTGTCGCGCTAAAAAAGAAAATTAGATTTAGAATTATGAATTATGTGAATTGTCTTTTAATTAAATTTTACTTAGCTAAATTATTTTAAACATAATTATCCTACGTCTTTTTAAATTATATTTTAATTTATCCTTAACTTTAGTAACTTATTTTAAATTTAACGAACTTATTTGATCTAACCTTATTCTTAATTTTACTTTACTTTCATGTTGGGGGGGAAGGGCCTGGCCCGGCGTCGTGAACTCGCTGCGATGAAATTTGACTGTAACAATTATTCCAACGTCCATTTGAACTTTCATGGACTATTCAGTAGAGCAACGTATTTTTTGTGTAGAAACTTACATCAGCAGTAATTCGATAGAAGAAGTTAAACGTGTATTCCGGCGTCAGTTCAATAACAATAGGGGTCATGTCTGAAATCGTAAAACTGTTATGGTGTGGGTTTGTCATTGACGTGAAAATGGTACTGTACAAAATATGAAGAAGCCTGAATAATCTATGAAAATTCAAATGCACGTTAGAATAATGTCGCGTAGGCTGAAATTTTATGATAATCAACAAATTTTCATAGAAAAATGACGTTTCACGAAATACTAATTTAAAGGATCCCCCACACCAAAGCGGTACGGCGGGAGCGGGAGCGGGAGCGAACGCAACGCGGGATTGAATTCTATGGCGGGATGAATAAGCGTTTACATGAAAGCGATATCCCGCTTAGATATTCCGCCACAGAATTTAATCCCATGTTGCGTTCACTCCCGCTCCCGCTCTCGCCGTACCGCTTTGGTGTGTGGAATCCTTAAATCTGACTTGTGACAGGCGCCTACTCGATTAATTTACATAGACTTAAATCCCAAGGACCATAGAAAATATACAAATACGAAACAATTTATCTAGTATAGAATTTTTTTAAATATGAAAATGGGAAACCCTGTATAATGTTAAATAGCTATTTTTATAAAATAGCAGGATCAGCGTTCTTTCAAATGTCTTTCTTTTTTAGGACTTTTTTAATAGGACATGTTAAAAAGAATTTTTTTACGAAAGTTTATACAACGTCTTCAGAAGTAGATGAGAATTAGGTAACTTTAGACGCGTATGCATTTCATGATTCTATATTTTTCCTATATGTATATTCGTTTGTTTTTGTTATGCAACAGTGGATTGAGTTAAATGATTTTAATGAATCAGTTGGCCTAAATATTACATTACAAAAATAAATAAAATTGTGTGGAAAAACTTTTTTCCAAAAACTAAGAGATTGCGTTCCCGTCACTCACTATACTTGAAGATTGAATAAGATATTGGAAGTTTATTATGAGTTTTATAAAGAAATTTATTCTGTGATATATGTAAGCTAATAAATATTAAAAATGAGTAGAGCCAAAGATGGCACTGCGAACTATTCGAAAACAAAGTCAGTAGATTTATTTATAATAATAATTTACAATGAATAAAGGGCACCACGACAATCAAACACTCACGAGAGGCGCTGTCGGCGTTGATTTAATTATGCAATATAATATATTTTTATTGATAAATACCATTATCAAATTGGTTTTCAAAAATTTTCTAATCAAAATGTAACAATTAAACAATACCTTTATCCCCGTCTTATCTTTACTGTCATTCACAAAATGTTTAAAACAAAAACATATGCGCCCTCTAGCGGATAAAAATTCGTTCGTGGTGCCTTCGATGCTTCATGTCGGTATTTTATCATATCTATTAGTTTTGTTCGGAAATTATTTACAATACACTGGTGATTCCCTATGTATCCAGTCACGTGGCTCTAGACTATTTCTGAAGGCCCTATATAAAATATTAAATTATTTTTATAAAACTGGAATTCAAAATTAAAGCACTTTCTTGTCCGTTGGAATTTTAAACAATTCATCATAATTATTATTCATCAGACTTACAGCATTTAAATTGTTTTTAAAAGCTGCAGAATTACAAATTGTTTTGCAAACTAGTTTCCCTTAACAAACTTCTTAATTTGTTAATCCTAAGGAAGCTATCGACCTATAGCGACACGTAAAGAAGTTTGCGGTTTTAGAGCTGTCCGTGAGTGGTTATTACGAAATTGTTATACAGGTCGAACAAGAATCTAACATCTAGTAGGTTTAGTATTCTTTAAATCTTTATTTTTTCAAGGGTGAAAACATTTTTGAAGCCCAATTTAATTTGCCTTATTTCTTCTTCCGAATGTACCACGTCACAAATTCTTCTTTCTGCCGACGCGACGTTTCGCCTTTTCTTACAAAAAGATTTTCTCAGGGTTGCTGCTGCTGTCCTTGGGTAGTCTTTTTTGTAAGGAAAGACGAAACGTCGCGTCGACAGAAAGAAGAACTTTTGACGCGGTACACCCGGAAGACAGAAAAAAATGAAACTGGTATAATGGATATAATTGGAAACGATAATAGAAATCTAATCAAAAGACTGAAATGTTTTTTATTCTTGAACAGTTCATTCCCATTTTCGAACTTAATTAAACGCTCCCTTGCCTTTTTTATTGTTCTCGTGAAATCTCCGTGACAGGAAAAATCACATTTTATAAAACGAGAGAGGAATCGAGAAACGATTTCCGAAATGAAATCCACACCATCAAACCTACTAAAAATTAATGATTAATGCCTGATGAAGCCCCCATTCTCGCTACGAGCGCTTTCCCTTCCACTTGATACCGCAACCACCGAATTCGCGATCAGCACACGTCAGCCCTCGCCGGTTTTTACGCAATCGCGTATGTATCTGGGGCGAAACACGAAAACGCGTGTACGAGGATTTAACACGCAGAACACGAAAACGGACGAGATTGCCATCCGCCGCTGGCATTCCTTTCGCATACTTCAAGTCATCCACCGAATGGAGAAAATAATGACCACTCAGAATATTGTTGGGCGAGATTTGCTGCTTTGAGGAACGGGGGGAAAAGCTCTCGTAAATTCGGGTGACGTCGCGAAAACGGAAGAGGAAGAACGGCGCTGAGGAATTCACTTTGAAGCTTGAAGAAAAAACGTGCCTCCTTAAAATAGATCTGTATACTATAAAATTTAAAAAATGTTGACTTGATATTGAGGCTAAGATAAACATAATTCAAATTTGCAATGATTTCATCATCGATTGTTATATTTTATTGAGTGATTTAAAAATTCCATATATATAGGGTGAAATCACAAAAGAGAATTAATTCTGCAAATATCATAAAGGTCTTCTTTATAAACACGTCGCGTCGTAAAACAATAAAGCTCCAAGCAAAATTCACGGTCACTTGGTCAATGTAGCCTATATGCAATTCGAAACGGAAGGACATTTTAATATTATAATGGTCTTCCTATAAACACATCGTAAAGTAATAAAGCTCCAGGAAAGTTCACGGTCACTTGGTCAATGTAGCCCATATGCAATTCGAAACGGAAGGAAATTTTAAATATCCACTCGCGTTGATTACTGAATGAATTAAATATATGTCAATTTTTACGTATTGTTAATACAAGTTATAACTGCTGCTCATAAAAGTGTAGCAATTTACATCAATAAAACAAAGTATTGTAATCTTTGACCATCTGTTTCATTAGGTAATCGACAATAATTACATAATGATATTCCATATTTTATAAACAAATAACACACTAGGGGCCAGTTTTTAGAAAATTTAATTGCAATCAAATTTTAATGACGTTGTTAATTTGACAGTTCGCAATGTAATTCTTATGGTAACTTAATCATGATTAGTTTAATTCGAAATTAAATATTTGATTTGCTTTCTGTAAACCCACCCTAAGTGATTTAATATGTTAAATGATTGAAAAAATAAATGAATGTTGTTATTACTTAGTTTGCATTACAACACTGAGTGATCTGCATAGTCAGAAAAGAAAATGCATGAAATACTATTACGATTCGTCGACAGCAGCCGGCGTCAGTCTGTCTCTTGCGTCACAGCCGACGCGCCTTAGACTAGAGGCCTGAAGAATGCCGGCGGCAGAATAAATTAAACCAGACAATCCGTCGCGTTGTAGAAAGTACGAGACAACAGCGTCGGCTTATACAAAGTGGTCAAGAATAACTGTTTGAGTTGGCAATACAATTAAGAGCAATTTTTTATTCGGCTATTTGCAACACTGCAACCGGATATACATATATTTTGTTCGGTTATTTAACGTAATCTGAACAGTAACAAGATTTGAAGTGTCAAATGACGCTTGTAAAATGTCAAGCCATCAACAATCGAATGTTACTCCAGTGGTACCATTTAAAAATAAAATTCAGCACTGCCAACTCAAACAGTGATTTTTGATCACTTTGTAAATGCACGCGGCCGGGAGTGGCCCACAGTTCGGCAAGAATTCAGCATTAGACAGTTTCGCATTAAAGTTCGCGTTAGATTTTCGCTCGGCTGTTAAAATAAATTAGATATAAGCTTGTAGATAAATGTTAGTGTTATAGTGTAAATTTATAAATAAATCAGTTGCTTTTAAATAAATTAGTTTATTAACTATATCGTGTTTTGTTCTTAAAATAAAAATTAATCGAACCCTTAAAATCGTTACACTATCAATGCATTTATTTATGTCTTTGAATGAATACATGTTAATTTGCACGATCTTTCGGAATTTGGTTTGTGTAGCCCGAACGTAAAAAAGTAATAAAACCATAAATTAAGGGTTAATGCTTTTTCGTGCTTTTTTCGAATGACACTGTTAGAATGTGACCTCTATTAATTAAATTAATTATTTATTATTAATAACCAATTTTTAACTTTCGACAAAAAATATGCAAAAAAATACCAAAGACCAACAAAGGTGTGATTTCAAAATTTGGTAGTGTACTTTTGTTTCCTTGGATGAGTGGAGATAGAATTTTGTTGAATCTTCATTATGTGAAGGGAGTAGCCCAGAGTGTGTCTGAAATGTAGCCCAAATTGCGGAATTTCGCCCAACCTGATAACCTTGGCTCATCATTTATTGCAGATAATAGTAAACTTCGCTCAGCTGGGGCATTTAAATGGCATCCAGTGATTCCCAAACGTTTTTTGTAAAAAGTAAACCTAGATTTCTTCGGAGATATTACTGATCTTTGCTCCGTACGTACGTCATAACTTTGCTTCTTTTCTTGTGTATTAATAGTGCTCACAGTAACGGAAACTTATTCGATTGCGCACTGTATAAATTCAGTTTTAAAGATTTAGTTACTAAATGAAATGGAAAGATTTTTCTCGATTGATTATAATTCAATAAAATCTCTTTTATTGCCTCAAAGAAAAGCGAACGAAATACTTCTAGAAATAGCTGCTGCAAAGTGAGCACAGAACACGGATTCAAATTCTATTTTATTCGTTGGGGCTTTATTAAATTTGCCGGTGCAGCGCTCATAGGTTCATATAACAACGACATTAAGAAAAATGTACACGAATAAAAACAGAATACAAAGTTGCGAAGGAATCGGACGGGGCAATCCGGAAACGAAATTAGACGGCGCGGAACTGAAATGAAATTTAAATGTGTGAACGCTAGACGGCGCGGCGCGGCGGCGGCGTGTCGGAGGGCCTTCCCCGGGTGTTTAAGGGTTTGTAAAATCCGGCTGAGCACGTGCAAATCGGATGCGGACAATTTAATTTGCTAGACGCGTCCAATTGAAAAACGTGTTGCTTCCGGAGGATGCAGATAAAGCGTTTTAAAAGAGAAAACGATTTGGATTTTGTTTCATATCCGGAGATATTTTCAGAGATTTATTTTCTTTCTCGCAGTATCAGTAAAATGTAATGAAAAAAATATTAGCACCTTGTGCTGAATTTATTCAAAAATTATTCTTCGTGTCTTTTAAATTAAAAAAAAAAAATATTGTGAAATATTTTAAATTGAATTGGTAACATTATTTATTACCTCATTTCATTCAATAATTTAATAAGACGTAACAAATTGAAAAAAAAAGATGAATTAATTAATAGCAAACTTTGTTCCCCCTGTTTGCAAGCAAATTTCATTTCCATAAAAAAAAAACTTTTAAACGGCATTAATAAATAACCGGGCAAAAGCATCTCCAATTTACTGCACCGCACCGCCTGCAAAACTTGCGCAAGATATACGTCGCGATGTTGTTTTTTTTATCGGCGCGCTTTACGGCGGGTTTGTTTGGAAACTCCGGCGATAAATCCCAATAATTCGGAATTAAGGCGTTCGACGACGCAATTTGCGGAGACGCCCGTTTTTCCCCGGCCCCGGCGAGAGCAGAGCAAATAATAATCTGTTAATATTTCGGCTTTCATTCATCACGAAGCCAGACAGATTGCCACTTAACTAATGAACTTTCGGAGTTGCGTCGGAATTATGAAGCGGACGGGCGGCGGGAGATTTATTTGCGGTGAGGCGGCCGCTCGCGGTTACAAATTGCAATATCGGCTGTGTATTACGATGACGGGACGCGATAAATTATGTCAAATCTGCTTACGGCATGAGGGGAGTGCACGTTCATGACGCCATATAACCGGTAGTTCATCTTTCAGCGGGATTACTACGGGGAAAATATTACTAGAAACACAAAGTGAATATAACAAGTGGTCAATGAAATTTCAGCTTCAGTTATCCATGAAGTCAAGAATTTTATTGTATAATCTATCAGGTTCATCCCTTGTATTGGGGGTTAAAAAATGATACGTAAAGTTTGGTTTAATCTTCAGAATTACATTAACTTCCAAGCTTTCGTACGTACAGTGTCGCTAAGCCCTATTTAAATCGAGATGCCCCACTACAATCGCGAAAGGTTGGTGTGTGGTTAGGTTGTAGTCGTCGGAGATTAATTGGTTCAATTTTCTTTGACGGTACAAAGATATCGCAAAGAAATCCTAGAGCCATTTATAAATTATTTGCATGGACATCAGCTCCGAGAAGGGTTTTTCCAATAAGATGGGGTGATAGCTCAGATAGGTCTGAAACTCTGAGACTACCGAAAAATTTGGAAACCTTGAAAATGTCAGTTTTAAAATTTAAATCTTAAAATTAGAACCCACATCCAAAAATTCTAAACTTCAATTTTTTATGGGACTATTTTGAAGAGCGGCTGATTAGGGCAAAAACACTTTCGCTGCATGTTCTTGGGATTTAATGGTTCTAGACTTCTTCGTTTGGCCTTACCTAAAAAAAATGTTGCATTCAGAATTAAAACAGTTATTTTAAACTTTAAAATAAACTTCCTGAATCTCGGTCTAATGTTTGTTATTAGTATTACAATGTCATCAAGGAAGAAGAAAGCGGCAATTCTTGCGGCAGTTCTGTCGTGTGCAGTGTTGGGTAATATAATTTATTTTTGGATCTAATATACATATACAATATACGATATTTGATTTGTGAATACTTATATATACATATCCATTTTGTATTTTCTTTGACAACTTATTATATCCAAAATATTATACCACCCGTAAAGAAATATTGCAACATAGTCGTCTGCATGATGGTCAATACAAAGGAACTTAAAAAACGTGCATAAAATCTATACATGTTTACAATATACGTCAAACTGTATTTTTTATGGCCCGAAAAGGATATTTTTTTATCCTCGATTTGTAAAAGTATCTAATATACAATATTTGTACATATCCGTCGTAAAAATTTGAATACATATACAATATAACTACAAAGTATATTCTGTACAGTATATTGTTACATTCAAATCTCGCGCTAACATATCGTGGCGATATAACAACGTTCAGCTGCGTTTTAACACAGTTGGTAACCCTACATCCCTTCTCTTTACGGCTCCATGTTTATCCGTGTGACACACCACGTGATGGTTTTTCGGTTTGGTATCCTAGCAACCTCCACTTGCCACCAATTCGCCTTGATGCAGGCTTTTCTTGTTCTGAGTGTGTTACAAGTCGGACGTAACTTGTGTGTTGTGCAATTATCGTAGTTTTCGCTCTCTGTGAGAAATAACTCAATCGCGGCTGTGCCGAAAAATCACGTAACACCTTCGAACACATTTGGAGGTCAGTTTAACTCCAGTTTGAAGCCCGGGCACGAATCGGTCCCAGGTAATGTAAAAAAGTGCAATGGCGAGTGTATCAAAATGGCTGCTAACGAAACCTTTTCCCTTTACACTCAGGCTTTTTCCGTTTGGGCGCAAGTTTCAGAGCAGGCTTATGTAATCCCTGCAAGCCTGCGAGGGTTTCCCGTTCATATCGAGTAGCGTGGGTACGCCATTTTGCTGCCAGCCAGTCATCAACTCGGACAAGACCACTAAATGGCGTAGTGATAGCCAACTTCACGGCAAAGACGGTACATGACAGATATCGGTCGCGAGGTAACCGTTTAAATTTATTGCGCATGCATTTTTAAGAGCGAATTAAGGCCTCTTCATGCGGATTTAAGTAATAGATCGCTTTATTAGTGAATAAGCACCCCTTTTGTAACTGCATAAAGTGTTCAAATTGTTTAATTAAACGCTTATAATTTATGTTGTGTGTTCTTGTTTAAACTTTCACGCACATCAGTGAGTAGTTTCGCCTCTGATTATTAGTGTTTCATTTTCTGCACGATCTGGTCGATTGGAGACGTCGCGTCGGCCGCTCGAATTACGTTTAGTTGATCAATTGTCTTCTGGCGCCCTTTTCATAAGTTTACCACCTTTAATTGATCCGTCCCTTTTCAACTGTTGCTAGCTGGGGCACAGCTGATCGTAGAATCGGCAGAAGCTTGTCAACCTGAACTGAATAATTTTTTTATCTTGCCGTTTAAGGGAGATATTGGCTGTAACACTAAATTTGAGACACGGTGTATATGTATGATTATAATTTGCAAATATTTGTGATACTACTCAATGTCCGGGTCGCTCCCATGAGGTCGTTCCAGTACCGGTTGTGCCATAGATTTTATGGATGTTTCGTACGATTGCGTAATACAACCTGGTTGTACAACACACCTTACAACTCTCGTTACAACCGTCGAACCAACCCAGTTGTACGACGGATTATGCAACTGATTGTTCCGTTTGTAGCCCATTTTGCTCTACAAAAGAAAGAAAGAAAGAAGAAGAAGACCTTTTAATAGAAAAGCGTCGAATCAAACTTCATCCAGACAATCTCGGCATTTTTAACAGAATTAATTATACATGTTGGGTCAGTGCAGCATTTGTGTACATATTATGTACAACATTTAAGTGGATTTTTGATAACGTTTAAATTCTTCCTTTCTGACTTTTCGCTTCGAAGAGATCCCATAAAAAGAAAAGCCAAAGAAGGAGTTGGCACAGTAAAATAGAGACAGCATTTTCAGGAAGAAAATTAAGGAGGAAATGAAAGGAAGAATTACAATAAAGTCGACCAAAAAAATATAATGCAATATGAATTTCCTGATTTTTCTTCTTTCCTTGTCCTCTAAATGCCCTTATGACGTCGGAGAGGTCTCCATTCAGATCCTTCATTTTCTTATCTTTTGCTTTATTTCTTCCATTGATTTTCCTCTTTTTTTCCCAATTCCATTATTCGTTCGTCTATTTTCTTCCTAGGTCTTTCTAATTTGCATTTCACTTGAAGTTTAGCTCCGATTACTTGTTTTGTTAAGCAGTTCTCTTCGTTTGTAAATGGCAACATTACTTTAGTTTCTTTCTCTAGTTTTGATGTTATTTCCTCTTTCATTAATTCGATCTTTCATCTATCGAGTCTTGTTTTCCCTATTAGGCAAACATTTATGAAAAGAAAAGAAAAAATTATTTTTAAATATAAATAATACACAGGAATTACTTCACCTGTAATCAAAATAGAACAACAAAAAATGATACCCAAAGAAGCAAAAACGCAGATAATAAGGAAAATAAAGAAGCCAACGCGAATGTATGTATTCTGGATGATGAATCAAAGACAACAGAACCTCACGAGTGTAGAAATGAAATCAAAGTAGAAGTGGGAGGAAAATAACAAAATCAACATTGATTTTCATGCGAATTCAAAGACAATTTTTTTTTCAGCGACAGAGGAATGGAATGGGAAATAGGTGGAAGTTTTACATAAAAAACTGAACAAGGAGCTTCCTTAGTCCTTATTGACTAACCTTCCTCTAATTTAGAAAGATTTAGAATTTTGTCACTTTTAGTTAATCATGGCTTTTTGGTCTGTGACGTTCACATCAGAAGTAACGGATTTAAACCAAAGTAAATTAACTTTACTCGATTTTTTTTTCCTTGAAATCAACTGTACTATATGATCCAGGCTTGAAACTTCTGTTTATAAAATTTCAGTTGGCAATATCATCACTGTTCGGTTTTCAGATTTTACTTTTAGATAGAAATCTGGCACGCAATCAAACTTTAAGTTTCGAATTAATCAACGAAATGCTTTCAATTTCTAAAGCCTGCTCTAATTTGAAATTCAGTTAATCTCTCGATGTTCTTAACATTGTTACAATAGTGACATGTATCAAAACATTAGCCTATTTACAAAAATTTAAAGTAGCACAAACTGTTAACTAAAGAGACAACTACAGTTCTTTTTCCAATATATGCTGCGATTGATAAGTTAAAGAACTTTTATAGATCTATCTCCTTCTAACATTCGTGAAACAGCTTTGCGTCATGTCATTTCGTCGCCTATTTTCTTAACTCAGATCTGTAATGATTTGTACTAGATGTTATAAAATGAGATGAATAGAAAATAAAAGAAAATCGATAATTCTTGTCCAGTGAAAAGTGATTGAAAATCAAATGACTATCAGGAAATTGCTACCAAAATAGTTTTTCCTTTACATTTTTCTTAAAAGATTTGAAAAATTCTCTAAAATGTCCATATTGAAGGAAAAATAATGTTTCTAACAGGAGCGTTGAATGGAAAGAATATTTGAAAGCTCAGATAAGAAATAAAAAGATGAGGAAAAAAAGAACAGACGCACGCCGCTTATAAATTACACTAGAAGAAGAGATGCGTAATATCTCACAATTAAAGAATTTAAACAATTTGGTATTACAATAAATAATGCCACCGGAACCCAAAAGTAAAATAATGCTTGGACTAGTCTAATTAACGCAAATTTTTAAGTGTTGTGAAAGGCCCTTTCCTGGCAATGAAAGAATACATTCGCAAATACAGACGTGGACCCGAAGGACTTACGGTGAGCGCAGTTTCAATTTTAGGAATGCAAACAATGCAGAGTTTGCCGTTCCCGTCGTTTCCACGACGGAATGTGCAGAGTTGCACTTTGGAATTGCAATTAGAACAAATTATTATTTCAAAAATGTCACACCGGAGTCGTGTAATGCTTTTACTTTCCTTCCAAATAAAAGGTACTTCACTCTTAACCAAATTTCACGTTGTCTCGTTTTCTGACCACCCTGTATGTTATTTCGAAATTTTGGTAGTGGCCGAGGACTTGCTAGAAGAAGCAAAACTTTTTATGAAGAATGACTGTTCTTTCTAAAATGCGAAATAAGGAAGTTTACAAGTACGGCTAGGTCCATCCGGGGACGGATTACGCTATTGACAGGCCGTTTAAGTCCACAGCTTTATCACTTCTTCCCATCGCTTCTTTTTTTCGCAATTTTTTTCTTCTCGATTTTCTATGCCTTTCTCTTGCAAGTCCGACAGTACCATCTCAATCCATCTTTTCTTTAGTCTTCCTTTCTTTCTCTTTCCGTCTGGATGTTTCCACGCTATTTTATTAACTATTCTGTCTTCTTTCATCTTCTGTGTATGTCCCAACCATTGCAATTGCTTCATTCTGATCACTTCTGTAATTTTTGCCTCGTGGAACATTCCATAAATTTCTTCGTTGGACCTTCTTTCACATCCACTTTCGGTCTTTTTCGCTTTTAATTTCTTCTCAAAATCTTCCTTTCCCACGTAATAGTCTTTCTTGAGATATTTTTTCCACGTTTCGCATGCATATAAAGCGTTTGGTCTTATTACTGTTTTGTATAGACTTAATTTCAAATTTCTTGACATCAACTTAACAAATTATTCACTGATCCTGCGCATCTGTTTCCCTTCATCAGTCTCATGTCAATTTCCTTTTCTTCCTGGCACTGATTTGTTATTAAGACCCCTAAATATAGGAACTCATTCACCTCTTTAAACTCCATTTTCTTCCCACTTATTTCTAGCTCTAAGTTGTTTTTTGCTATCGGTGATTCAATTCTCATACATTTACTCTTACTTTGATTTACCTGGAGTCCCATTTCTTCTGCTGCCTCTATCACTCTTTTTGCTACTTCACGAAGTTCTTTTTCACTTCGTCCTATGAGAGCTGCATCATCCGCATAAGCAATGACTTGATGGCTTTTATACATTAAGTCCTCTTCTCTGTTTGCTTTACTATCCCTCAAAACTTTTTCTAAGACTAAGGCCCGCGTGTTCGAAACACTGGTAACAGTATGTTGCCTATTTTCGTACCGGTACCTGAATGTTACTCATGTATTTTGCCTATACCATACATTTACGTAGCATACAGTTGCGCCGCAAATTGGTTCTAGCACACGACCCTAAGTTAAATAAAAGAGTTGCCAGAGGGTCTCCTTGTCTAAGCCTTACTCTAATATCGAAGTCGTGGGATACTCCTCCGTCTACATTGCTTACATTGCTTCTTGTTCTTTCCAATGTCATCTTAATCACTCTAATTAATTTGGTAGGAATATTAAATTCCTTCATTACATTGAATAACTTTTGGCGTCTGATAGAATCGATTAAAATCCAGAAAAAGTACTGTTATCTGTTATAATGTGATAATCGTTAAGTGGGTAAAGTCACGTGTTTGCACAGGAGAAACTTCCCCATTTCGTTTAATTTGTTTTTATTTAAAGGTGGGAGTATTATTTACTTTTTAAAGTAACCAGGATCTGGTGTTTGCATGACAACTAACTCAGATTATTAGTTTTTTTAATAAACTATTTTGAAAAATTAATTGATTTTCTTCTCTGACACTCGTTTTATCAAAATTTACGAATTCAAAACTTACCGTTTAATGCACAAGTGAGAAAAATTTTTCGCGTTTAAGGTAGAAGATAAGGTGATGCGTACACGCTTTGCGCCGGTATTTATACCGAAAAACAATTGACGCGGACGCGCTTTTCACCGGTATTTATACTGAAGAACAATTGAATCTTCTTTTGAGTCTCGTACCGCTCGCTGACTGGTTCTAATATGTGGCGCAACTTGCAACTGTTCGGAATAACGAGGCGGTTTGACCCCGATGTTATCACCGAGCATCATTTTTTTATTATATGCCGATCTGATCAATCCGAGTTAAGAGTACGACGAGACCTGTGATTATTAGAGGCGAAGTTGTTTCACGAAAGTTAAAAGGAGGATACAGCTATCTATATGAAAGGTCTTAAAATTATCGATTGATTGATCGGCATATAATAAAAAGATGGACAAACATTTCCACAATGTTTCAAAATATTCGGATTTCCATCCAACAGAATTGAATGTAAATTACTTGGAAATACCTACTTGTTTTACAATTTTAAAGCTACATTTAATACGTGAGTGAATTAAAAGTTGTTTCGTAAAATCAAATCTTTCTTCGCATAACCTAACTTTCTAATTGCGTACCTACTCAAAATGAACTAAAATTTTCCTGCTTTTCCAAAGAAATTGCGAAATTAAATTAAATTTTGTCATAACTAAAAATTTCTTCTGTGTTAATTCTTAATTCTATCTCATTATTTAAGTTCCTAAAGTTCTAACTGAAAAATCTACTATAAATTAACTTAATAGTCGACTTTTAAACTTTTGAAATTTCCCTTGTACATGAAAACTGTGATTCCTACTTCAAATCTCTTCTATTAAAGAGCGGATAAAAAATTGTTACTTTGAATAATAGTCACATTGACATAGGGATGTTTTTTTGAGAATGCACGAAGACTTAACCCACTCATCAGATTTTGAATATTAAAAGAACAAGCGATGTCATTTAACATCTTTCTTGCGCTACTTTGATATCTCGTTTCATTGCATAGGTTTTGACGATACCAGATGGATTGAAACGTTAATTGCCTAAATTCTTTTTGACTCACTGGCTGTAATAAATATCTCCTTCCACACATCTGTATGCAAACGAATATACGAATATGTGTATATGTATTCCAGAATATTAGCATTCTGTAATTATTTCATGTAAAGGTCCAAAGCCTCGTTCAACATTGATTAATTCCAATTTCTGTGTTCTGATATAGAAAAAAAAAATACGAAAGCTAGAATATAATTTTAAAGTAAGGAAAACATTCCACTACACTTTTTCAATAATTTACTGCACAGATAAATCATTTGATTAAAAAAATAGCCATGAACTATCGATGTTTCGTCCGCAGACATATTTCCAAGTCGCTGACTTAATACTCAGGGTGCAATCAATCAAAACCTGCTCGGACACTCCGTATGTTCCACGTCAGAAATCGCACGCAATCAATCACATAACTTACCTCCTTCTTCCTCCGCGGTTCGGAAACTTCCCAACGAAATGCAAATCGCCGAACGATAACCAATTAAATCACCGGTAAGCGTGTCTGAGCTCAATTAGTATCCCCGTGTGAGCAGTTAGAATTACCGGGTGCTTACCCCTTCGTTTCGTCGCAGGTCGTTCCGGTTTCAATTTGGCGTGTTTCTGCCTTCGTTCGTTTACATTCGGCCGGTTCGCTGATCCCGAAACAACGGAGGCGCAGTTGTTTCGTCAATTTATATAAATTTTCGGACGGGATGTTCGTATTAACGGATTAAGTAAAAAGTTTCTGGCGAATTTCGTAGTTAGTTTTATTTGATGGTAGGTAAAAAGCGAAATACGAGAAAAAGAGCTTAAGAAGAGATTAACATTTCTCGAAGGGGGTTGAACAAAATTAACAATAAGAAAAAAAGATAAGACAAAATTAGGATTACCTATTGTCACGAGGGGGAATTTTCTAAAAACCACAAATCATAAAAAGTATTTGAACGCGGACTTGTGTAATTGAGGGCAGCTTACGACCGTGTTGAAATATAAACACAATAAGGAGGTAACTGATACGTAAATGTTCATATTTCACACGGTCTGCATATTTCATAATAACACATCAGCGGAATTTATTACAAACGGGATCACGCGCGTATACTAACGAGTACAAATGACGAAAACATGCAACGTTCGAATAGGCAAAAAAACGCGTATTTAAAATGCGGGCCAAAATTAGGAAGCAGTCGTTTTCCACCGGACCGACTCAGGGGGCACTAGTGACAACCAACAAGGGGACGCCCCACATTGCCGCCGCCAACGCTCAACAACGCCGACGCCGCCGCCCGCATCATCGTCGTCGCCACCCCAGCATCAGCATTGCTGCAGCCCCATCATCTGTCACTGCCGCCGACAACCTTGCCGTCCGTCCTAAAGAGAACGAGGACCATCTCCCTCGCCAGCTGTCCGAGAGAAGACACCACCGTAGTTCTGCACTGGCCGCCGCTGTTCCAACCCGATCACCTGTAGGCTGAGCAAGGACGTGTCGTGCTCCAGCCAAGGAACATTGTCACCGAGACCGACCTTGACCAACCACGCTAGTCGCGGACCGGCCTTGGAAACGTCGCCCGTTGTTCCGTCTTAGTCGAATCAACAACCCCAGTCGCCGCGAACGACCCAGGACCGCACCCCCAAGTTTCACGGACAAACCACCCTCAACTAAATTAATCAATTACGTAAATAAAGAGGTATTAATTTTGTAAATCATTGTCTTTAAAGCTCTACCCTCTGATAAACCTACGCACCCCAATCAACCCAAAGACTAAGGATACACCGTCGCGACATAGTGGAGGCTTAGCACGACGTGGTGAAGGCCCTTAGCGTGACATGGTGGAGGCAGCCGTCCTTCATCACGACACTATAGACCGATATTTAATATATGTATCTGTTGGAACTAACTTGTCATTTTGATAAATTCACTAAACTGTTTTGTTTAAAGTGAAGTTCGAACGGAGGACACCTTTTCGAGTTTTGATAAGGCTTTCTTCTAGGCTTTTCGAAGCCTGATTTCTGAAGACAATCAGGTAGGATTCATACAAGCAACTTAATGCGCAGTTCAGGGTGTAACACTGTTTTCATTCTTTCATCAGGTTTTTGTTTCACCGGAATTCTTTTACCGGAGTTTTTATATTTGGGGCTACCTGACAGTTTCATCGTTGAGCCGTGGTAGAAAATTCTGGAATACTGTTGCTTTTCATTTCCGGGCAGACGAAGTAGAGACCGATACCCCCCGTTGCTTGGTTTCATCGCCGTTAGAGGGAGCTGGTTCTCCGGAATTACAGCAGGTCGGATACTTTTAATTTTTTTAAATATTACTTTTAATCACACTTTTGGTGTCGAATTAAACCAAGAAGTGTTGACACTGAGGAGTTAATTTAATTCAGATTTGTTGCTTATTTTGCTTTTGTTTGTGAACGAAAAGCGGATCCGTGCTTCGTGGGTTCATTTTTACTTAACTTGGTGTTATCTAGATCGCACATTTAATTAGACTTGCGTGGATTTTGTATTGCTTGCAAGATTAAAATTCTGACACAAATAAAGACTAAAGTGTGCAATACTGGTGACTTTTATTTATCTTTAAATTCTGTCCTCTTTTGGAGTTACGTATGATCCAGTCCTATCCCACTGAGATAGCCGCCAGTTGGGAACGTAACTCAATTTGCTCGCTCAACAAATTTGCAACCAGGTACGTAGCAAAATAACTGTAAACATTTTAACTAGTGATCGATTACATCAAAAGGAACAAAAAAGTCTTAATGAAGTAGTGTCTAAAAATGAATGGTTTTGGCATAAAAAAAACATAAAATTGTAAACTTGGATCCGAAATGTTTTCTTATATCCAAATCGTCGACCATTTCTTTGTTTCTTATCCTATTCATTAAACTGTCGATCGTCTTTTATTTGATTTTAACGCAATAAAATTTCATTTTTTTTATCATAATACCTAATACGCTTAAGGTATTAAACATTAATATATTCAATTAAATGAAAACAATGTAAACAAACTTTGATTGTAACGTAAATATTCTCATATGATAACGGGCAAGAGCGGAAAGTCCCTAGCCAAAATACTGACTCTCCTTCAGATAAGTGACCATTAAGTTATGTTAAATTAAATAAATCACAATAAGAAACTCTTGATGCGTGAGATATACACCCCCGATTATTACCCTATGGGTAGGCAACTTTAGTCAATTCAGTGACCTAATCGAACGGGACTAAAAGGAGACCCGACTAGAGGACAGCACCTCTCGGAAAGACTTGTGAACCATTTTGAACGAGGCCAAGGACCTTTACATGAAATAATAATCACAGCAAATTGTATTAGGCAATAAAAAATTAAATTAATAACAAAATCGAACGTTGTTGTGTCATTTTGGAATTAACCCGAAACAAACGAAATAAAATGATGCGTAAATCGACTGGCTGGCATTGCAACGTATTGCCCGATGGGGACAGGTGGGACAAAGAGAATTTTCCGATGGGGAAAACACGGGAAAATGTTGGCACAAAATTTAATGCGCGAAAAGTAAGTGCAAAAGCGTGTACAGGCACAATTGTTACTGATTTATTACGTTATTATCAATAAAAAAATATGTGGACGATGTCCTAATTTCTTCTGCAATTAAACTGTTACATGAAACTTTTTGTTTATTTAAAAACATTACTTTCTTCATTTAATTTGTAATGCTGCTGGGTGGTAAAGTGCATTACGAAAAATTTAAGAAAAGAGGAAAAATATATATAATGACAATAATTTAAACAAATTATTAATAATGTGTAACGGTTCGTCATTTTTTGGGGTGGTCTGGTGTTGCTGATCGTTGCTCTGCTCGACGTCTGTCCGGCGGTTCGGGTCTTGCTCGTCGGTGTCCGGGTTCAGCGGAAATAAAAGCGTCGATCACTTAGCAACACAACTTTATTTACAAACTTAGTCTATATCTACAAATGTTTACAAATTGGAATGTTTATATTCCGGTAACAAAACTCACGGGCTGGTAAACGAATGTTAAAATTCCGGACGGTAGTTTCGGAAACGGCAAATATACGGTGTGTCTCACGGACACTAATCACAGGACGGTAGTTTCGGAAACGGTAAATATACGGTGTGTCTCACGGACACTAATCACAGGACGGTAGTTTCGGAAACGGTGATATACGGTGTGTCGCACGGACACTAATGTCAAACAAATGACACTGTGCATACGTTCCGGTACAGGCTACGGGGATAGGATCTGTGGTATGGTTGTGAGTGAAACTCCGACTTAGGATCAGGATGTGCGAAACGCCCGCACCAGGTAAGAAGAAGTGAAACTCCCACTCTAATAAGAGGATCTGCGAAACGCCCGCACCAGGTAAGAAAGAGTGAAACTCCCACTCTATGATCAAGATGTGCGAAACGCCCGCACCAGGTAAGAAAGAGTGAAACTCCCACTCTAGGATCAAGATGTGCGAAACGCCCGCACATCCTGATCCTAGGTTAGGCGGCTAGGAATGCCCGGCGAGTCACTGTCTTCAAGCCACGTCCGGTGGCTTGATAGCGCGGCGGATGACCCCCACGACCGACGGCTCAACGAGCTGGCGGATGACTGACCAAAGCGTGCTCTCAGCGCGCTTAATAAAGGCTTGCGCGTGGTGGGGAGCCCTACTCTTTTGGAACTCCCTCCTAAATTATGCTTTATAACAAATCCTAAATATTGTGACAAGGCGAAAGTAAATTGAAATATGAGATTCATTTAGCGAATTTGAGATAAGAGAATTGCATCTAGCGCGACCTCGACACGTGCCCTCTGCAAGTGCAGAACCTTGAACAAGTTAAAACGGATTTAAAGTATCTCGTATTCTGTCGAATCTTTCCGGTTTCGTTAGAATTCGGTATTGCTCGAGTTGCACTTCCTATAAAAACCCCGCGATCTGCATAAAGAGATAAGATCATAATCAGCTGTCAGCACAGCATGTAATTTCTTGTAATTTGGTTTGTGTTGTGAACTAAGAATGTGAGTATTCTAAGCTAAACTTGTATAATTATGTTTGTCTTTATTTATTTATGTTGAATATAATATTTAAACTACGCTATGCCCCTTGTTTCGATTTATACCGTAACAATATACAGGCTAATTAATATATACAATACCTAACTAAGTATATACAAATACGGCAAATGAAAAGTATTTTTGGTAACCGAGTGGTCACTTCGTTACAAATGAAAACAATTTTAGACAAATATAAAATATAAAAGTAATTGGAGATTAACTCAAAACGATATCATACGAAACAAATTCAGAAGATTTTATAAAGTTCTGCACATCAATTAAAACAGTTGTTAGTATCCAATAGTTGGCAAATAAATTGACTTTTTGCTCACCAAACCATGGGACTGGAGACAGAGAGAGAAAATTGGAACTTGTGACGATCACTCTAGGATTTCTTTAATGTCATTTCTGGCGATGAGTTTATGGCCGTACGTCTTCTGACGGATTAATTACGAACAAAATCTGCAGGTTAAATCATGTTGCAACTCAGAGCACACGTGTTCCAAAAACGGATGCAGTGCATCTCGGTGCGCTTCGGATCGAGCGCGTTTCTTCATGTTTTATTTATAATTCCATTCTATTTAAAATGAACAAATCTTTGTATGTACAGAATACCAGTTTCTTACATAAATAATAAAGCCTTCATTGTGCATTAAACAATTTAAATTTTTAATATCAATCGCAAGATAAAGTTTTGTCTTGTTACAATCTGCCTTTTTCCAAATTTAATTCTGAACAAGAAACTTTGCTTTAGGTCCTTCCCAACTATAATACAGGTTGTTTCAATGAAGATGCACCAAGCTCGGTATGCTCGTAGATAAGAGAAATAAAAGTTTCGTATGTTTTTTTTTACGAATAGATTTTGAGAAAACCGGGAAGGGAAAGGAGAATCGTATATTTTTAAAACGTACCGTAGATGAGGTCGAACGGAATCCTTAACCTGCCTTAACCTTCGTCAAAAGAATCGGTTTATTGTTTTATTGCCTCAGATGATGTGATGAGACACATTTAGTCCGTTCTGCTTATTGAATGAGTTTTAGATTTTAGTAAAGACTAACGTTGGAAGCGAAGCATAATTTGCATGTGTTTGTGTGTGTGAATGTCGAGGAAAGGCGCGATTAGCAGCACGTCTCTATGCGGAAAGGTTTCCTGATCATCAAAAAATCCGCATTATCTAACGTTTATCAGAATAGCTCAAAATGCACGCTAAATGTACATTCTTTTAAACTTATCACCTTTAACACGTCTTTTGGTCAAGGGTAGATTTAAAAGCCGCTCATAAATTCTTTCGCTTACGATAGATATTTATTGCCTTCTTGTAGCTGTGTGACGTTTATAAAACAATTTAAATCGCTCGTCTTGTTTCACGGCGGCCGACATTTAAATTGCTACAGTATTTCTAAAAACATCGACTCAAAATAATGCAAAGAAAAGCTGTTGTTACTGGAATCATTATTACTGACTTTTGCGTGATAGTTGTGTTACAAATTTTGTTCCTTTTTCTGAATATTGCAGTTTAAATAAACATATCTATAAGTCTAGAAAAAATAATCCTTATTCTCTTTTCTGTTTTATTCGATAGAGAAAAAAAATTCAAACTTTGTTTAAACGGACTTGATGAATTAGGTGTTGGCAGCATCATATAAACAACGTGACAGCAAAAAAAATTGCGAAATCTTTCAACAAGTCCGCCGGATAGGATAAAATATGACGGTCGTTTTTCCGCTTCCGATATTGCGGCATTCGTTCGTATTCATAACAATTATTGCCGCACGGCGACCGCAAACGTTTGTTTCACAAAATTGGCCCGCAACAGCGCGGCCGGCGGGCCGCAATCGCGATCGTTCACAAAGGGCCCATTGATTTTTCGCGTTCGATTTGCCCGCCGCCGCTTTATGTTATAATTCATTTAATTACGCGATGAATAATTCATGCGGCGCGTTTTCCATTATGAAATGTTTTAAATTTGGTTTGCAATATGTTGCCTGCGAAAGGCCATTACAGAGGGAACGACGTCGAAAATGACACAATTATTATAACGAGGAATTATTTATGGAAAACAATGCGGTGCTTTTTTTTCTTTTGGTGAAATATTAAATAATAAAAAAACAAAATTATCGTACTTAATAAATTCAAAATTAAAATAAAACTCTCGAAAGCAGCCCCTTCAATTGAAATTGAAAAAAAGAAGGAACAAACTATACATTTGGAACTTACATGATAGAAGTTGTTCTATTTTCTTTTTTAGATGAACAAAATGTTGACTTTATTTCAGTAATTCCAGCGTTTTAGGAGAAATTAAGAATTGATAATAAATTAATCCGACAGCAATATTTATTTTCTTTATATCTATTAAATACAACTTGTTTTCTTTTTTACAACAAACTTAAAAACTTAGAATAAATTAATGCATCTGTGAATGCTATATCCAACACAAAATGTTTAACGAAAACATTATTTTAATTAATGTTGCATAAAGTATACAGATTGGTATTTCTAATTCATGTAAATGGGAGGCAGCTGAAAGGAAAATGGAAGAAGAAGAGAGGACGTGGAAAGCGAAGCAAAACAATAAAATAAAATTTACTCGTCCCACTCCTGTACAATACATAACTCATTACTTACCCATCACTCATCCAGGCGAATTTACATAATAGGTTCCGTCAAGGCGGAACCGAAACAAGAAGCTCTTCGGCGTCGGCGTCGCTCGTTTGTCAACTGTCACCGCGAGCTTTACCTGTTCGTTCGAGGCCGACTGTTTTCTTACCTTTCTTCTCCATAGTCGTTTAACGGTGACGTATTTGTTCGCGAGACATCCGCAGTAATAACGCGATAAATCAAGGCGGAAAACTCGAGACCGAAGGAAAAAATCGAGCAACTGGCACGCTTGAATTGTGCGTGCGTCATACATGGAATTGGCCCCCGTAAATCATGGCGGGTTTCTAGGAAATTAATAGAGTGTGCTCGCCGAAAACACAATGGGTAGAAATTTACGTTTTTTTTTCTGGCTAGAGAAGCAAAAAAATTATTTACGACCAAATTTATACTAGAATGCAAACTTCAAAAAGCTCCTCATTCAACCTTTTTTAAAAATGTTGTTGTTTTATTTTTCTGAAAGAACCCCTTTATAGTTCATCAATATAAGTTAATAAATAGAGCCCTTCTGACGATTAAAGTCGTGATTAAAATAAACAAGAAACGATGTAGCTTTAGGGCTGGATTTCTTAATCCTAGTTTAACTTTAAACTCGTGTGTAATCCCATGGTAGCAGTTATAAAAACAATTGTTTCTATGGAAATAAACAGGAGTTTAAAGTTAAACTAGGATTGAGAAACCCAGTCTAAGAGCCGGTACTTTAGTCACTGATTAACTTTAACTTTTGGCTTATTCCCATGCCTACAATTGTAGAGACAGTTGTTTCTATGGGAATAAACCAAGAATTAACTAGTGACTAAAGTACCGGCCCTTAGTCAATTTAATGTATAAGAGTATAACGAACGAGCTTTGCCATGGGAATTAAGCACGTTATAAATTAATCATGGGATGAGAATACGTGGGCCTAAGTAATGGGAACATCCTCACTTCCAAACCGTGAACTGACTGTGAACATGTAGTAAAAAAAATACGTGTCTTCTAGGAGAAATTAAAAAAAAACACTAACTGTTTGTGTGCATAATGGTAATTCCTTGAACTCGTATGAATTTTAGAACGCATGTACCATACAGTGTCGGATAATTAATTTTTTACCCGTGCATAAACTGTGACCATTTACTTCTGGCTTCTTTACTTGCTTCATTGACTACCTGTCGTACCTTTGCGCAGTATTATTTTCGCTGTCATACTGTAAGAAGTCGGTATTCTGTACAGAGATTTGTTAATTTTGGATGGACCGAAATTATAAACTAATTTGCTCGACTTTGCAATGACCGAAGACATCTGTGTTCGTTTTGGAACACGTGTGCGTTGAGTAAACTACTTGATTCAACCTGCAGATTTTGATCGTAATTAATCGGAGCATTTCCGTTTAATAACTGAATAAAAGACGGCTGTTGTCGAGAATTGGGAACACATAGTCAAGACGAGTACTGCTGTTAACTCATCGGCAAAATTGACGTTAAAAAATGCCTTATTGTGAACAAGTTTTGTTTCTCTCTCTGTATCCAGTACCACGGTTTAGTGAGCAAAAATTAATTTAATTGCCAATTATCACTAACAATTGCTTTAATTAATGTACAGAATGCCGTTTCTTCTATTTGTAAGACTATTTTGATTTATTTTGTTTTATTTGGTCTAGTATCATTCTGAATTAATATTCGTTTGAATTTTGCATTTGTCTAGATTATTCTCATTAATATTTTGTCTAAATTATTAATAATTAATTGTGTTTAATGTGTTGTAATAATAAATTTAATGTAATTATCAATGGACAACAAAATGCTTCCAATAAGTAAATTTATATTTTAAACCAGGGGCAGCAGGGGTTCTGAACAGGGTCGATATTGACTTCTTGGTGTTGATGAACTATTCATGGTTGACTGGGAGTCTATTAAATAAGATTATACAATCTTATAATAATATAATAATATTATTATGTTGTGATCAAGTTCTGTTTCTCTCTCTGTATCCAGTACCATGGTTTGGTGAGCAAGAATTGTTGTGAGAGATGGGTCTTGAATAAACAGGGAAAGTACTTAGTTAGCAGGCCCGAAGTTGTGCTAAATGTCTACCCTGAAGTATGGTTTTATAAGCAATGCCTCAACAGTCGTGCCACCCTCGTTATCCCTCCAACATGTTGCCAACTGTTAGGATTGAAGTTTCAACAACAAAAAATAATTTAATTGCCAATTATTAACTAACAATTATTTTTTAACACCGTTTTGAAAAATATGCCTCATGCTAAATGTCTATCTCAATTTGTAATTATTTTATCTGGCTTTGGATATCCATTTTTCTTAGAAAAACGTTTCAATTTTTTTTATTTCCAATTAAATTTTCATAAAAAGAAAGAAAATATAAAAAGAGAAAAGGCATAGTTTCGACAATCCCGAAAAATATATGTATGTAGCGACGGGCAAGGGCTAAAATTTGATTCCGTGTAAAAAGGGCACTGGCTACTTAAAACTCAAACATAAAAAACAAAGGAATCGCGAATTGGCTTTTTTATGATTCGACTAGATTTTGGTGAAAAAATGAGAGAAGAGGCGGTGGAAATATTTCTGCGTAAGAACGGAATCTCTCTCTCTCTCACTATCATCATCGTGGTATCTTGTGGTATTTTGATGAGGTCTTGAAAACTAAAAAATTCGAAAGTATTGGACAGTTCATCCCCTTTCTTTCATCTTTTAACCCCCGTCCCTTACAATACTATCTCAATATTCTTTAGTCTTACTCTACCTCTTTCTCTGCACTTTGGCTTAATAGCCATATTTTCATTTAACTCTCCAAGGTAACTGTTTTCTTTTCTAGAATCGATTTAGTTTCAAGTTCTTCTGTTATTTCAGTATTATCTATTCGGACCCTCATTAGCATCTTTCTTAAAAAATTCGTTTGCCTTTGCTTCTTCATTCCTTTCATCAACACATAAGTATTAAATGGTGGATGGATATAACTAATATTAAATACAGTCTTGTTAGTTTTGGCTAGATATTTTTTTTTGCTTATGAACATGAGAAGGAACTGAAAAAAAAATTAGATGCCACAATTTGTGAGACATTTTTACGTATGTCTCAATTAGTTTATGAATATTGTTGTTGATGGCAATGAATATTTTTGTCGCCTTATTGATTGTTTTGTTCTTGTTTCCAGGGGCGGACGGCTAATTTTGGGGTCCCTGGACTACTACTGTTTGGGGGCCTACCCAATTAACACTAATTTTGGAGGCCCTGGACTACTACTGTTTGGGGGCCTACCCAATTAACACAAATTAATCGAAGTTTGGGTTAATTGTGGCGACTCATTCTCCAATTTGCCGAAAAACTGTTTAAAGTCAAAGAACAAATTTCATATCATTTATATTTTCTTAAATTTTTAAAAAATTTTGTGCAAATCGGTTTTGACTACAGCGGATTCCTCATATGGTTTGACAGCAAGCATGGCCGCCTTGCATGGGATGACTTATTATGTAGCGAACTGACTTCAATTTGTCAATCCTACTGCAATGTCAGGTCAACAAGCGATCGAAAGATGTCGCTACTTAAAATGTTCATTAAATTTTTAAGTTAAATTGTTTTCATTTTTATTTTTTTGACTGCGAAGGGGGTCCTTTGATTGGCGGGGCCCTGGGCTGCAGCCCATAAAGACCATGCCTAAATCCGCCCCTGCTTGTTTCCAACCCCCTAGTTATGAAACTGCTGCTACTATACTAAATTCAGCGAACCAATAGAGTGATCACGTGAACAATGCATACACTTTCTTCCCAGCGCCTGACCGAAGTAGACCGGGAGACAACCAACTAGAACCCTGCATCCAAACAGCACGTGCTGATCATACGCTTTTATTACTCTATTGGTTCGCTGAGTTTAGTATAGTTGTTATTTTGTTATTATCTTTACTTTTGTTTTTCTTGTCTGAATTAATTTTCATACCGTATCTACTCAGAATATCATTCCGGCTTAATAAATACTTTTGTAAGCTGGCCTCGTCTGCCATAATAACTACAACATCAGCAGGTCACATTCTGGAATTTTCATGTAATTTCCTGTAACCTACATGTAATTTCCTTAATTTGAGTGACAGATTTTTAGTATATCAAATTCTCTTGTATGCTCACTGGTAGGGGAAAACGTCGTTAAAGATGAGAAACCATATCTCTTAAATAAAAGTAGAACCTCATTATGCCAGAGATTATTTTGGAAAAAACAACAATAGTAAATTTTTCATTGAAAATCTCAAGGCCGAAGTTCTTGCACAGTAGAAATCTCCTAATAATATTATTTGAAGATCCTTTTTATAAGTTGGTAAGTTTCGTAAGACAATTGGTTTCATGATATTATCATACTAAATCAGTTCGGAACTGCACTGCTCATGCGTTCTTGCTAAATGCACAGCATTTTTAGTAAGAGCGCATGAGCTGTAGCAAGAGCGCATGAGCAGTACAGTTCCGAACCGTCTTAAACAATAAATTGCAATAAATCAAAAACATAAAGAAATACATTCGGTAACGATATCTGAAGGAAAAACGTCAGAGAGTTAGAGCAAATATAATAGTCAAAGGCTTTGAGTCAAGAAGGCTTAAAGAAAAGGTATGGAAGAAGTTCGGGAAGAAATTGGAAGAAGATTACCAGGTGAACAAGCAACTTGTTTTGGAAAGTAGTAAAAAGCAACAAGAAAACTTGAAGCGGATGAAAAATAAGAATGGAAAACAGAACGGTAACGGAAGGTGAAGAAATTATGGAAAACTGGGCGAGAAACCCTGTGTTCGAAAGCTGTAGCAATTAAAATAAACAAAAACCTCCAGAAGTGAACGTCAAAATTAATGAACTAGAAGATGCTACAAAAGGATTAATGAAGGGCCAGGATCAACTCAGCGCAGAGATGTTAAAAAGTTTGGGAGTTCACGGCTATAAAGCATGGGATCAAGAGAATATAACGAAGGACTTGGAAGTGAGCATAATTTTGCCGATATTTAGAAAAGGAAGACGACAAAAGGCATTACATTTCTAAGTACAATATCTAAAGTCTACGAGAGAATATTAGAGGGGAGGTTGAGTGAGGTCTTAGATCAACAGTTAGATTAGTCACAGTGTGCGGATTAGAAAAGTTCTTAACCATAAAAGGAAATTTCCATTTCCAGCGCAATAGGTAATTTGAAAAGATACCGGTTTGGAATCAGTAATTTGTCTGAATTTAACTGCTTCTTTAGGGATGAGGTCGCTCCTCTATTCCATAAATGGAATGTTAGTGCATTCAGCATTTCTTCTGCATAATACGAAATGATTTGAATGGGCGAGAAATCTATAATCCCAATGCGATTGTCAGATTTTTAGAAGAAACACAGCAAATTGAACTTGATCCAAATAATCTAGAAAACTATTGGGAAAAGTCTGGATACATCGTGAGCATGAAGGAAATGTTTCAGTATCCTACAGTTGTAGAAATGACCAACAGGTTGTTCCAAAAAGAGAATGTACACTGCGTAGTTTCCACTGACTTGAAATTGAAAGCCTTGATGCATTTGGCTGAAAGATCTGCTGTTGAGGATAATGGAACAACTGCTGTCATTTTTTGTTGTATCAGGGGTAGTACTTGATATTGTCATCTGATGGTAAAGGAATTCCTAGATCCGAGAAAGACCTGTCTGCATAACTAACGCTGACAGTGAACATGAAATGAAGATGATAGATTATTCCCATGATAATGACAACTGTCAACTGAGGGGAGAATATAGCGAGGCATGAGCCCGAGTCATTTTCCAAATTCCTCTCACTCTGTGAATATACCAACCTTGATGATTTCAAAAAGGAATTATTGATATTTCAAAATAATTTGGATAAACTGCTTCAAATTGCAAAACTTGTTGAACCACTAAATGAGCCCACAATCTTATTTCTTATCTCATTGCAAGTTGGCTTACTTTTTAATCAACGACTGGAACCAATGGAAGGTCGAAAGCTTTAGTTGGATGTGATTACATTCAGTGATAAATTTGGAGCTGTAAAAGCTGTCTCTGATTATGGGAGTGCATAACATTTTACAATCTCTTTCATCCGAAGACAAGAGTTGATGTGGAGGTTGTAAACGAACTGAAAGTAGGTGAGAACTGTGAAGAGGTAGAAGAATCCATAAACCTGGCTTTGAAAGCTCATAAGAGCGATGTGGTTTTGAGCTCCAAAGATCTTTACCCCAGAGTAGAGGACATGTTTTGTGACATGAAAAAATGTATATTTGTAATTTAAAAATTAGCCTCTAACATAGTTTCTTTTGTTAACCATTTTTGCCAGTCTCATGTTTTGTTGTCAATTGCAGGCATTGTCGAAAAATAATGGATGCTTGTCACATTTTGATCGACAGTGAAGAACAAATAGTAGGAAAATCAGTCTCTTGAAAAATAAAATGCTTATTTACTAAAATATTTTATTGCTCCCGTTAATAAATTTATTTTATACAGCTTATTCCGATAGACGAAGAATTCTTCCATTTCATATTTCTTGTATCAAAGAACTGGGGGTTAAAGACATTGGTAGTCGACGTCCTATAGTTTGACAAACAGCAATACAATAGAAGCAAGACAATTTCAGAAATGACAAAATTGTAAATATTTAAGACAAAGACAAGTCGGTTTCCCCTTCCGCGGTTTTACAACCGACACACGTCGATTTAAGTTCAAATTGTGGAGTAATTTAAACGTCAAAGGAAATTATTAATGACTCCAATCGGCTCTCCCATTATTAACGATTCATTCGCTAAAAGATTATTCCGTAACCTCATAGAATTAGACAACTCATCTCCATCAAATTTCCAACATTATTAAAAGATTTTCATTTGAAACCGAACAAAATCAAAAACGTACTGCATTTCCCTTGACGTATAGTTTGCTTTGATTAAATAATAAACAAAGATCTTTAACGCGTTTAACAAATACATTCATAAATCACGCAAGTCTTTATCAAGTTCGATTACTTCCAACCCCCTGGAATTAGCATAACTGCACGGGCCAGCACGGCTTCAAACCAAACACCACGTCCGAGCAGGGGCGTACATTAAGGATGATTGTCCTAATCACGAAATTGGTTTGCTCAGGGACGAAGTTATTCGGTAATCACACTTAGCCTTAATAATGCACATTAGTCGAGTGGTGAGTCGCCCGGTCAGGCTGACCACCCTCTTTTGTCGGAAACCAGATGCGATCCCGGGGGGCAATCAACAGAGAAGTCGAGGGTCGATTTACAAGGAACCGATGGACTCGTTTTTGTTGATGTTTTAATTAACGTCAGGTGTGCTTTCCGTAAAGCTGGAAGCTTATTTAAAAATCGATAAAGTTTTAATCAGCCACTGTTTGAATTGAATTTTAATTACTGTTCTGAAAAGCTTAAAAAAAAAACAAAAGCTAGAATTGTTTATAGGGAAAAAAATTGTAATAGTTTCGTGGTTACCTCATTCGTAGTGAAATGTCGATGTTATAAGCGTTGTAAAAACTTATCATTATCACAACTTTTTTTCAATAAATATTCATATTTACAGTTGGTTCTTGTCCGATGAAATTTGTATCACAAAATCTTTTAAGCGGACACTAAATCGCGCACTATACACTTTACGTTTCACCGTCGTTCGACAGCTTCGTCAGAAGTGAAAAATATGTTGTCAAAATAAACAAGGTTGTCAACGGAAACTGAAAAAGTTACTTTTTCAGTTGAAAAGTTGAACTGAAAAAGTTCAACTGAAAAAGTTACTTTTTCAGTTTCCGTTGACAACCTTGTTTATTTTGACAACATATTTTTTACTTCTGACGAAGCTGTCGAACGACGGTGAAACGTAAAGTGTTATAGTGCGCGATTTAGTGTCCGCTTAAAAGATTTTGTGATACAAATAAATATTCAATTTGTAAGAAACTAAAATAATTGTGCAAAAATGTTAGTTAGTAGTATTTTATCATTTGTGGTTCAGGAAATGAACGATTTTCGGAAATGATTTCTGTAACATTTCTTCATTTATACGTTGTAAGAATCCAGTTTGCGAGATTTAAGACATGATTTATTCATGAGCGTTGTAGTCGATATTGGAACAAATTTCCAACTTTCTATTATTCTTTCGGGGAACGCAGAGGCAATTTCCTCGAATCTACTCCATAAACAACTCATTTCCTTTACGAACTTATTATTTATTCTGTGTATGTGTATTTGATATGCGTGTACAATTCCATTCGTCCTTGATTTTTCATGTTCTTGGATTAACATGTCACAAATTAATCGCGGCCTTAAAATTTCGCACGATTTAATTTTCCGCTGCAAATATGACTTTCTTTGACGGCTTGTCAAAAATAATCATTTTAAACGTCAGATTTCAACTGTAACGCCGTAAACCAAAAATAAGTATATGTATCTTTTAGAACTTCAGAAAGGATCTTCAGCATAACCCCCCCAACACTAGGTAAACGCGTCAGAAAATATGAAGCGCAGGGTACGTTTGTGCATTCAAGCTTCTGCTTCAAGCGTGATGTCATGATCTGGTCATGATCAGATATAAAACACTGACATTTATTGACAACAGTCCTCTCTCTCTCTCTCTCTCTCTTGTGTTGCGTGTCGCCAACTTTATAAAAAAAAACAGCTTACTTTAATCAGGAATTCATTTGCAGGCACAATCTTGAGATGCATCGATACAATTTTCTTTTATGAAATAGACTTTTTGATGACTTGAAAAGAGTCGTTTAACAATGAAAAGTGCCCCCCAAAAGAATTTTGTGCGCAGTTACTGTCGGCCCACGATATTATTAATGATAACGACGTCGGGCCAGAAGCGGGCGAGTCCAGTGGCGTCCGTAATGAGTGCGTAGGTAAGTCGTGAGAGCAGCAATTTGCCAACGTCCGGTAAAAGCCCGAAGCTATCGGGAGCCATCGATCTCGATAATTGTATGAGGTTTGAAGCCATTTGGCGATTCATTACACTTCGGTTGGCCCGACTTCCTCGTCGAATATTTCACGGGGTTCTGAGCGCAAATGTAGAGATACTGCCGGGCGTAATCTAACTAAATTAAGCCCCACTCGGGCTGACGTTATATGTACATTTGTGTTGGGGGTGGATGGAAAAATATTGGTACGACTTTAACGGAAACTCACCCCAAATATTTCAAAAGTTACACACGAATGAACTAAATGTTAATTATTATTCAAGAAATTGGAAGTAAGAAGATAAGATAAATTAATACGTCACCAACACGCGATACCGGATATCACATCTGCCTCTTAGAGTTAATATAAACAAATGTTATACAGCGGCTTGCATCTTCAAAGACGGCTTCGCCATCATGGTGCTGAGATTAACGTTGCATCAAAGAATGTAGAAAAGAACATCTTCACATTGCATCATCAAACAACAGTCGCCGAGGTGACTGCATTCGGTTGTCCAGAAGTTTGTTTATTTTAAACAGTATGCAATTATAAGGGCTAAAATTTCATTCCACATAAAAACGGCATTCAGAATAATTTCTGGCTTAAAACTCCAACCAGAAACGTACAAACAAAGGAATTGCGACTTGGGTCTTTTATGGTTGGACTAAAATTTTAGTAAATGAGTGAAAAGAAAAGGTGCAAATAGTTTGTTTATTTCTGTCTCAAATTATTTGTGAAGTTTGAATTAAGCTATACATTTTGGGTATAAAAATAGATTATCTCTCTCACTTTCGTCGTGGTATCTAGAGAAGAAAAATATCTCGACGAGGCTTTGTAAGTTGATAAATTCGAAAGTAAAGGATAGTTCTTTTAACCCCCATCCATTATGTTAGATATATTACATTTCTCAAGAATGAAGGGTATGCAGCCATTTATGCTGATGCTCACGAGGATGTCTGGTTACCCAAAAGAGGAATAATTTATAAATTGAGTCTCACTCTGGTTATAATTAACATTTTTTTAAACTCATCTGACTGCTTTAATAAGAATCGTAGGTCAAATTTCTGAGCGATTCTTCAGTTATCGGAAAGTTCCAATTATTTTATTTGATTTTTGGGTGGAAATGGTTAATTACTGGTGACGTCGTGCAGAAGAGTAATACTTTGAATAAATGAAAGGAAATACGTCACTTATCTGTGATCCAAAAAGTATATATTATATAAAATATATACATATATTCTTAAGAATATATGTATAATTTCAAAAAAGGTAATAAAGCACAAGACCTCCTACTCTTTTGAGTAGAAAACTGTAGGTTTGGGTTTTAGGTTCCTTCCAGATTTTTCTGTTTCGTATTAAGCGCCTGCTTCTCTATTGTTTCACACACCTCTTCGCCCCATGTTTTTCTGGCCTTCCTTTCTCTCTCTCTTTAAGTATTTCATACATTCCTTTTGTTATTTTTTGCCATGTGTCCAAACCAGCTTAGTTGGTACTACTAGTTTCAGGTTACTAAATCATTCTTGCGGAGTAGGCAGAATTCTCGCATGCCATTTAACATTAACTGCAAGATCTCAACAATAGACACCAGTGCTTGGCCTACGCTGACGACTTGGAATTGATGGCGAGGTCCAAGAAAGAAATAGAAAGAACGTCCAAACTATTGGAAGAGAAGATAAGAAACTATGGTCTCACAAATGTAAAACAAAGTTTGTGGTAATGAAAACAGAAAATACACAATAGAGAAAGTAGAGCAAAACGAGTATCTGGGAGTGACGTTGACATCAAAGGGGGATGAAGAAAGGGAAATTGGGAAATGGGTGACGTTGACTTGCAAGGGAGATGAAGAAAGGAAAATAGAAAAATGGGTGGCGAAAGGGAGTAAATGCTTTCAAAAATCTTAAAGGAGAAGAAAGTATCAAGTACCGCAGAAAAAGTGTAGCAAAGACCTGCTTACCTATGCGTGCAGAACTTGCATAAAACAAGAAGAAAACAAACTGGAAGTATGGGACTGGAAAATTTTGAGGAAGATTTATACAAGAGGAACTAAAGTCGAAGGGAAACAAACAAAAGAAATGGAAAGGCTGCCTTAAAATACTAAGAGCCAGTTGTACAAAGTCGGTTTAAACTCAAGTTTAACTGAACCAGGTTCAAAGTAAACAAATATGCATAGGATCTTAAGGATATATGGCAATTAATGCATTCATAAATAAAATTTTATGCGATTTTGTTCACTTTGAACCTGGTTCAGTTGAACATCAGTTTAAACCTTCTTTGTACAACTGGCCCTAAGCGTTGTTCAAGTAATGAGAAAGCAAAGAGCCACTTGACTGAGACACCTAGTGAGGATGTCAAACGAAATATGGTTTAAAAGAATTTTAATGGAAGGAGAAGAAGGAAAAAGAAGAAGAGGGCGGCTCAGAAGGAAATGGTTAGAGGAAGCCAAGTAAAATCTGAGGGAGGTAGGAGTCGGGAATTGGAAAGAAAATTAAATTAAAATAAGAATCGAATCGCCTTTAGTTGTAGGTATTCACAAAAGAATTTCACATTTTAATTTTTTACATAAACATTTCTCAGGCGATAGCATGTACGAGGAAATAGTCCAGACGAAATACTGACTCTCCTTTAGATAAATGAATATTAAGATACGGTATAATGATATAGATATAGAACTCTTAACTGGCAGCCATACGCGACGAGTAGCGATCGGTCGTCGCATTTCACAATGTTGTGCAATATTGCGTCCGTTAGATTATGCGTTGTTATTTAAGCATACAGTATATCTCCATTTCACTTTACGTTACTAGATAAATCTGATTTCAATCCTAACGACTCCTATCTGAACTTGTGGCAGGGGAGGAACGCGAAGTTCGTCGCAGTCAGTTTCTCTTTAGAACTCCCAACGTATGGCTCGTGTATTTGTGATTGTTATCTTGGTGCTCCTTCTTCACGAGACTCTGTGAAGGAAGAAGAGATCGGAATTTCTCCGAGATTCGCAAACGTACGGCGTACGTGAGGAAATTACAAGCTTGTTAAAACCAAAAGCTTCTCGAAAGCCTGTCCGGTCGTTGAAACGAGGAACACGTATGTCTGTGGCCATTTTGGGTCCGTGTCGAAGCCTAACGCGTATATTTTTCTTTCATCAGGCTTCTAGCTCGAGTTCCTGTGGTAGTTTTACCTATCTGGTATAACCGGGATAACCCTTGAGGAAGTAAGAAAAAGCCGGTTTCCGACTTTTGTACCGATCGAAGTTTCGCAACCCGGCCTACCCCCCACCTGTGAAAGTGGATTCGTCCAGCAAGATGAAGCTACTTAGAGGGCGCTCCGACACTGTTGACAGCCGAGTGTCATTACGCCGGATCCTGATTACAGGTCGGATTTACTTCAATTATTCATTTTTTAATTACCCATTTGGGTTGGCTCAATTTCCGCGGTGTTGCTATTTACCCTTTTGGGTTTGCTCAATTTCCGCGGCGTTGCTATTTTTATTCTCATTTTGCGGTGTATAGTTAAATTCGTTTAAGTTAATTGTAACTGAAGAACAGATCTGTTTGACGTAAGATTTCTAACTTGTCGAATTATTTATTTTTCTGCGTGTTCGTATAACTGGACCCCGTTTGGGTCCCTTTTTTTATTAACTCCGTTTATTATTTTATCTTTACCAAATTTTTGAGCAATTTAAATAAAAGCAATAGTGCTCAGCTGGTGCTTTTTATTTTGTTCACTTTGCCCACCTTTTGCTTTGGGGTTACGTCGAACCTCCCTTCTCCAAGAGCTTTGCCGAGCGGTGCTGGAGAAACGTCAGTCACTCGCACTAATTTGCTGGCCTACCGGTAGGTAGCAACTTCCCTGGAGAGTAGACAACTTTAATGACTCTATTTGGACCTACTTGGACAGGCCCAGTAGGAGAAAACGATAAAGATGGCAGCATGTCTCGAGGGACGCGTGGCTTCTTGTTTTTAAATGTACACAATAAACCGTCGCGGGGTCAGGAAGGATTCAAAAAAATTTATTAATGTTCACCGACCATTTTCGCGACTGGTCATGTAATTTTTATTAGAATCTTCGCCGAACCCCTTTCTTGAACACACGTGTTTTGTTTTTGTTCTTTTTCAAAATGTTCATTTAAATTTTTGAATTAATCACCGACCCCTTTCCGCGAGCGGGTGCTTAAATACATATGAAAAATTTCTGGTGTGGGTGATGTGACGGTGCAAGGAAGAAGACCCTTCACCTAGAGCCCAGAGGACGATCGGAAAGTCTTAAGGAAAAAGAGGTCCTCTCTCCTCCCAACAGGTAGGAACAATTTATATCCCCATTGTACGGAGTTTTTTAATAATTAATATACTCGATTGTTATTCTTAATATAGTTCTTTTAATTTTGGATATATTTTTGCATTCTTAATTCACTTTCTACAGCTTTTGAGTCCAAGAACTACGTTCTCCGACAATAAAGAATAAAAATTGAATAAGTAAATGAGCCTCCAACGACCCTGCCTACAAAGAAGCAGGTAGCAAAGAAGAATGAGAGAAGTCACCAGGGCTGTAGCGCTGATATATTGCTACCTTACCTGTATGCAAATGGTTGAGCGTGCAAATTAAGGTACGCCGGCTATTCAGTGGGGTCATTACGTAACCCCAAAACAAAGGGTGAATTTAAACGAAATGAAATAAAAATCACCAGTAATGCACACTTGTCTTTATTTAAAAATTGAGAGAATAAATATGCCATTGAAAAGGCAAATAAAAGAAGTAACGGTTCCCACGGTTAAACAACCCGTGCACAAACTCGAATTACAAGAAACGTGAAAACACGAAAATACGGATCCGTTTGTTCGTTTACAAGAAAATGTTGTTAAATAGCAAAACTATAATTAAGTTGACTACGCGTATCAACTCAATTTGTAAAATTAAACCTTCAAAATCTTCGAAAACTAACCAAAACATATCCGACCTTCAGCATCCAGCTGTGCATGCATTGATTCGGGGTCATGAAGATGTTCGAGGGTCGAACGTACAGGAGAGACGCGTCAGATGTGTCAACTTCTATGTGTCCAATTGCGTTCCGGGTGTGCGCGCCCTCTAGGGGCAGGGGAGGTGGTGAGTCGTCGTGTTACCAAACACCAAAATGGGTGGCCAAGTTCGGTTTATTACGACGTCATCAAACTTTTCAGCAAGGACACCACGAAGAAGACCACCAGGCGGCTCCGGATTAAAGGAATTCCGGAATAAAGGGGACAAGAAGAAAAGCCTAGATAAAAGCGGAAAAACACGTGTTACGAACTGATCGGCGCACAATGATTGCTTTATGAAACAATTGCTGACTTGGATCCAAAGGTCAGGCTTGGAGGAAAGCCTTTTAATGCTCGATTAGATCCATAGGTCAGGCTTGGATGCTCGAAGCGTACCAACAATATCCGGAGTATAAACTCCATTCCCTTTTCACTTTAAACAATCACAGATTAGTGAAATTCACAAACAAAGCGGAAAAACCCACAGTATGGAATATGTGTAGCGCGAGCTGAGATAATACTGAAGACGGAAGCAAACATACGCGCGACGCGATCGGGGAAGGAGTCCCCAGATACATATTGACCAAGCCTTTAATGCGAACAACTTTCAACATGGACAAGGCCCATTATAAAAGAAAGGGGTGTCCGGAGGTCGTTTACCGTTTTAAACGGCAGTCAAGAGTATTTTAGAACAGCAATAATTTTTCACTGCAAGGGGGGAGGGGGGGTTGTTGAGAGAGAGACAGTAGAATTACGCGAGGAAAGAGTGTAACAGCACGATAATATGTGTCGAGGATTATTGCATTTATTTAATTGCGTAATATAATATAAGCGACGCAATTTCGCTTCCGCCCTAAATACAGGGTGATCCGAAAACTTGAAACTGTAACAGTATACCTATAAATTATTATTATTATTAAAACCGATGAAAATAAACATTCTTGTCTTTTCGTAGTGTGTCACTTTCTGTTTATCTTGACGTTCTTTCCAGTGAATCTAAACAAGCAAACAGTTACTGGACCAAGTACTTTAGCAAAGTAAAGTAAACATGTAAAGACTTGGGAAAAACACATTCTTTGATGTACAGGGTGGGTAGAAGTAATAGAAACTGAAATATGAAGAAAGGAAGCAACTGCCAAAATGACAAATTTAAGACTAAAATGGCTGGCACATAGTTTACAAGAGAGAGAAGAGTTGCAAAAACAGTGTTAAAGAGGAGGAAAAGTTGACCAAAAGGAAAATGACTGATGAAGTAACGGCCTATAAATAATAAATTAATGATACATACAGGCTGACCGTTAATTATACCGACAAATTGAAACCATGATAAGAAGCGATGTCCGAGAGTATGGGAAAAATGTTAAAAAAATTCTTGTGTACAGTTTATAATTAATTAAAAAATTACCCCAAAATCAAGCTCTGGCATTGCATACAAGATACGGCGGCCACATTCTATAAATGCGGCAGGATAATAGCCCAATAAATTTTTTTATTGACTTTCGCTTGCGCACAATGCGACCTTGACACACATCTCAATTGGTTTTATTACACTTATAACAGCTGGGGAAGGCAAGTTTCTTTTATGCCACGTACTTATTATTAATTTCTAAAGTAACTGTATGAAATACGAATAATAAATTCGCAAATAATTGTGTAAATAATTGTTTGTTAATTCGTGCGGATTATTTACTAGAGGCGAATGTTCGCTTCATGTACAAAAAAATTGCTAGGATTTAAATCTAGTAATGGCAGGGGTTAAATGCACCGACAGGCAGGCAGCTGATAGTAAAATGTTCGCACGGAGACAATGGTTGCGTTCAGCTAACCGCAGCGCTGTAACGCTTTAATAAGGCGTAAGCTTTCTGGACACGGATGCGACGTCTTTTTTTTGACTTATGCTTTATTAAAGCGCTCCAGTGCTGCGCTTACCTGAACGCGGCCAATAAAAGTATTATTACTGTTGTTTTACGTCGTTAGTATTCTGCATAATACTAATTGGTAATAAATAATTATGGCCACAAAAGAATGCTGACTTGATTACATTTGCTTAAACGAATCTGTTTTCTACGAAAATGTGAAACGATTTATTAGACCTAAAGTTCATCGCCGACTATAAAAATTGTACATCTGTTTTAAAGGACGGCGACGTGATATGCGTCCAGTTTCTTCGCGTACTGAATGAAGATAATAGATTTCGGGATCACGTTTAAAAAATTCTAAGGAGTAGTTCATAATTAATTAAGAATTGAATACAAAGTGAAAAGAATGCGCCAGTGCGCCAAAATTAGAGGATGCTGAAGTTGTGAACGTTGGAATTTGTTAGTGTAAATAAATCTTCACACACAAAATTATAAAAATTAACATTCGAAACAGATTACGCATGAGTTTACTGAGTTATTTGTTTCAAAGAGTTGTTATTCTTTTCGTGAAATAATTTACTTCAGGTAATTTGCTGCATGCGTTATTTGTCACGTCGGGCGTTGACCTAAAAACGGAGTGAAATTCCACTTAAAGGTCAAGTTCACGAAGGCACGCTACGCGCCATATCATAAATCTATAAAAACTTTTACGACAGCATTTATTTCGTTCTTCTGCCCCTCGACTTTTTAACCAGGGGCACATCATCATTTTGGGGGCTAATTTTTGATTAATTATTACTCGAAAATTAGAGTAGAGAGAATTTTTTTAACATTTTTCATATACTCTCGGACATCGCTTCTTATCGTGGTTTCAATTTGTCGGTACAATTAACAGTCACCCTGTATTTTGATAGTTAATTGAAGATATGAAAATTTAGGAAATAAATTGTATTTTTAGAATGGTATACAGGGTGTGAAGCAGTAACAGGCACCAAAGTATGTAGAAAGGAATCAATAGTTGTAACAACTGTAAAAAAACTACAAATTTAAGACTAAAATGGCAAAAAAGTATATATGGGCTATTGGAGTCATGAAATTAATTGTGGATATGAAAATGTAAAATGTTTTAAGAGCTTCATAATAAAGTTATCTAGCATCCGACGTATTAAATAGTGTCACAAATGTAATCATACACATTTATAGCAGACCGATATTGATCGGTTTGTTTAATTATATTGCGATTATGTATAAACATAAAACATAATATATAACATTATCGTGAATATCACGTCCTGCATGGATTTTTAATGTTGTGTTCGTGCGTTTATACTCGCGATAATTTATTACGATACGCTAAATAATTTGAATTACCGCCTGATTACATATGTACCTATTCCATAATGTTAAATTTTACCGGTTTTATTCCCATGGTGTTTGATGTGCTTTTATAAAATTTAATTTTGATTTTATATACTCTTTTTATTTTAAGCATGTGTCACTTAACACGTAGGCATTCTGTTCTTCCTAATACATGCAATCATTAATTAATTTTAATTTTATATTAGTAAATGCATAAATTGACTTCACTGGCAATAATTTAAACAAATGGCTTTTCATTAATGAGTTTAGAACAAATGACTTTTCGAATAGAACATAATTCGAACAACTGCTATGTAAATAAAAGATTAGGAGATTTATGTCCATATGTATGTAAAACACGAAACAAGTGTTTTTGATTGGACGATAATTTGTCACATCTGATATGCATATGTCCTAATTGTGACAAAACAAGCAATTAGGAATACCATTAACGCGACGCTCCCCAAAATCCACATCAATTATACTCGAGCACAAATAGACTTGCGCTTTTTATTGCTTTCAATTTCCCACTCGGGGCGTTTACATAATGCGCGATGCAATACACCACCCATTAAAACCACCGCGATTGCCGCTCGTCGGCGTGTTCGAACGGGGGCGCCAGACAAAAGGGATGATATGCAAGTATCGGAGGGTCGTTAATAAACAGAGTCGACGGGGAAAAACGGACGAAACGTCGAGGAAAAACTAAACACACGACGTGCTGCGGCATTTGCTTGTCCCTAAATTTAATTATGAGGGTGTACATTGATTTCCGAAGAACCCTAACTGGTCTACAGCGAATCTAAAATTGAATTAGTTTAATTTCCTCTGGTCTACAGCAAATCTAAATTGAATTATGTTCGTTCAAGTTAAGAAGTAGATTATTAAACAACGGTGTGTAAATATTTTGATATTTTTAAAAATGAAACAAGAAATCAGTTTCAGCCGTTTAACCTTCATCAGGTTGCTGACGCCACCACCCTTGATTTTCCTTTATATCCTCATCGGAAAACAAATAGCATTTCGTAAATCAAATAAAGCAATTGTTAGTTTTTAATAACATGGCTAATTGGCAAATAAATTAATATTTTCTCACTCAAACCATGGTACTAGATACAGAGAGACGGGCGGATTTTCGGAGTTTGTTCACACACTAAGACATTCATGAATGTTAATTTCGCCTTCGGACTCTGGGTGATGTACTCGACCACACGTCTACTGGTTATGTGAAACTCCGTTCCTTTTTATATCATTTTAGGCCGGAAATTCCGAAATGTGTCATCGTGATTTTCCTCGCCGTCCGCTCTTACAATATGCAACTGAAATTCTCAGAACGCAGTTCTATTTTAATGGTTAGTCCTGACTCATGATGGCAAAGCCTTTGATAAAGGTAGTCGTTTGTTTACTTGATTTTTTATGTGGGTGAATTTTCCACGGTCGCGTATGCGACGTTGTATCGAACTCAACTTATGTACTGAGCTTAATGATTTAAAATTAATTAATTAAAAATTGAATTGTGCTAGATGAAGGGGGGCCTCTACCATCATGTGGTAGGTCACTTAATACTTTTAAGTTAGATCATAGGGATTTGAAGAATGAATCGTTTGTATAATGAGGAAACTATAGTATTAATAAAAGACAGCAAGATTGATACTTTGCAGTTAAATATTGTCAGATTAGCTATATTTTGAATTAATATCGACAATGTTGCCAAAAATTTAAAAAATTGATTGTTCTAAACGAATTCCTGAAACTTTCTTTAATGAAATCAGTTCGGTTAAGAAGAACATTAAACGAATCAGGATCTGAAAGTAAGAAATGTTTCACTTTGGAAATTAGCAAAAAAAAAGATGAGATAAACGAGATCCATTGACCGCTGTCTTTTACCAGCCCCAATCTATTCCCGAGGATTTACTGCTGGCCGAAGTTCAGAAATGTCCCTTGTCCATCAACCGCATAATTCGATTTGTGCCTTCCTGGATTTAAGTAATCGCAAAAGCCCGTTCTGTCTTCAGCTGTTGCATTTTACAACACCTCGTACACCTTAAACAAGTGAATACAATCCCTGGGAATCAAGCTTTCGAAAAGTCACTCAGAGAAAAGCAATTCCATAAATATTTCACATTCTAGCAAACAATTTATTAGTTTTAATTTATACAAACAATATATGTAGTCGAAAATTAATTCGAAGAGAGAAGTATTACATTGAAAGCTTAACAGATAAATTGATTTTAGCTCATCAAACGAGTCTATTTATCTTCCCATAATCCAAATTTTTGGGACACTTCAGGTTTTAATTTCGGAGACGCTTCGCCCACGCAACGGAATCATAACTCGCGTCCATTTGTTGAAAAAGCAGAATTTTCTTAACGTGCCGTTTTAAGACTATTCAGAATGGTGCCATCCGCAATAAGGATTAAAACTTACGCAATGTTAGTGCTAGAACGAGATTTATATTATCCTAAGTCGCGGTTATTTCCTTTCCGTCCGGAACTCAAATTTAATAATTTATTTTCTAAATTGAAATCATAAATTATTTTGTACAGAATTCCGTTTTCTTGCAATAATAAACGAATTCTGAAAAAAAAATTAGAAATAGATAGACATTGAGAGAACTTAACTCGTTTACTTCGATAAATGACAAGTTGAAAATATGTTAGAGTCTGGCTTTGTTAAAGTAACGAGCATTTCCTCGGTACAACTCACAATGTAGTGAACCTGTAATGCGTTTAAGAATAATTTCAAAGGTTTCATTAAAGAAATCAAAGCAGAATTACAGACGTCAAAGAAACTTTAACAACTCGACTTTGAATTATATTAGCAAGCGCAAGGGCGGCGTGAAGAATACGGGAAACGCGAACCGCACGGAAAACACGAACGAAGGAAGGGGGCGAATAATGAAGTGTTACCTGCTCAGGTACACATAACAAACAAAATAAATTTGCTGCAAACAAGCGGGTTATCTGTATTTTATTTTATTAAAATTTATAATCCTCGCCTTTCCCGGTATAAGTTTCATAATCTCTTTTTTGTTGTTGTTTTTTTTTTTTGGGGGGGGGGAGACAAAATGAGGGTTTCTGTGACAGGCATTTTGAATTAAACACTTTGTTTTAGTGGTGGTTTCGATGCGGAAACGCTTTTGCGGATGAGTTAATTGCAAGAGAGAAGTGGATGCAGTGTTTCCTCTCAACATCGTGTTCGCTTGGAGTAATTACTTGCGGCGAGTCTTAAGCTCTGTACAATAATACTTCTCTTAATTAAATGCTAAATAATGCAGATGAGAGATTAATTAACGCAGGTACCTGTCAACAATGTTTTAAAATCAAAGAATAGCAAAGTAAAATAAAAATTTATCAGTTACAGAAAAGGTAATGATTTGCCTGTCCTTATTTTGACCTTGTAGTCCATATCGTCAAGGACGAGGTCTCAAACCCATTCTTTTCCAAATATCCCCAGCCCCTTCATTTTGTCTTCAATTTTTTATATGTGCTTACTTATCCCGAACCTCATCTACGAAACAGGTGTAGAGGTGTTGCTCTTTATTTAAAATTGTCTGTTTCAGTCCAGACAAACCCTAGCATTTTGTATGCGTCTTTTCTTACCTCCAATTTTCATTTTCTGGGTGACTTCCACTATTCTGTTGCCTTGTATAAGTTGCAGCGTCGTTATTTTCTCTTCAACTTTAGCCTTTTCCTTATCTATGAGTTTCTTATTCTGTCAATCTTCGTTATTCCTTCCATTTTTCTCAGATTTTTCTTCTCGCATGCTTTTAATGTCTCCTCGTTTGTACCCATACTTCTAATTTCCCTTTAACTTTAGCCTTCTCTTTATCCCTGAGTTTTTTGTTCTCTGTTCTGTATCTCTGTTACCCCTTCTACGTTTCTTCAGGGTTGTCATCTCGCATACTCCTTTATATCCCTATAGTTATATCCATACTTCTAATTTTTCCTTCACCATTAACCTTCTCCTTATCCCTAAGTTCTTATTCTATTAAGCTTCTTACTTCTATTTTTCTCAGTGTTTCATCTAACATATTTCATCTTTCTTATATCCTTTTTCATCTATTTTCTCGTTTTTAAAGTATTAGAGATTTATCAGATTTAAGTTAGCTTTTACTTCGTCTGCAGTTCTTTCTTATTATCTGCAACAAGGGTCAAATCGTCCGCAAGTAATAGCTCCCCTTCAGTGGTTCTTATTTACCATATACCTACCAAATGAGTTAATTTCGGTTTATCTTTAAACTTGCGACTTATCTCAACCATCAACATGAGAAAGTACAAGGGACTCAAAATACCTTCCTTGCCTTATTCCTTTATCCCTAAATTTCTTCGCCATTCCTCTATGAATCCTTACCAAATTTTTTACTTTTTTCGAAATTCGACATAAAAATTAGTAAATTTGAGGAATCACAAATACAAATTGTATCCTTTTTTATTTGTCCTTAAGGAAAAAATCTGATATTCCAGGCCAATGTTCGTATACGGTTCATTTTAACAATTTTTTTTCTTATTTAATATTGTAAAATAAAACAAGTGACGTGTAGGTACTCGGTAATTTTCACTTAATTAAAATCCAGTGAAGAAGACATCCCTCACACGTGAGCTCGTTTAGAATTTAACTCCAAGCTCAAAGTTAAATTAACAATCAAGAGTTAATGCATCCGGGTCCATAACGTACGTACGAACTCTCGGGGTAAACACAGTCAATTTACAATTTACGTTAACAAGCGTAGCAAGCTCGCAACAAACTGTATTACGTCCGTGCGCGAGTTACTTGGACGAGGAGAAAACTTTAATTTAGCAGGTGCCGTTATTAGGGTGCAGCGGCGCGTGCACTCGCAGCTTTCGCTGTAATTTAGGGGTAATGACGAGGCGTAGCTTTCCACCGTCGCGACGCTTGTCACGGTCGCAGTCATAATCAATTTAGTTTAGGACCTGCGGCTGCCTTAAAATTTACGGCTTGGAACCTTCCCCGTTACCGAGACCCATGGCCTGTTACGAATTGTCTCTGAGAATAAAATAGATCCCTGTCAGTTTTGAGCTTCTTAAGCTCAGATCACGTCATCACGTCATACTTGAAAACCGCCAGTACTCACTTCAAAACCCGGAAGACTAGAAAAATACACTAGATTATTTGCTACCACCCAAACTTACGACGGTAACAAATTGAGAAGGGGGTACAGATTACACCCTCTATTGAACGTTTAGTTCACCAAGTGCGCAAGAATTTGAACTAACTTATGCCTGTCGCCCTGGAAATGCGCTCCACGTGGTTCAGCCTCCTAGAGGAGCCACGTTCAATGGGTTCGGTTGATCCAGAGTGTCTCAAAGCGGTCCGTTTAAACGAGAGTTGTTAGTAAAATAGTAACCGACAATGAAATCATCGAAAATATAAAAGGGAAAAGAAAAGCCTAAAGAAGAAACAATGCAATAAATTCCCAAGAATTTTTACCTGCGCCAGTGCTCTTGCAGGCTCGTTTCACAAGTGAAAGAAAATACTTTATTTACGAATTTCCAAACACTAATTAGTAAATGCAAAACTCAAATCGTCCCAAAAGCACATCTGCACCGTATTGAATCTGGGGTGTTAATGACACATCTTTGGCGTTGTTGCATAAGTTTCGCACGTATTCAAGGGAATACGTTAGTGCTGGCCGGTTGAGAGAAAGAGTATTAAGCGTAAACTCACTCGTTATCTTCTTTATAAGGGCATGGGAGAGATAAGCGATTTTGTGTTTTCAACTGCTCTGTCTCTCTCTGGTATTCTCTGGATGCAGTTCTCGATTTGTTCTTGCGGTATATCGTGCCATAATTCAGCTCTCAGTTATTCTACAGGATAAACATGGTTATCTAAACATCTTTGGAGCATTTCCCTAACATGCTCAGTTGGGTTCAAGTCCGAAGAGAGTGGAGTAAATGAGTAAATGATTGATTTCAGATCTTCTATAGCTTTCAATACGATTTGAGTGTGGCGTTATTATAAAAAAAGATACGTCAATACCCCATCCTATAGCTATTCCTACACATAACTCTGAAAAAAAAATACTGATGTAAAATACGATTTTCAGCACTCTGAGAAATATTTTTTGACGCCGCCTAATATTCAATCTTCGCTACAGAGTACATTTTCTTACGGTATCTTTTTTTGAAGGTATTGTATTCCGTCTCTGTCGTTGATGGGTTGGGGTTCTTTCTGGACATCTGATAGGTTGATACGATCTCCTCCAGCAATCGATGTCGGATATTGTTACGGAAATAATTTAGGTAATTGAAGTAAGGGTCGTAGCTCAGTATAACAAAACATTTATTCACATACATTTAGAGGAAACTTACATGTTGTGTTTGGTCACTTACACTACAATACAAGACTTCTGACTAGCTGTCACACTAATGATCTAATAATCAGCTCGTCGACTATCTAAAGGGACTTCGTCCGAGGACGTTTTTCCCGGGGTGTTATGAAATTGTGCCTTGGCATATGACTCATGCGGAAATGAAAGCGTGTTACTCGGAATTCGCGTATTCCTTCCTTGACATTTCCGAAGATTCATACTTATATAATTGAAGAATGTCAAGTTCAAATGAGCTAAGTGCCAAATCTTAACGTTTGAGATAGAGCCCCTCTTTGGAATTTTTTTCGGACTATGTCTGAACACCTGTGGCATCTCTATGGGTTATGGCCGATGTCACTTAGATTCCATTAACAACAAAATCAAAATTTTGCCAATTTTGGCACTTAGTTCATTTGAACCTGACACTCTTTAATTGTTTACGGAACGCTTTAGCTGACTGATTTTTGCAGCTGCGAATTCTTGCGTTGGTGGCGTTCTAATTTCCTTGTTACAATATTTTAGTCAGATATCTGACCACAAGTATCATTCCGTAGAGTAAGTTGTAAATTTCTAGCAATTATGATCGGCTGAACGTGATGATCCACTTCTAGGTCTTCTTGCGACCGTCCTGATTTTTCAAAAGCGAGCAAAAGTTTCTGAAATCACACTTTGCGTTGTTCCCAATACTGCAACTATATCCACTTGATGAGCACCTCTTTGACGCATTGTAACAGCTCCATTCGTTTGATTTTCTGCATTGTTCTGTTACGGTTTCAAAATTCATTAAAATTATTATCAGTTTTCCGGGTCAGCCTGTATTTTGTGGGAAACGAAAATATGTTACTGGTTTTCCTTAATTTCGCAAGATTGCAAAATATTGCACAAGTAGATAAATGCAATAACTTCTGCCACACGGAGTTGTTCTATTTCACTCAGTTCCGTGCGTAATTCTGCTATCTCTCTTAACAACTCCCCTTGCGATGTTTCTCCGTCAACCCCCACTTGTGAACGACCGCGCCAATTCCGCTCAGTCTTGTTGCTCCTCGCTTAGCGTACGGCTCCTATTTTTGGGCTCTTCCGCCATGTTGAGAAATTTACCAATCTGTTTTGTTTAAAGTGAAGTTCAAACTGAGGATATTACTCCGAGATTTGATTAAGTGGCTGCTAAGTAACGATGCTAATGCACTTGCACCTTTCGACGACTGAAGGTTGGACCCTTTCTTTTCTTTCATAATTTTAATGAAACGTTTGAGTAGTTGTTAGGCGAGTGGTTGAGTTCGCTGGCAATGGACTTGACGCTTGACTGGGCAACTATCAGGTTTGGGTTCGAATCCCCTCCTGGTGCATATGGGCTGTACGTGAAAGTAGAGTACTTATGTATAGGATTGTGTTTCGGATTCATACCGGCTTCTTCGAACTGGGTTTTCTGTGTTTCCCCAGTTTGTAAGGCGAATGCCGAAGGAGAAATTAACATCTGAGTCGGTCGTACCCGCCACCTCTCCCCGAGCTTGGGGTATATGGTGAAAAAAATGGATATTTATTTTTATTTGTGAGCGAAAAACGAATCCGTGCTTCGTATTTCAATTTTACTAAACCTGTCGTTAGTTAATTGCTTAATGAGTAAAACATTTAAACCCGTTTGGTTTAATTTATATTTCTTCGACGTGATCAATCATCACATCAATAAAGACAAGTGTGCAATACTGGTAACTTTCATTTTATTTTTAAATTCAACCTTTGTTTTAGGGAGTTACGTATGACCCCGACCTATTCTACCTACTGGGATAGCCGTCAGCTGGGATCGTAACTTAATTTGAAGAAGAACGGAAATTTAGAAGCAATGAAACGTAAAAATGGAGATAAGTTGAAACAGATTAGTGAAGACGATATAAATTGACTAATATTTGCAGGTTAACGTGATTTTTTTTGCTTTCTGTTTTGAAACAGGTGTAAATTATCAAATTTAAATAAAAACTTCCCTTAGACGTATCCACAAAAGAATTTCAAACTTTTGCTGTAACCTATAAACATTCTCATATGATAACGGGCTCGAGTGGAGAGAGCCCTTAGCCAGAATACTGACTCTCCTTTAGATAAGTGACCATTAAGATACGTTAAAGTAAATCAGTCACGATAAGGAACTCCCGACGCATAAGAAATACAACCACGTTTTTAGTCCGACTGAACAACCTTTCTTATGAGGTAACTTCAGTCATTCCAGTGACCTAATTGGACGGGACCGAAAGGGAACTCGACTAGAGGACAGCACCTTTCGGAAAGAATTGTTTTAGAGGGAGAAATTTTTAACATAAACAATGGGGTTCGTGGTACAAAAAAATTTTTAATGTAAGTTTTTAAATTCTATTGAAATGTTCACCAGATCCTTTTAGCGAAGACGTGTTCGACTGAGGGATGTTCACCGAACCCTTTCTGAACGCGGATGTGTTTTACTCGGTTCCAAAATATTCACCCGCGAATGCGATCCTACCGCAGTTTTTTGGAGTGTCTTTGTTCCCTGTAGTGGATCCTGCAGAGAAATGCTGTTTCAGTCACCATAAAGTCCCTGGAGGCTCAATTAGAACCTGAAAGAAGGTGGAAAACCCCCAGAGCAACTACATCCAAGAGGTCCTCTACTACTTCGTTTCGTACTCCATAAAGGTAGGAACAATTTGTATCCCTTTTTGTACTCGTATTGTCCTTACTATTGTTCTTTTATTTGGGGTGGAATTCTATAATTTATAATTCACTTTCTACAGCTTTTGAGCCCAAGAACTTAGTCCTCCGAAAATGACATCATACTTAAATATATGAGGGTCGTTTTATGTATACAATATCCCCATTAATTTTTTAATAATGTAGTTGCCGTTTCTATCTCTAAGAACTGTTTGTGAAGTAATTTAATTTGTTGAAATCTTATTTTTCAAATTGAAAAGTACTTCCCGTTCCGCTTTGGTCTAGAGGTAGCGATTGATATTAAATTTCGTTCTCCGAACAGCTTCCGGAAAGTTATCGCGGCACAAGTAGTTTTTGTTTCATTAAAACCTACCCCACAGTTATATGAAAGTCGATTTCAAGCACTCGTCCGCATTAAAATCCATTTTACGGCACTTAACCTCGCGCAACTCTTTATTAAAAAGTAACTCGCCGGCCGCGCGAAACTTTCCGCATCCGATTGGATTAGCGGCTTTTGCTTACCTCCGAAAAACCCCCGTCCGAAGACGTAATTAAATTTCGCTTGGCTTGTTTAATTTCAACTCGGTTAATGCTAAGTTTGAAGGGTTGCACGAATTCTTCATCGATTAGCTGAGGGTGGTTGATGTACGTACGCATACGGTTCAGATTTTATTTTCTGGAATTAAATTTTTATGGTGAGTTTCAAAGGTGGTCATTGCACTTTGTTCTGGATAACTCTGGACAAACTGGTCGATGAGTTGGTTCGTTATGACATTTCCTATTGTTTTCATTATATTGGACTCGAGGGATCACTCTCTTCGGTCATAGTAAAGTTCAACGACATTCAGATCGTCGACCACTCATTAAAATTTAGTACCTATTCCATTCTAGGTTAACACATTTTGCTGTTTGAAAAAATAACGTCGATGGAGGGTATTTTGAGCGCTTACGAGATTAAAAATGTTAAACAGTTATAATAAAACAACGATCGGCACTATATTGTATGTCTACTTTTGGACCAAGCTATATTTAATCAACTTTGTACGAAGGTACACCAAAATAAATTTAAATCTACCTTTGCAGTTATGAATACATTACTCTTTAAACAATTTTTCTTTGTTTTAGATCCCATTCAGAGTTTCCTTTCCCTCATTATCGATTCGAGAGAAAACCAATTAATTGGCTCCGACGCTGACAACCACAAAACTCTACGAGACTAAATCAACATCGTCTTCGTTAAGGTCGGACGATCGCAGATCAAATGAAAAATCGCAAAAAAAGAACCTGCAAGTTCTTTTCAAAAAAGCACCGATTGAATATGAGCGCGCGGCGGCGGCTGTTTAGCCAAATTTATAATGAGAGGGAGGATTTGAAAAGATGTTAATTAACGCCGAGTTTGGGTTCGTGAAGGGCGTTAATGGACCCCCCCTAATGCAATCTCAAGTTTCATTTTAAATATTGTCTTCCTTTAATGAGTTTTATACCTAAATTTTTAGCTCTTACTTAATAAACTGTGGGGGTCTGTTCGTAGAGTTTATTCAACAGAACATATAACGATAGCCAACATAGAAAAGGTTAACATAGATATAAAATGTTACTGGTGATATGCCGGACTATTACAGCACCAACGGGTAAGATGTATGCTTTGCCGGACTTTTGCAACACAGCGGGTGAGTACCGACAAACTATTGCAGCACCAGCGAATACTAGTTTGCATGATACGCGTTCTAGAGGTAGATAGAGAAATCAAAAAATAAACCTACATTCCTTTCAAAATTTAACGATCTCAATTAGTTCGTAATTATCCTCAAACATATACACAATTGTAAAGGATATTACGTGAAAACGCATTAGTAAACTAACAGGCAATGTAAAACAATCGCTGTTGATATAAATTATCATGAGCGTGCACGCAGACGAGTACCTTTTATAACAAATGAGCTGCAGTATTGAATAGCGAGCAGGAAGTTGGAGTTCGGGAATGGGAATGGGAACGGGATAGGGGGACACACCGCGTAAACCCCCCTGTATGTGTGTGCGCGAACGCGAGTTGGCAAACTTGAGAATTTGTCATTGTTCCGCGTTAATCTAACTCGCTAACTATTGCACTGCATTGTGCAGTTGAAATTCGCGAATTAATTCCCGTCCCTCGTGCAAGAAGCGATATCGTCTTCGCGTCGAATTGCATCTTCTTCATCCCTTAAGGCGGGCGGATTTATTCTTACCATTAAGTGTTCCATTTGCATTATTTATGTCGACGTGTTTATTTTTGGGATTTGCTGTTCGATTTGGGGCAGGAACGGAGGTCGAAGCGTTTATATTATTTATTTATTTTCGAGGGAGCTTAGTTCTATTAATATCTTTAGGTCCTGCCAATCATATACCTAATCATAAATCATTATTCTGCTACCAAAATTGTTTGTTAATGCGGTTTTACGTATTTTAAAAGTCGCGATCAACGTTTTGAATCTAAATTTATCTTCCTTTACAAAAGAAATAACTACAACCATCCATTAATATGGTATCTACATAAAATTAAGTTTCCAGTAGTTTCCATTATATTGTAAGAAATATTTTCTCGCCTAACTTTGCTTTACCTACATTACTGCATCAAAATAAATCATTTGTAATACATATTTAAGTTCGCCATATGAAGTGAAACAAAAACAAGAATAGAAAAAGAATACGTAACTGTTTTCAATAAGAAGTGTTACAAAATAACAGATGATAGGAAGTAATTACAAAATTGATGACTAATAAATTCTGTGCCAGTGGTGTAACTACGGGAAGGTAGAAACAACATTCTCAAAGCAATTCAAGTTAATAACAAAAAGCAATAATTGTAAAGCAAAATTAAGAACGAATTTTCAACAAATTAAATGAAAACGCATATTTTTAAGCATTTCTCTAAAGAAAGGAAGACGTGTACTGTATTTTTCACTCATACTTGTCATTAATTTATAATATTATGTAAAATTAGGTACATAGCTCCTTATCCATTGAAAGTTCATGAAAACAAACAGAAATGTAATAATTTCCGAACAACTTTAATCGACGTTTCGCCGTACACCGACGGCTTCCTTAAAATTAAATTATTTTCAAATTGAGAAACCTGTCAATGTTGGCGGCTGGTATATAACAGTCGTCTGGATAATAACATTTACATTTTTGTTTCATATAAAATTCCAAATATTACTTTATCACTATATAACCCAAGAGTAATTAAACTAAAAACATAATAAAATATTAGTTTTTCGACTACAAGTACTACACTATCGATACCACTAACATATTTAATTAATCTATCGTTTGAAGGACACTTTCCTTCTTTACTAAAACAATCCAAAATAATACCTGTCTATAAAAACAAAGGCGAAATAACTACCTGCACCAATTATCGGCCTATTGCCCTACAATGCTCCATTGCAAAAATATTTGAGTCTGCCTTTAGTGAACGATTAATAAATTTTTTAGAAAAGAACAATTTTCTTACTCCATACCAACATGGCTTCCGGAAAGGTCGATCGACGGATACTGCTATTTGCGATGCACTCAACTTCATTTTAGATTCTTTGAACAATAAAAATAAAGTTGCAGCTATTTTTTTCGATATGTCAAGGGCTTTTGACACTATAGAACACTCATTGCTACTAAAAAAAAACTAAACAATATTGGTATCCGTGGACCAGCATTAGCCTGGCTAACAGAATATTTGAGTAATCGAACTCAGTATGTCAAAGTACAGTCATCACAAAAATAGAATCCAGTGGGCGTGCCGCAGGGATCATTGCTGGGTCCATTATTGTTTATTATCTTTGTGAATGATATGACGCGTACACACTCTACGCCTAATAGAATCATTTTATATGCTGATGACTCTACAATGTCGACTGCCGCTAACGATCTTGAATCTACAATTCAAATAACATCGTTAATGAGATGCATTTATATTGCTGTAACAATGCACTAGTTTTGAATCCATCTAAAACAAATTTCATCAATTTTATAACTAAAAACATCCATGTCTACAGTAGCCTCCTAATCAGATTACAAGGCAAATCCATACCACAGGTACATAACATAAAATTTTTGGGTATCTACATGGACGAAAGTTAACATGGAACAAACACATTGAATACTTATGTTCCAAAATGAGCTCGGTATGTTTCCTACTGAGAAGATTACACGGATTAGTTAATTTAAATGTTTTGCGTCTAGCCTATTTCGGTCTTTTCCAATCTATTGTATCATATGGAATTATTTTCTGGGGATCTTCTTCCAAAGTTAACATGCAAACATTATTCGCCATCCAAAAAAAGCTATCCATATTATTTGCAGTGAAAACTACAACACTCACTGCGAACCATTATTTTCTAAAACAAGAATACTAACTTTACCTTGTCTTTACATCCTTAATCTGGTAATTTATGTTAGGTAAAATATCAGAAGTTTTCCAACGAATTGCTCCATACATGAGCACAATACGCGGAGTAGCAATGATCTACACATGCCATACAATCGTCTGTCAGTATGTTGCGCCGCGCCCGCCGGTCCCATGAATAATGGCATTAAATTTTATAATAAACTTCCCGCAAACATAAAATGTGCTACAAACCAAAGTACCTTCAAGGGAAAAGTAAAGGAATTTTTATTTTCTCAACAGTATTATGACGTACAAGCATTTTTGGACAACACAACACTATGATGCTCTAATTGCAATGTCCCCTTTTTTGTTTATTTCGTTTTGTTATATTATGACATATTCACATACCTTGTAAATACATTTGACTGTAATTTGCAATGGTGATGAATAAAAGATATTATTATTACTTGTTTAAATTCAAAATTATTCTAATTTTGTTAATAAAGAAGAAACTAAGGGAAAACAAATAAATGTGATGTAGAAGCCAGTATGGAACGAAATTATAAATAAAACATGTCGTAAGAGAACTAATTCGCTCGACTTTGCAACGATCGCAAAACACCCGTGTCCGATTTGGAACACGTGCATTGAGTTACAACGTGCTTCAATCCGCAGATTTTGATGGTAATTAACCGGAGCTTTTTGATTTAAAAACTAAATTAAAAAACGGGCGTGTCGAGAATTGGGATCAGTCAAGTCAAGGCGAGTATCTACAGTTGTTAATTCATCGGCAGAATTGACGTTCAAAAAGTGACTTAGTATGATCAATTTCCAGGTTTCGTGTCTCTGTGTGTATCCAGTACTATAGTTTGGTTAGCAAACATTAATTTAACTACCAATTAGTAAGGAGGAGGCGGGTGATCTATTGGAAGATTTGGAGAACCCGTAAAAAATAGCAATGGGCAATGTATACTAGACTTCTGAATGAATAATATGATTGTAGGTAATACTTTTTTCCAACACAAAGATATCCATAAATATACTAGAGAAGTGCCAAGCAGAATGGAAGATCAATAATAGATCTCCTATTGGTGGGGAGGAATTAAAGACATAAGAGTGAAGAAAAGATACGACATAGGAAGTGACCACTATCTAGTCTTGATAAACATTAAAAGTAAAACACCAGAATCAGTAGGCAAGATGATAAAATACAAGAGTATTAAAACATATAAACTGGAAGATTTAAAGATCAGGGAACAGTATCAGAAAAAAATAGCGAACAAAATCAAGCTAAAGAAAAATGAACTTGACACAACAGATATATGTATTGTGGAACATCCTCAATGAAATAATGCGAACAGCAGCTACAAAGGTATGCGGAGTGAACAGACCAACAAATAAAAAGAAATTAACGCACTGGTGGAAAGACGCCTTAAAGCAAGAAATTAAAAACAAAAAAGCACTATGGAGAAAATATCTAGGAAATAGAAAGAGTATGGAAGATTACCAACTGTATAAAATACAACGAGACCTTGTTAAAGAAGTTAAAGCAAAATCATGGGAAAATTTTGGAATTCGAATGGAGAAAAACACATCCGGCAAAGCCAAAATCCTGTACCACATACTAGGGGCTTAAAAAGGAAGAAAAAAATGGAGAAATTACTCAGATGAAAACAAGATTATAGAAAGATGGCAACAGTACTTCGAAGATCTACTGTACATACAAAAAACGGATGAGCGAGAACACTCATTGTCAGAAAATGAAGTAAGACTAGAATTAGACCAGCAATTAGATCAAATCACAAGAACAGACATCGACAATGCAATACAAAAACTCAAGAGAGGTAAAGCAGTAGGAGTAAATGGAATAAGATCAGAGTAGCTTAAGTAGACTTAGGAGAAGACGGGATGACGGTGCTCCATAGAATGTTCAACTTAGCGCGGAACACACAGAAAATACCAATGGGGTGGAAGACGGCAATAATTACACCAATCCATAAAAAAAGGAAGAGTCAACGACTGCAAGAATTTCAGAGGTACCTCACTATTATGTACAACGTATAAACTTTATGAACGGGTCATAGAAGAAAACTGAAAAGAAAAAAATCGATCAAACATTAAGGCCCAGTTTTACAATCGTGGAATAAGAACGGAATAACTGTTCGCCAAATATCCTTTAATGTTCCTCCATATCTACGTCACACCTACGTCACGTTATACCAATAATAATGCTTATCCGATGATTGTAAAATCGAGCCTAAGTGTCACACAGGCAGCATTCAGGGTAAACAGATCAACTGATGAGTGGATATTTGTCATACGAAAAATAGCAGAAAAAATAATGGCAGCAACAAGCTTCTCATCGGTACAATAGATTTGGAACAAGCTTTTGATAGACTACGAAGAGATGAAATATGGACTATTCTAAAAAAAGAGGAATAAATGAGAAATTAATAGAGGCGATTGAAAGCTTATATGAGAATATTGAAAACATGGTCCAAGAGCTTCGGTACAACGAAAGGAGTAAGACAAGGGGTGGGGTCCTAAGCCCACTACCCTTATTATAGCTATGGACGAGAGAGCAAAAGAAGTAAATAAAGGTAGCACAAGGGCACAGTTAGGCTATAGGAAACTAATAGGTTAATTCTGCTCATATCTGTAGCAACCGTAAGATCTGTAAGCCTGTAAGTCAATAATTATTAAAAGGTGGAATTTTCAAGTTCTCAGTATGATATAATTTGTTGTAAACCTTTAAGATAATACCACAGAGACTTACGAGTAATCCTAGGAGAAATCATATCTTCCACAGAACTTTAAAATTCCCTATTTTAATAAGTGAATTACAGGTTTACAGACCTTACGGTTGCTACAGACACGATGAGAATCGACACATTAAACCGGTATTTCTGGAAGAAGTAATGACCTCTTAGTCTAAAAGACCTAAAAGATGGAATCGAAAAGTGGAGTCAATGTATGAAAAAATACGGACTATAGTTAAATTTACATAAGATAGAAGTAATGGAAATCTCACATAATCCCCAAAAAGTACAAATAGCAATAAAAGATGCTGAAAAGATGAAATATTTAGGTACAGTCATAGACGAGCGAGGAAAACTGAAAGAAGACATTATGAGCAGAATAAACAAAGTCACAACACAGCACTATACAAAATATAAGACATTTTATTAATAAAAAGGAGGTGACTGCCAAAACAAAAACAAGAATCTACAAGTCAGCTCTAGTACCAATTTTAGTGTACGGCAACAGAACTAAAACCAAAAATTGAGGCGTGTGAAATGAAAATTCTAAGAAAATTGCGGGAGCAACTAAATTAGATAAAATTAGAAAATAAGAAAAGACCTAAACGTGAAAAATATTTAAAAAAGATTCAAATGCATCAATTAAGGTGGTTTGGTTATCTCGAGAATAGACGAAAATAGAGTAGTGAAAGTAGCGTGGGAAACCGAAACAGGTGCCAAAAGAAGAAAAGGTAGACCAAGGAGTAAGTTGAATGTGGATATTGCAGGTGCACTGAAGAAGAAAGGATTGAGTTGGAGCCAGGCGAAAAAGGAGGCAGAAAATAGAAACGACTGGAGAAGACTTATCACTTCTACACCGCAATAAGTAAAAGAGGATAAGTAAGTAAGTAGTAACTAACAATTGTTTTAATTGATGTACAGAATGCCGTTTCTTCTCTTTATAAAATTATTTTGAATTTGTTTTGTATTGTTTGGTATGGTATCATTTTGAATTAATATTTTCACATTCTCATTAATATTTTGTCTAAATTAATACTATTTAATTCGTAAAAGCTTAATGATTTGTCAAGGTCACTAAGAAAATGAACGCTGCGCTGTTGGGTTCATAACGTTGTAATTGTATTCCGATATGATTATACAGTAGGGTGGGTCATTTTTTTATGGAAAAAAACGAATATTGCGCTTTTGATTTTTAATAGCAAAATTATATTGCCTTTACATGAAAACAGTGTAATGCTAAAATTTAAAGTAAATAGCACCTCATCTTCAGGTTGCGCTTTGCCTTGGAAATACGAATAACTTGAATATATTCTGGTAGTCATATAAAATAAATGTCTCGAGGAAAATAGGGTTTTTAGAATAAAATAATCATTTATTAATAATTAAAAAAATAATACAACAGAAAAATTAATAAAAATTATTCAATATTGAAATCTTTCTTGCTATCGAATTTAGGCGTTGCTGCGAGATTCGAGTTTTAATTTTATCCACCTTCTCTTGCCCTTTTAGTATACAGTTTTGATCATAATTCTGTTATTATTATTATTGCAAATACGAACTTTTCATGGCATACTATATGGCCTTTCTTGTATAATTTCAAAAATTCAAACGTAAGGCGCACCCTCTAAATATTAATTAAATTCAAAAATATTTCGTAGGTGTCATAATATCACTAAAAGACAACATAATTTTGCTATTAGGTAAGATTATCTCAAAGTTTGGTTTTTCGACCCACCCTATTATACAGGCTGTCCCAGGAGGAAAAGTCAATATTTCGTGGGGGTATAGGATGGGTTATTTAAGTCAAAAAGTTTATATAAACATGTAGTCTTTTGTTAATGATTTCTGAGATACAGCTATTTGAAATTGAAATTATGAATTTTTTAACATGATTTGTATTATACTGCATTAACATTCTAATAACTTTATCATAACAAATGATTGACTATTTCGCCAGGTACTTAGATGCATATTTCGAAGCTTGCGGGAACGTGACGAGATGCGCGCTGAGGACGTTCTCTTATTTGATCAACAACATGTGTTTTATGCCCAAAAAGCTCCCCTCGTTTAGTCGCTTTAGTTTTAGTACCGATGGAAACTGTGATTATCTAACCTGTTACACTTAAACATATCATGCAGGGCTACATTACGTCGAAGAATAAAATCAACAGGAAGCATCAAATTTCAGTTATTTAATTAAAATTGTTCAATATTAAACAATATTTATCTCAGAAACCATTCATAAAAGACTACATGTTTATATAACATTTTTGACTTATAATATCTCATTGTATTCTCCCACGAAATATTGACCTTTCCTCCTGGGACACGCTGTATAAGATAACCGTCATCGGGGTACTTAGCTAATGAAGGTGCTGTAATAATAAACGTTATTATCAATGAACAAGGAAATGCTTCAATTAAATAAATTTATATTTTAAGCCAGGGGTTCTTAATAGGGTTGATCTTGACCTCTTGGTGTTGGTAAACTGTTAATGGTTGTGTGGCAGTCTATTAAATAAGATTGCACAATTTTATATTAAAATAATAATTCTAAGAAGTGATCAAATGAAAAACGAATTACGTAGAGTTGGAGATGCAACCGAACACGCATGTGTGCATTTAGTTCAGTCACTTTTGACGTTTCTATTCGAACTTACCCTTAATTTGAAATTAAAACATTCAAAGCAAGAAAAACGTTTTATTAAAAAGAAAAAAAAAATTAAAGCAAATGCGTAAAATGACCACTGCCTGCATCAAGATATTTTTGAACTCTACGAACGAGTGCATGACTAATGTTAAACAACATTTTCGACGTGTTATTTATGTCACAATTGATTGACAGTTCGTATCAATATGACGTTATCTGAGACATGCATTTAAATTCCAACGCCTACTCCAATTCCTTTTTATATTGATCACTGGTTATTGTAGGTTTTAATAATATAATAATACCATTATATTAAAGGAATTTATTTTAAAATTTTGGTATTGTTCAGAAGCCTCGTTTAGAGTTATTTGTGTCGCTAGCAAAACGTAAAACATAATATGAGTTCTTTAGGCCCATCTATTCTTCACATGAACACTCTCTCATACCATTTATATAGCAAGTGATTTAATTTAAAGTCAACTTCCGAAGACGATAGAATTAAAAATGATAGCTAGATTTAAAAAAAAATGAGTTCCCATTATTTTGACAGGTCTAATGAGTTTAGCGAATACCTTTAGAGGACGACTTTAAATTGGATTACATTTTGTTTTAGAGTTTTGATAAAAATGAAGTTTGAAAGTAGGGCAAACTTTTTTCAAGTGCTTAAGGAAGGTTGATAATCCTTAGATTAAATATTTATCTTTATGTATGTTAACCCAAATACGAAATATTGAACGCAGTCTGACATGAAAGTTTAGGGAAATTTTCCCAAATGCCACGTATGGCACGTAAAACATAGGTTTTTAGTTATCGCCGGAGACATACAAGAAGTTTCGTGGCATTAACTATTAACAGAATTAATTTTTGAAAATCGAATTGCTTAAATAAGAAATGTCCCAGGAATTATAACTTCCCACTAACGCCGCGCCGTGAGTTCACCTGTGACATCAATAACCTAAAGAAAACAAAGCCGTGAAACTGAGTCTCAACTTCGGCAAGACACAGAAGCAATCTAACTTAATGTAAATAAATAATAATTAATCGTTCCGGGAAAACATTTCCGTAATAGCGTTGGAATCGATCCGGCGTGTTTTCCGGAGTGGTTTACCATCTAACTTTAACGAAGTCGATTGATTGACTCACTGGATTATTCATAGTAATCCTACCTGTTATCAACCAGAGTTCTCGAAGGCAGTCCTCTCTGCTGCGTTGTATATGAACCGGAACGTTGCCGTCGACGCCACCCTCCAACGTTTTGAACAGCAGAGCCCCCAGCAGGGCGTACCCGGTCACGAGCAAAAATAGACCGGTGCGACCGCAGAAAAAAGCCGCCGATGGGCAGCGTCTGCCACCGTCTTCCATCTGAAAAAATTAATTATAGCGTGATAGCGATCGATTGGGGGTTGAAATAATTCACTGAAGTGACGAACACTTTATTATTTTGTTATTCATGTTTAAATAAAAGAACCTATTCTTTTTTACCTGCATCCTTTATTAAGGATTATTTATTTATTTATAAGGGCATTTTCTTTTATATCAACTATGCAGTCCCAAAAATTTTGGCGCGCAGTTATTTACATAATAAAACAAAGTGAAACTAACGCTCCTTACTTCCGATGGTGAGAATGCGATATGTTCGCAGTGTTTTACTTGCATCCCTTATTAAGGAGCCTAACTAACATATTCTCGTGTATGATTTCCTTATAAATATAAAAGCGCTTACGATAAATAAGTTCGTTGCTTAACTGTACGCGCTTCGAGTTTTAGGTTTCCATCAACTAATTAACGCGAGTTTTCAAATCGTGGTGGTGAAACCACCCCGCCAAAAGTTTTAACCCAAACACACCGAATCGGAGTGATATGCTTGTTGTATAAACTTTCTTGCTTCTTCACCTGTACTCTACGATACGGAGAAAGGGTTGTGATAATAATTTTGATGCTTTTGTAAACAAGTTAAAGAGCCATGATATTTAACCTCGATTATTCACGGTATGGCAAAATAAATTTTAAATGAAAGGGAAGTGGAAAAAAAAATTGAAGAAGTCGCATCAAGCAGATACATATTTTCTAGATGTATTTATTACATGACAGCGATTAAGGGGTTGCAAAAAATGGTAAACCTGTAAAACTGTATATGAGTCATTTAATTATTTTCCTTAATCACATATAGGGTTGCCGGAGCTAGTACACTCATACGCAGCTTAAGTGCTCCAATTTGACAGTTCTGTGAGCCTTGTATCACAAGGTTTTAAGGGTGAGGTTCGCGTGCGGGAGGTGCATTTAAGGTGCGTATGAGTGTACCTGACAAAAGAGTACAATACAAACCGATATCTTACATTTTTAGGTTTAGGCCACGTTTAGGCATTTAAGTTTGAAGGTTACAATCCTCATCAACAATATCTAATGCCAGTAGTTTGGCTTCCCTCCTGTTCGATGGCGCTTTGTACACTTTACATTTATTTACTTTTGCTACGAACAAGGCCGTTTTACACTATCCTATTTCTTGTACAAGATTTGTTTTAATTTCCTTAAACGATTTAATTTATTCAGTAAATTGTATCAAAATTTAAATTGAATCAAAAACTATTTGGAAAAATCTCCGAACCATATCTACAGCCTAGAAATTCCCTATTCTAAATTTTCATTTTAAAAATTGAACCAAATCTTACAGTGGTCTAAAACGGCCTTCAAATTTAAATAAAAATAACCATGATTGTGAGAAATACCATGACCTCTGACGGAAGGGTGACCATTAGTGTTAAATGTCATTCTTGTCGGTATTCCATACTTTATGGACACACTGTCTTTGGAATGTTTAGTGAAAGAGTACATTTAGGAAAGTAAGAGTACGTGGTATTGAAAAAGAGTATGGATGATAATGATAACCCTAATTACATACAAATAAAAAATTGCCTGGGTTGCCGTTTTCAATTTTGAATTCTTTTTTATTACTTTTATACAAACATAATTACTTTGAATATACAGTGAGCCTCAAAAGTCTGGAATAAAACTCATGTAATTTTTTTATTTTTGACATTTCCAGAAAATGCTCGGACAGATAAATTTTGTTTTAAAAAATATATAAATTTACATATTGTTATGAATGGCTCCACTTTGGTCGCCATTTTTATTTGCTACGGACTCGTTATTTTATATTTTAATTATAACGTTGTTTACCAAATTTATGCGTTGTTTATAATCGTAATATTCTTTATATAATGTTTTGTAAATTTAAGGGTTGTTTTTGTTTTCGTTATAGGGTGTTGGATTCTTCTTTTTATTAGTACTTAGAAAAGTGTTCTCCTCCTTTCTTTATTTTGTATATGTGTACTTTCACAAATTTACATCAATAATTTTAAATGAATTAACTACGATCCTAGCAAATCGTTTAACTCAAATAGAACTCTTATGTGTGTGTACAAATCTCACGTCAGCACATTTGAATGAATTGACTACGATCCTAGCAAATCGTCTTCAATACATTCCTTAACGAAAATAAAAATTTTATGTTTGTACAGCTGAAATAAAAAAAACGGGAAATGAAATTTTTCCAATTGTAAATTTGGTTGTCCTTGTCAATTAATTGTCTACTTGACAAAAAAAAGAAACCTATTTATTTATAAACTGACTTAGCGTCAAATAATTCTAACCTATTTCTAATAAAGTCATTTTTACGCTATGAAAATATTGAAAGAAAAGTGCCAATTTTTTTTGACATTTCCCGTTTTTATTGATTTCAGCTGTATAAATCTTACGGCGTCAGTAGTTTTAAATGAATTAATTACGATCCTAGCAAATCGTCTTTAATACATTCATTAACTGAAATAAAATTCCCTTGTGTGTGTGTACAGGATGTCCCAACAGTGTGTTCTCGGGGAATTTCTCCATAATTACTGAAGATACAAAAAAATTCTTTTTTAATTTTAGAAGTCCACAACATAAAATTATTGAAGTATTTAAATTGTGCCGTGCGTAAAGGTAATAAAATATAAAAAAAAGATTAAATCAAATTACTTTTACATTTCTGTTTTAGTTCCCCTGACAACCTTGTTTATTTAAAATCTTACACATCTCTACCTTCGCTGTTAATAATTCAAATTGATCTGAAAATCTCAAAAAATATCGCAGATAGGTATAAGACATACTTAACAAAAATGACAGTACTTCATTAAACGAAGAATTTAGGATATAGGGCATGCTATTTCAGAAAATTGAGTTTTGTCATTTTGAAATTTCTGATATTTTGTTTATTACCATGACCACGCTGTAGCGATAAAAGTACATTTAACAATGGCTTATAATAAACTTATGTATCAACCACATCTGTACCAAAAATCTGTTTCTTAGAGTTAAAAATAAATAAAATATGAATAAATGAAATAGTGACTGCAAATGGCACTTTTTAGACAAAATGAAAAATATTTCAAGAACGGTTAGGTTTAGGTATAGATAATTGTATACAGAAAATGTGTAGAACTTTATGGGAAATTCAAATTTGGTTTCATATATAGAATGTGCCATTTGAAATAAAAAAGTTTTGTCCGGTACCACTGTTTTGATTCACTCTGTATAAATGAAAACAATTTTGTATTGTAGAACTCTAAAACTAAAAACAAAACTGTCTAGAAAATTTTTTTTTGTATTTTTAGTAGTTATCGAGATATAGCCCGAGAACACACTGTTGGGACACCTGTATATACAGCGTGTTATTGAAAGTTGTACAGATATTTTAACTGACGAAATTACTCTTTAAATAGGTGCTAAATACCTAAACTTCTTTTATACAAAAGTTACTGGTTTCAGAAATACACAATTTATAGTCGCCCAACACTTTTTCGGGAGTCCGGTGCTGTAGCGGCGCTCCGGATGGTCAGATCTTCAAACGCGCGGCGGCATCGCGTTCCTCGTCATTTTCTGCCATACGATGACATGCGGCTCAATTCGATCCGAACCCCCACAGATACCGTAAAAAAATCCGAAAAAAATGCTTACAAATTTCATAATTTTCAAAAAATCATATCTCGAAGAAACGCATTTTCCTGGGATATAGGCCCCATAGGTTGGTACCTGGGGGGCTTAACTTGCGTGTGAGAAAGTTTGGTTCGATTCGGTCAGTAAATAAGGGCCGTGGAATTTTTTGCTTACGATTTATTGTGGCTCTCAAACAAAAACAATAAATTGTGTATCTCTGAAACCAGTAACTTTTGTATAAAGGAAGTTTAGGTATTTAGCATCTATTTAAAGAGTACTATCGTCAGTTAAAATATCTGTACAACTTTCAATAACACCCAGTATGTCATACTGTAACTCATACTCTAAAGATATTTATGTACCATTGCGAGATAAATAATTGGTACGGTTGCTTTGTAAAGTAGTAGTCTGAATTTTCAAAATTTTAGCACATTGAAATGCTTTTAAATACTAGAATTAAAACAACATGTGGAAAAAATTATTATTTTATGGAACCACCATTCCGTTTCAACACATCAGCAAGCCTTAAGATGGCTACAGACTATGCGTGAATTCGCGATTCGTAATTCATGGACAGTTCGTGAATAGTGTGTAGGGACTTATTCGTTTAAAATCGATTCGTAAACAACGTGGTTCGTGTGTTCGCAGTGATTCGCTCTTGGAGGCGGTAAGTTGACGAACTTCAAAGGCTGCGCATTTCCACGAACCACAGATGCAACGAAATTCGCGCTTGATGCATGCTAGTTTGCTTATTCGTGTTTAAATGCGTTCGTGATTCTTCATTTTATTCTAGCGTCCCGTTAAATAGAAATTTTTTTCTGTTCTGTTCTCTATTTAACGGTGGCATTGCCTACTATGATTTCCATTTAAAAAAGTATAACTTTATGTTATAACTCGAAAATTTTATTAAATATCAAGAAACCAACTACACCACTGAATTGTATTCAAAAAAGTGTCCTAATAATGTTAAAACAGTTTTTTTAATATCTGTAAAAATAAACGAGATATGCGCGATTGACGAAAAGTCGAAAATGTCAATTTTTGCCTATAACTCGAAAACAAAAGAAGATAGCCAATTTTTGTTTACACTATTGACTTTATCTCTAAAAAAGAGATCGAGACTTGGCCACTAGTTTTTTTCTATCTCTTAGGACCAATTGCTCAAACACTTGAACCATGGTTCAGCTCTGAACTTGGTTCTATTACCATGGCAACATTTGTAAAGGCATATGATGCCGTAATGATAGACCCAAGTTCAGAGTTGAACGATGTTTGAGTAACTGGTCCTTATAGTTACAGAGACGCCCATAAGAGACTTCGAAATTGATCCACTCTGTACATATTTTGATTAATTTGTTTTTGGTAATCTTTTAAATTAATTTTGGCCCTTTATTTTTTATATTTGGTGTTTTTCCGAAATGTTAAAATTTAAAACGTTACAAATGTTTAACAACAAACAGACCGTGTCTAACAAATTAAAATTTAGTTTAAATTAATCTTAACAGCAGATTGGCCAAATAGACCACAGTCCGAAAATTAATTTTGAAATCTGATTGGCAAATTTGTAATCGTAATTATTATTCAAACGAAATACATGAAACAAATTTAATTACAGATTGGGGCAAAATAGTCTAAAAATTAAATTTCACGGCAGATTGGCAAATACGTAAACGATAAATCATCAAACAAATTTAGTCGTCCATAGATGAAATACATCGTAGTTTAAAAATTAAAGTTTGACAGCTGATTGGCAAATTCACAAACATTGATCCATTCTATACCTACAGCCTGTGGCATTTAAACAGGTTTCTTCATTAACGCCGTTTCTATAGAATATATGGACAAATGTTTTATACAAAAGTATCATCCTTTCAAGCTCCGCATAATTTAAAATTATTTTCAAATATACAGGCTGTCCCAATTTGGCTGTACGATGTGTAACTTCGTTATTTTAAATGGAACACCTTATGTTTTACAATGAATTTGAACTTGTCAGGTTATTTGATAAGGGTTCTCAATTCCTAAGTCCTATGGTTTTTAAGATATTAGACTTTGTTTATGGTTTTCGGAAAATGCAGATGTAACTTTTATAATTAATATCTCATTAACGAAGAAAGTTAGAAAGCAGATATTGTGATACTGTTGCAAGCCAAGTGGAAGGTACCTATCTACCGCAATAACAAAATTTACTTTACTTTTTAGATGGAGACAGTTTGAGGGTGCTCTAGAGCAAGGAATCGAAAACCTTGTAGTTTGAGTTTCTATTGATGTCATTAACCCGTTTTCATGCCAACTCTTCTTCCTCCTCAATTAGATTTAGCATTAGAGCTCATTTTCCCAGCTTGTGCTATTTCAAGCTCAACTGTCTTTTCCATATCCTGCCTAGGGGTCTCTTGGCCTTTCATCCCTTGCTCTTTTTGAGTCGGTGTTATGATCTTTCCAAGCTTATCAGCCAAGGTGCATCAAGTTTTAGAAACGATGAGTAAAAACGAAAAATATAACAATTTAAAAGTTTCATTAAGGCGATTTAGAAAATGCCTATGCAAGAAAAGGGAGAATGCGCAAAATAATAAAAGTTTAAGAGAAAAATACTGAAACAGAAAAGGGAGAAGTTTTGTAGACACAAAATATAAGTTGATTAAAAGAAAGAAGAAATTCTATAAGCATGGGACAAATTGGCAAATTTATCTCGTAAATAAAATGAAGATATAATAGACACAGTAATTATGGAGATATTGTACATGTTTCGTGTAAATATTGAAAACTGTGAAGGTTCAGCGAACACAGTCACCTTACCCTTGTTGCACACTCGGGCCCCACGATGGACGCCAATGGATGAACGGAAATGGACGGATGGGTTCTGAAGTGTTAGCTTGGAATCTAACAATAACTCACGAAATATCAAAGGGATGAAAAACCGGGACGGTTTTAAGAAAAAAAGATCTACCACCGGCCAGATCTACAGAGTTAAGATGATGCTGAAATCATACTTACACGATCAAAAACCTATAGGTATCTCAATCATTAGAGCAAGTTTATACTAAGTTAAAAGCGAAGTTGATGTCCAAGAAGAAATTACTTCTGAGAGAGAACTGAAAATTGGCTTACTCTGCGAGAGTGTTTATCATGCAAATTTTAAGTTAGAAAGGGATTAAGGCAAAGGAACCTTCTATCTAGAGCCTTACCATGGATGTGATATTCAAAGAAGAATAAATACAAAACAAAATCTGTAAAGAAGCCATAGTATTAATTATAAGAACAAACAGAGAAAAATACTACGACGTTCTTAAAAGAACTGTAATTAGACTCACAGTTCTATGTAAGTACGAGACTTGAATGTAATAATTGGAAGAGAATAAATTTGCAAAATGCTAAAGAAAACATATGGATGGGGACGAAAGTAACGAAAGCGACATACATATGAAGAAGGTGGGGGAGGGGGGGCTCGCATGTTATCCACCGACCGACGAAACACATCATGATGACAGATGACAACAAAACGTCAAAACGACTGCTATCAGAAACATCAAAATGACAGTTGTGAGAAACGTCAAAATGACTGACATTTAAAACGTCAGATTGGCTACATCAGATAGTAGATGCGCTTTATTGATACGATTCTGATTTTGGTGGTAAAAATGTTGACGTTTTTTTGTCTACAATTCTAGCTCGGGTGTGTTACGATAGTTCGAGACAGTGGAACAACAGTGGAAGTGATGGTGGGGGAAAAAATCAAATTTGAAATCTACCAATTAACTTAATCAACTTACCTCCGGCTTTATAATGATACAATATTCCGTCTATATCTACAATATTTGTCTCTGCCATAATTATACTGTATAAATACTTAAATCACAGAATAATCTCAATAACTAATCGAGTGCTACGCTGTTAAGAACTTATAGGTTATGCAACAACGGAAAAGAAAATTCCACTGAACGTTTTATTTGTAAGAATCCAAGTACATATCTTATAATTATCAAAAGCATAGAAATGAACTAACTAAAACGCGAAATCCGCCCACATAAAAGAATTGTAACCGTAGCAGGTGTTCGCTTTACTAAAAAACCTTGCGCTAGATGACACACGATGGACATTGCAAAATTCTAAGAAATGCACCTGCGCACACGTGATCAAGAAAAACTAAATAAAAAGGTAGCGTGGCAAAAGCACAAGAATCAGACAGCTTCAAGCAGTTTGGTCGCGTGCATCTCCAGAGCCCGAAGGCATTTATAGAATGTCATAATGGGTGTTGCTGTTCTCCAAAAGTCCGTTTGTCTCTGTGTCTAGTGCTATGGTTGGGTAAGAATTTTAATAATTTGATTTTTTACTATTTCGGCTATGTTTATAAACTAACATTGCTTATTTTAATTATGAGATGCTGTTTTTCTCGTCCTAAAATTATTTTGAATTTGTTTTATGTTCTCTTGTGTGTTGTTCTGAAGTAATCTGTAATTGCATTTAAATTTTGAATTTGTCTAAGTTGTGTCTCTAGTAATTTAACTAGAGTGTTGTATGTACTAAATTAGTTTTAAAATTGTCCTAATCAATTTATAATTGGTTGCTTATTCTTAATATATTTATTTATTAAATTTTGTCTTTATTTTCAAGTCGAAGTCATTCTTAAAAGAGAGAACGTAATTTTTCGTCAATCCCGAAAATTATATGTAGTGGCGGGCAAGGGCTGAAATCCCATTCCGTATAAAGAGGGCGTAATAGCAATATCTGGCTCAAAAGCTCAAACCAGACACCTACAAACAAAGAAACTGCTACTTGTGTCCTTTACGGTCTGATTCAAATTTCAGTAAAAGAGTGAGGAGAAGAAGTAGAAATTGTTGATTATTGTGGTGTGACCTAGTTTGGGCATTACAATAGAACTTCTCTCTTGGGCCCGATTTTTTCACCTCCAGTTAACTTTATCTAACGATTAATTCCCATAGTAACGATTGTTATCACAATTGTTACTATGGGAATAAACCGTGAGATAAAGTTAACTGGAGGTGAAAAAATCGGGCCTTACTCTCGTCGAGATATCTAGACGGACATTAGTATTTTGACGAAGCCTTGTACTAAAATTGATAAAGTTGAAAGTAAGGGATAATTCATCCCCTTTCTTCTGTTATCATTCAGTTTTAACCTCCTGTCCTTCACATATTGTTACGGTAATTCCGGTTCCTCTATTACTATCGGATGGAATACAAGAAAACGCACTCATTGTCAGATATACAAATTTGGGTGAAGCATTACGTTGACATTTGCTTAACAAAGCGAGGATTACGATCGTCGCAAATAAACAAAATTTACGAAATGACAAATTAAAGCAAGACAGTATTCGGTCACGATTGGTCCGCAAATAAGATCGCTTTCTCAAAATTGGTCCGAAGTAAACACGAAAACACTGCCTAAGTGATCAGGGGCCTATTTCAAAATAAAATACAAGCTAATAATAATAGTATTGAATAAAACGTTTGATGATCGATAAAAACTATAGCTAACAGTTATATGTCAGCTGAATGAACGAATAGTTTTTTACTTCATCCGATCAAACGTTTTATTCAATACTAATATTATTAGCTTGTATTTTATTATGAAATAGGCCCCAAGACATACAAAGTAAGGTGAATAGGATTTGTATTGAGATTGACAAAGAATACATAGATGAAATGAGTATGCCAGTTGAAGGGAGAAAGAAAATCGAAATGGTAGGTAAACAAAAATTGAATGCTGACAACGAAGAACTAACGTTAGAAAGGAAATAATACCAGAGAAATATTGAGCAAGAGATTATCAGTTGTAAGCTTCATGTCCATCATTGAGCTGTCGAATTTAAATATCAACCCCTAACACAATATTTCCATTGAAACGCATAATAAATAAAACGTCTGTCAGTGCGTCAGCTAAAAATTAATTGCCAACTAGTAGTTTTTAATTACGAAGCACATCACGAATTTAATTTCATCCCTGCCAACGTTTTCGGCCAGCAAATGAATGCTTTGATGGCACGACGCGCGTCCATGTTGCATGGCGTCAGCGGAAAACCGCCGGCGTTCAACAAGTTGAAAGGGTGCTTTTTCCATAAATCAGATCGAATGTGAAACTTTCCCGCATGGTTCGGACGTTAATGAGCTTAATTCGAGGGCGGTCATGCCATATTTTACGGAAAAGTCGAACGCCGTTCAATATATTCCGGAAAGTTTCAGGATAAAAAACGCATCTCTTCATCACACGTTAAGTAGGTCCTAATTTAAAAATCAGTTTTACTTGTTTTTGTTTTTCGAAATCAGTTTTCGTAAGTATTTATTTCTGCTAATTTAAGTTGCGTTTATTTCTTTAATAGAATTTTCCGAATTATCCGTGCAATAATCAGATTCAGCTCTTTCAGTAATTAAACGGAGGCAGAAAAAATATTCTCCGCGCCTTTGTGTTTAGGCGTGATCGTCGTAACTCATTTTTAAGGGCTGCGAGGGTGCTTTTTATTGCGTTTACGCGCATAATGCAAATAATTAGGATTAATTGTTCGCATTTATTTCATTCTTTCCATCGCGCGCCCCTAATTCGACCGGATTAAAATGCTCCCCGCGTTCGCTTATTCATTCATTTTTATTTCATTATGTCGAATTAATGTCTCCGACGACGGACAAATTAGAAGAGACGGTGCTGAAATTCATCGAGGAATAAAGAAAAAATAACTTTGCTCTGAAATATTTTGTCACGGGGCGATTCTTAATAATTGTTCCCACAAAATAAAATCAGTAAGAGAATCGATACATATTGCACAATAATCATATCGATTTGTTCCAAAAATGCAAAATGATTCAATTTAATGTACCTACTGAATTACACTGCAGTCCACCACTGACATTTTTTTTCAACCCTATATAGGCAAGATCACCGAACAAACTATGTATGATAAAAATTTCTAAATCACCGAAATGCCTATCTTAATACGAATGTATTATAAAAAAATGAAATAACACTTGTCGAATTTACAACTTTCCTTTCATTTAAAAATTCGCTGCTGGAAAAGCCCTTTTTTACATATATTTGTAAATAAATTTATGTATTCAGCTGGCAAACATAAGCAAAACATGTCAGTTAAAAACTATTTCAAAATTGTAAATGCCTGCGGCCTTTATTTTTAATTGACGGTTAATAATAAATGAAGCATTCTGTAAAAATAAACACATTTATGTATTTAAAATTGGAAAATATTACCGTGTACACTGCACAATAGGTTCATACATTCCATAACTATGTAAAAAATAGATAAATATGAAGGTTGTTTTTTTTTTTTTAATTAATAATTTGAAATATATTAATATTAATACTCGTTATGGTAAGGCAAAAGCATTTATTACAAGATAGATTAACAATAAATACAAGGTCTATCAAAATTATGTGGAAAAATTAAAAGAATTAATGGATATTGTTTTTTCATATACATACTGGGCGTTTCATTGAGGATGCGTCAAACGTGAGGGACACGTTTCTGACATTATTTCAAACAATATATCTTCATAAAAATTTTTAATCCGAGCAAGTTGAAATTTGCATAATTTGGAGTCGATGTTTTTTGAAATACTGTAGCTCGCGGAATCGTGAAACAATTTGCCCTTGACCGAAAGACTCGCTCGGTCATCCAACTTTGCCAAACGTCGAATGCAGCAGCGATGTAATTATTATTTTTATCGATTGCCAACAACCACGATGTTTTAAATGTGTTTTGCCGAATCAGCTGGGGAGACATTCTAGAGGCAATAAACCAATAAACCGATTCTTATGAGAATGAGTAACAATTCATTCATTCTCATTTAAAGTCCAATCTAAAAATATGCGACCTTGCTTTCCCTTCGATTTTCTCGAAATTTCTTCATTACACAGAAAAATTTACAAAGAAACTTTTCTTTCTTTTCCGGACATCTACCCGCATACCAAGTTTGATGTACCTATAATGAAACAGTCTGTATAAGGAGAGACAGGTTACCAGTGGTGGCAAACCTAATAAAAAAGAAATTTAAAGCATATCAAAATCTAAAATAAAGAAAAATTTAATAAGAACCAATAAGCGGAAAAGTCGTTCTTAAAATATTCTGTAAAATGCTCACCCAAAACGATTCGGCAATTTCATGGTCCTTGTAGTAATTCAAAGAGTGGATGGCTTCAACCAAATATGAAATTGGGTCATTAGGGCCTAAAGTTGTGGCCGACAGTAATCCTGTTTTGGGATGTTTATCGCAGATGTTATTAATTTTTCAAACGAAAACACCCATTTTCTTTTGTAACTTTCCGAGTTATTATTAAATATACTTATGCATAATTCTTACGCACACATGTATATTAGCGAGATGTAATAAACTTTAAGAATTGATTTTATTTCTGCTCGTCGTAAAAAATATTTTCTAACTTTATAACATTTTTATTAAATAACGTAATAAGAAACACGGTAAATATTTTTGATATGAAATTATTATCATCAACAATCAATTTACTAATCTTATATTTCATATGTTTATAACCCGTAGGTGTGCAACCTTGATATTGTTTACTAATAAATAACTTGTGTATATGACAATAATTGTCATCTTGTTAAAGCAGAACCCTTGTAATGTTCACATGTATAAAATAGGTCTCGACAATGTTTGTACTCATCAATCAATAAAGTTATTATATATTTATATTATTCAAATATTGTTGTGCTTCGTAAATAAATAAAATTGTTTTAAATACTGAACTGCTCGCTCATGAAATAACCTGTGAGCAACTAAAAATCAGATTAGAGTCGGCGGTGCAAAGAAAATGTATGTCTGTGATTAATTGAATTAATTAATCTAATACATTCATGAACTGTCAGATCAGCTTAACGCCGCGTTAGTGACAGACATACTTTTTCTTTGCACCGAGGACTCTAATCTGATTTTTAGTTGCTCACAGGTTATAACTTTTAATACCTCTTTCCTAGCTCTTTTTTTAGTCAATGGCGAATGCCGAAGGAGAAATTAACATCGAAGACGGTCGCAGCCGCCAACACCCCTCCCCGACAAGCTCTGTGAGCTTGGGGAATTACTTGGGGAAAAAAATCATTATTCAGTTATGAGTTCTGACATTAAGGAAGTAATATTAGTAGGTTTTATTGAAATTATAATTACACTCTATCGTACACTAATCATAATACGAGACGTGCTGTTCTTTCATTCTATTAGTTTTCTAACACCTGCTAAATATTCTGTTTGATTCGATCAGATTGAGCAAAAGAAAAGCCCTAATAATTTAAAGTCAGGTAAAATTGAAATTCAAATTAAATAAATAACGGAAGAGTGAGATTCTTTGCCAAAATGTTAACGTTGCAACAATGGTTATGATACGGGAGATTAAAATTACCGCTACATAACAGAAGAATTTATGTATCTTCAACAATTCAAGAAATCCGTAACAGTTATAATTATAAGGAGCTACGACGTAGACTTGAATTACGTATTGGAGGTGGTGGGTTAATCGAATAATTTAAAATGTTGATTTTGTTTTATTTTTTTCGATTTTAAGAACACACTGTATTAATGTTGAAGTTTTAATTACAGATATGTTCGTTATAAAACAAGCCATTTTTTTTGTGTAGCATTTTCTTGTAAAATTAAAAATAAAATTCTTTTCCCTCTTGTAAACTCAATTCGGGGATATAGTGTAGATTTTACTATCCTCACTGGACCTGCAGAAAATAATTGAATTATCAGTCATAATTCATAATGTCATGTTCTATAGAAAACGCGAACCGGTTAAGATATTCAAAAGAAATGTGCTTGTGGTTTAATAATCACATGGTCACATCTAACCTATCGTTTTAAACTAGAGCTGGCAATGGATAACCGATTTTGGATATTCGCGGTGTACAGCATGTCACTCATGCAAATAGAGTTGCATAACTTGAATGTGAATTTAAGTGAAAAAATGTTTTTCGTGCAACTCTATTTGCATGAGTGACATGCTGTACACCGCGAATATCCAAAATATCCAAAATCGGTTATCCGTTGCCAGCTCTATTTTAAACGCTTGCCGTTTCCTCGCTGAATACTCATAAGGACGAAGTTTGCATGTAGGAGTGTCATTTTATGTGAACACCTTGATACATTTATAATTGATAGGATATCTTCAACAGCTCCTTAGCAATTAATCATAAAATATATCTTTATAAAAATTCTCGCTTATAATGAGTCCTATGTTTTTTTTTTTAAATAAAATATATACAGGCTGTTACAAATTCGAGGCTCACCATTGGGATCTCAGAAACGGTAAGAGATACGAAGTCGGTTAAATTGGGGCAAAGTTGCGTATTTTGGTGCTGAATAATAATCCGTTCTGAAAACTCCTCTGCGATTTGTAGTTCTTGAAATATTTCCAAAAAACAAGAAAACGTAATTTTCTTTTTTCTTTTTTTCTGAAGTTATTATTGCAGGGATCATAACAAAATTAATACATTCTACAGGCACTTTTTTAAGCTCTTTACGATGACATCATTAGATTTTACTTAAAACGTTTCGTCTCGTTCTGACTATCATCAACTTCATTTTTTCTTATGGGCGCTACATTGGGTTTTAATACCGTTGAATAGATCTATTTTTTCTGATGCTTTTCCATATATCACACATCCCTATTTAATCATTTGAAACAGCTGGAAAAGCAAGAAATTGTTGAAAATAACACTGCAAAGAAAAACATGGTATGCCGTGAAAACAAAAACCAAAAAAGTTTGATACGCCTTCGGAGTTTTATTTCGTTTATCACAAAAGTAGATCTTTGAAAAAATTTTAGATATAAAAATGAATTATGTATGTGAATCCAAGAAAGACGTAAATTTTTAAAACGTATTGTGCTAACAACAACAATTTAGTAGTAGTAAGAGAAATTTACTTCTAACAATGACGATGACGCAGTATTTAATTAGTTTCGTAATTAAATTATACATTTTTATGATTAAAGCAAGAAAGTATCACAAGAAATTATGTCTTTAAAAATCTCTCATTCCTGTAAATTTAAAAATGTATTGTTCTAACAACAATTTAGTAATAGCAAGAGAAATTTACTTCCAATAATACCTAGAAAGATGCTATGCACACAGAATAATGTTATTAAGTTAGATAGAAACATTGCACTTTACGGATATTTTCATAAAACTCGAAGGACGTATCGAGATAGCCTTAATGATTATGAGAATTAAGAATTATTAGAAGAGGTAATTAATAGTTATTTATAAAATGTATAAAATTATGAGACTACAAGAAACAATGTCTCCTCGAGCAGTAATATCTTTTAAGATATGAGTTTTCTAAAAACATACATAATTTAATTTGATATTTTCTTGCTTTAATAATAAATAATGTATAATTTAATTACAATATCAACTATTATTTTGTAGTTGTCTTTCTGGATATTGTTGGAAGGAAATTTCGCTCGTTATTACTAAATTGTTGTTGTTAAGACCACAATAATTTTTTTAATTTACGTCATTCTTGGATTCATAACATTCATTTTTAGATCTAAAAATCAGCTTTTGTGATATACGAAATAAAACTCCGAAGGCGTATCAAACTTTTTTGGTTTTTGTTTTCACGGCATACCATGTTTTTCTTTGCAGTGTTATTTTCAACAATTTCTTGCTTTTCCAGCTGTTTCAAATGATTAAATAGGGATGTGTGATATATGGAAAAGCATCAGAAAAAATAGATCTATTCAACGGTATTAAAACCCAATGTAGCGCCCATAAGAAAAAATGAAGTTGATGATAGTCAGAACGAGACGAAACGTTTTAAGTAAAATCTAATGATGTCATCGTAAAGAGCTTAAAAAAGTGCCTGTAGAATGTATTAATTTTGTTATGATCCCTGCAATAATAACTTCAGAAAAAAATAAAAAAGAAAATTACGTTTTCTTGTTTTTTGAAAATATTTCAAAAACTACAAATCGCAGAGGAGTTTTCAGAACGGATTATTATTCAGCACCAAAATACGCAACTTTGCCCCAATTTAACCGACTTCGTATCTCTTACCGTTTCCGAGATCCCAATGGTGAGCTTCGAATTTGTAACAGCCTGTATTACAGTCTTTTTCTTTTGCTTTTCCCCTTTTGTCAAACGTGTTTCCGAATTTATCAAATGACTTTCCAATCCGCAGGCCTACTGTACTTTGAACGGATTGGAAAGTCATTTGACAAATTAGGAAACACATTTGACAAAAGGGGAAAAGCAGTAGAAAAACACTGTATTACATATTACATAGACCTCTTAAAACTAAACACGTTTTTTTAAGCAACTGTAATTCTAAAATGAAGCATTTCACACTCTACATCTATTCAACTAGTTGAAAGAGCTGAAATGTAAGAATAGTGACAGTCGTATCTACGAAACTACCAATCTCAGCCTATTTCTTTTGACTGTATTAAATTGCTCATTACATTTAATATAAAATTATTGAATTTTGTGACTCTAATTTAAAAAATAAATATTAAAGATTTTCGAAATTAAAATTTTTTAGTTTTTTTATAACTGTATACATATCTAAGTATTAAATTTTGTAATAAGGGCTGGCCATGGAACAAGAAGGAATACATTTGATTAGTTTGTATAGGAATTTTTTTTTTCGAAATTCGTTGATACACACGCTTGTGCAATATAAATTCATTCTGTCATTTCAAAAACGAGTTCTTTGTGAAAACCATCTTTATAATCCTACTTCGCTACGTTATTCTTTTGATCACATTAGATCAACAGGTCTTTTTTATAAAAAAAAGTTTGGAGAAAACAAATGGAACGTCTATTTTTAGTTATACAATTGTTATTACCCATGTAACACGCCAGGTATAGAATATGTCTAAAACACGTTTTGAATTTAGTCTAAATGTAGAATATTATAGACTATAGTTCATTTTTCCTGCAGAGAATAATACAGCTTCACACAGCTAAAATATCCTAAAAATGTTAAGTATGTTTTGTAATTATAACGTAATATCACTTTCCTATTTGCTATGCAAAGCAGTACCTCGCGCAGGTAAAGTTGCGGACAGAAAATTTCGAATGTCACTGTCATTCCACTGACGTAAAAGTTAAGAAATTCCTATATGTGTACGTCAGATGAGTGACAGTGACATCCGAAACTTTCTGTCCGCAACTGTACAATATCTGGTATACTTAACAAGTGTAGTAATAAACGGCTGGAAAACTTAAGGCAATACTGTGGACGATTCAAAATAATCTGTCAGATATATTAACTGCCATTTATACTATTACATTGCTAAATTTTTTCGCATTCGTTTGTCCTGTGTGAACAAGACCAGTAAACAACCTATCAAATATAAGTATTTTGAAATTCCCGCCAACCCATTATTCTCTGCAGGAAAAACGAACTATAGTATTTATACATATGAGTGACACACTAACTAACGTCTATTTATGGGATAAATATAACGTTTACACAAAATGTATATTTATAGGGTACGCGGAATGTTTATACATGGTTTATACTATGTATAGACGTGTATTTTGAAACTATAAAATTATTATAATATTATACAGTGAATTTTGAAATTTAATTCAACTTTACCAAGTGTCCGATCGTTTGTGATAATTTGTAATGGACAAGAAAGTTCCTTCGGTTTTGACTTATAAACGACAACTTTAGTGAGCAACAGTTTAACTCACGACATCTCGTGGCGAAATTTATAAGTTACTCATATTTTAAGCTCTCATTTCATTTTAGTGATGTAATGTTAGTATGTAGTAGTTTTACGGAAAATGTACTATGTAACAAGGTCACAAAACCAATTTGGATAAATAATTTGAACATGTTACATCTAAACATTTATTATACTTTTTGAGATATATATTTTTAATTTTTAGCGAGAAACATTTATGTTAAGGGCCTACGCCTACATGATAAGATGGAATTTAATAATTTGATAAACGTCTTTTGCAAGTCGCGACATTTTATTACATTTTAATGAAAACGTATAATTAACGTATCACTTATGTCCTAGGGTAACTAGTATCATTAAAATACGAATATTTTTGGTATTTTGTATACTATTACCAAAAATGTCGTATATGTATAAACCGTCTAATAAACGAAGTGGTGTTGCTTGGGTAATTTGACATGCGGTTAAAAGTTCTAACAACAGTTTGATAGCGAACAAGAATTTTTTTCTGAATTCAGTGATATGTAGTAGATATAAGTTGATTCTGGAACAATATTTACCAATACAAATAACTGTCTTCAAAACTTGCTAATGTCCATTAGAAAAATTGAAAAAGAAAATAAGTAACTTATTAAAAAAATAATGAAAATTATAAATCCACCCTTTGGAGCAGAACTAGCTTATGTGCCATTTTTACCAAATGTGGTTTTTACAGTGTTTGTGTTTGTTTATTATTGTTTTAATACAATAGAATCAAAGTATCCTAAAACACGGCAAACTGGTTCCTTTAGTGCAGAACTACCTTATGGTTTCTTTGTCCTGTAAAATTAACACAATGCGACTTACAATAATTCTGCTTTAAGGGGACGGAATATTGTTCAATCCATAAGTGATACCTTCTTGTTGCACCGTTTATTGGCATTCAATATTAAATTAATTAATGACCAAAATCAATTTACTGCATGTCACTGGATTCAGAAAAAATTCTCTATCAAACAGCAAAAAAAAGTTGTAAACAACCGTTTGAAAAAAAGTTGACTATCATTTGATATAATAGTAAAGTAAATTTCTTATCAAATAATAGTGTTTTTGGAGCCATTTTATATGATTTTTCGCTTATTCAAATCGGACTATAAATAACAGAGTTATGCCTTGAGGTATTTTCTTACCTCACACCCGGTATACGAAAAAAAAATGAGAGAATAGATTAACAGCACATGTATAGAATTTCCAGAAAAAATTCATTGTAATTTGTCAAATTAATGGTGACTGCATGCAGTAATCAATGACGTTGGTTTCGTTTTTCACAACCACACTTTATCATGTGTTATTTGTTCTGTAACGGTACGTCATTTTCGGGTCGGTTGGTCTGTAATTGCTGCCGATCGTTGCTCTGCTTGACGTCGGTTCGGGTGTGCTCGTCGGTGTCCGGGTTCAGCGGAAATAAAAGCGTCGATCAACTTAGCAACAACTTTATTTACAAACATAGTCTATATTTACAGGTCTTTTTAACAAGCTGTGTCTTACGGGCACTAATCGCAGGACGGTAATTTCGGAAACGGTGTGTCTTACGGACACTAATCGCAGGACGGTAATTCCGGAAACGGTGTGTCTTACGGACACTAATCGCAGGACGGTAGTTTCGGAAACGGTGTGTCTTACGGACACTAATCGCAGGACGGTAACGCACTGTGCATACGTTCTGGTACAGGCTCTAGGGATCGGATCGGTGGTATGGTTGTGAGTGAGACGCCCACTCAGGGTCAGGATATGCGAGACGCCCGCATCGGGTAAGAAGAGTGAGACACCCACTCTGGGATATGCGGGACACCCGCACTGGATAAGGGAGGTGAGACGCACTCTAGGATATGCGAGACGCCCGCATCGGGTAAGAGAGGTGAGACACCCACTCTAGGGGATATGCGAGACGCCCGCATCGGGTAAGAGAAGTGAGACACCCACTCTAGGGACATGCGAGACACCCGCACTGGATAAAGGAAAAGTGAGACTCCCACTCTAGGATCAGGATGTGGCAGACGCCCACACTCGGTAAAAAGAAAGGTCAGGATAAAACAGGAGGAGCAGTTTGCAGATAACGCGAACATAGCACAGATGGTTAAACGCGTTTGAGTCAAAACATCGACGGATGAATGACTCCGCGAGAAAAACTGCACATTCCAGCCACGTCGGTGGCTCCGGAATACCGGCGCGTCACTGGCTTCAAGCCACGTCCGGTGGCGATAGCGCAACGAAACCGACCGTTGGCTCAAGAGCCGGCCGAGGACTCCTTAAATCGTGCGCCGAGCGCGCTTATAAAGGCTTGCGCGTGGTGGGGCGCCCCACTCTCTTGGAGTTCCCACCTAAATTAAGCTGCTGGCAACCTCATCCTAAAAATACATGCTAATTAATATATACAAAACTTAACCTAATATGTACAAAAATAGTAACGGAATGGTCACTTCGTTACATCCCCTCCTTTCTTCGGTGCAGCGAAATTCCAGTAGGAATGGAGCATCTCTACAAGTCGGCGGGTTGGCAGCTGCATCCAAACAGTTGTTTCTCCCGGCTTGCATTTCTCCAGCGGCACTGAAGTTAGGTCGGACGGTTGTCCAATCGGTGAGATCGCATTAGCAATTGCGGTCCTCAGGGGAAGAGTACCTCCCGGGACGGAGGTGCTGGCGGTTGTGGCCGTGGGCGGGCTACCGGTGTTTAGGCCTCTTTGTTTGCATGCCAACAATGAGACCTGCGGTCATATGTTGCAATTGTCTAATCAATTGCACTTTTGACTTTTCGCTGAAATTTTACAGAAGAACTAGCGTCAGTTTTAGAAATGTCTTCGCATTCACTGGTCCGATTGATTAACTCATTTATCGAAGTCCTTTCTCTTCGGTGTACATACAACATATATTTCGGGAGCATATTTTATATGTACGGTTAATCAGTTCTTCAGTCGTAAAACTTCCGGATTTCCGCATCAGCGTCTCATAGTTTCACTATCACGGTACTTAGTTCGCGAACTGGTCACTGTAGTCGGTGTACTACCGGTCACTGGAATCGGTGTGTCATCGGTCACTGGAGTCGATGTACACTCTGGTTACCGGAGTACTGGAATCGGTGTGTCATCGGTCACTGGGATTGATGTACACTCTGGTTGCTGGAGTCGGTTTTTTTTTTAAACGGTCCCTGCTCGGGCGCCATGTAACGGTGGGCGGGCTACCGGTGTTTAGGTTCAGCGGAAATAAAAGCGTCGATCAACTTAGCAACAACTTTATTTACAAACATAGTCTATATTTACAGGTCTTTTTAACAAGCTGTGTCTTACGGGCACTAATCGCAGGACGGTAATTTCGGAAACGGTGTGTCTTACGGACACTAATCGCAGGACGGTAATTCCGGAAACGGTGTGTCTTACGGACACTAATCGCAGGACGGTAGTTTCGGAAACGGTGTGTCTTACGGACACTAATCGCAGGACGGTAACGCACTGTGCATACGTTCTGGTACAGGCTCTAGGGATCGGATCGGTGGTATGGTTGTGAGTGAGACGCCCACTCAGGGTCAGGATATGCGAGACGCCCGCATCGGAGTAAGAGAGGTGAGACACCCACTCTAGGGATATGCGAGACACCCGCACTGGATAAGGGAGGTGAGACACCCACTCTAGGATGGCACGAGACGCCCGCATCGGGTAAGAGAGTGAGACACCCACTCTAGGATATGCGAGACGCCCGCATCGGGTAAGAGGGTGAGACACCCACTCTGGGACATGCGAGACACCCGCACTGGATAAAGGAAAAGTGAGACTCCCACTCTAGGGATCCAGGATGTGTGAGACGCCCACACTCGGTAAAGAAAGGTCAGGATAAAACAGGAGGAGCGGTTGCAGATAACGCGAACGTAGCACAGATGGTTAAACGCGTTTGAGTCAAAACATCGACGGATGAATGACTCCGCGAAAAACTGCATTCCAGCCACGTCCGGTGGCTCGGAATACCGGCGCGTCACTGGCTTCAAGCCACGTCCGGTGGCTTGATGGCGCAACGAACCACGACCGTTGGCTCAAGAGCCGGCCGAGGACTCCTTAAATCGTGCGCCGAGCGCGCTTATAAAGGCTTGCGCGTGGTGGGGCGCCCCACTCTCTTGGAGTTCCCACCTAAATTAAGCTGCGCAAGCACATCCTAAAAATACATGCTAATTAATATATACAAAACTTAACCTAATATGTACAAAAATAGTAACGGAATGGTCACTTCGTTACAGTTCAAAATTTAATAAATAAATACATGAGGGTAGAACTTTTTAAAACTCAATGATTAAATGCTTTATTATTTTTCAATCTAAATCATACCTCATTCAGAAATATAATTTTTGAAACAATCAATTTATATCAGCTCAAATAATAGATTTTTAATTCTTTTTTAATTCCTGCATTGTTATTAAATAAATCATTGCATTATGTATTTCCAAAATTAGTTTGTCAAATTAAAATTTAATTTAATTTATTTATTGCTTATTGATACAACACATTTAAACTATAATGTAGATAACAGGACTGCGAGCAGTTAATGCTATGTTAATCAAAATCTTGTTGTTACTGTAAAGCTGTAATTCATTATTTTTCTGAAATCTTCTCTAATGATTTTTGGGAAGGCAAAAAAAAAGTGAAAGGGACCTTACCTCATCCACCGAAAAAGAAAAACAAAACTTAACTTCACTAATTGTTTTTATACATTTTTTTTACAACCGTCTTACACAAATCGATTTTACTTACAAGTTAGTCATGTAAATCGAGTTACACATAAATCACGTATGTACATTTCCGAAGCGAGAATCGCGCACTTTTTCCCGTTCAACGCAGACGCTCACTGCGAAGCGTCCCGACGGTAACTGAGTTCGTCGCGGCGCGCATCCTTTCCCACCGGAACAGGTGCAAAACACGCGCAAGGATTCCAGTTCTGCGCAAAACAAAAACAAAACTCTCAAATATTTATTATGTACATTACTTCCGCAAACAAATATACCAGTATTTCAGTTTTTTAATTTCAGTAAGTTTCGCTGGAATTACAAAATTTCTGTTACTTTTAAATCGATCCTGTACTCGTTCATGGTGTCCTTGAATATCGGGGTAGAGTTGATCTAGGCCGAGTCGGGAACATATGGTGCAGAGCTGTGATCCACAAAATTCGTGAGCACCAGATAATGTGAGTCGGTTATCTCGTGTCTGTCGACAACAGAATCCAGCTGGGCGAACCCTATAGTCCCTTTTCCTTCCTGGCGTATCACAAAGCCAAAATCAGAGTGTACTTACGTAAATCATCCCGCGTATCATGAACAGGGGGTTACCAAAAATAGACGAAATTAAAAAAAGACGGGAACAATTGCAAAAAACTTTTTCTTCCCCGTTTAAATATTTAAACATTTTTAAGTCATCAAAAAAATTTTACTAATATTAAGTATTCAGAACCAAATTTAGCATTGAGATCTTCCATTAGTGGAAATTTTTTTTTCTGGAACTGCTTTTATTTCAATCTCCGAGCAACCTCTGGACAATTATTTCGGTTCTTTTCGGTGCCTCTTCAGCAGAAGAATAGCTCGAGAACTCCACTGCAGTGATTAACGACTTAACCTAGTCAGAAACATGTGCACTCGTAGAAGCGTCTCTGAAGAAGCCCCAAAAGAACCGAAACAGCTGTTTAGAGGATTCCATTTCAATCAAAACTAACTTGCAACAAATTTTCAAATTATGCTATAATAGCGTTATTTGATCGCTTTGTGTTGATGGCTTATTTGGCAGCAAATTATAATAGCTGCTGATTGTCAATTCTCATACAATTTTAGCCAAAAATTGGGCACGAGATGTCGCAGCCTAAACTGGCGTTTGTATTCATTGCATTATTTATTTATTTAGTGTGCTATAGAACGCTTGTTTAAATTCAAGCTCACCTGCTTCTTTTGAGGCATATATGTATAAATTGGATTATTGCAAATTTGTTTTCATTTAGGTTTAGTATTATCTTGATAATTCTGTCATTAATTGAACTCCTTGTTATCAGCGCATCACATGCTATCATTGCTATCGTCTCCTACTTATTGAATATTGCTTCATTTATTCACAATAATTTTATTCTATACCTGTCCATTTTCCTGGCGGTTTGTTATAGTTTTCCTTCTTGATTTAGAGTATCTATATTCCATGTTGTTCTTTTCAGTATATTCTTTTTTTTTGTTATCTTTGTTCCCTTCACACGGTGGTGACACTGTTCCGCAATAGGCTTATAATTTGTTTATTTAATGTTTTTTCTCAAAAAACGTATTAGATTATTTAACATAAATTGGCTTTCATTTACTTGCATGAAACTAATTGCAAACTATTAATTTTGTCATAAATATTTTAATAAGAAACATTTTTTCACAAAACTTAGTATTACCCATTTGAGGGATTCCTTTAAGTAAAAGAATCGTTAATCAATTTTAGTCATTTTTAACGTGGCAAAAAAATTCATGTAGGCCCTAAGAATAAAAATAAAAACTAGCAGAAATTTTCATAAGAATAGAATTTCTGATGCTTCATCTTAAAAAAAAATTTGGCGTTGCTATTCTAAATGGGTCACACTGAGGGCCATAACTAAGCAGCGGCGAAAGTGACACTTGTCATTGGCGCAAGCGAAAGAGAGGCGCCTAATGAATTGGGTTGGGTTGAAGTAGAAACAAGAAACGCATAATAAATAAAAAAATGTGTATTCATCAAATTAAAATAAAAAAAAAGAACAAATTATGCTAAGTAAAATCCCAAAGTGTCTTATTAAATTCTGTGTTACGGTGGAAAAATTCATTTAAGTTATTCATAACATTTTCCGAACATCCTGTATTTTTACGAGAAGCCAAAGTTCAGTTTGCGTACCATACGCTGTTATTTAGTCTTACAGTATATCTCCATTTCACTCTGTCGTCCGGTTAAAAACTGATTTCATTCGTAACGACTTCCATCTCAGCGCATAGTGGAAAGAACGCCGCGCTCGTCTCGCGGTCCGACTTTCATCAGCGCTCGAGCCGTGCGTAACGTTTATTTGTGTCTTCAATCTTTGTGTTTCTTTCATGGAGTTTTGTGATTGAAATCTGAAACGGAATCCTCTCCGAGATTTGCTAAAGCACGCCGAGTGAATTTCAAGATCGTTAAACAGCTTTTCGGAAGCCTGTCGCTGAAACAAGGAACAGGTATGTCTTGTGGCCATTTCGATTTTGTGCTGATGAGTAACGCGTATCTCTTTCTTCTATTAGGCTTTTAGTGGTAGTTTTACCTTCGTTGAGAATATAGTCAACCCTTGGGGGTGAAAGAAAAGGCCGAAATCGGAGTTTGAAACGTATAAAACCTCCGGCATCCCGGCTTCACCCCGTCTGTGCAAGTGGACTCGACATAACTTTGGTGACATAAATGCTTCACCGACTTACGGCGCTAACCACCGTGAGAGGGCGCTCCGACACTGTTGACAGATGACTGTCATGACGTTGAATGTTTGGGATTACCAGGTCGGAATAACTTTAATTATTTTTATTGATTTATTTTGTGTTGACGCACCTTACTGCGGCGTTATTATTTTTCTTTTTTTATTTGATAAACAAGTGAACTTCTTTAACCACTTTAAGCGATTAATTGTAAACGAAGAACAGATCTGTTGATCGGATAAAATAGCTTGTTAGTTTACTTAATATTTACATTTCGTGATTCTTTTCATTGGGACCCCCTCTGGGCCGAACTCGAATACTTGTAAATTTATTTTTCTTACTCGTTATTTATTTTTGAGCATTTTAAATAAAAAAAAAGTGTGCTCAGCTGGTGATTTTTATTTTATTCACTTTGCCCACCTTTTGCTTTGGGGTTTCGTCGAACCCTCCCATCTCCAAGAGCTTTGCCGAGCGGTACTGGAGAAACGTTAGTCACTTGCACAATTTGCTGGCCTTCAGGTAGATAGCATCTAACCTCACTTCAAAGAAATGAGAGATACAAAAGAAACTATGGGGTCATTCTAATCGGGGTTGCAAGTCACAACTTGGGTTGTTCCTCCTTCCGGGCATTATCGAGACTACACAACGTTGTATCCTGTTACACTCATACGCAGCTTAAGTGCTCCAATTTGACAGTTCTGTGAGCCTTGTATCACAAGGTTTTAAGGGTGAGGTTCGCGTGCGGGAGGTGCATTTAAGGTGCATATGAGTGTACCACCGAACATTGCTGAGATTGCGGCTTCTTACCAGTTGCTAAGGAGGTACCACCATTGCTAGGTTGCAAATCCGATTAGAATGACTCCCTTAGAAAAAAGGTAGTCATCCAAAATATCTAAGGAAATAATAGTGAAAATTTGATACGGTAAAATACGTATAGATGCCGAAAACGAATTTTCGCGATAAATTGTTTTTCACAATATCTCGGCCGATATTTCCCGAACGAATCGAGGTAGCTAACTTTCGTCTTCACCATTGAGTTTTTCTCGAAAAAGTAGCATTGAGTCGCGAAAACTGTTTTCTTTTATTCCTATAAATAACCGTGAAACCCTGTAAAACCATTAAAAATGATTCACTCTGTACATATAATATCGAAACACCCGCTATACTCAAACTCTTTTTACCACATTATTGTTTAAGTGTGTTTTATCAATTAGGAATGAATACAATTTTCACTTGACAAACAAATTTTTGAAATATTAATGTTCAAATTATTTTTAGATTAAAAAATAAATATAATATATATATACGGGGTGTCCGGTAAAGAATGGGCCATACTTCAAGGGTGGCTTCTTTGGATCAAAATAAATCGATTTAGATCAATTTACCTTAGTACAATTTTGCTTCATTAAAAAGTTATGGCCTTTCAAAGATAATTTTTTTATATCAATATTTTAGCAAAACTCGCTCATTTTTGGAGACATTTAATTGTAATTTGGTATTTAGAGGTTTCTTGTACTGCTGAATCTGAATATCTGCTTATTTTTAACGTAACGTATAGAGGGCGCTCTATAGACCCTGACATTCTCTTGTTTATTGTCGTACTTTTTTTGTACGTGAATATTTTTAAAATATGTTTCGTTTTTTTGAAACGACATTTAATTTACTTTAAAAAAGGCATACTTGTTACATGTCGCTAAAGTACACCAGTTTTGAGAAAAATGGCTTTGAATGTGAAAATGTTGAATACTTACTACACCAGTAACGCTACTGCAGGATGAAAAGACAATTACCTAAAGTTGCACTGCTTCATAATTTACTTAAAATTGAAAAAAATTTACAATTCCACATTTAAATCAACGATACATTACGTAAAAATTTTTTATTATGTTTGCTATGGCCGCGTATTTCACTCATAGTTTTAACTTTCAACTCCAGATTACTCCCATAGTAACAATTATAAAAACAGTTGTTCCCATGGAAATAAAGTGAAGATTAAAGTTAAACTGTAACTGAAATACGGGTCTATGTGCCTGATTCAATGTAGACCTAAAACAATAATATTCAGCATTATCATATTCAAAGCCATTTTTCTCAAAACTGGTATACTTTAGCGACATGTAACAAGTATACCTTTTTTAAAGTAAATTAAAAGTTCTTTCAGGAAAATGAATATAATTTTAAAAATATACACGTTAAAAAAAGTACAGCAATAAATAAAGGAATCTCAGGATCTCGAGAGCGCCCCCTATATGTTACGTTAAAAGTAGGAAGATATTCAGATTCAGCAGTACAAGAAACCCTTAAATACCAAATTGCAATTAAATACCTCCAAAAATGAACGAGTTTTGCTAAAATATTGAAATAAAGAAATTATCTTTGAAAGGCCATAACTTTTTAAAGAAGCAAAATTGTACTAAGATAAATTGATCTATATCGATTTGTTTTGACCCAAAGAAGCCCCCCTTGAAGTATGGCCCATTCTTTACCGGACACCCAGTATATATAAAAAAAAATCAAGTTACTTTTTCAGTTTCCGTTGACAACCTTGTTTATTTTGACAACATATTTTTCACTTCTGACGAAGCAGTCGAACGACTGCGAAACGTAAAGTATATAGTTGCGCGATTTAGTGTCCGCTTAGAAGATTTTGTGATACAAATTTCATCGGACAAGAACCAACTGTAAATATGAAATATTACAGTGGTTTATTTATTAAAAAAATTTAAAATAAATTTTATTTACTTGTTGTAAGAACTATAGTTGATTTCCACCTGAAAATATTCATCTTTTCATTTTTATTTTCCTTTGTTAACGCTACAACTCGCTAAGATGTGCCTTCGCTTCCCCTGAACATCTTCCAATTGTTCGACTTTTTACTTTTCATTTTTATATTCGATTGAGTCTTTTCCTTCAGGTTTATTCTAACTCAGTTTACAGAATATTTATATCAAGGTTTGCGTTCTACTAAATTACATTACTAATTGCAATTTCAATGAACGTTACGTACTGCTTTTCTATAACCTGAAACGTCGATGTTTTATTATTTTTAATTCGCAGCTCCTGCATTCATTTTTTTTTTAATTTTAGAAGCTTAAATAGTTCAAAACTTAGAATTTCATAATCGTTGTCTTTGTGGTGAAAGTAATTATGAACAGCCATAGTCGGAAAACAAAAATACTTCTGTCAAAGATTGAACGACACATTACAGAAATTACAAAATCAATAATTCGAAAAAGCAAGCCAAGATGAAGTAGAAGGCCAAAAGACACTTTTTTGAAAACGATTCCACACAAATACACGAGTTTCTGTAGTGTCCTTAAAACACATTTTCGTTCCTCTTTTTCATAGTAGTAACATCGGAGGTGTTTTTCGGCCACGCTGGTTGGGGAAATAGCGCAATTCATTTGTTACCTAAAGACCCAATAAAATTATTAAGTAAGCAGGTGCATAGCCAAATTGCAAGGGGGGGATTCAATCCCGTCCTATAGTAGGGTAAACTTGCCTAATTCGTACCCCTTAAAAACATATGGCTAAAACTTTACGAAATTTGAAGAAAAATAAACCGCAACAGCAATAGCAAACTCTTTTTTAACAAAGTTAATAATTTTACAAGCAAACAAAAATGAAAAATTACGTATTCTTAAGAAACAAAAGTTTTTCAAAAACATGAAAAAACTACGATTTAAGATCAATGTTCCAAAATCGTACCGAACCAGTTTTCGGCCTTTTCGCCTATTTTTTTTCTTCGTTTTTTCTTGTCTTTACTGGCTGTCTTTCTTTTAACGCTGTTTTTCCTTTTAAGAGTCTGATTTGCTGTTAAATTCTTAGGTGTGCTGTTCTTCTTTACTTTAGTCAACTTTTCATCTAAATTGTTTTGTATGAATTTTCTGTTAGAATTTAGGTGTCTATCTTCTCTGAGATAGTTTATTTGAACATGTAAGCATTTGAAACGTCGGAGATATGTTTTCAATTTCAGTGAGTGCGAATTAATAAAGAACTATGAGCTGTGAGCTAGTGGTACGAAATAACCGCAAACGAGACCGAGTTTAAATTTGCCAAGGGGAATTTTAATAACTAGTCGGCAGTAACAGAACCAAAAATAATATTGCAGATAGGTGTACTTTTGCACAAAAATTTACTTCATTCTTTATCTTCACTAGAATTGATGCAAAATCATTATGAGTAACGTAAAAGTCTTACTGAAAACTAGTCCAAAAACTAATTTTTTCAATAATTTTCCATAGAGTGCCTACCACAAAAACTTGGCTAGGTTAAACCGTGTAGTTCACTGTTAAAGTCCGTTCACAATGACTTAACGTAACAAAATTAATCACTTAATAAAAATTGGAACCACTGTTAGAAATGTAAGCGTACTAATTGGCTAATTCTATTAATTTACGTTTCTTAAGTTGACAACTTCCATTTTTAAGTTAACTCTGTTAAGTACAATCAATCAATAGCATTCTAAAACAGTTTAGTGAGTGTAGTCTTTGAGTCCTCGAGTTGAGCAAAACAATTTTGTCCTGTATTAACCTGGACAACCATTAACAGTTCGCAAATATTTGCGCATGCAAAGAACAAGAAATCCCTTCGTTTTGAACACTTAAATTGACACTCTAATTTCCTTAATTTAATTTTGTTACGTTAAGTCATTGTGAACGGGCTTTTAATCACAGTTTCCGCTGCTACAAGCGCTTATCACCATTACGGCTTACGAGAAATTATGGAGGTACGATTTAGGCGCTGGCGCTGGTAAGAATTAGGCAAGTTTACCTTACAGTTCTATGTGAGAGCTGAATGTTTTAAGTTGACTTCTTCAAACTGGGTTTTCTGCTTTTTTCTAATAGTTCGCAAGACAACTGTCTAAGGGGAGAAAAACATCTGTAAGTTTCTGAGGAAAATACATGAACCTGACCAATTTAGTAAGCATGGAGTTAGAACATGTTCCCAAAGAGAAAAAAAAGATATACAGGTTCCTTCAGAGGTATCTTGAAGCATACTTTACACGAGTACACGCAAGTTTAGATTTGATCCTTTTCTTTTACTGTCACATTTGTAATGTACTATTCCAAATCTTGCGCCCGAAATGAACTAGAACCGATTAGAATTACCTAATATAATTCGCAACATTTCTGAAGTATGTAATATTCAGAAACTGCCAGATGGCGTGACCAGGGTTGCCAGATAAAATTTTACATGGTCCCCAGACTTGAACCCAGAAAATCCCTAGATTTCCCTAAAAGTCACGTTTACCGTCACCTGATTATTATTTAATTACAAATAAATGATAATAGATTAGTAAGATCTGTAAAATAAAACATTTATTTATCATAAGACAAAAACAAAAACAAGAATTAATACAATACGATCGAAAAAAAATGTTTGTAATGACCAAGCATTTAAACAAGTTTGTAACTAACAATAAGTACGTAAACGGGCTTCATAGCAAAGTAAATTTTTTTGCGATCGCATTGTATAATCGTAATGATATTAACATAAATGTAAATGTGATGCTTCTTTGGAAGAAGACGGTGATAGAGCTGTAGGTTTATCAACTTCGTTTGATATAGATACTGAAGCCATTTTAATGTTTAGCCTAAAAAAATGAAATAATAGTAGTTACTTTTCTAAAATATTTTCTCTCCTAATTATTAAATTAAAATAAGTACATACTTACGTAACTAGTCGACAGTTAACTACAGTACCAATTTGAAATATCATTTATGTTTAAAATATTGCACATTTATTTTGACTAAAAATTGCAGCAATCGTAAAAATAAATTTATTTGTAAACTTTTCGAAAATGTCCCTAGATTTACGGGAAATGCTAAAAAAATCTTTTTGTCCCTTCGCAATATCAAAAATCCCTAGATTCGGGGAAAATCCCTAGACATGGCAACCCTGGGCGTGACGATTATAAACAGGCCACCAATGTTGCCAATTTAGTGATTTTGTCACTAGTTCTGGTGACTTTCTGTTGAAATGCCAGACAACTTCTAGTGCGTTTCAAACATGTCGAAAATTTAGTGTTTCATGACCAAGCCGGTTATGAAATCATTAAATTTTCGACATGTTTGAAGTGAAACTACACAAGGAAAAATAGTCCTTATAAAGTAAGCATTATTTCAGCTTATTCATAGTCATTTTGTGGCGATATCTGTCATGAATAATTAGCAATGTTTGCCAAATGGCCAAACACAAAAATCGAGCCCTTCTATGACTGTGTAAACTTAAAGGATTTTTTTTACACCCATTTGGCAATTTGCAAAAAACGAAGAAAAAATGAACGGCGATCAATTTCTGCTTCTTTTTTGGACAAAAAAAAACAATCATAATCGAAAGTTTTCTTTTCTAATATGAAAACTTGAGCTCTGCGTAATCAATCGCCGAGGTTACAACCAACAATTATTTCGGTATTATTTCTTTGTTAACGGTGAATGAGAAAAAAAGGACGGAGTTATGATTCCTAAATCTGATGATACAACACCAAACGCGACGCAGAGCTCTTCTCTTATGAAAATAACTATACCATCAATCGTATATTGTTTATTTATTTTCTTTTTATCTTTCCAGGAAGAAAATGCTATTATTCTTATACAGTATGCCATAGAAATAACTACAGACCTTTTAACCGGTGATAGATTAAATAGAAAGGAACAAAAAAAGTCAAAATGAAGTAGTGTCCGAAAATGAATAGTTTTAGCATAGAACTGTATCTCTAGTAATAATTGAAAATTTGGTTTAGGAATTCTACAGCGAATTTAATCAATCCAAGCAAACAAAATAGTTTTATAACAATTTTTTGTGGGAACAAAGATTTCGGGGAAGAAAATAAAAATATTTCTGGCAGAAACGCATAGTACATGTGGCAATGTTGCGGGTCAACGCTCTAAACATATGACTGATGTCCCGCTTCCAACATTTGCCACTTTTACTTAAGACAGTGGGGGTGTTGTGTCACCGGTCACGTTTCTTAAATTCGTCCGTTATTTATTTATTTGTTATTTGTTTATTTTTGTACGCCACAGCGTAGATAAGTGGACGACGGAAGAATACGTGAATATCATCAGCTTTTGTTTTGAGACGGAGCTCGTAGAAATACCAATAGGGCACGGCGTCTGTACGGACAACGTTTTCCTCAGAGAAGATTGCCGAATCGATGTCAGTTTGTAATTTTGTAAATGCGATGAAAATTTTTTTAATTACATTTTTTAAAATTAATTCAAAAAATTTTAAACATTTATTTATAATTCAGTCGAAAATATCTTTGAAGTAATAAATCTTATGAAAGGTAACTCAGTCTCAGATATACAGTTACAATAATTAGTCATGCTAGACTTCGGATATTTCAGAGCGTTGCCATGGCTATGCAATAATAATAATAATAATAATAATAATAATAATAATAATAACAACAATAATGAATGGGTATTTAGTCCTCGTATTTCGTAACCGTGCCAACGCTCCGAAATGTCCGAAGCTTGGTCATAACCAAGGATCATATTTGAGACCACTTACTGGCCACGCACTTCTAACTTGACTGTACTCGGCCGTCCCCACCTTGTCTAAGGCAGCAGCGCAATCGGCGATCGATCCTCCCACTCTTCGATCTATTGTTCCTGTGTACACTCTGAATAGCAAGTTTTCGTATTTTCTCCGCAGGAAGTGACCCCAAATATGATCCCTGGTCCATAACCTTTACAGAAAAACTCATCCTGGAAATTTCTATTTGTGGTTTCTAAGCAAAAAATAATTTACGACATCCCGGATTCACTTTTAAGTAGTAAGATTTGGATTCAATCGACGTTCATAGTTTTTAAGTAGGTGGATATGATGACGTGTAAGCTTTCTGTAAGCGTCATTAATTATTGCGATTGTATATACAATGTGATCGAAAATGATTGAGCGTCTTTCAAAAATATGTACTAGTTTCGATATGAAAAACTCGTAGAAAACTCAAATAATAAGCAAACCATGCACAACATACGAACGCTATTCATTGTCACCTGAGCTTGAGTATTAAAAAACGCGAAAATTCTCTAGGCGGAAAGTAGTTTTGATCATCTTTGGGTATTTATTTTCTCAAAGACGCTCAATCATTTTCGATCGCATTGTACATACAACAAACGCAGAGTTAAATAAACACTTACGGAATACAGTAAACTTCATCATGTGTGTAGCAATTAATGCAGGGCGACGTTGGCAATTTCAACAAAGTTTTTCGGTAATTTTTCGAAATCTATTAACAAAAAAAAAATTGTTTAACAAATTTTATTTCTTTTCAACTGTTCTGGCACTTGTTAAAGTCTTTGTACTCAATTTCATGATACCCTGTGTAAAATATTATAAATTTTTACTAATACTACCATGAAGACGATAAAGATTCTACAATGATTTTACGCAGCTCTGTAATCGAGTTGTCGATAACATTTATTTTATATCAATCCGTTTCTTCCACTGCTTTCAGGCAAACTTTATGTGCATATGCAGAATAATCACAGCACTTTCGGTCGTTGCTACAATCTAAGTCAGTAATGCATAGAAGATGTTCTGTATATGTTTTTGGATAAACGTGAGTGCTATTTCCAGGTGAAGGACAGAGCCCTTTATGAGCTGAAAAAAAGATTAATTAATTAAATTGGACAAAATATAAGATTCCAATCTTAGACTAGCAATAGTCTTACCAATTGAAGAACATTCGGTGAATATTAATCCTCTCCTGGAGGCTACAGTGCAAAACCCAGTAGTATTCTTAATTTGAATCAATAATGGATTGCAATGATCATACGACACACACCCATATAAACCATGAATATTTTCAACGTTCAATATTACGATTAGGACAAAAGATATAAACATTTTTCGTTTACTATGACAAAATCGCGTTTGCGTCATTTGCAACTGTAGTGCATTTGAGGCATTGAATGTTATTTGAGGGCTTTTCGTGTGAACGTGTTAGCGAGATAAGCGTGATCTAAGGGTTATCGTGTCTATGATTTTTAAGGCGAGCGGTTTCGACTTACCATAATAATTATCATCATCGAAGATTAGATCCTCATCATTATCATCGTCTTGTTCGTCACGTTTCAATCGATGGTCCCCACTTCCGACGCTCTCAGATAATAGAGAGCTAGCTAGAAATGCGCAAATTCCCGGATTCACACATTTTGCGTTTGGTGGACAATCCATGTCTCTTGAGCATGTTATTATATCGTTGAATTCTAGAAGAGTAAATTCAGTTTTGCATCGATTTTGCGGTCTCTTTGTCGCTTTTTTAATAGCAAGATCATAAAACCGATGCAAAACTGGGACGACTATTATACCTGGAGTAACTAATACAGAAGAAGGAAGACCCTTGTTTGCTTTTAATTTTATTGATTGTATATTATATAGTTGAATAGTAAATTAGTTTACCTGATGGACGTTCATTGGGGTGGCCAAGTGGAGGTGCTACTCCTCCTTGAGCTTCAAAATCGTGCAGATGTCTTCTAAGAAGCACGCAGGTGCCGTGCTGTAAATCCTCATTGAAAGAGCAAAGATGATTTTTTGGACAGTCGAAATTACTGTAGCACTGGTAAACATTTCTTGGAACGTACTCTAGAAATCGGAGTAAACCACAAAAGTCTGAGGAGGACCTTATCATATAATAAATAATGTAACTTAATAACGTTTGAGTTTTTTCAGTATGTTTCTAACTTACGACTTAAAGAAGACTGCGGGATTTGATGAAAACCCAATTTTATTTCTTTTTAAATTTTAATTAAAATAAAAATACTTACGTGGTAGTAAATAAGCGAAACATAACTTCACACAATGATAATTATTTAAATGATCCTCTTCTTGTGGAAACAGTGAATAATAACGATAATGACCCTGTGCTTGCAGAAACCTGGGCGGATAATATTTATGGTGACGCATCGGTACATATTGGGCATACGAAATACCCAAAATCACACACACAACGAATACCAACAACATTTTTCCTGCAACAGCAAGAGTAATGCATAAAATAAAACTAAACTGATAATTTTCTTTCCACTTTAGCTAAGGTCGTATCTATCGTTTTGCCTTGATAGGTAATCAGAAGGTAACATTTTTTTTTTAAATTACTTATCGACTTACGTTATTTCCTATCTTGCAAACAATTTATTTTATTGTAGCTTAACTGAATTTTCCAAATAAACATACGACAACAATGATGATGCTTAATGAGTCCATTATGTAATTACTTTTTGAACCCATAGTAAAGCATAGTGTACAGAGATGAAAAGCACAATTGAAGTTTACATGAAATTGAACAGGAAAATACTAAAAATGGAATATTCAAGGAATATTTGAGCAAATTTAAACCTGATTGAAAGACATTAGATAAATTGATCCTGGGGATCATAAAGCGAGCATGTTCTGGTCGTTTTAGATTTAGAAATTTCTTAATTGCTTCTAATTTACCACTTCAAAACTGATGAGGACTTTGTCTTATTTGTTGTTTTTCCAATTTATTAGTTTTCCAATTTATTACTTCAAGATTGATAAGGTTCAGTCAATAAGAAACGTAAATATTTTCTTGGCATTGAGATAATTTATAATAATTACATAATCATGATTTAGTTTACGAATATGACAATGTGTAGATGGCGCCAGCTTTTGGGGCGTAGTGCTTCTTTACGAAGCTATGCAAACAGGAAACATTCACCTACGAGTTTTGCCCCCAACGATAACGCAACTGCTACGGCTTCAAGTTGGAAGGGATTTCGTGCAGAACTGTAGTTACCTGCTCCAGAGAGCTCAAGTGCTGCTCTCTTTGGTACAATTCCCCGAACTAATTTAAAAGATCGTTTAGGGAAGGGAACATCACTATCTTTCTTGGACATGTTTCATAGTCTTGCGTCAAAGAGGACGCAGTTTATATCAGTTTAAATAATTAAGGTAATTTTATAAATAATAATTTATTATATTTTAAAACATCGATTTAAATTTTTTCGTCTATTAAAAGAGCTCAATTACATCAAATATTAAAACTGTTTATTTACAGAAGCTATAGTCTTTGGACAACCTTCTCAAGAATATAATTTTACAAGGACTTAGTGTCAATAACTTTGAAATTCAAATTAGTGTTATTTGTAACCTTCTGTATTTTTTATTTATTTATTGAGAAACAGTTTATTTATCGCCAAATGTTGACGAGAAGTAAAGAGATGGACAACAGAAGTAAGTTTGAGCATGATCAATAAGAACTATTACAAATCATTCGGAGAACAATCAGTTAAAAAAAGAGATACTTTTTTTAATGACAACGCTATTCTAATGAATGACAAATTAAATCATGAGGACCATAAACTGGGCATTTTTAAATTTTTTATTTAATCTTCTCAATGTGTCATCTGATTAAATTTAACTTTACCTAAGAAATAGTAAAACTGGTGAAGTTTTCAGAGAAGCAAGTCGTGTTCCTTCATTTCAATGCAACCATAATAATGTGCCTTCATTTATTTGATAAGTTTAAATTCAAATTTAGTTCTTGTCAATAATTCAGAGATTATTTCTACAATATAATCAATCATCTTTAAATAATATGAAGAAGAGACATCATAAAATTCTAAAGGCGAGATTCCACTAAGACAACACATGAATTTTTACAATCTTGTAACTGAGTATCTCGCAAAAGATCCAGCTTTCTATTTAAGTATTCCATATTGTATTCAAATATAGGGGAGAGTCGCGTATATTGGACCGTCTCCAAAATTGAACTCTTCAATTCAATTTAAAATAAAACCAACTAGAACTATCTATTGGTATTGGAAAAGACTACTTGCAGAAACGTTGCTTAGTACAGTATCACCTGAGGTATTCGTTCTGTTTACTATTACTGAAGTTTCTAGTTTATTTTCATTTATTGAAAAGCGGTCCAATTTTGGAGCCGGTCCAATATAGGCGACTCTCCCCTAATTTCAATAGGATAACAAACAAAAGTCTGAAAGGTTGTTGCATGTTACGTGTGCTTTTGTTGGTCTAAGTGCGATATTTTTAATATATTTCTTAACAGGAATAAAATCAGAAAAGTTTTAGAAAAAGAAACTATGTATTCATGAGTAAATACACGTATGAGAAACGATTTCTTCCTGCACTATTCCGGGGGTACTTCGTCGTCACCTTCATCGTCGTCCCCACTTCCACTACCTTCAGTAGTTATATCAATAATTAAGTCCGTGGTGGTTTGTATGGTAGATTCAGTAGTGATAATTGGTGGCATTGTTGTAGTTGTTACTGCAGCAGTCGTTGCAGTTAATGTAGTTGTAGGTATTTCCGTAGTCGTAGTTGTAGGTACTTCCGTAGTCGTGGTTGTAGGTACTTCCGTAGTCGTAGTAGTAATTACTGCAGTTGTAGGTGGTTCAGTAGTCGTGGTTCTAAAAGTTGTAGTAGGTTCAGGCGTAGTAGGAGGCTTGGTTATGATTGTAGGCCTAGTTGGAGGCTCTGTAGCTTCAGTGTGTCTGGTAGTCGCTGCTGTAGTTACCACTGGTGGTAGAATAGCCGGCAGACAAATGGGGTGTTGGTAGCAATTATGTTGACAGCATTTACTGTTCGGACTACAATCCAAATCAGTGTAGCACAATAAATGAAGTGTCAAAAATTGGGGTAAACAGAAATCGCAATACGGTGTCAACGGACAATAGCCTCCACGCACTGAAAAAAGAAAAAAAAATTAATAATTTGCTAAATTTTAAGAACATATTTTTGCTTCATAATAACGAGAATTTATATTCTAGCACATATTTTGTATAATCAACAATGAGTTGCTGGATCTTACAAAACAAAGCAAAAGTGAATTTTATTGTTGTTTGAAGAATTCCAAGAAATAATTTCAACTAAAATTTTGGTATGAAAATAGAAGCTTCTTGAATAAGTGGATTTGTTGAATATACTTTATCAAAAATTAAAGAAAAGAGAATGAAATAAAATTGTCCAACTGATTACCTGCTGATGAACAGTTAGCCAGAACAATTCCTCTTCTTGTTAGGATATAACATCGACTCTGAAAGAATCCATTCAGGTATAGATTGTCATAATATCCGGAATAGTAATCCACGTAATACCCTTGTGCAAAAGTAAATGTAAGAAGAAGAAGAAGTAACCATTTTGCAATCATCTACAAAATCAAAATTTACATTTTAGTGATAAGGCCAATACGTTGATTTAGAGATAAGAGAAAAGGGCTTACTTTATAACAATAGATTGAATTATTGTCTTAACATTGTCATTAAATTTTAGTCCGAAATTTGTTATAATCTAATTTTTATTTATTACGTTTTAGAAAAATGTATTTCGTTTAAAAAGCAGAAACAAGCAGTTCTAACAATTAGATTTCAACAGACGTTTCCGTTTAAACTTTTATTTATACTGGAATTATGGATATTTACAAAATAAACGACCTTGCACGCAGCCTTAAGTGTACTGCTATCTTCAACTTAAATAAATATTATCTATGTATATTCGACACATGTATTTTGATATAGGTACAAACGATGTACCTATCTATGTACATACACACATCGCCGGAAATTTGCATTTAACTGAATTAGTGAGTAATGTTTTGTTTAATGGCGCCACAGGCAACATACACAGAAAATGAAAACTATACCTACAAAGAAACATTAAATTTAACACATTAATAAAAATTGTTACAAATTCACAAATAGAAAATTTTAATGCGAAAAACAGAAATACCCTGGGCATTAATACATGGCCCCAAAATTTTTAAGACTACTATAATTTTTGTAAAAGTAGGTATAACATGTCAAACAAAATATAAATAAAACTATATCTAAATTATTAAATTATCAAATCAACAATGTCTGAAAGTAACAGATTACAACCACTAATCGTTTAATAAGGGTCACTTTCACTGCTCGTTGTGTAATGTGTTATTACTTAATACAAACAAAAGAAAAAAGTAGTGCGGGGAGGGTGCAAGCAACACGATTCAGTCTATGTATAAGTTACAGGTTTCTTAAAGAAGATAAAATCTGTTATCTTTGATTTACTGAATGGGTAAGGGTCACAAAGCATACTTAATTTTCTTAAAAGAAACAAACTTACCTTCAACTTTGCCGATTGTCTGCCATTCACACATGTAATGAGATTTATTCGATTTCGTATGAGTAACCCGTGTCTATGATGTTAAATAAAACGAAAATGCCAATAAAACCTCCTGCTCAGAAAAAAAAAAACTAATCTAATCTTTATTTTCCGAAGGTTTTCTCTATTTAATCGATGCAAATATTTGAGTAAATTTAACAGGAAATCTTGTCACACACGGAAACACAGAGATTCGATTTTAACGACGGTAGTTGTACATTTCTTTTTAATTGGCGAAATAGTAATAAAAACAATTTTGAAGCTTTTTTTGTATTCTTGTACATTCACGGTCACTCACTCGGTCAGTGTCGTCCATATGCAATTCTATAACGAAAGAAAATTCTAAGTATTTACTCGCGCCAACGTTTACGTATTGTTAATACAGTTAATAACTGCTGTTCCTAAAAGTATACATTAATAATAGAAACTATTGTAATCTTCGACCATCTACTTCATTAGATATAACAGACAACCATTACATTATGATATTCCATACTTTGTAAATAAATAATACACTATGTGGCTTAATTTATTAAATGATATCACAAACTCTTTTAAACGGACACTAAATAGCGCACAAACACTTTACGTTTCGCTATAGCGAAACGTAAAGTGTCCGTTTAAAAGAGTTTGTGATACAATTTTCATCGGACAAGAACCAGCTTTAATTATTAAACGATAAATGAATAAATAAGTGAAAGTTATTATTAGTTGGTTTACATAACAACACTAAGCGACATGCATATTCAGAAAAGCAAATGCATTATAATACAATCAACGCATATTTATTTCTTTGAATGATCTTCATGAAATTTCGGAATTTAACTTGTGGAGTCTGAACGTAATAAATTAATAAAATAATAAATTAAGGGATGATGAGTATCGGTGTGCTTTTTTCCCATATACTTTTCTGACCTCTGTTAAATTAATTATTAAAATAAAGAATCTATTATACAAAATGGTGAAGGAGATTATTAGGGGAAGAGAAGCTGACACAAGTAAAATTACAAGCACTTCTTCTCTAACCATTTTTTTTCAGATTAACTGTTAGTCTGTTTTCATATACGCTTGATACCTTATTGATGTTTATTTGCAAGTTTTGCAAACAGCATACAGATAAAATGGATCTGTTTCGAAAGATCTCGTCGAGTTTCAAAATTTCAACAAAAAAATTAATAACAGCGCCTTGTTAAATTTTACGTTGAATAAAAGAAGGCTGCGCCAGAGTATAATTATTCATTAAGTCAAGAGCGACCGGTTTCGTCAGTAAGGCATTTTCAAGCGACTATAAACAGCCATGGAACCATAGGAGTCCTTTCATACATCAAATTTTACAATTACTTACTTTCAAGGTTAATTACCTGGGATGTGAAACTTATATGGTAAAAAAGATCTATTTAAAGTTTCCTTTTTCTTCTTCTTCTTCTGGCACTGTCCTTGTTGTCCAAAGATTGGTAACCATCATGATGTTTTGAATTGAGTAGGGACTCTTCGTTACCTTTTGGAAAAGAGACAGGGATGGGCGCATTCCAATGGCCGATATGGGACGTCAAGACACGGGCGAATAAGGTCTGACCAATTAAAAATCCATGGATGAACTGAGGACATGACATAGGATAGAAGCTATGTCATTTCTGAGTCAAGGCTGCAGGACAGCTTGACATCAAACACTCACGGGCAACAATAAAATACAAATTTAACTGAAACTGCGATGAAGAAGGCAACAGGGAATCACCCCATTAAGGATTCATGACGTAAACAGCAGAAAAAATTGTCCTTAGTGCTTGATAGGTCTTACAATTAGAAGACCAAAGGGAGCGATTTAGAAATTTCTACAGTTTTACAAATACAATATTGTTTGACCTGGTTGATCCTTCTTTTTAAAATTTTAGCTTTAGTAAACAAGACTACAAACAGCCGTGGAGCCATGGAGTCCTTTCATATATCAAATTTTACAACAGTTACTTTCAGAGTTAATTACCCTGCCCTGCGTGTAAAAAATATGGTAAAAAGTCCTTAAAGTTTTCTTCTTCTTCTTTTCCTTCTTCCTCTTATGATACTGTCCTCGTTGTCCAAAGATTGGTAACCATCATGATGTTCTGAATTGAGTACGGACTCTTCATTACCTTTTGGAAAAGAGACAGGGATGCGGAAGTTGTTAATCCTGACACGGTGCATCCCAATGGCTGAAAGAGGACGCCAGGACATGTGCGAATAAGTTCTGGCCAATTAAAAATTCATGGAGACATGAGAGAGGGCTGAAGCTATGTCATTACTGAGTCAAGGCTGCAGGACATGCAAACACATACGGACAACAACCAAATACATTTTCAACTGAAACTGCGATGGAGAAGGCAACAGGAAATCACTCCTTTAAGGATTCATGATGTAAGCAGCAGAAAAAATGGTCCTTAGTCCCCGATAGGTGACCAAAGGGAACGATTTTGAAATTTCCGCAGCTCTACATATTTTTTAAAGATAGTTGCAAATATTATAGTTTGACCTGGTTAATCCTTTTTAAATTTTTAGTTTTGGTAAACCAGTTTTTTTTGCGAATACCAATAAATCAAAACGCACATTTATTTAACTCTTTAATTGAGTAATCAAGAGAATTCACGAACATAAATAAACATATGCATAAGAAAACATTAAGAAAAAGTAATTCGAAAATAATTCCGAAATTCACACACTTGATGCATTGTGCAATACCGAAATCCCAGAATTATACATTTTCTAGGTCAATTAATACAGATCAAATATGTTGTTAACTAAATTACACAAATATAATATAAAATACTTGTTTAAATAACGAACATGAAAAACATCAATAAATTAAGTGTTTCTTGTAAATATTTTTTTATTAACTAATCACTTGAATCAAGAATCGACTTAGATTTAAGTTTCATTCTTTGACTGGTGCCCTAGAAGAGACTAAATCGACTGATTAAAGATAGAAACTTTTTTATTAATCAAATAACGAATAGGAACTCATCTAGGAATGACTGGCAAGACTTGAAGTATTTTGACAAGCCTGATAGTTACTTCTAGAATGAACTTAAAAGCCCTAGTCAAAGGCAGAAATACAAAAATGTTTCGAGCTTGTTTTCAAGATGCTTCAGGATCGATTTGTCGAACTAAGAAGTGGCCAAGCGCCCAACTTTGATCATAGCATAGAGTTTTATGAACTTAATTCAGTATCAAAGACGAAAGGAAAATAATAAATTGTCACCTAGGACTTTTTACCACTAAATATTGCATTTTTATATTAAAACGTTGTAGTCGTTTGCCCAGAAAGAATGCAGATTAGTTAGAGGCTATCATCACCGCTACCACTCCCGCTGGTGTCTTCAATTTCATCAATTTCTGCATCAGGATCGAACGGGTTAGCTTTGGGCAATATGTGGAAATGCAGTACATCAAGGTCGTGCTCTTTGCTGCTGTTAAAAGTCAGATTGGAAATCGGTTCATATTCTTTGCTATTATTAGTCAGAGTCAAATTCCACGGAAGTGAATGTTCTTGTGTACTGTTGGAAATGGTCAAGTTTAAAGTTTGTTCATGTTCACTACCACTACTATTAGTAGTAGGTTCACTAGTACTAATAGTAGCCAGTTCATCACTGGTACTATTAATAGCCAGTTCATCACTGGAGCTGTTAGTAGTCAGTTCATCACTGGTACTATTAGTAGTCAGTTCATCACTGGTACTGTTAGTAGCTAGTTCATCGCTGCTACTATTTGCAGCAGTCAAATTCAAAGGAAGTTTACGACTGATTTCGTGACTGTAAGAAACGGTCAAATTATAATCGCTGCTGTTCGAGGTAGTCAAATTCCAAAGTGATTCGTCTATATTCGTGCCGTTAAGTAGTGATTCTATATTCTCCGGCGTTTCCTTGTTGATGTTCAAATTTATAAACTGTTTGATGTTGATGTGATTGACTGTAGCTTCCGTGTTTTCAGAGATGGGGTGCTGGCAAACTTTGTGTTGATAACAGGAATGCGAGCAACACTTTTGCTCATAGGGGCAGTCGAAGTCGCTCAGGCAGAGCTTCGGAAGTGACCAGAAATGAGGTATGACGAAGCCGCAGGATTTCGTAGTTGGACAAGTTCCTTCATCGTCTGAAAAAATGACAATATTTATTCGTTATAAATATAAAACTCCTAATCCAATGCGATCGTAGGATATCGCGACTTAAATTTTTCGTTATAAATATAGTAAATTGTTAATTGCGAAATAATTAAATTTTAAAGGTGAAGTGGCATGAGCATATAACACCATTCAATTTATTGTTTATAAATTATGCGCTGAATTTAATAAATGTCTAGACGTCGTTATAAACATAGGAATTGATTTGAAGTGAAGGAAGTATAAAGCATTTAATAGGGCAAGTGAAAGTATGGTGGCTCAATAATACTTTTATTAAAAATATATTATGTACTTTTAAACGTTTCGAAATACATATTTTTGTATGCAACAATACTGTAGAAAATTAATTTGAGGAGGCAAAGAAAAAGATTTCTGAAAATGCTTGAACCGTTATAAGCAAAGCAAATATGAATACATCTTCCGAATTAGTAATATAATTAAATACGACCCTACGTGTATCTAAACAGAAACAAAAATAGAAAACACTAGTTTATAATACCGTATGTAATAAAAAAATGAATCTATTTGGTAGCAACTGTGCCTTAGTTTAACAAACAAGAAGGAATTTTTGGAATTTATATGTTTATCTGCAAACATGAAACAATGAACAATTCACTGTTAAGAGATAAGACTTAGCTTTCAGGAAATGGAGAAAAAAAATTAAAAATTTATATAAAAAAAGTGTGTGAGATAGAAATTTAAGGAATTTAATTAGAAAACGACTTTTATTTTATACTTTTTAATTTAAATAGGCTGCATACACATTTTTAGAATGGGTCCTTTTGTCGGACTTCTGCAAACTTTTCTGTGATGTGTTCTGCAATTTGAAATTCTTGAAACGCTACAAAAATTACTTCTATTTTATCTTGAAATAAATTTTAACCATGTTCATGAGTAGTGAATTGGTAGTAGTGTAATTACGGGAAGTAGTTTGTGTTTGAGTGCGTGCCTGGGCCCAGCACTCCATAAGTTTGTCGCAGTGCTGCCAGTTGTCACGTAATTATCAAATTTTAACATAATTTTTGTTGAGTTCTGATAAATAATAAACTAAAACGTTAACATCATTTTATAAATATTCATGCTAGCGTACTAAAGAGATTTTCAAGAAGGCGCCATCTTACATTAAATAAAAAAAATAAGTAAAGTAGAACTCCGTATTTATCGATAAAATTCCGTCGTTATTACTGTTATACTTTTTTATTAACTATTAAAAAATAATGTTTTCGTTTTGTTCTAATTCATGTAATATACAGGCTGTCTTACGAAAAACGCCCCAAGCCATAACTCCGTTATTTATGGACTTATCTTAACAAACAAAAAGGCAAATAAAATGAGACTAAAAGTACTATAAAGTGAATCCAGTTTCAATTTTTTTTAAAATTACCTTCAAGGTCAAACGACTGTCAACTTTTATTTTTCAAATGGCTCTGTATATTTTTTATTATTATATCTGGTAGAGATTTTTTTTCTAAGTCCAATAATGTGCAACACTTTGATATTTAGAAAACATTTTTCGTAAAAAAAAGAAATGAACTAGTCTATTACGCAAAACGTGCTTTTCATAAAAATGTTAAAGTTTGTCGTGAAAACAATGTCACTGAGGTTATTTTTCACAGATGTTTTAAACTATCAAGTTCTTCTACTTGTACGACTTATTGTTTCTTTAAAAAAAGCCGATTATGGATAACAATCACCTGACTGATTTATTGCAAGTACATTTTGAATGCAATAAAAACAGCAATCAAGCATTACAGAAAACATTAATGAAATAATTAAAATGAAGTCTACAACTGTGTAAGTTGCTTTGGGAAAAAATCCCTATCTATAGAGACGCACTGCTTGTGTTTTTATTGCATTCAAAATATGCTTGGAGTAAATCAATCAACGGAGTATTATCCATAATCGGCTTTTTTTAGGAAACAATGAATCATACAAAGAGAATAACTTGACAACTTGAAACAACTGTGAAAAACAACGCTCAGTGACATTGTTTTCACGACAAACTTTAACATTTTTATGAAAAGCACGTTTTGCGTAATAGACTAATTCATTTTTCTTTTACGAAAAATATTTTTTTAAATGTCAAAGTGTTGCACATCATTGGATTTAGAAAAAAAATCTCTACCAGATATAATAATAAAAAATATACAGAGCCATTTGAAAAATAAAAGTTGACAGTCATTTGACCTTGAAAGTAATTTTTAAAAAAATTGAAACTGGACTCACCTTATAGTACTTTTAGTCTCATTTTATTTGCCTTTTTGTTTGTTAAAATCAATCTATAAATAACGGAGTTACGGCTTGGGGCGTTTTTCGTAAGACAGCCTGTATATATTTTTTATTATACAGGCCGTTCCAACAGTGTGTTCATAGGTAACATCTCGATAATTACTGAAGATACAAAAAAAAAACATAGAATTATTTTTATCAAGTTCCTTGCAAAAAAGTTAATGGCGTATTTGGTAACAATATTCTCACGAATGCGCTAAAATTAAAACGAAAAAAAAATCAAAAAGTTCATAACGACATCCGGCAATTCCTTGTGAAATGTTTAGAACCGCTAGACGCAACGGACGGTGACCTTCACCCACAATAAGTGTTCGAAGTTCCCCCCCTGCGCGAAACGTAAACATACCGATTAAAGTACCGTTTAACATACCTGCCTACACATGCATGTTGTGAAAATCAAACATACCATCCCTTGTAAACATTGATTCGTCGGTGAAGAGAATGCTATTAACAAAGTTCGGATTGTCCGTCTGTTCCCGGAGTAACCACCGACAAAATCGCATGCGTTGGAGCTAATCTGCGGGCATCAGAGCTTGCACTCTTTGAAAATGGAACGGGTAATTGTACCTCACGAATAATTTGCCAAACAACAAACTGCACAACTGACACAAAGGATCTGCTATTTGGCAAAGGGCGATCTCGGTTTCGCTGGCTGTGCATACAAACGTCTTGCAGCCAACGCATTTTGATCACATTCGCCGTAAATTAAAATCATGTCCACAATAACACTATTGGAAAATTCGGCCATATTTTCAACGCTGTTATCTACGACGAAGTGCGGTTGAGAACTGAGTAACTGACCCACTTTAATAGCCGATGCTGATACACCAGCATACTTCTCCGATTACGTAATTACGTAATAAAAATAAGCCAGGGACTATCAAACTGTTTCATTGTTCGCCGAAAACATTTATTATCTCTAATATTTATTAATCAAGTGTTGTACAAAAACTGCTTCATTCTATCACTTTTAATGTCAATTTTCACTGGTTTCATTTTTTGCATGAAGTTAAAAAACAGCCTGTATATTGGATCACTCATAAAATTCTACATTTTTTCTGTATACCATTATCTATACCTAAACTTAACCGTTCTTGAGATATTTAACATTATATCTAAAAACTGTCAAATGCAACCATTATTTCTTTGGTTCATTAGTTCTTTGGTATAGATGTAGTTGA